>OZ023185.1:5811109-6411109 GCA_963995505.1 Hypericum androsaemum | reverse complement strand
ATTTTGGTGAAATTAAATTTCACTGTTTTAATTTTATTTTTGTCACAATTTAGTGTTCGAATATCAGATATCTAGACGAAAAAATTGGATGGTGTCTTTTCCTCGTGTCTTAATCACATTGACACGATTCGGTTTTGGTAGTGGTTTACAGATAAGCTTGATAATTGAGACAACAGTGGACATTGTTGGATGTACCCATCATGTACAGTGACCCAACTAGTGGATTATATATTATTTTTTAAAATTAAATAATATTTATGTATTTGTCGTATTTAGTATTTACATACTAATTCAAAAATGAGTGGAGTAAAATTTAACGTTGACTAACAAAATTTAATATTATTGCCTTCTTAGAACTTGAATATGCGTTCTTTAAATTTTATATTGAAAGCTGTAGTTAAACAAATATAGTTTTATTAATATAAGATAAGATTCATTTAGTAATAAGTTATTATATTTAACTCTGTCGTGTCTGAGTTATAGAATTAATTGATATTGAAATTTAATAGAACTTTATTGAAATTCAGATTAATCAATTCAAATAATTAAATTTCAATTGGTTTAGAAAAAGACAATTATTCTCTGTTTTTTCTTCCTTTTTAAATTTTCTTATTCTCGCTTTTCACTTTGTAAATTGGAGTTGATATCATTAAGCAGATAAAGTACAAGATACGACCTAACTAATTTCGCTTTATGATATCTTTTATCCTCTTCTTTTTAGTTATAATTTCGGATCATGTTAGCCTTTTAGACAATAACTTATTCACTACAGGAGCATCTAAAGATAAGATGAGTTCAAATCAATCTTCTGTATTTAGATTTCACAATTATTTCAGTGTTACTCTCGTATAATAATCTCCTATTTACAACCCGCGTTGAGAATCTCACATCGGTTAAAACTTAAAACACGAGTATGAGGTAAATTTATAAGTGTAGAAAATCTACCAACTCATTACCTTAAAATTTTGGATTGGATATGGAGATTCTAACACGGTATCAGACTGGGTTGTTCCCGTGCCCATTGTTGAGCTCGCACACGATCCCCATATCTCGCAAAGCCATTAGAAGCACATCAATGTTAAATATTTATTGACAAAATTTTGTAACATTTTTAAAAAGTATAATCTGATTTGAAATTGAACTAATCGGTTGAAATGTACAAAGAACGTTTGGATTGGTGAACGAATTAATTGATGCGTATCACTTAAATTACTAAAAGGTATGTACTTCCCAAGATCTTGTCTTTTGCAGGCCACTAAAGGAGGAAGAAGTTCACGGATGTGGAGAAATCTGTTTGGTGGGAAGGAATCTATCAAAGAAGACCTATTATGGACCCAAAATGTGTTAGATCAGTTAAACCTGATAATACTCCCATTACTAATGTTTCTCAATTGATTGACTGAGATTCTAGGATGTGGAAAACATACATGTTATCTGACATTTTTGATGATCAGGAAGTCGATGCTATTTTGAAGATTAAACTGATCGGCGCTAAAATATCTGATAAAATCATTTGGTCCCCTGCGAAAGATGGTGTCTATACTGTAAAGGTTAGGTATCTACATTTAAACACCTCCAGAACTGATCAAGATCCTCTTTTTGCAGGTGATGAAGCGTTCTGGAAGAGTTTGTGGAAGACCAATTCTCCTCCAAAGATAAAATGCTTTGCCTGGAGGCTGTTGGGAAATAATCCACTTTCCGTGGACCCAAACAACGCAACGAACAAGATCGGAGCAAGATCTACGAATACAACGAGGAGATCGACCACAACTACGAATAAAGAAAAAATTCACAGTCAAACAAGAACAACAGATTTGGTCACCCGGTTCGATCTTAACCGATCTACGTCCGGGGGCGTACCAAGCCAGGAGATTTCACTATATCAAGCTCGATCTACACTTTGGAGCTTCACTTGCTCAACAATGGTGTTTATCTCTCCTCTTCTCTCTCTGTCTCTCTCTACACAAGGAAGAAGATCAATATACAGTGACAGAGAAGCGGGATATTTATAGTGCCAACAAACCTAGGAACCAAAACACACACGCAGGGGCATTTTTGTCCACGCTTTGGCAAAATTTAGGAGCTGAAACGCGTACCGTTCTGGACGGGGGCTACGCCCCCCCCCCCCCGGTGTCCGAAGTCTCCATACCCAACAATCTCCCACCTGGAGACTGACCTCAACACCTGCCGCCATTCGCTTGATGACACCTTCTCCTCTTTACTTCTTGGTACGCCGGGTCTCTTCTCTAGTTTACTAGACCCGCTGAAGCCATGTTGAGCTTCAGCTTCTCTAAGGTAACCACCTTAGTCAACATATCTGCGGGATTCACTTTCCCGTCAATCTTTTCAAGCCTTAAGATCTTCCTTTCCAAGAGATCACGTATGTAGTGATACTTCAACTCAATGTGCTTTGTCCTTGAGTGGAAAGCGGGATTCTTTGCCAAGTGTATCGCACTTTGGCTATCACTGTGGAGCACACTCTCACTTTGCTCTTTCCCCAACTCCACCAAGAAATTCTGCAACCATACCATCTCTTTACTTGCTTCCGTCACAGCCACGTACTCACTTTCAGTGGTTGACAAAGCTACTACCTTTTGTAGTCTCGAGGCCCAAGATATCGCTGTCCCTCCCAGCGTAAAGACATAACCACTTGTGCTCCTCTTCTCATCATGGTCATTGGACCCCAAGTCCGCATCACAATAGCCTAGGAGCTTCACATCTTTGCCCTCAAAACAAAGACACTTCTCGGTGGTACCTCTCAAGTAGCCAAGGATCCATTTCACTGCAACCCAATGTTGCTCACCCGGATTGCTCATGAACTTGCTCACTACTCCCACCGCATGTGCTATGTCTGGCCTCGTACAAATCATAGCATACATCAAGCTACCCACCGCCGATGCATAGGGAGTCTTCTCCATTTTAGCCTCCTCTGCCTTAGTCTTAGGCGAGTCCTTCTTGGACAATTTGAAGTGTCCAGCTAAAGGAGTCAACTTGGGTTTGGCATTTTGCATGCTAAACCTCTGCAGCACCTTCTCAATGTACTCGGCTTGTGAGAGAAATAGCTTCCCTGCAGCTCTATCTCTCTCAATCCTCATTCCAAGGATTTGCTTAGCCTCACCCAAGTCCTTCATGGTAAACCTTTCAGATAATTGCTTCTTCACCTTGCTCACCTCACTTGCACTGGTGCCTGCTATCAACATGTCATCAACATAAAGCAGGAGGATGATATAGCCATTATCCAGCTTCTTCATATAACAACAATGATCCGCTCCACAACGAGAAAATTCAATCTCGCGAATGAATCCATCAAACTTCTTGTACCATTGTCTTGGAGCTTGCTTCAACCCGTACAGACTCTTCCTCAACCTGCACACAAGCTTATCGTTACCTTGCAAGAACCCTTCTGGTTGCTCCATGTAGATCTCTTCCTCTAGATCACCATGAAGAAATGCCGTCTTCACATCCATTTGCTCTAGCAATAAATCTTCAGCAGCCACCATACTTAGCACCATCCGGATGGTGGTCATCTTCACAACAGGAGTGAAGATGTCAGTGAAGTCAATACCATACTTCTGTTGAAATCCCTTTACAACCAGTCTTGCTTTGTAACGTTCGGTACCATCCGCCTCTTTCTTCACTCTATAGACCCACTTGTTATGCAATGCTTTCTTACCCTTGGGAAGTTCAACTAACTCCCAAGTTCCATTGCTCCTCAAGGACTCCATCTCATCATTCATGGCAAGTTTCCACTCGTTCACTTGCTCACTTTCTTGAGCTTCTTTAAAATCCTCAGGTTCTCCTCCATCGGTCAATAAGAGATAGTAGTTTGCTGGTGAATATCTATCCGGAGATCCACGTTGTCTAGTGGACCTCCTCAATGGAACCACTGTTAGTGGTGATCTTGGCTCCATCTCCACTTCGGCCTCTTGGCCATCAAGTATCCTGCTCCCACCCGAGTTTGAGATGTCTAACTCGACCATCTCACCGGTAGGATCCACTTCATCAGCTAAATCCCCCTTGTCCTTGTACATCACCTTCTCATTGAATATGACATCCCGGCTCCTCACCACCTTTCGGTTCTTCTCATCCCAAAAGCAGAACCCGAACTCATCTCCTCCATATCCAATGAATGTGCACTTCTTGGACTTTGCATCAAGCTTACTCCTATCACATGCATCCACAAGCACATAGGAAACACAACCAAACACTCGTAAGAAAGTCAAATCAACCTCTTTGCCACTCCACATCTCCTCCGGTATCTCATTCTCCAAAGGAGTTGATGGCCCTCTGTTGATCAAGAATGCTGCAGTATTTACAGCATCTGCCCAAAACATCTTCGGAAGGCCACTCTTTAACCTCATGGCCCTTGCTCTCTCATTTAGTGTTCGGTTCATCCTCTCAGCTATGCCATTTTGCTGGGGGGGGTCCCAGCTACCGTCTTTTCCATGCGAATTCCATACTTCGCACAAAAGTCTTTGAACTCTTGAAGCTCGTACTCACCACCATTATCGGACCTCAAACACTTCACCTTGAGATTCGTCTCGTTCTCCACAAGAGCCTTCCAGTTCTTGAAGGCATTGAAAGCATCAGACTTATGCTTTAGAAAGTAGACCCACACCTTCCTTGTAGAGTCATCTATGAAAGTCATGTAATACAAAGAACCACCCACGGATGCCACCGGTGCCGGTCCCCACAGATCACTGTGGACCAATTCAAGCTTCTCCGGCTTAGGAGTTCTACCACTTCTTGAGAAGCTCACCCTCTTCTGCTTCCCAAATACACAGTCTTCACAAAGACCCACGTCCACGGTCTTTAGACCCGGTAGCTTCCCCTTTGAACAAAGCACCCGCATCCCCTTCTCACTCATGTGGCCAAACCTACTATACCACAGATCTGCATCATTGGTTGCTCCTACAAGATCAATGCTTTCATGAGTGTTCCTTGTCATGTACAACGTACCTTCCTTTTCACCACGAGCCACCACTCTAGCTCCCTTGGTGATCTTCCATGTCCGACAACCAAAGGTTACATTATACCCCTCTTCATCTAGTTGTCCCACGGAAAGCAAATTTCTTCTTAACCCTGGGATGTGTCTCACCCCCTTCAACAATAACAATGATCCATTGGGAGTATTGATTCTCACATCTCCTTTACCCACAATTTGCAATGGCTCATCATCGGCTAGATAAACCTTGCCAAATTCTCCTGGGGTATACAATTCCATTATCCCCTTGTCGCTACAAGAGTGGAATGATGCTCCTGAATCCAATACCCAAGCCTCCAACGGGCTACTAACACTCAAGATTAATGCATCCCCGTGGTCCTCTGTTATTGCATTTGCCGACTTGTCCTCCTTCTTCGGTGCCTTGCATTGGGTTCTAAAGTGGCCAAACTTCTCACAATTCCAACATTTAATGGAACTCATGTCCCTCTTCGAACCATCCTTCGATTTGGACTTGGACCTGCTCCGGTCCTTCTTCCCCTTCCACTTAGATTCAGACCTCCCTCTATTGCTAGCATTCAAAGCCGAACCCGAGGCTACTCCGGACTCTTTCCTACGAATCTCCTCACTCATAATCAAGTCCCTCACCTCATCCAACTTGAGTACCACCTTCCCCGCCGAGGCACTCACCACCGTGACCGTGCCATTCCAACTATCGGGTAAGGAACTTAACAAAATTAGAGCTTGTACCTCATCATCGAAGTCAATCTTCACCGAGCTCAAAGAGGCGATGGTCGCATTGAATTCGTGGAGGTGTACCGATACCGAGGTACTCTCCGCCATCTTAAGGTTGAAGAGCTTCCTCATCAAGTGAACTTTGTTGGCCGCCGATGGCTTCTCGTACATCTCGGACAACGTCTCCAACATCTCCTTCGTGGTCTTTGACTTTACTGTGTGCAAGGCCACGTTCCTAGACAAAGACAAGCGCACCACGCTCATCGCTTTCCGATCTAGGAGCTTCCACTCCTCTTCCTTCATGTCCTCAGGCTTCTTCCCATCAAGGGGCAAGTGCAAATCTTTGCCATACAAGTAGTCCTCTACTTGCATCTTCCAGAAGCCGTAGTCGACGCCATCGAACTTCTCCACGGGCGATCTCACATCACCCATCGTGATTGCTCCCACCACGCCCTAAACCCAGGTGCTCTGATACCAGTTGTTGGGAAATAACCCACTTTCCGTGGACCCAAACAATGCAACGAACAAGATCGGAGCAAGATCTACGAACACAACGAGGAGATCGACCACAACTACGAATAAAGAAAAAACTCACAGTCAAACAAGAACAACAGATTTGGTCACTCGGTTCGATCTTAACCGATCTACGTCCGGGGGCGTACCAAGCCAGGAGATTTCACTATATCAAGCTCGATCTACACTTTGGAGCTTCACTTGCTCAACAATGGTGTTTATCTCTCCTCTTCTCTCTCTGTCTCTCTCTACACAAGGAAGAAGATCAATATACAGTGACAGAGAAGCGGGGTATTTATAGTGCCAACAAACCTAGGAACCAAAACACACACGCAGGGGCATTTTTGTCCACGCTTTGGCAAAATTTAGGAGCTGAAATGCGTACCATTCTGGACGGGGGCTACGCCCCCCCCCCCCCCCCCCCCCCCCCCCCCCCCCCCCCCCCCGCGGTGTCCGAAGTCTCCATACCCAACAGAGGCTTGCACAAGGAGTATCTCAAGTGCTCTTACTTTGTATAGGAGAAACTTAGGGCAGGATAATTTGTGTTCCATATGTGGAATTGAACCTGAAGGATTCTTCTTTGGAGGAACCACTGGTTCTCATGTTGTCTACTTGTTGGTAGATATGGAAAGCTAGAAACGAGGGAACGAATCCAACTTCTCAGTTAATTGCACAAAGAGCCATCAACAATTGGATGGAATGGGTTGGAAGCAAAGCTATTCCTGCTACTCACACAAAGTCTCCCGATGTTGTGTGCTGCTTGGAACCACCTCGGTTCAATAAGGTGATAGTCAACTGTGATGCTGCCTGGTGCTCGGAAAATCAAAGCACGGGCATTGCAGTTGTGGCTAGAAATGATTTAGGCCAGATCTTAACTGGTCAGAATGAGGTGTCGTTCTCGAGCTCTGCTTTAGATGCTAAAATTTACGCTATTTAGCTGGCCTCAGACTTTGCGATGGCCAATTTCCAGACTCTAATGTGTCTATCTTCTCGGACTGCAAATTTGCAGTTGACTATGTCACTGGAGTCTCGAAGTCCATTGCCTGGGAATCTGAAATCAATGCTTTAGCGGCTAAGCTTTCTTTGAAATCTTGGTTATGCTGTAAGCTTTATTTTTCTACTAGGTCTGCTAACGAGGTGACCAATTGGATCGCGACAAAGACTCGTAAGGATCTTTGTCTACCCAATTGGCTACAACATCCGCCACCAGAACTTACTATATTTCTGTATGATGACTATCCACCATGATTATTAATAATATTACACTAATTATTTTTATTTAAAAAAAGGAGTATCACTTAAATTATATGCGAAACGAGTTTTATTCTCTGTCCATGTGCTTTCTCGCTTTCTATTAGGATGCCTCTTGCATTTGACGAATCCGATCAGATTCCAAATTCTAACAACTCTCCTTACGAATATTTGGTCAAGTGTATACCTGGCACGAGCTAGATGTGACTTTTCCTTTTATAATATTATTTTGTAATGATTATATCTTAGACGAAGATGGGATAAATAAGAAAATTATTATAAAACCTCTACAAAGTGTGTCTCTGTAAAGTGATAATTTTTCTAAACTGATAAAAAAATTCGGTTTCAAGTTTGGATCGTTGTTAAAATTTAATAACTATTCTATCGTAATAATTAATATTTTTCTAGAAGATGTTAGTGGTAAATCTCGATTCCGACTTTCGCATAAAGTGATATTTTTTAATAAATACATATATTTTTAAGTATTTTACAAATGTGAAATTTTTTTAAATACAATTTGTGCTAGACTTATTTGTTCGATAAGTTTTACATCCTCATTCATATTCTAAATTATCTTCAAATGGTCCTTGTTATCGTCGTCTATTGTTAAAAAATATATCTCAATCAAATATTGCATTTGAATAACGCTACAAACCGAGATTTTATATGACTTGAATATAGACAAAGTAATTTATGGTATTTATATATTTATTGACCAAAAAATAAATTTTAATAATTTTAGAGTAAACAATGTAAACCTATCTTATGTGATATCTCTCTAAAGTGATATTTTTCACTTGTCCCACCGATATCATTTTAGAAGAGTTTTATTATGATTGTAGAACCAATTTTCAAGAATATTTTGTTTTCCATTTAGCAATATATCATTTGTATCAAACCTCTATGTCTTACTGCTGATTGATATGTCAAAAACACATATTAAACTTTTTTTTGATTTATTTTAGTTTGTGTTTATGTATTTTTAATTAGAAGAAAAAGAGCGAACCAGGGAAGCAAGGAATATACAGAGAACGAGTCACTTGAAGGAGAAGAAAAAACTGGGCCTAAGTGCAGTTGGAATTGAGAAGTCCGAGCGTGGGCTTGGCGACTGGGCCCAATGAGAAGAGTCAGACATAACGGGTTCTTTTATCTTGTTTGGTACCTACGGTATAGAAGATTTTAGTCCATCTTTTTTTCCCTTATGTTCACTCTCCAATATAAATGGACTCTCGTGCTTATTCTAACAATTTTGTACAGTAAAACATCTACACAGTAATTTTCTGTAGAATATAAAGTGATACAAAGTCTTGGTTTTAAATTAGAACTAATGTTAAAATTTAATAACTTTTTTATTGTAATAACTAATATTTTTTTGAGAATGTTAGTGATAAATTTTGGTCTCAACTTTTGCATAAAATGATATTTTTTTAATAAATGGATATATTTTTACATACTTTACAACTTTAAAAAATATTTTAAGAAATTAGTTTGTGCTATTCTTACTTGTTTGATAATTTTTACACCATCATTCATATTCTTAATTATCTTTAAATGGTCCTTGTGATTGTCATCTTGTAGTGAAAAAAAATATCAAACGAGTGTAGCATTTGAATAACGCTATAAACCGAGATTTTAAGTGTAGCATTTGTTGTTTGTTTTAGTGCAATCCAAGCAGGTTGTGGACACTGCAGAGTTGGAGGGGTTTTTAGGCTTGGCTACAACATCCGAGGATAGTAGCGAGAATGCGAGGGCTTACTTGCAGGTGGGTGGACAAACGCCTAGTGGAGTGCGGATTAAGGATGTCTCAATGGACTCGCCTAATACGGTCGAAAACTACACCGCCAATCGTTACAGAATCTTTGACTCCTGTTTCGAGCGTTAGCTCGTCTTTTTCAGACACTCCGAGTTCGCAGGGTGTTAATTCAGTTTTGAGCAAGAAAAATGCGTGCAAGAAGAGTTCTAAATCGGGTTCGAGTTTGTCATTTCATTTGTTCGATTCAGATTTGGCAAAAATTTAAGCTAGGAAGGTCACATATGTCGCTGCGGCAGGGGTTTTGCCTAGTGGATCTTCGAGTTCTAAGAGCTCTAAGCATAAGGGTCTCAAGCCCGGTTCCTTGGCAAGGGAACTCCGATTCTACAGGGCTCGTCCACGTCTATTTTGGGCCGCGACTCTGCTTTACATACTACGAATCCCATGCCTATCCGGGGTTAAGAGGACAATGAGGTCATTGTTTTTTCTGACAACGATGATCTTCTAAATTCGTTAAAGTTCATGGGTTCGATTACAAAGAAGATGAAAAATAATTGGGCGAATGAGGTTGATTCGTGGCCGAACTTGGAGGATTTCGACCTACTTCCTGCCAGGAACACTCGCTTTCAAGCGAGGAAGAGTACTGGGTCTGCCTACACCAGTGAGGATCTACGTTGGTCAAAATATGATATGGACTTTTGATGCGCCCCGACTAATTGGTGTCACCCTCAACTACCCGACTTATGGGTTTACTTGGGCGAGTTACTAGATATGGCAGCGGATTTGCCACTATGATTACCCGTTTAGACCTTGTCTTTGCTTTTAGTCTTTCTTTTCCTTTTTCTCCCCTTTCTCATCTCCATTCTGTATTTTTTCCTTTTCTTCTTAATAAAGGTTCGTAATAAAAAAAAAGTGTATCATGACTATGAGCACCATCCACCTTATTTCGCTTTCATTTGATTGGTAATTACGTATTTATTGGACAAAAATTCAAACAAGCTCCTCGAAAAGATAATTGATTAATTTCCCAAACTCTAGGTGTCTCCACTCTCCAGTAATCTACCAAGGACCTGTCATTGGATCTTACAAATGACATGACATACCCCTTCCTCCACCAATGACTAGTAACCATTGATGGTGGACGAGCTCACGTAAAAAATCTTTGACCTGACATTGTCCGACGAATCCCCTGTTGGATATGGAGCCTGAGTACGAGTGAAGTATTCGGGTGGCTCGAGTGGCTCGAGTGAAGAGCCTTGAGATTGATCGAGGTTTCGATCAGGTGCGAGAAGGTGAAACACTAGTGCACTCGTAATAGATTCGCCCAAAATGGTACACGTAGTCGGGCTGCTGAAGGGCTGACGAGCGCCAGCCAACTAGCAGCAAACTAGCGGCCGCTAGTTGGGACTTGTGGTCGCAAGTCAACTAGCAACCGCTAGTGACGAGTTTCAGGGACTTCTGCCAAGGGTCACTGGCGATCGCCAGTTGGGCCGGGAAAGCTACTAAAGTTGGACAAAAATGCCCCTCAAGACCTCCAAATAGTTTCCTAGGTTAAGGGCACTATAAATACCCATTTGCCCCATCTTGTAAATGTGTGGTTGCCATTGCCAAAGCTCTCCAAAGAGAAAAAGAGAGAAAAGAGAGAAGAGGAGAGAAAGAGGGAAAGAGTGAGCCAAGTGTGGTATCCATTGTCGTGAGCGAGTGAAGCTCCACATGTGCGTGTATGTTATAGTGGAATCTCTCCTGGCTTGGACGCTCCCGGACGTAGATCGTTGAGGATCGAACTGGGTGAACAAATTTTGTGTCCCTCCTTTTGTGCTTTCCTTTGTGTTCGTGTTTGTGTTTGTGTTTGTATTTGTGGTTCGTGCTTAGTTGCGTTGTGCTTGCTTGTGCTTGTGTTGTCCGTTGTGTTGTGTGGGTCCATAGAGAAGTAGGTAATTTTCCCAACATCCCCACGATACACAATCTAGTTGGCTGATATTCTAGTTCATTAGCGGTTATTGGTGGAGGTAAGGGCTTCGGCAGACGGCCACTAGCCAGAGAAGGAGAGAGAAAGAAGAGAACATCCACAATGAGAGGCCAGTCCAATAGTCTACATTCATTTTGTTTGTAAGGGCTAATCTTGGAAATCAGCCTATTACTTTGTAACGGGGTGACATCTTTGATTTTTTTGGAAAATTACACGTGGTTTCACATTTTTTGTTTTTTGGCCGTGAGATTTAAAATTGGTAGGAAAGAATCTACTTTAGTACTCTGTTGTATCGCAAAAAATTATTTTAGTACTTTGCGGTATACAACTAATCAATTGAGTCAAACTTATTCTAATTAAAATTAATTAAGTCCACAAACCCTGCCCGACCATTTGGACCAGCCACATCAGAATTCTTTGCTTATACAGTCAGCTCTCTAAAATCTGCCCACCTCAAGTAACCTTAAAATCCTTTCAATTCCCTTTCTTAAAAATTAGAAGCAAACCCTAGCTCTCCCTCATGCGCACCTAACTCACACTCTCTCTCTTCAACTAGGAAGGGACAGGGGAAAGACGTGAGCCTCTCGGCTTGTCCACGAGGTGGCTCCACGCGAACCCTGCCCGCTGGTGACCATGATCCTTAGCTGCTTGCGCTCGATCAAGGCGGGGATGCAGCCAGAGAAGGACGACAGCCGTCTGAAAAAGGAAGTGGGCAACGATGATGAGAAGGTCGGGGAAAGGACGAAGAAGGAGGTTCCGATGAGGATGTCGACAAGGACGAAGATGAGGCGCTACTAGTTGTGGAGGTACTGGAGGGATCAGGGAGAGATCTCTGGGGGTATTTTTGGGATTTGAGGAGGAAGCCTGTCGGGGGACGGTAGGTGGTGGTGAGATCGTCGTCTTGTTTCCTGTGGGTTTTGCTCGCTTGCTTATGGAGTTGCTTCATCTTCTTCTCCAATGTACACTGTCTCTCTGCAATTCAGGAGGTGGCGGGGAGATGAAGAGAGATGGTGGCTTTAGGAATGTATAGGTAATTTGTCATACTATACGCGAGTTTTAACTAAACCACTATGTCGCCACATGTCTGCCACGTTGGATCGAAAATGGTATCATTTCGAGTACATTTAGACAGGCAACTGTCCTGGACCTGCACGGGAAAAGTTGGTAAATCTCAAGGACTAAAATGCCAATTTTAAACTACACGGCCTAAAAACAAAAAATGTGAAATTAGATGATACTAAAGGTAGAGTCATCCCAAATAAACAATTTTTTCGTAAATATATGATATTTAGTTCAATTAGGTTCTCAATGGAATGAATCTCTTAAATATATATATTTTTTATTCATAAGGGTTGAATTCAAAACCTTCTTAATAGAATGTAGTTCTCTTAACACTTGCACTAATACTTATTAATAGGTTAAACAATTAGTTTACTCGCTAGTTTAAAAGTCATCTAAATCAAAGCCTATCATTTAAGATTTCAGAAATTTTGAATTAATATTTTTACTTTTTCGAAAATTTTAAAGTTGTATTCTATAAGAGATCATGAAAATGATACTAGAAATTGTATTTAAAAATTCAAGTTGATTTATTTGCATTGAAGCTTAAAATTCAAGATCTCTCTCTCTCCTCGTGCTCTCCGGTGGACGGGCTCCTTGCTACCTGGGTCTTCTTGCTACTGCTACTTATTTCTTTCACCGTCGAGGCGCTTCGGGATTGTCTTGGTGGTCCTTGTATCTTAGGCAAGTGTTTAAACTGTGTGTCCTTGGCTTAGGTGTTGGTTGATTGTCCAGTAGTGGTCTGTCTGGGTTGTCTTGTTGGACTTTGTTGATGGGGTTTTGTTTTCTGAATTTTGTATGCTCTTGCTTAAGATTGGGAGTTTTATTTGCAAGAAAATTGAATTGAAGGATTTTGTTCTTATTAAGATTTCTATTTCAGATTGTGAAATACACGATGGTGGTGGTGTTTAACGTGCTTGTTTCCTTGTCTCCACCGATCATGTTTTAAGACTCGTGACAAATTTAGGAGAGAAAGGAGAGAGGTGGGGAGGGGAAGAAGATAAGAAAACGTTGGGTCTTCTTGAGTGTTTATAACAAATTTAGGACCATTTTGAAAATTTTCCACCCGCCACATCATCTGCTACATAGATGCTAAAATGTTGAGATGGCGATCCACATAGCCATCAAAATGATGCCGTTTTGAAAAAAAATCTCGGGCAGCTACCCAGGCTGTCCGGGTCCTATTTTTGATAAAAATTGAATTAAGTTGGATATGTTCTATGCGTTTTAATCCACATAGTACCTAAGTGAAATCTGTGATACTATATAGTACTAAAGTAAACTTTTTTGCAAAAATAAAAGATAACAACTTTTTTCTTTTTTCCTCTTAACACTTCCATTAAACTGTCTATTTGAATTGCAAGTTAATGGCTTCAAATACATCAAACCGTGATATTAACTGTGAATCTACGATTTTAACCACGCTTTCTAACTAACCGTGATATTTATCAGATTTTTTTGGTTTATACTATCTGGTTTCTGTACGTAATAATCGATTAATCTAGATTTGAGCTGGATAAAATAGTAAAAAATGACAAAACTCTCTTCATAAATATTTAACACTATTTCATTTTACGAAAACAAAC
The DNA here is from genome assembly GCA_963995505.1 of Hypericum androsaemum. Classification (NCBI taxonomy): domain Eukaryota; kingdom Viridiplantae; phylum Streptophyta; class Magnoliopsida; order Malpighiales; family Hypericaceae; genus Hypericum; species Hypericum androsaemum. Next base: position 6,397,304 of record OZ023185.1, on the reverse strand, counting down.
TTAAGATCAGAGTAAATACGGAGCAACACTCTAGTTGATCTAACGATTTTCTAAGTATCGAATTCGCTGACTTGGAGTGGTCAAGCTATAAAAAGCCAGGTGTTGTGGGATGAGTTTGTCTTTGGGTGGTTTGAGTGGCAATTGGTGGCAAATCTAGATCTCTGTAGGTGAGATTTGCTGCCAATTGTGGTGCATATGATACAGCGAGCTTATTCGCTTGTCTGGACATCCCTTTTAGGGGAATTTTTTTTGTAAATAACAAATATGGTATTTTCTAATATACAAATTTTACCGACCAAAAAAATTATAAAAAGTCAGGATAAGTCCATGTCCACTACCCGTTACATCATACGACGTGAAATCTACTTTTTGATTGAGAGCTGTGACCACATATTTGTACATTTGTGACAAGCAAATGGGGCCATCGAGCATCTAAAAAGGACCATATTGGCAAGTGTCACATTTCAATTATTACTACGGACATGAAAATTAGGTAGCTGATTAACCAATGGCTTAGTTGTTAACTGCTCAAACATGGGTATTGTGATGCCCCGTGATCTGACTGACTGTTTCCACAGACCAACACGGGTCTTTTCCAGCGTGCTTTGTCCTCACTCGCACGCACCCTGGAAAACTTTCCAGGAGGTCACCCATCCTGATCCTACTCCCGGCCAAACGCATTTAACCTTGGAGTTCTCTCAAGATGTGTGCCAGAAAAGAAGGTACACCTTGTTGATATTGATAGTAACAATCAAATCACTTAAGGCATTTCTACATATCATTTACGGGGTATCACATTCACCCCTCCTTAAATACGCGACGTCCTCGTCGCGCCAGACAGAATACAGAACAGAACAGTCCCAGAAGCGTAATTGCTCTGATACCATATGTGATGCCCCGTGATCTGACTGACTGTCTCCACAGACCAACACGGGTCTTTTCCATCGTGCTTTGTCCTCACTCGCACGCACCCTGGAAAATTTTCCAGGAGGTCACCCATCATGATCCTACTCCCGGCCAAACACATTTAACCTTGGAGTTCTCTCAAGATGTGTGCCAGAAAAAAAGGTGCACCTTGTTGATATGGATAGTAACAATCAAATCACTTAAGGCATTTCTACATATCATTTAAATGTGATACCCCGAAAATGATATGTTCTGTTTGAAAGCCTTAAGTGATTTGATTAGTACTATCCATACCAACAAGGTGCACCTTCTTTTCTGGCACACATCTTGAGAGAACTCCAAGGTTAAATGCGTTTGGCCGGGAGTAGGATCAGGATGGGTGACCTCCTGAGAAGTTTCCCAGGGTGCGTGCGAGTGAGGACAAAATACGCTAGAAAAGACCCGTGTTAGTCTGTGGAGACAGTCGGTTGGATCACGGGGCGTTACATTTGGTATCAGAGCGACCTCGGCTTGTACGGTGTGGTTTGGGGATCGAACGCATCTGCAACCGAGGGATTCTGGGACTGTCTGTATCTGACGCGATGAGGACGTCGCGTATTTAATGAGGGGTGTATGTGATACCCCGAAAATGATATGTTCTGTCTGAAAGCTTTAAGTGATTTGTTTAGTACTATCCATACCAACAAGGTGCACCTTCTTTTCTGGCACACATCTTGAGAGAACTCCAAGGTTAAATGTGTTTGGCCGGGAGTAGGATCAGGATGGGTAACCTCCTGGGAAGTTTTCCAGGGTGCGTGCGAGTGAGGACAAAACACGCTAGAAAAGACCCGCGTTAGTCTGTGGAAACAGTCGGTTGGATCACGGGGCGTTACAGGTATCTTTTCGATAATTACCTTCGTCACTTCCTCTGGATATTCATGACGATGATGTTATATTTTCTCTATCCGTGATTGATTTCTCAGTGATCTACCAAAGGGTTTGTAGTCCAATGGTACAAGACGTTCTAATTATTTAAGAATTCCAGATTTTAAAAATTGGCTATATAAAAATTACCTTAAAAAAAATCTCTGTCATCTTCAGTCCAAAGATGACATTATATTTGGATATTATTCATAAGCAAGTTTATGATATTCAAGACCAGAAAAAGGTCATAGATGAACCAATCGAAGTGATCTAAATAGTAAGAAAAAAAGTTTCGGTTTAAATTTTACGAATGAAAAAGATATTATTAGGAGTGTGACTTTACGCAACTCTGTTAAAAGATAGTCGAATTAATGAAAACGTCGGGAGAAGCTAGATTCGCTTCAAATCTCACTTTCCGAGAGGAACACCGCGGCGCTTATCGGCCAGGTACATTTTAGAACTACCAAGGAACACATTTCTGTGCCAAATTCAAGCAATGGTTGCATGTTTTTTTATAGCCAATCATTAAAACAATTCTAGTAATAAAATACCTTATACTTCTCAAAAAGAAAAACTATGTAGAAAGATGGGAACTTGTTCAGATAAATTAGGAGCCTTGATGCCATCTTCTTTTCCCATGAAAAGAAGCTACGCACTGGTACCAAGCTACATATGATCTTCATAATTTCTGGAGAGACTTATTTAAACAATACTCGACTTTAAATAATGAGATCATAAAAATACTAATGCATAACGAAGGAAGAGCTGCTGTCGTTGATTCGCAATAATATTCGCAATAATGGACATGACTTGCGAGGAGGAGGCACCAACCTTTCTACAAGGCATTAGGGATGCGGTAAGAGAGAATTTTCAATCAAAAATTTCAAGCTTCTGTAATTTGGAAGTCTCACGCACAACCAGGAATGATTGACATTTTGAGGAGTAATTAGGAGTTAGTCTTCGCTTTAGATGACTACGTGGAAATTTTGGAGATATTTTGAAAAATTGTACTAGATATTGTTTATCATGATTTTTTTTATAGGTGTTTAGGTTCAGGTACTGTAGTTGATGTACAGTTATTATAAGAGAGCGGATTTGGTCCTGGAAGGTCAAATCCAACCAGAACCGTCCTGGACGATTCAATGATTGATTTAGTTATGATTCAATGATTGATTTAGTTATGATTCAATGGTTCACTTAATTATGATTCAATGGTCTACCTAGTTATGATTCAATGGTCCGTTTTTTCCCGTCCCGGATAAATCGGAGTCCGTCCCAGTTACCCAGTTATGATTCAATGGTTTACTCAGTTATGATTCAATGGTTTACTCAGTTACGATTCAATGATTTACTCAGTTACGATTCAATGGTTTGCCCAGTTATGATTCAATGATTGTGGGCTTTTTTTATTTTGCACCCCCGTATTTCTGCATTTTTGCAAAATAGTCCCCGCATATCCTTCAGTAAAAATCCTCCAGCACCGTGCTGGATTTGGCCTCCAGGACCAAATCCAGTCCCTTATTATAATTACCTTTGGTGGTAATAGAGGAGTTATAAAAATTTTACTTATAAAAAAAATGTACATACATAGTATTGACGTGAAAATTTTTATTAAAAAGTTGTACTCTTTTCTTTGACACGTTTGTTTTCTCATTGATAGATTTTTACTCCAATGTGTTAACCTTAATATTAAACTCCAATAGTTAATTTTTGACAAAGCTCACCATATTGGTGATGCCGTAGTCTCAACACGCTCCTCAAATGATCCCAACATGTTATGATATACAATCATTCGAGAACGTCGAGGTTTGTACTATTTGAAGAGAAAAGATGATTAAATAAAATGTATAAGATTGTTTCCCAGGACCAAAAGATGTGACAAAGAACAAGCTGGTCAAGATCATCAAGATCACTAGATCAGGTGTACCGTCAACATGCATGCAGGAAGAAGAGATACAAATGTGGACTGTCGTAATTTTGAAAGAGAAATTCTATTGCTAACTAGGATGTAAATATTACTAATACTATTAATAAATTTTAATTACCAGAAAAAAAAATACATTAAGATGAATAATAAGTGAAATATGAGAATATCCTTTCCTTTAATGACATGGAACAAAGTATAATCCACACTGGATATTCGACTACGGATAAGAGACGGCTAGAAAGGGAGATATCCTTTCAAATGGCTAGAGAAATTTATGGTTGGGAATTGTGATTTAAGGTTCTTCATAGTGTTATTCGTTGTTGGATCTTTCAGCTTTTTCTGGAGTAGTCGGTGCGGAAAGCTATTTCCCTTGAAGCCTAATAACGATATCCCGATTCCCGATTTCAAGATTTTTGTTAAAAAAATAAATATTTCATATGTGAAATTAAAATTACCTTTCAAAAAAATGAGATTAAAATTTGTTAGAACGGAACTAAAAATTCTATAAAACATAAATGATTGACCGAATTTTAGAGGAAAAGTTGCTCCCACTATTATGTACGATGTGATTAATATTAGTTATTTGAAAATCAGGCCGGGTTTCTGTTCTAGTTTTTGAGAAATCGTGGAATGTAATACAAATCATTTTTTGGTCCCAAGTTCCAAAAGATATTTTGTTTTCCTTTTTTAAGTAAAGCAACACAGAGTACTCACAAAACATTACACCAAAATTTGGTCCAAAATCCTTCTCAAAAAACAATTTGGTCCAAAGGAAAGCCAGTACATGAGTTTCTTTCGACAAACAAAAAGGAGTTCCTGATAGCTATTTTTTATTCCAAAAGACTGAAAAGGAAGATCCACCATCCAAGCTCACTTTTTGATAGCAAGTGGAAGTCCACATCTATAATGGCCATATCCCCGCTTTAATAGCCAAGGACAACCGAAATTAGATATTTTAATCCTTTCTGAAAAATAAAACTTAAAGCATTTGGAATTATGAACAAAAGGAGTTATTAATTTTGTAAGATAATCAATATGTGTCACTCTTGTATGTAGGGATCATAGTAAAAATCGTAAATTCATAACTAGGACATATATATTACCCAAGAAAGAAGAATCAAGTTGTCGGGAAAGAAGACCCACTGAAAAAATCGCAGCTCTTATGACGTTTGTGCTGCGAAAAATAAAAATCAAGTCTCCAAAGAAGTCAAAGTCGGAGTTACACTTTGGTTCGATCATCACCGGAATGAAGGCTCATGATGAAACTCTCTAAGAAGAACTTTTCGCCAAGGCGTGACGACTTACTATTGTGATGGACTTATCTTGGGAGGAGGATACTTCAGAAATCCTCCAAGTGATCAAAGAAACTGCAAGTGGCACGACCTATTGGTATCACGACCCTCCATAACTTGTTTGTGCGAGGTTGCTTATTTTCGGTTTGCCCTTTGTTTGGTGTATATTTTGGTCTATTTTTTTTATGACCTTAGGACTTTTTGGTTGATCACTTAGAGACATTTTGATGATGTTCTAGATAATATCTTTCAGTGCTGAAAGGCGTTATCTGATATTTTTGATGTAATCTCCCTTGGTGGAACATTTTGACGGAATACAATATTTTATTTATAAAAATCAATATGCATATTAAACCACAACTCCGAAACCCAATCTTATTATCCATCGGTTGTCTAATTAATTTTATTACATATATGCGTCAGTCATCATTATGAAAATATCACATGACCGAGCACCCACCCTCGTCACCATCATCATACAGATTATAGACCTCGTCACCATTACCGGCACGTACGTACCTATAATTATTATACCCAGAAGCGTAGTGATGTTCGTGCATGGGAACACGAGCGAAGTACGACTCGCTCCCTCTAGGGTTCACCGTGCTATAACTTAGCCCATAGGCAGCAGGTGGAAGCGCAGGTGGAGGATGATAGAACATAGGCACAGTTTGGCCGTACGGGTGGAATTGCTGAGGTTCAGAAGAGCCGTGGCCCGCGGAGGAGTCGGTATTCGGAGGGTTTTCGCCGTTTTGCGCTTTCTTCTTCTTCTTTTTCTTCTTCTTCTTGCCCGAAGCGGCAGCAGGAGGTTCTTCTCCTTCGTCGTCGTCCTCTTCTTCTTCGCCACTGTTGTTGCCGTTGTCTTTGGCCTCTTGAGGGGGGTGATCGTCATCGTTCTCTTCGTCGTCTTCGCTTGGTTCTTGGCCGGGTTGGGCCTGGCTTCCATTTCCGTTGTTGGACTTGTTCTTCTTCTTCTTCTTCTTCTTCTTCTTGGTCTTGGTTTCGGAGGTTTCCGGCCAGAGCTCGGCGTGCTTCCCGTAGCGGCCCAGCTGCTTCAAGAGAGTGTCCGATTCCACGTTCCCCGTCACTGTGACCTTATGCTGCTGAGGATCAATGTCCGTCTTATAAACACCTGTACTTAAACGTATAATACAAGCTCTTGTTAACTCCAAATCAATCCAATTTTGTATCCTATTTAAGATATACTGAGCAAAAATCTATATTTTTTTTTAAACACACTTATCCGAATACTCAATAGTCAGACTAATTCTAATTGTGTCGAGTAAGATTTTTAAACGGTGGCAAAAATTTCCGAAAAATATTTAACATTTATTGTTTATGAACAGACATATATACGTATATATGTATGTATATGATACGGGAAGAAAGAAACCTTCAATGCCTTGAAGGACCTTCTTGACTTTCCTCTTGCAGCCTTCGCAGTGGATTGAGACTTTCAAGACCCATGTCTGCTAAAACAGATTAAAGGCAACGTATTATGAGAAGCGAGAAAGAGTTAATTTATTATATATAAGTGACATAAATATATGTATATGTACATAAATAAGGTATTATGATATGGAAATTATATTGAAATGACCTTGTATTTGAGCTGCTGCAGATCAGGAGGAGCCTCTTGATCAGTTGGCTTTGCAGCCATCTCCAAACGGGGGGGAGAGAGAGAGAGAGAGGGAGTTGTGATTGGGAGTGGCAATGCTTAAGAAGAAGGGAAAAGGGAAAGTTGATCAAATTGGAGGGTGAGGGCAGCATATATTAGGTGTGGAATGCAAGACTATTTTTTTTGGCTTACACCACATGGTATCCGAATATACTAAGTCGACTAATGACAAATTTTTTTTAACAAAGGTGAATTTTCAAAAATTCAAAATCCAGATCTGATTAAATTAGAACAAAGTTGTCACTAATTGGTCTAGTGGTTGAATGTGCCAAGCCACTATTTTATGTACACATTCATCCTCTGATCGAACAAATACTATCAGCACGTCACGTGATTCGTGGAGCCAAAAAATTTGGTCATGCGCTTGTTATCTAATTATTTAAGAAAATAAAGTTCTGACTGTAAAATCTGGAAAACAATTATTTAACAAATAAATAAATTTTACCTATTAAAAAAATCTGGAAAAAAATATTTAAACCGTGGCATCATGCCAAACAACATTTTCCTTACGTATCTGTAATTAAAGAAGTAGAGTGTTAAATTCTTGGTATGTGTAATTTGGTGAAAATTTTACTTGTTAATAAATCGTGACATCATATAATAAAACTTGCACTAATAGACACTTGAATTTTGATATTCCATGACCGACGTTATAATTACGCCGACTCTTTTGTCATAGAGTGGTGAGTTTTTTCAACATATCACGACGTTAGTTCACTATCGAGATTTATCATCGTATGCCAAAATCTGAGGAGTCGCAATTTCTTCATCGTCTTATATTCTTCGTTTTGACAGAACTAATGAAAATATATGGGAAAGCAATGTACTGATCATCTCAGATTGGACAGTTCTAAAGTGGCCAAGATACTAAGACATTTTAATTTATTTAAGTAAATTTTGAGTTAAATTTTACGGATCTAAAAATATCAGAGAATGAAAAAAATCTCACACAAATTGTGACAGGTTAGAAAGTTGTATGTCTAAAGCAACCCGCCAATTCTAACAAGGGGTCCTCAAACTACCAACTGTAGTTCATACGAGGGCAGGTAAGAAAGAACGTTAGCTTATGTCGTTAGCTTTCGCTTTTTTTAGTTTGGGGTCTCATAATAATATCAGTTTAATAGTGTTTTAAATGTCGTAAGTAGGGAATTAGGACAAATTAATCGCGTCTGATTTGGGTTGGTTGTTGGACCGATACAGCAACGACACCTTGATTTCCGAACCACCAACATTGACGCACGTAATATATTCCAACAGCAGCAGTTGGTGACTTGTCGTCGGTTCAACCAAATCCAAACCGTAACATCTTCTGCTATTGTTAATCTAGAGTAATATTAGGTACATATTAAATTGGAATAAAATTCAACTTACCAAAAAATATTAAGCAAATTCAGAAATTATTATTCTCGTGAAAAAGAAAAACCAAACTCTGCTATAATAAAATACTCCTCTTATGCCAAGTAGACATATCCCATTGCATACTAATCGAGCCAATTATCAACGATCTTCGTCCAGTGATCCAGCTACAATTAAGCTGGTACATGCTCATCGTGATTAACAGATAGCAGAGATAATTTTTTTCTGCCACAAATTTATTTAGTCATCATAGTAAAACTCAAATCGATAAATTATTATAGATGTCGTATAATTTTTATAAATACAATTATTAATTTTTATCTCCAAAAAGCTGTTGGAACTCGGAAGTGCCGGTCTTCACAGGGAATTTTAATTGTAACAAACTCCGTAGCAATTATACGGGAAATTATTCGCAAGTTGCTACTCCACTACCAAGCTTCCTTTTTATGGCCAACAGGGATAGAAGCAGGGAAAAAGGAAACCCATCCCCAACGCAAGAATATCTGCCAGAATATAATGCATCGCCAAGAACATATACTTGAATAGCAAAAACTTAGTAGGAGACTATTTGAAATCATATTCGGCTCGAATCTGGTTTCGGGAAAAAAAATTGGATAGCCAACCAAGTAATGGTGTACTTAATGGCTTCCATTTCCTTGAAGCAAAGGCAGGTGGAAAATGTCCACGAGTGTCAACATGCTACTTCATATATGCTACTAAAAACCAAGTCTTGCAAACTTTTTGAGCCTGTAATGGAGTGTGACAACACTTGACACTAAGACCAGGGCCATATCTCAAAAGAATATTAAATGTCACTTCGAATTATTTGAACTTGGTCTGAATTTAAACCGTGATAATGTCAAAACTTGATAGAAAGATATCATTTTTTATCTTGCCTGAGTCAAACTTAAATAAGTCGGTCTAGTAAATGTATGAATACTACGTGGAACATACACAAACACGGGAAAAATCCCAATTAAAGTGGTACACGGTCAAACTATTCTCATGTCATAATCACAGCAAACAATGGTATAGTATATATCACTTGTAAGTAGCTAAATAAGTAGCAATACAATCAACGACTTGAAAGGTTTGACCAAATCTGAGAATCCTTTCCTTCCATGATCTTCATAGAATTTGTTCCATTTTAAACTAGAGCATTATCACCTCAGCCTCAAATTGTGGCCCTTGAGGGACAATAATGGTCCATAAACACATCTTCCCAAATTCTATATCGACATAGAAATGTGAAGGGTGTGATTTGTATCTATGGAATAAGGTAGAACGAACAAGGTTAAATGAGATGGTTATGGATATATTTGAGATCAGAAACTCTCGGTTCTCTGGTTCAAAAGGAAAAATAGAAATTTCTCCAACTGGGAATTATATGTATTAGAATGGGGAAGGCCTTCCATTGTTAGAATCCATTAACTAATCTTCGCGCTAATGTGATACATTTGAATCTACCAGCCTGATATGAAGTCTCCAAGAATGCCCAACAGAATCTGCAGCACAACTATATTAATTGTTCAAAGTGACTTTACCATTTAAGGGAAAATCCGACGTTGAAGCTATCTGTACTCGAGATTCCTCGTCTTCTTGTCAATCTGATGGACCAATCATTTTCTCAGGCACCACGAGGGTATCAAATTCTTCACTGTTTAGCACTCCAAGTTTCAGAGCAGCTTCCTGCAAGGTAAGGTCTCGGTAGTTAAAAATTGCTTCAGCCATAGAACTGACTACATTCATTTACGAAGCAGAAGAAATAGTCCACAACATTCATTTTGTTTGAATAGCACAGCACGTCCAACAGCAGAAGTAAACCAAACCCGATGTACAGTTCCCTTCCTATTTATGATACCACACACGAAAAGAAAGAAACACATCCATTAATAGCACGGTTCTTCAGAAGAACAAGATAGGTTGCTATTTCTACACCATGGATAAGTGGAAATAGATAGTAGCTCAAAATAGAAAACATGGCATGAAAATCTAAAAGAACCAGTACCTTCAATGTAGACCCCTCTTTGTGGGCTAGCTTGGCAACAGCTGCAGCATTGTCATAACCAATTTCCTGGAAGAAAATAAGGCACTTGTTAATAAACATGAAATGTGGAGGACCAGAGTAAAGAACCAAACAAAGGAATGGTAAAAGAACCCACAGGATTCAACGATGTGACGAGCATGAGTGACTGCAATGCCATATGAAATGGCACAATGTGAGAACATAGTTAGTTCTCTGTTTATGCCGAGAAAACACGAAGAGGCAACGAAGACCGGAACATCTAGAACTTACTTCATGGAGTAGTTTGGAAATTCTTTCCCTGTTAGCCTGGATGCCCTTCACACAGTTCTTCTCAGACGATGCAGCTGAATCCCCAAGCAGCCTAACTGACTGTAGTGCAAGAGTTAGAAAACAGTTCTTCTCGTAGCATAATAATATGTTCAGCATTGAAGTTTAAAGTTCCATAACATCAATCAACATGATACATGAAAACATCCCATTGGACTATTTAATATCCACGTGTTTTCATACACTTAAATTTCATAATTATATTATAACATCCTTTTGTTGTTTTGAAACAAGATGCTAACATCCAAGTGGCAAAATAAGTGGTAAGCAAACTTGAGCAGCAAAAACACATGTAAGAGATTGCTGGCAATCATTGGCTTGAACACATTGAGTTCGAAGTGACCATTTGATCCACCAACAGTTATTGCCACATGATTACCCATGACCTGCACAACGAGGAGAATGCTTGGAGTTACTAGCTTTCTAAAACAAAAATATTACAAGAAGAGGATAAAAAACTTCACGACCAAAATTAACTTCAAGTCATCATTGGTCAAAATATACCTGAGCGCAAACCATTGTGAGAGCCTCACATTGGGTAGGATTGACCTTTCCCTGAGACAGGAAACCGAGTCATGCAAGTACAACATATAATGCATTATAAACACTTGTGGAAGCGAGCAGCTTCATTTGCGACAAATAAGCATGAGGGTAAGAATAGTTACTGGCATGATACTGCTGCCTGGCTCATTTTCAAGAAGAATAAGTTCACCAAGGCCACACCTCGGGCCACTGCATGACAAAGATGATTCAGATCAGTTAAAAGGTGGAAAGGCAGATATTTAATTTTTCAGTTCTCATATTTTCTCAGGAGTGAATCAGGACTAGACCTTCCTAGTAGCCTTGTGTCATTTGCAATCTTCATCAAAGAAACAGCAACTGTGCTGAGAGCTCCACTAGTCTCCACAAATGCATCATGTGCAGCCTTTGAGAAAAGAAAAATACAAAAATCACACACTTTGTCACCAGCTCAGTGTAAAGAAAAACATGCATCCATAAGTGGTAAACTGCTCAGTAGGATCAAAAAAACAAACCGAAAGATCAGACAAGAAGCACATATAGTCGAGCTATAAAAACGAACCAAAGCTTCAAATTTGTTTTCTGCAGTAAAAATGGAAGACCCATCTCCTCAGCGACAGCGGCTGCTATCTTAACATCAAACCTAGATGGTATCAAATATGTCAGTTGCTGGTTGCTGATATAGATATCAAGTATACGAGTTACCGGCAAGTAATCTACAACTTCAGAGAATGCATGTGTGCATGTGTTTGTGTACAAATACATACATAAGCAAACAAAGCTCAATCCGGCTGGATAATTGTCCATTCAGTATAGCCTTGCACATAAGCATTATGGAGGGACTGGTTGTTTGAATAAATGCAACAGATTGCATCTTCCAATGAACAAAGGCCAATTGGACACAAAGCTAGTTCAAAGCATGATACAAGACTTGCCCTTTCTTTGTATTTAGTCCTGTTCCTACCACGGTTCCGCCTTGCGCAAGCTGCCAAAGTCAATGGACAAGTATCAGTCCTGTAAGAAATCTAAGAGGGAGAAACCGTTAAAGAGAATAAAAGAAGTGACAATTTTCAAGATTGTGTTGACAAGACAACTCATGGCTAAGCTTCCACGGCTGCAACCCCCTCAGAGCTTCAATTATAGAATCCTTTATTATTGATTCAAAGGCAAAATGAAAAGAAAAGGCTGCCACAAACTATCCGGTAAGTACCTGATACATATGAGGTAGAGTACATATGACTCTATCAATCCCATATTTCACCTGCAACCAAAGTATGGTCGATCAAGAGAAAGAAACAAAAATCAAGCAAAACAAAACATGACAGAATTGACAGCTCACTTGTGTTGAATAGCCACTCAACTCTTGTCCAAGTGTTAAGAGGTGTAGCATCTTGAGTGTGCGTACGGCCAATTTTGACAATATCTTTGCATTCAACCAACTGGCTTCACAAAAGTAAACAGGCATTAAAAAAAATCCGTGAATTCTACTGGTAGGCTTCAGCGGATTAAAAAAGAGATTGGCCAGATGCCAATGACAGCAGAAAGAGTACTGAACTAGAGATATTAGAACATAATGACTGTTGGAAAAAGTTGCGGAATACTACATCACCAATACAAATTGGGAAGTGTTTGCATAGATAAAAGTGAGATTTGGTAGGTGGGGGAACTAAAGTGTCTTCCGGAAGCAAAGAAAATTAGGAATTCAAATACAATTGCTTGCAAAATCAACGAAATTGCTCAAATCTATACCTAAACTATGGAATTCCTGGGATCAATGCAAAACTATTGCATGTGCATTGTATGTTGATATAGAAAACAGTTGCACAAAAATGAAATTGCAAAATAATGAAAACATAACCATAAGATTTTTTATACGGTAGATGAAGTCTTGAAAATGGAAATGAAAAATCCTACAGCTTAGGAAAACCAAAACGATCTCCCGAGATTCCAACGTCAAGATGTTATTCTTTACAACTGGGCTCAAAATTCCAATGCATTGTTCCCATTGTGATCAGCATCTATCAGTATATGACTTCACAGCATAGTTCTCTCTCTCTTTCCTAATTGAAATAAAAGGAGTGCAGAAAGCATCAGACCTTTGAATGTAGCGTGCGATGCAGAGTTTTCAAGCTCGGTACTAATCTCGAGTTCATTTCCATGGCAGCAGCTATGTGCATTACCTATGGAGTATATGCAAAGAATCTCGGAAGCTCATGCTAAGAGGTCGAACAGGCTTACCGTAGGAAATGTGTCATTCGAGGACTGCACTCTATTCACATGATCATTAGGATGCACAAACTTCTCGCCACGCTTGCGACCAAGAATCTCGGAAGCTCGAAAGGCACGTAGGTTTGGGCATCTTCTCGCGATCTCCTCCTATCTCGAAATTCTGGAGCGATCTCTGCGTCTGCGCTCCCCACAACCTGAAAGTTTCACCCGATTTTGCCGACCGATAAAACTGACAAATCGGTTAGAAGAAGAAGAGAGAAGAGAGAATAAGAGCTGAAGGGGAGAGGAGACCTGTCGGAGGGGACAAGGATGGGGCCGAAAGTGTCCCGCTCCTCCCGGAAAGCGGTGGAGAAGGATCTCGCGTGGTGTAGAGAACTCAGCAGCTGCGCCGTCGTAAAGGCGGATTTGCCTCCGCCGGAGAACCGGCGCGCCAACGCGTACATGGCCATGGGGGGAGAGAGAGTTGAGGAGAGAGGAGAGGGCAGAGAGTGTGTTAGGAAAGAGGTTTTTACATTTTTTTTTTTTAATACTACAATACCCCTGGCCCTCCTGATTGGCTTCTTTTGGAGCGGGAATGGTCCAATTTGAAGATATTAGCTAATTATGTTATTAGTCGTCTGTCTTCGTGTGTCCTAGCGTGCTTGCTGAATTAGTTTTTCTTTTCCCCAGTCCCGACCAATACAAAATAATTTTCCTTTCTTTAATTTATTTAATGTTCGGATATATATTTAATGCCATTAATCTATCTTTGAATCAAACATATTTTTAAATAGTTGCAAAAAGCATCAATTCTATAAGAGATGGGTGGAAATTTCGGATGAAAAGACCAGGGTTCAATCCTTGGTCTTAAAAAAATTCTACTTACGAAGATTTTGCTCATCCCCGATAAATCTGTTATCAAAATGATTAAGTTGAATCATGTCCTTGCCCAAAAATTTCAATTAGAACTTTATTTACATGATTAGACTTCTACCCAAAAAAATATACATAATTAGACTACTTGGCCGTTAGCACCTTGTACTTTTCCTCTAAACAAAACAATTAACACTTACCAGACAAATTTGTTGGTGACCAGCGATGTATCTCTAGTCTATATGATGTCCACATGGATCACATCAACAACTTCTTCGCGCACATTATCGTGCTTACTTATGCAATTGAAAATATATATTAAAAAAACCCTAGGTTAAGGCTCTTCTCGTCCCAGGTTCCAGCAATGTTCCAGGCTGAGCCGTAGGCAGTGGAATTGGAGCCAAGGAGATAAGCCAGAAAAGTTCAACCCGCAATCAACCTCGAACACAGCGGATACCAGGTGGTCTAAACCAAAAAATTATCCGTTATAAGGGATCTATCGTGCACTACATTTTCCGCTATAAGGGTCCTTTAATGCTACAAGGACATATGCTTTACTTCAACAAGTACTATGTCAAGGGTCGCAAGAAGAGGAAAGACTCGTGTTCTAGCTTACTGATCGTGAAGGCAGTGTATGTCTTCTTTAATTTAATCAAGTTCAGACCAAGAAGGAGCGAACCGTGAGCATAAGTTCATCGGGGATACATCTGAACCCAGGCAAATTCTTCTGCATAGGCACCACCAACATCACATGAAACTTCGCAAGCATACACCGCAATTGTTGCCCAATCAAGAGAATCAACATCATCCTTTACGCGGAAGTAGTAAAGTAGCTGAGGCATTATCTGACAGAAGAATAAAGACAGGATTTACAGATTAGGGTCACAATTGAGGGAATGAGCAGATGAGTGGCAAGAACTCAAATATCAAGACCAATGTTTCACATATGTACCTGACATTCAAATTTTAATGAGCCACCACAGTAACTGCAGTTAGGAATATCGGCTTTTGATGGCCGACCACTTAGCATTGGCCAAAGAGGCTTTGCACCATCCGTTCTGCAATATCTATTAGGGAGCAAAAAATGGATCTGGTCAGACATCAAAATTCAGTAACCAGCGAGAACATTGAATAATAATCAGAAGAGTACCAAAGGACAATTTAAAACCAATCTTGCTAATAGAGGCAACCAGGAATTTAGATGTCAAAAATACCATTTGCGAATAAATGCATCCTCAACTGTTGGCAAGTCAAAAGACCAAACACTAGACAACTAATCGTTATAAAGACTACAGAAGCTAGAGAACAAGCAGGTTATCTTGGTACTAAGATACTACAGCATCCATTGTGTACAAAGCTGATGGTGATGGTGGTGGTTAAAAATGGAAAAGGAGGGAAAAAATAAACAGTTCAGTTAATCATATACCACCTTAAAACTTGTTCAGGGGCTTTTGCCATGCGTTCTTGGAAAGAAGCCCAACATTTTCTTTCATCATCAGCCTGTTTTCCAACAGAAATATGAGCATATTGAAGATAAGTATAAAAAAAACTTAAAATCACAACCAATACCTGAAATATATCCATTAAAGATGACAATGATTTCTCATCTCTATTCTTCGTCGACACCAATGAGTTCGCATGACTTCCATCATCAGACATTATCTCGAATTCACTCTCAGCAGCTTGTTCCAACTCGTACTCCGGCCAGAGGGTGTTGGAAGCAGCTGTTAGGAAGTACAAAGAGTTCATAAGCGGAATCATCAAGTTTGAAATTCTTCAGGATCTCCCTATGCTGAGTCATATCAGTCAATATGTCCATAGTTTACAAACAGAATTTCACGTACCTTTAACTCTTTCAACAGAACTGGTATTATGCTTCGTGAGGCTACAGTTGGTTGGAGATGTTAGACTTGGCGCAACACAATTAACCTTATGGCCTGATCGCCAATGCATACCCTGGCAAGAATGAAAATCGTTCCATAGGTTTGTACAGCCAAATTCCAAGCCAAAAAATAAAAGAAAGTGTACAGATTCGAACTATAAATTTCCTGTCATTCACCTGGTGCTTTTGACAACAGTAGCGTGCACTTTTACAACCAGTGCATACTTTATCTCCTCTCCAAGTGCCACACCAACTACAAAGTGGCACTACAACAAGGAAAGGCAACAGGCATTAAGCACCGTTCTGCAATGCAAAGCAAAGCAAACAACAAAAAGCAGCAGCCGAACAAGTCACCTCCAGAACCCGAGGCTGTGGTGGTTCCATCTGCCTTGGGGGGCTCACTCGAGTAAAAAGGATTAACGAGAGGCAACTGGGAACGGAAGACCTTCACACTATGCAAGGCAATGCATCACCAATAAAACACGCAACAACAGTTAATAAAGACAAACACAGAAAGAGAGAAACTATTACCTTCGGGATGGCCTCCCAGGCCTGCGCTTCCATTGCTCGTGCTGATCACGCAACAGACAAGACATAGAAACGCAGACGAACACGAACAAGGTCCGATGGAACGTGAACTCCGACCCGCCCTCTGCAATGGGAGCGTAAACCTAAACAAAGTTCAGATCATCAACCCGTCCTCCCCGAATGTTAACCAACAGCGAAACCAAAAAAGAAGTTACCTGGAGCAAGAACTGGAGAGGCTCTTCACACGTATCGCAAAGCACCGACTTCTCGGACGGTAAATCGACAGGGTTCAGCCACGCCTTCAAAAAGAAAAAATAAAATCAAAAGCCGATATGAGAAAATAAAGGATAAGGAAAAGGGGACAGGGAGGTAAAATTACGGGAGTGCCCCCAGCTTTGCTAGGGAAGTATTGGGGGAGAAGGGACCAAGGCTTCTCCGGCTTCTCCGCGAAACCGAGAATCACCTCTCCCACTTCCTCTTCTTCTTCTTCTTCTTCTTCGTCTTCGTCTTCGTCTTCTTCTGCGGCGTCGTGGGGGCCGTTGTCGCGAGGGGAATTCCCAGGCATCTTAAGCTTTTCTTCATCGCCCGAAGAAGTTGTGATAATGACCATCCTGCCCCTGGTGGTGAGAGCGAGAGAGGCAACCGCAGAGGAGGAAGCGGTGAAGTGGCGGGTTTTGGATTTCGGAGATGCTGGGTTTTTAGCGTGCCAGGGTTTAAAGCTCTATGCCTTCCTCTCTTTTTTCTAAAGGAAAAATGAATTAAGTAGGAAAACTCGAATAGTAAAGCTCCACTAAATTTATTTAGAGCTCTAGATTAATAAAAAATTGCTCTCAAACTAGTTAAAATTTATTAACCTCAGATTTATGCTTTTCTACATCTAGTTCTTCCCATCCCTTCATCTGGCTTATATTTTTCGTATAGTATTTAGACTGAATGACTCTAAGAAATAATGTCAATAAACAAAATCAATATACACGCTTTAGCGAGACAACTAGGTTCGAATTTTTTGGACCTTGTTTTACAGTAGAACCAGTTATTTTACCTTTTAGAATCATACAAGATTCTTCACCTACGCATCTTGCTCGAGAGGGTCTCGACTTTTGAGACAAGTGATATTTACATTAGAGTAAAATCCTATCGTTGGAACCACAAAAAATATATCAATTTAAAGAGGTTACTATTAAAATTGGTAAATAAATATGTAAATACCAATCTAATGAAAGTGCAATTAAGGTGGATGATGATAGTAGTTACAATATACCTAAAATTCCGGGTTATAGCGTTGTTCAAATGCTACATTTGATTGTGATATTCTTTTATAATAAGACGGCGATCACAACGACTGTTCAATACAATTAAGGTGGATGATGATAATACTCACGAGATACCTAAAATTTTGGCTTATAGCATTATTTAAATACTACATTCGATTGAAATCAATAAGAAGGCAGTCACAATAAACAATTAAAAAATGAATAATAATATAAAAATTAGCAGACAATCAAGTCTACGATTAGACTGTGCAAGAAACTTAGTTACTTTTGCGAGTTAACACCCGTACGGCTGCCAAAATAGTACAACAAACATGCATAAAATTGTACAACAGGTATTATTAGGCCTTTAACATAAGTTAGTACTAGGCCTTTTGTGATGACTCACGCGGTGGTTTCTACTACCGACTGGAGTTTGGGTCGTGACAACAAGTCTTATTTTTTTTAGGAAATGTCTGATTAGAGGGATCAGAATTCTCTCTCGGATAACACAAGTTTAGGGGCAAGCATCTGGGTGGGACAAAAGGTACTCCTCCATGGCTTTGTTGAGCATCTGAGAATGCATTTTGTTGGCCTCGGCCATCGTTTCGTTGAAAACGGCACCGGGCTTCAAGTGGTAGTCGCTGCGCACCGTACTCTTGCACCCAGTTTCCGATGGCTCCATTTTGACCTCATGGACGATTTTTTCTAGTGTGTCGCCGAGCAATCCACCTTCAAACAAGGTGCTCCTGAAGTAGTACTTCTCAGTGTCAAGGGCGTCAATTCTGAGAGACATTGTCTTGAAGGAAATTCCGCTTCCTGCTTTTGGATTTTTTTTTTACCGAAATAATGGATAAGTAGTAGTGTTCAATCCCAATTACAATTTCTGGTTGAATAATGAGAAATTGATGTTCCGCCACCAAAAATAATATTTAATATACAATTCCAAAGACTTGAAAGTTTTCTATACAGAAAGATTGTCAAATATATCCATATTTAATCACCTAGATTTATATACTATGGTATAGCCACTCACACGGGCATCGGCCCTGAAGGATTATCCACCCATGATTATTCCATTAAATTAAATAAAAAATATTAGATATTTTTTAGTTTTAATTTAAATTAGAAAGGGATTTGGATTAGGAGAGTTTGTTATACGTAATAACTCTCCCACCCCTTTTTACTCCCAGAATTCTCTATTTATACGGAATAGGGGTTTTTACTGAAAAGGAGAGAGAAATCACACACATAGAGAAAAAGAGACCTAGCTTTTTCTCTAGGAGACTCTCAAGGCTTTTAGGCGGTGAAATCCGATCCCCGCTTCGTGTACGTGAGCGAGGACGGCCAGTGACAAGCCTCCCTCGATCCTGTGACATACCTCTCGAAGAACGAACTGCGCTACAAGAGGTAAACCTTTTCGATATGGCTATTTCGATTAATGATGTGTTCATTAATTATATTGGTTTCGCATTAATTATGTATATGCATGAAAACCTTCATTGGTATCAGAGCAAGGTTGAGGTTTGTTCTGGTTAAATTCGTTTTTTGAAAAAAAAAATCGATTGTGTTATTTTCTGTCAAAAATCGGATTTATTGTTCATGAAAAACCCTACTGTTGTCCTTACGTGAATAAAAGGTAATAGTCTAGGGACTGAACTGCACTTCCTGAACCTATGCATGTTAACAGGCCCCATAATTTTTTATAAGTAAATTTTATGGAGCTCCATATAATAATTACACCAACAATACTTTAGAGTACAAATATTCTTAGAGTGTTTACTAGATAAAACTTATCAAAATACTTATAAAAAATCAAAATAGCATGCACTATGATATTCATTATCTAGATCCTAATCTTGAATAACATGCATCTGCCCCATGGTAAGAAGTTAGTATAAAGAACGTTGGGATTCAATACATCCTATATCATGCACGGAAGTGGTTATATTGGTCGAAAGTTACCGAAAATATATATAATCAAGATCTTATGTTTTATATCGAATCAAATAAATAAGAATTTCTTTACTTGTTTGATTCTATGATGTAATTTTGTTGTTTGATTAATAATACATCTACTTATTAAAAAAACTATTGGATTTTTTGTATTTTCCTACAAAAAATTCTTTTGCTAAATTTGTTGTTCTACAAACTTTTTCTCCTTTTTAATCAAATCATGAAAAGTACCTGATGTTTTAGTAATTTACAACATGTCTACTGTTTCAATTATGCATTTTTATGTTATATAACTATACACGATACATTTTAAGTTAACCAATGCACTAAAAATCCGAAATTCGGCACGTTTTCGCCACTAGTTCCAATCACGAAATAGAATATAAAAGGGCTAAACATAATTACTCAAATGATGAACAATGGTTGAAAATGAAGCAACTTGATCGACTATAGCATTTTTAACTTGGTAGTGTTGGGTTTGAATGCATTTTTTAATGCATTTGGCCCAAAGTGGAAAGGTCCAAAGTGGAGGCCCAAAAGGGAAATGAATGGGACAATACCACATTGATTAGAGCAAGGGGGATTTTTTTGTTTAAAAGGAATTCCCCTCCTTGCCTCTCAACTTGATTGGCTACCCAAAAGGCTGACCCACCGCTAGCTGCTTGCGAGAACGGTGCGAAGCACGCGCGTGTGTGCATGGCGTATTGGACGCAGGTCGCAATGGGCGCTTTGTGGCGCACTTGGCCAAGCGGACGCGTCCCTTCGGGGCACTGGGCATGACCTTTGGGGCCATATCTTGGCGCTCAGTGACCAGTGCGTGCCCTCCTTGCCATCCTAATCAAGTACACCAACTCCGACAGACAACAGGTAGCTGTACACTGACCTTGGGCGAAGGTGGCTCTTTTAATGGTGCCCACGCCTCCGTCGCCATGGACGATCTCCATGCTGGCGAAGGCACTGGGCATGACCTTTGGGGCCATATCTTGACGCTCAGTGACCAGTGCCTTGAACATTCTGTGTGCCGGGACTCGGTATGTGGCCTCCTCCACTGTGGTATACACACCCATTTCCATATATTTTTTTAATTACGAGAACCAAATGAACCAGATATTTGTTACCAATTGATTCTATTGGGAAGAAAGTGAGACCTCTTAATGCTTGCGATGTTGGATCTTTATGTACTTGTATTTATAAGTATAGGCACCGCACAAGCCAACACAATCTTAATTGAGACTGATCGGTCCCGTTGTCCGGCACTAGTGATAATTATTAATTAGCATCTGTTTCAAAAAATAATTTATTCAAAATTATCTGATATCCTCGTAAATATTTTTTCGGAACAACTTAGTATCCAGAAATATTTATAAAAAAAACTATATGTCATTTGAATATCAATTGTACCAATTTATTCCGGTTTGAATACAATCGAATCGTAAAAGTAACAAAACTTTCTCAACTAAATTCTAATACAATCGCATTTTTAGGTTTTGAATCAAAATCTTTAATTAATTTAAAAAAACTCTTTTATATGTTGGTACACTATGTTGAACAACCAAATGTATTTGATAATTTTATAGAACCTGTTCAATTAGCCCCTACCGAGTTATATTAATTCTTCCCTAGTTAGATGTACATCTATCATTCCGCCGTAACATGAGTACGTTAGTTCTGCAAGCCCATCGCCCCTTTCCCCCTCCTGCATGTCAAAGAACTTAGATTCTGGAAGAAAGCAATCAATTTACAAAAATCACCAACATCATTCTTCTTTATTTAAAGTAATTTACACAAATAATTACACATTATCAAGAACCCTAAACTTTTATCTAATTATTCTACGCCTTGTATTATTAGATCGAATAGTCTTAACACAACATCATTCCTTTGCAAAAAAATTGAATAAGCTATGAATTTCGTACAAATAAAAGCATCATAGGGTCGAGACCAGACTACTAGGATTTATCGTCTACGGACACAAGATTTCCGGGGAGACGAGAAAGCTCTCTTGGATTCCGTCGACTGGACGGAGATGGAGGTAAATTACACAGTAATGATGCAATGCCGAAGAGAGAATTATTTTTAACGGGACCATTGTTCAATCCAAAAGCCAAGTACATTATTTCAAGATGATTTGGTACGACGTATAAAAAGAAGATGATTTGGTACGAGGTGATATGGTACGTTTGGGGCTACTGAGACAAGATATTATTTCAAGACCATTCCGTAGATGCCTATGGGTTATGAGTACTGATTATACAGAAGTACGATGAATGGACTTTTTCGGCTGTGATTGAGCATTATTTAGATTTTTTTCCTTCTCATTTGAGGTGCTTTTAAATAAAAGTATTTAGTCCTTCTAAAAAAAAGTATTCGGGGAATGGGATAACAGGAAAAAAATATTTCAAATCAGGTGTAGTCCCATAAACTGGGACTGACACCCGATTTTTTAGAAAAAGGAAAGGGTCATACACCCAATTACGAGGAAAAGAATGGAACACCTTTGTTACTAGAAAAACGGCGGTGGGATTGAGTACGGAATGTTCCCATTCCAAATAGTTTGGAATAAAGACACGCGGAGTTTTTTTACAAAAATATAAAAATACAGGGATCAAAATAAAAAAAATTACACGGGCCAGTATAGTAAACGGGACATGTCACTGTCGCAAACACAAAAAATACACTAGCCAATATGACATAACGGGGCATGCCAGCGCAGTCTCCTTCACTCCAAACTATCCGGAATAATTTTCTTCACTCCATACCCAATCCAAAGCCGAAAAACGGGCCTCCATCCCGATTTACGGTAGAGGTTGGCTAAAATCGGTGATTTTTTTTGGAAAAAAAATCGGTGACTAGGTAGTGAAGCAAAAATAAACTAAAATATATAAATATAACAGTTCAGATGTGGAGAATGTTTGGAATAAAAACTTGATTTTTTTAATGAAAGAATAAAAACTTGATTAAAAAGGGCACAATGCAAAGGGTAGTTTTTTTAAAGTCAGTTCCTTCAAGTCTGACACTAACAATTTGGTTATGCACATTTCCATACTGTTAAATATGCTATCGAAATTATGAATACACGGAATACGGATACCTAAATTCCGATGTCATCACTCCTATCTGATGGCTGAGGTTGTTGGTGGGAGAAGATGACGATGGATTTTAATTTATATTATTTATGGTGTCTTGTGATAGGGAGAAGTATTTTAGAATTCACCATGCCATTTAATTTGTATTAAACTCACCAAAAATGATTACAGGATAATTACATCAACTGTACATTACCTATAACACTTGAACACCTAAAACACTAGATAGCCATGTATCTAGAAATAATGGGAAAATGTTTAGCATGGATTTAAGAGTATAAAGTTCTAACTAGGAATTACATCAACTGTTTCCTTTAGAGAAGGGCGTAAGGCAGGGGGACCTGCTATCCCCCTTGTTCTTTTTTATTGCGGCTGAAGGGCTACGTGGCCTAATAACTCGGGCTGTGGAGACTCGGCTTGTTACTTTTACGTGGCCGGGAGTTGCCCCTCACATATCTTGGCCTTCCTATTGGATGCAATATGCAAAGACTCGTTCACTGGCAACATGTAATTAAAGCCATCAACAAGTGGCTGGATTCTTGGAAAGGGAGTCTACTTTCACTTGGTGGTAGGGTAACATTGATAAATTCCGTGCTTTCCTGTCTTCCAGTCTACTATTTGTCCATCTTCAAGATGCCTGCTGGTGTGATGAAAAAGCCATGAGACATTTTCTCTGGGCGGGGACTTCGGAAGTGAGAAAACAAAGTCTCGTCAGTTGGGATTTGGTGACTTTGCCCAAAGAGCTCGGTGGCCTAGATTTGGAAAAGATGATCATGAAAAACAAAGCCCTTCTTCTCAA
Organism: Hypericum androsaemum; assembly: GCA_963995505.1. Classification (NCBI taxonomy): domain Eukaryota; kingdom Viridiplantae; phylum Streptophyta; class Magnoliopsida; order Malpighiales; family Hypericaceae; genus Hypericum; species Hypericum androsaemum. Next base: position 6,373,788 of record OZ023185.1, on the reverse strand, counting down.
ATGGATTTGGAAATTTCTGAAGGATAAGGACTCTCTCTGGGCTGTCACGGTTGCTGGAATTCATGGTAATAATTTGCTTGCTGCTTCCTCCTTCCCTCAATCAAGATCGAATGGAGGGACTTGGGGAGTCATCTGAAGCATCGCTAATGAGGAGTCAAGTCTTTCAAGCATCTTCTTTTCGAGCCTGCGATTGAATGTTATGAATGGGAAGATGTTCTCCTTCTGGTTCGACCCCTGGGCTTCGGTGAGGCCTTTGATGGAGCTTTTTCCAAGACTATACTTGGTGTCAACCCAAAAAAGAAGAAAAATATGTGATTGTGGATTTTGGATGGGAGATTCGTGGCATTGGAACCTGACCTGGCGAAGGAGTTTTTTTCTGTGGGAGGAAGAACTGGAAGGAGAACTTATGTCCTTGATCCAGTCTATCAGCCTTGTACGAACTGGAACTGACTCTATCACTTGGGCCCTTGATGAAAATAACTCCTTCTCGTTGAGTTCTCTTTTTCAGCATCTTTACTCCTCCTCCTAACTGACAAGTGATGCTGTCCAATTGAGAAGAATCTGGACCAACGATATTCCTTTCAAAATTGAGTGTTTTCTCTGGGTTTCTCTTCAAGGAAAAGCACCTACTAGGGACACTCTAATTAGACACGGGAGGCTGGATCCATGGGACTCCCTATGTCCTCTTTGCAGCTATGAGGATGAGTCAGATGCGCATATGTTTCTACATTGCCCGGCTACTTTGAAAATCTGGAATCATTTTGTGACGTTGATTGGCGTCTCTTGGTGCGTTGAGCCATCTCTTGCCTCCTCGTTGTCGTCCTGGTTGGGTATCGTCACTGGTGGTATACTCGCGAAGGTCTGGTTTGCCTTATTTGCTGCGATTATTTAGAGAATTTGGAACCTTCGAAATTGCGCAATTTTTCGGGACACCAAGTATGACCACGAGCTTCTCCTACATATCATTCTTGTAAGTGTGCATGAATGGCTGTTTTGGTCAAAATCCATCACAAACTTACATGGGCAAGACTTTTACCTTTACCTAGACTCGATGCGGGACATGTGTTAGCTTTGGGGTGTGTGGGTTTTGGCTAATTGCCATTGTACTTTTGTGCTTCTGTGCTTGTTGTACCTCGTTCCCTTGGTGTCGTGTTGCCCTCGGCACAAACAGGGTGTATTTTTTTCTCTAAAGGAGCAATATACAATTTACTTATAAAAAAATAACGTTCTAACTAAAGACACATCAAAATAACTTTTGAAGTAGTAGGAACAAAATTATGTATTTTAGCAAACTCTAGAAAGCTGAAAGTATTTTATGAAAGAGTTAATTACTACAAAAAAATATAAAAGAAGAGAAAACATTACTTAGTGTTTGTAGCTTCGACATTTTTCTTAGGGTTTTGGATAAATTTTTCTGAACCGGATACTTGCAATTTCATCGATTAACACTTTAGGGACAAAACTTATAATTCTACTACTTGGTTTCTCGTGGTGTACTAAGGCATGGATGAAGTTTGCTGAGTTGTTTGTTTACTAAACGACGTCTTTTAGATGGAAAAAATAATAATAAACAAAGATAAAAAAATGGTGGGCGGTCTAAAAATTTAAAATAAAGTACTCTGGCATGTTTGTCTAAATATTTCGTCAATAAATTATTTTACGAATGCGCACAAACAACATTTATATTCCACAATGCGCATATATTAAATTAAGAAGAACAACGTTCATATATCACGGACTAATCAGAATAATCCAAAACTCCACTTACATTATATTTTTTCTTGCGAACAAGTACAAGATATTATTATGCTCTCTCTTCAAGCAATTACACGTCGCCGATTATTGCACACAAAACATCGCAAAATACAAACTACAAATAGAATAAAATCGTAACATACAATACCGAACATAAAATGTTTAATCGGGAAAACAAGTCCAAATAAAATTTTTAAGCAAGAACATCAGGATTAGCTGTGAGGTACTCCTCAACTTGCTTGTAAAGACCATGGGCCTTCTCTTGCCCAACCTTGACTTCTTCTTCATTAACGCTACAACCAGGCTTGGGGTGATAATGAACTGTAATCTTGCCCTTACTTCCACCGCCTACGGATTCCAACTTGACCTCGTAGACAACCTTTTCGATATTGTCACGCAGCACATCACCTTCGAATAGGGTGTACTTGCAATAGAAATTTGTGGTGTCCAATTCATCGAACCTGTGCAACATGTACTTGAAGGGATGTCCTGCAAAGTAGTATTATTGATCGTCAGAAACTAAAGCAAATTAACTAGAAAATAATTTCACGAAAACTCGACCAATTGGCATTCACTATATTATGTGTAATATGTGTTGGGAACAAAACCAATTGATTTTTTTTCGAGAAAATTTAGGCGGGTTGGCTTAAACCCCACTCTAAACAGCATTGAGTTCTTTTCCCTTCCAAGCAAAGTTTTGCCATTTCCACAATGGATGGAAATTGACCCACCAACCCCTGGAAAACGAGACATGTCCTGTTATCATCCTACCTGTCTTGCGTTGGTAAACCAGTTGATATATTACCTTCAACAAAAGTGGTTTTGGTGACGGTGCCGACACCTCCATCGCCTTGGATGATTTCTCCGCTCTTGAAGACATGAGGCTGAGCCTTAACCAAGACCTGATGTCGTTCAAGGACCAATGCCTTGAAGAGCCTGTGGGCTGCCACGGGAGATTCGTCTTCCTTGACAACAGTGTACACCGCCATGTTATAAAATGTTAAAATAGCTGCTATTGAAAGTTTATAACTCTGATCACCAACTGATATATCTCTATTTTGTGTTGTGATGAAACACACTTAGAAGGTCGCTATTTATAGGGATGAGAAAGATATTAGCCTTTGAATTTTCAATTCTGGCACCAGCACTCCATTGTTGAATAATCGAGCCAAGTCTTGTCTTCTAGTGAATAATATTTTGTGTATAATACTTTCCACGTAGCTTTAGTTAATAGTTTACCTTTTCTTGTGTCCACATTATAATTGAGTTAGTTGTTGACTGAACTTATATGTTAAAAAATAGCAAAGACATGTCATATATCCATCGTCATCAACAAAGTGATGAGTCATCTTTGATGAGTTATCTTTAGCTACACTCTTGGAATCGAAGAATTAGGCAAACTTCTAACCACTTCAATATCTGTGTAAATTCTGCCTAATGAATTTAGCACATTTATGATGTCGGTGAAACTGAGTCACGATTTCTCATAGAGATTTTTAATTTTTAATTTTAAATAGCTCATAATTATGACTAACATATTAAACATTCTCTCTTTTAATTTGGCTCGTCACTTCATAAGTTATTGTCAATTTATCTCTTATTTTTTAGTTGACTCAAATGCAGATATTCTGCGAAGCTATCCACTATGTAAACAATTTATGACATTGAATTTATTTGTATTTTTCTCATCCAATTTTATATTTAAAATGTTAGTCCATATTGTTGGGGAAACCAAGGTTCTTAAAAATGACCCGGAAGCTGACCCGGGGTTTATCCCGTTTTTTGGGTCGACCGGTCCGACCGGTGGTCGGACCGGATTTTTTTATTATATAAAATTATTATATAATTAAATATAACAATTATGTTTCCACTTTTTCCTACCTACTACATGTCATGTCTGCTAAATTTCAACTCCCTAGGAAAGGCAATTTAAACTTCCAAGAAAAAAAACTTCAAGAAAAATTCAACTTCCAAGAAATAGTCATAATTTTTTTACTTCCAAGTCTGACCCACTCTCCATCTCCCTCTCTTTGTCGGCCTTAGCATTTAATTTAGATGGGTTTAATTTTTTTTATAAAAAATTTGGGAAAAACCTAACGAACCAGAAAAATCCGGGTCAAAAACCTGGTCGAATCGCCCGGTCTGACCGGATTTTGTCCGGTTCGTTAGGTAGGCGAGTTTTAGGTTATAACCGGAATGCTTTCCACACCGATTCGCGGTCCGACCGGTCGGACCGCGTTTTTTAAAACCTTGGGGGAAACAACATAATCGTCAAAGTAGACGGGCGGGCCACATATAATAGTCGTAGAAGGACAATAATAATCCCCGTTCATATTGCTGGTGGGAAAAACAAATAAATATATTTTAAGTCTCCCCCAAAAAAGAAGACTTTTTTTAGAATGAAAAGAAGACTTGGAATTGTTCTACGATTTAGTTCTGAGAGAAGAATTAAAAATCAGAAGAATTAAAGATTTGGGATAGCTACTAGCCCATGTGTATAAAAGACGACTTACATTGCCCCATTTCTTCACAACACAATTCATACAATCAAAACACATCTCAGAGTTTTATTTCTTTTAGCAAAAAAGAGAAAAGCATGGCGGTGTACACTGTTGTTAAGGAAGACGAATCCTCGGTAGCAGCTCACAGGCTGTTTAAGGCATTGGTCCTTGAACGACATCAAGTCCTAGTTAAGGCTCAGCCTCATGTCTTCAAGAGCGGCGAAATCGTCCAAGGCGATGGAGGTGTTGGCACCGTCACCAAAACCACTTTCGTTGAAGGTAATTAGTTAATCGGGTTTGCTCCTAACACTAGTTACAGCATAAAATCTAGCTCACATTTAAACGAATAATATAGTGAGTGACACCAACTCATGTATGGTCTGATGGATACGGTGTCAGTCCTTAAGCATGAGGTGGGAGGACCGAATCCCATGACCATCTAAGATCCGAAATTGTAGAAACAATTTAAATCTCACCCCAAAAAAAAATAGTGAATGACAATTATGATCGGTTCCTAACGAGCAATATTACCGCATTCGCAGGACATCCCTTCAAGTACATGTTGCACAGGTTTGATGAATTGGACACTGCAAATTTCTATTGCAAGTACACTTTATTCGAAGGTGACGTGTTGCGTGACAATATGGAAAAGGTCGTGTACGAGGTTAAATTGGAATCCGTGGGGGAAGGAAGCAAGGGCAAGATTACAGTCAACTATCACCCCAAACCTGGTTGCAATGTTAATGAAGAAGAAATCAAGGTTGGGCAAGAGAAGGCTCATGGTCTTTACAAGCAAGTGGAGGAGTACCTTATTGCGAACCCGGATGTTTTCGCTTAAAAGATATCTTTGATCTTACTTCCTCATTAAACATGTTGTATTTTGTGTGTCTATTTCGAGCCCTTTTTTATTTTGAGTGTGTATTTTGCAGTACCTGGTGTCCAATAATTGTCAGTGTGTAATTGCTTGGAGAAAAAGCATAATAAGGTCTTGTACTCGTTCACGAGTAATATGTAATGCAAGTGGAGTTCTGGATTATCCTAAATTACTCCGTGATATATACATGTGGTTCCTGTTAAATGTAATTTGTATGCAACATTTAATTCTCTATTTGGAGTTTTTGGTTGTAAATTGATGTAGCCTCTTCATAGGTGACTTTTCAACTGCAATTGCCTCTTGATTAATTGCAATTGCCTAGGGGTAAGGGCGGTGCGATTTAGCGGTGTGAACTCTTTGAGCTAAATCGCAACGCAGATAAAAAAATAGAAAAAGGGACACCGTCGGTGTCTCGGTTTGGTATTGAACCACATGGTTATCAGTGTCACGGTGTGGGTACGGTTTTGTTCGATTTGCGGTTTCAGGTCCAATCAGAGGAGCCCGTTACGTTGGCCCAATCTATTAGGCCCAATCAAAAAATTTCAACACATTTAGCAGCCCAAAACAGAAATAATTTGCCTAAACAATCCTTACCAAGTTCACAACAGCAAAATAAATTTCCAACCCAAATGTTTTTGTCTAACAATCATTCCAGTTTACCTTCCCGAGCAGAATGAAGATGACGAGACACAGAGAGGGAGGAAGCCGAACAGAGGAGGAGCGGCGAGCCAGCGAGCAAGGTTTCGGGATTTTTGGGTTTTTTCGAATTTACTTTGGATGTTTAAGGTTTCAAAATTTTGGGGATCAAGCGGATAAGGGTGGAGAAGGGAATGAGAGCCGGCGACTCGGCGGGAAAGGGCGAAAATGGTCAAAGCAACCTCAGATAGGGGAAGGGTTGAAGGGGCCGAAAATGGTGATTACTGATTAGAACCTCTGAGTCTAGGTTTTTCCGAAAAACTGAGGAGGGCTGGAGGGGGAAAAGAAAACTAATTTATATACTAAAAATGAAGTTGTTTTACAAGTGCGGTGTGATTTCGCGGTGTCAACAAAAATCAAAACTGACCCGGTACCGAAGTTATGCAGTGCAGTTTGAAACTGCACCAGGAGACCGAAAGTAACTGTGATTTTTATTATTTGCGGTTAGTTTGGTTTTGCAGTTTTGCTCGGTTTGAAGCTCAGCCCTTAACACCCCAAGAAAGATAGCTAAAGGAATTACACCAATAGGCTTACGATTGCACATGGCAGCAATAGGAACCTCGATAAAAAAAAGTTACAACATTTTTTTGAGGGAAAAGCTACATTACACATATTACCTCAGTAAAATTGAGAATAGGGTTACAAGTAAATATATGGATAATAAAGTTAGACAGTAATATAGAACAACAGAGAGTGAACATAGTGCAAAAGAACTATAAAGATGTCGTGGCTGAGAAAGAGACCATGGCAATATTCAACGCAATGAGAGCCGAAAGTAACTCAAACGAGAACAGCCAAACCAAACCACTGCTGACCAAAATGGTAGCGAACAAGTACAAAGTTACATCTAAGATGTAACAAGGCACAGATGTCTCCGAAGAGACCTTCGTTATATCCCATGCATACCCAAAGAATGGACGGATGAGTCCAACCAAGATCGAAATAGCCACGAGCGTGTAAAGGATAGACACTAGCACTTGGATAAAGCATAAAGTTGAATAGAAAAAACTCAAACATAACACAAAATAAGCATGAAGAAACGCATAAAAATGAACAGAAAGTCGGGGGTGGTCTACAGTGACCACCCCGCCGGGACTAAAGTAGGACCCACATCAGAGCATCGTGGGAGGGACCAAGAACTTCGGTAGGTGTGATTGAAAAGCGACCGGGAAAAAGACTACCCTGCCGAGACTAGGAAAATGAACCGAACACTGAAGCTTGGAGCTGTCTGCAGCAGAAACCGACCCGAAGTACAACATGGACCTTAAAACGTGCAGGCTCATGGACCTTCAAACACGCAGGCTCATGGAATTGAGTTACAACATGAACCTTCAAATGCGCAGGCTCATGGAATTGAGTGCAATACGCAGGTAACACAATTGAGGGCAACTATTTTTACAACATTACACCCGCAAAGTTTTAAACTCCAGACCCTTGAAATTTACAATGTCTTGTGCCATTAAACTACATCCTCTTTGACAAGTGACGCTTGAGTGTTAAATTTTTATTCAACTGTTCTCTTTTTTTATAAGTAAAATTTTATTCCCGTATATTAATATGTAATTATTTGCAACTTATGAGTGTTAAATTTTTCGTATCAATAAGTTGCAGCCGCAATCTGAGTGAAATCTGAAAAAAAATTAGGATCCTCTCGATAGGGAAAGAACGCCTTGCGTTATGCTGCTGAATATATTTTTAACCCCCGAATACAGCAGCAACTGCTGTTCTGCCTCTAGTAAGGCTTCTTCCTCGTTCCTTCCTTTCGTGATGTGGACTAGGGGTGAGCAAATAAACTGAAAACTGCCAAACTGAACCAAACTCGACCAAAAAATCCAAACTCGACCGAACCAAAAGTAAGACCAGTCCAGTTCGGTTTTCAGAAATCAAGAAATTTGGTTTCCGGTTTAGGTCTGGGCCTGATTGCACAAACCCTTAAAGACCCGCACCGGACTGGTAATTTTCCTTCCCTTGGAGATTTAAAGTAAAAACCTAAAAAAATGCATGCCACACGGGGTCACAACCTCCTCTCTCCAAAGACCAAGTCTCTAATAGAAGACTAAATCTCACGCAGCAGACTCACCTTTCTTTTTCTCTCCTCTCAAAAAAAGCGCTCTCTCTCCCCTCACGCATAAACACCATAGTTTTAAAAAATGTGATCTGATCGGCAGTCCGGCCAGTCAGACCACGAATCATTTACTTTAGCGACTCATTTTTAGAAAAAAAATGAGGTCTGGTCGAACTGCCCATTTTCTAGTTCGACTGGGCAGTTTTAGCCTCGTACCTACCGAAAAAGGTCAGTTCGACCAGAACTTGGGGAAAAGGGTTCCAGAACCCTCAAAATTGCCCCAATTTTTCACCCATTTTTTTGCAATTTCTCCAGAAAACGGGGGAGTGGGAGGCGATTGCTTCCCCTACATCCGGCCTCCCTCCACTCCTCCATACTTTTCAACTCATTACTGAATATTTTGACTCTGGCCTCCAGCAATCTCGACAAACCGAGGCTCATGCAAAGGAACCAAAGGTAGATCTGCCGCCCAAGGAAGAAGGGGAGAGTGGAGATGAAGAAGAAGAGGACGATGTACAATGTGCTACTTTTCTTCAATTTATCTGTTTTTGTATTAATGATGAGTTTGGATGAAGAGTTTCAGTGTGCTTTTAAGGGTCGATTGAATGGAGTTGGGTTGAAGATGTTAAAAAAAATGGAGTTGGGTTGTTTAATTTTTTCCGTAGGAGGATGAATAAAAATGGAGCTGGGTCAGAACCGTACTTCAACACGGTCCAGTTTGGGTCTTCCATATGAGTCATTTCGGTTCATTTTTTGTTCGACCTATTTGCTCATTCCTAACTTGGACACATAAAAGTTGAATTTCATGGACAGACCGTGACGCCTTTCACTTTTTCATTAATGGCTGCAAGTATCATCATACGAGGCGGGTAGTGGTTGATTAGATTGACTTCAATGGTGAAGAGGAAACATGTTAAGTCAAAGTTTCTAAGACACTGATTTTTCTTTTGCGACCATTCAGATCAGATCTGATCTTTACATTTTTATTACCAAACTCAATTTTTTTCAATAATTGATATATATATATATATTACTTTATTCATTTTCTTATTCTGCAGGCCTAGCCTGCCTATTATTTTCATGTTTTGGACCGGTGGACCTAGAAGGTAAAAGTGTATGGTCTTTATTTGAAAATTTTGTTACGTATAGAGTGGGATATAGGTCCAACCAAAAGAACTAGGCAAGAGTGGAGCTATCCTGCAGGTATGGCCTCTGGGGGAATTTTTTTTAAATGGGCAAAAAATATACATATTTTTTCTAAATAGGCAAAAAGTTATACATATTCTCAAAATAGGTTGAAAGATTACCCCCAACAAGTTGGCGCCTCCAAATAATTTTTTTTTAGATCCAAAAAAAATTATCATAGAATAAAATTAATTTTGTTATAAATTATGGGTAAACTTGATTCAATTCGTAAATTTATCCAAATACTTTGATCTGAATTTATCAAAATATACTGATAAATTTGATTCAATTCATAAATTTATCTCAATACTTTGATCTGAATATATCAAAATATACTTATATTTTTACAAGCACAAAAAAAAATTGAAGTGGAGGCGCCAAACAACCAGGGCGCCTCCTTTAATTTTTTTTTGGAATTTTTTTAATGACTTTTTCTAACAGAGTTCAACCTAAGAATTATCTTTAAAATTAAATTTCAAGATAGTGACCTATGTTCGGGTTAAAAGAGCTCTATGTTTATTTGAATAATAATCTTATTCGGATATGGATTGCATTTAATTTTCTATTTATTGTAACATTCGCTAAAAATAAATCAACAGAAAGTAATTTAAAAAACTCCAAAAAAAATTAAAGGAGGTTGTTGGCGCCTCCACTTCAATTTTTTTCCCCTTGTTTTAAGTAAAAATATAAGTATATTTTGATAGATTCAGATCAAAATCTTGAAATAAATTTATTAATTGAATCAAGTTTATCCGTATATTTTGATAAATTCAGATCAAAGTATTTGAATAAATTTACGAATTTAATCAAATTTGCTCATAATTTGTAACAAAATCAATTTTATTCTATGACAAATTTTTTTGAATCCGTATATATATATATATATATATATATATATATTTTTTTTTTTTTTCCAAACCTTCAGTATTTTGTAATATTAAATAATCTTTCAACCTATTTTGAGAATATGTATAATTTTTTGCCTATTTAGAGAAAAAATATTTTTTTGCCCATTTCAGAAAAAATCCCGCCTCTGGGTGCCCACTTAAATTCGAAATGGTCCCTTAATTTTTTTTCAAAATTTTCAATTTCACTCAACATGAAATTTAATTTGCAACTACAAAATTGAATTTTCGAAAAGTTTTTTATAAGAAGATTAAAATATATCGCCAAAATAGATCTTACATCCTAGAACAATCACATAACCATGTAATTAGAAGTTGGACTTCACCTACAACACTAAGTAAAAACTTACTGCCATTGAAAAACTATGGTATGAACCACACGACCGCCCGATGAGTTATTTCCTGAACAATCACCACAATCAGAAAAACTCCATTTCCCATTTGCTGTTGTCAATAATTTCCTTGATTAACAACACAAACTAGATTGTCTAAAGCCAACGTGCAAACCAAACCAATAGACCGGTTGAAGATATGCAACCAAATTAATTGTAGTCTTTTGCTGAATACAACCATATTAATCGTTCCCTAACTCGTAACAGAATATTCTATCTATTGCCGTTCCTAGATTTAGTTTATGCCTGCCTTCAATCTTGAAGACAAGGAATTTTTTCTGTTTTCAGTAAAAAGTTGCATAATTTTCTAAAATGGATAACAACTTACAATATTTCTCAAAATATAAGAAAACAATTTTAAAAAATGGGAGACGACCATTAGTGGATCGACTGCACCTACCTAGGTGGCTACCACGTGGTCACCCAGGTCCATAAAGACAATGCATCGCTTGAAAAGAATTTTTTTTAATCAACTAGTCAAATTAATTATTTTCCATCTTCTCTAGGTATTTATAGCATTTGTATGTGGACCTTAATTTTAGGTACATATGAACCAGATTTGTTAAACAATAGAAGATTTGTCTCATACAAAACAATGACCTCTTTTATTCATAAGAAAAGTCCATCATTATCAGCAAGGCAAGGATTTATCCTTCAGCAGATCCGCATCTTCAACTCTTGCAGCCATTGAGTCAACCAAGGGGCCAATTTATCAAGGCTTTAACAAACATTGCATCACTTATAAGCATTTAGATAATTGATAATTGACAATTGAGTTTTTCTAGCTTAAAGAGGTACGAGTTCGAGTGACTGGAAAAACAGTTGTGTTCAATACTTTTTGGAAGAATTTGATCACCATTTAAAAAATTTATCCGACTCTAATATTAATTGGTTGGTCTAGTGGGTGTCCGGACTCCGGATAACATTACATTCCATCGTATTAGTAATGCATTACGGGTGAAAGACAATTTGATAATAGGAAAAAGTACAATTATAGTACCTGTGATTTCAGAAATTTTGCGTTATGATCCTGAACTTTGTAAAGTCAAATAGTGATCATATAGTTGACATCTTTTTTTGCGACAGAAACTCGGAAAGGGTCAGGGGTAAATTATCGCTCCAAACCTAGAAACGATGTCATTTTGAAGCTGATTTGGCACGCCAAATAGGACAAATTCGTCCGGTTGATTAGCTTACATGGCTAAAAAAATCTATTTTAGTCACTTATTATATATATTTTTTCAGAAACCCCTCCTTTAAATCACTTTTTTGTATTTTTTAAAAATAAATCCCTTCATCTTCTTCCCTGTACCACCCACCCCACCCCATCCTCCAATCTTCTCACCAATTCCACCCCTTTTCAAAAACCCAAGATTCCAGTTAAAAATCAAATACATATACATGAATAGAATCAAAAGGAAAACATAACACAGTTTGCCAACCATTGAACTTGATAGATTTCATCCTAATCCTACCAACAATCGTCCACCCCCATCTAATTTATTAAGCAAGAAAAATAAACAGATCTCTGGAAACCTAAAATAAAAAATGAAGGGAAAAATTGGGTGGAAAGAAATTGATTTCAGAGGGGGGAAAAGGGGAGACGGATTGCTTGATCTCCTTGCTCCCGACGCCGCCACAATGGTGGTGCTCTCTGCTGCCATGCTCGGTGGAGATGGAACCCTCTTCCTCCTCCGGTTCTCATCCTCTCCGACCATCTCCAGCTTCAAACTCCTACACGTACTCTCCTCCTCCAGCATCAAGAGCGCCGTCGCCGCTCCGTCGAAGCAGAGAGACATCCGAATCAGGAAGGCGAAGCTCCCTCCCTCACATACTCCCCGACCACGTTGTAGGTGGAGTCCACCTACTCCTCGACGTCGTCCCGACTCCGGCTTCTTCGATCGCAAGGCACAGGCCGAAGCTCAGGCCCACCATCTCGATTCTGTTTCTGACACGGAGAACATGTACAAGACCGACGTGAGTTAGCTGGGCTACTTGGGGCGACCAAAGTTAAGGTCTTTAGTGACTAATTTGGGGGTCTTGTAATGAAATAAAGGTTGGAACTTTTGGAAATTAAAGGGTAAATAAGGCTCTTGCTTGGGTTGCGAGCTTTCATTCGAAAATGGTTTTGGTTTCTGTGGTTATGGTTTGTTGGAAGAGGAGAGAATAGTAGGGTTTTAGCTCATAAAAAATGGCAAAGTCTTGTCCACAGGGTGAAGGAGGGTATGAATTACATCTCTGGTTCCAAAATTTGGTGAGAAGGTTGCAGGAGGGGGTGGGATGGGTGGTACAGGGAGGGGAGAGAGAAGGGGGAGGAGAGGAAGAAGAGAAGGAGAGGGTGTATTTGAAAAATTATGAAAAGTTAAAGGGATTGAAAATGATATTTAAATCTTGCCACTTCAATGTAGCCAACCGGCAAAAAAAAGCTCACATGGCATGCCACCTCATATTGCCAACTAGGTTTGGAGCGACAATTTGCTCTTGGCCCTTCTCGAACCTCTGTCGCAAAAAAAGATGTCAACTACAGGATCACCATTTGACTTCACATGGCATGCCACCTCATATTGCCAACTAGGTTTGGAGCGACAATTTGCTCTTGGCCCTTCCCAAACCTCTGTCGCAAAAAAAGATGTCAACTACAGGATTACCATTTGACTTCACGAAGTTCAGGATCATAATGCAAAATTTTTGAAACTACGTGTACTATAATTGTACTTTTTCCTTGATAATATAATGATAAGTGATGGTTACCCATCAAATAGGAATAATTTCCATTTCAATTGTGGATATTTTTTTAATAATTAAAGTGTTATTACCTACCAAAAGATTACGCTATTTTATTAGTAGATATTATCCTCTTTTTGTAAGTAGATATAATTTTATTAAAATATTTACATGTTACATATGTGCATATGTAGAATTCTCTCATACAAATTTGTAGCTATGCACTCATTAAAAATTTTGGTTACAATAAAATCAGTAGAAAAAATTGCAACAGAAAAAATATCGCCATGGTACTGCCAGATTACAATTCTACACCCCATACCCCCAAAATACCTAAACCGTAGCAACACCTATAACACCTACAATTGCAATACGCAATCACAGTGCAGCGGCAACCCTTCAAGCACATTAAATAGAAGTCCCTTTCACCAACCACCTTACAGGCTCATTAAACGCGAAGCCCATCTCCATTGGAACACATCGAACTCATTAGCTCCTTTATAAGAGGTAAATAAGTATAATTTTGTATACTTCGAGCAATTAATTAGCTATATAAAATCGAGACTGGTTGAACATTAATGCAAATTTCAGGGATTAGATTTGGTCCACACGCCTGAACTGTTGTGGAGGATAAAATGGTCTACCTATTTATGATAAAATAATCTACTTGGTTATGATAAAATGGTTTCACGGGGACCGTCTTGCATAAAAATGATTGGATAAAATGGTCTACCTGGTTATGATAAAATGATCTACCTAGTTATGATAAAATGGTCTACCCGGTTATGATAAAATGATCTACCTAGTTATGATAAAATAGTTTCACGGGGACCATCCCGGATAAATGGGATTGGATAAAATGGTCTGCCGGGTTATGATAAAATGGTCTACCCAGTTATGATAAAATTGTCCTGATTATGATAAAATGGTCTACCAAATTGGTCTTCGAGGACTATCCTGAAAACGATGACCTTCCTGAAACGGTCTTTTAGGATCAAATCTGGTCCCAAATTTCAGAGTCTCATAATTTTTCCCTCCACTAAATGGTCATGTTATCCTGTCGTTGTACATTAATTTTACGTAATTAATAATTTCGTTATGATACATGGTTAGTTCTTTAGCCACATTTCTTGTACTACAAGATAGATCAACAACCGAATAAGATGTAAACTTACCAAAAAACCGAATAAGATATAAGCAATTGAAATTAGTTGTGTATTAATTTTACAAAAAAAATATCTCCACTTACATTTTATGATATTTATTCAAGCACAAATTTTATTTTTTTATAAGTACACAAATTTTATTTTATTTTTCCGACTAATATTTCTCGGGCAAGAAACAATATGACTCGTTCAACGGGAAGCAAACATAATAAAAGCGATAGGCTGGGACAGCGAAAGAGAGAGTTTTTATATTTCAGGGGACGATATTATATTGGGCAAATTACTTTCTAGTCCTTGACCTTTGGTCACCCTCTTCTTAGGGTCTTTGACTTTTGGAAAATGATTGTCCCGTCCCTAAATTTTGATAATAATAGACTCTCGGGTCCCTGGAGCTGGAATATTCCTTTTTCTCCGGCGAAAATATCCCTCCCACTTAAAAACAAAAAATTTCAGAAAAAGAAGAAGATTTTTTTATTTTTTAAGTGGGAGAGACATTTTGATCATTTCAAGTGGGGGTTCACCGAAGAAAAGGGAATATTCCGGCTTCAGGGACCCGAGAGATTATTATCATCAAAACTTAGGAACGGGACAATCATTTTCCAAAAGTTAGGAACCCTAGGAGGAGGGTGACCAAAGATCAGGGACTTGAGAGTAATTTGCCCTATTACATTTCATACGGTTTCTAGATGACGAGAGACTTGGCTCGATTATTCAACAAAGGAGTGCTGGTGCCAGAATTGAAAATTCAAAGGCCAATACCTTTCTCATTTCTATAAATAGCGACCTTCTAAGACTGTTTCATCACAACACACAAAATAGAGATACATCATTTAGTGATCAGTGTTTATACACTTTCATCCGTAGCTATTTCATCAATTTAGAAACATGGCGGTGTACACTATTGTCAAGGAAGAAGAATCTCCGGTGGCAGCCCACAGGCTGTTCAAGGCATTGGTCCTTGAACGACACCAAGTCCTGGTTAAGGCTGAGCCTCATGTCTTCAAGAGCGGAGAAATTATCGAAGGCGATGGAGGTGTCGGCACCGTCACCAAAATCACTTTTGTTGATGGTAATTAATTAATTGGTTTTGCTCCTAACACAAATTACAATATAAATTTTAGTTCAAATTTCCAATCAATAATATTGTTTTTACAGGACATCCCTTCAAGTACATGTTGCATAGGTTTGATGAATTGGACGCCGCAAATTTCTCTTGCAAGTACACCCTATTCGAAGGAGATGTGTTGCGTGACAATATTGAAAAGGTTGTCTACGAAGTGAAAATGGAGTCCGTAGGTGGAGGAAGCAAGGGCAAGGTCACAATCCACTATCATCCCAAGCCTGGTTGCAGCGTTAATGAAGAAGAAGTCAAGGTCGGGGAAGAGAAAGCCTATGGTTTTTACAAGAAAGTAGAGGAATACCTTACTGAGCACCCTGAAGTTTTCGCTTAAAAAAATTTATTTGGTCTTGTTTTTCGTTAAGCATGTTACATTTGGTGTGTCTATTTTCGACTCAATTTTATTTTCAGCTTGTATTTTGCGATGCTTGGTGTGCAATAATTGTCAATATGTAATTTTGACATATGTGATTGCCTAAAGAGAGAGCATAATGAGGTCGTGTACTCGTTGTCAAGTAAAATATAACGCAAGTTGTGTTTTGGATTATCCTAAATTAATCTATTTTATGTACATGTTGTTCTTGTTGTTATGAACTTTATCAGAAATAATCAATAGTCACAAGTAAAAAGAAAAAGAGTAAAAGAGGAGAATATGAACTTCTCATTAATAGATCAAGAATGTGTCTAAATGGTAATACAATGAGTTCTATTTATAGGCTAAATAGAGAATGTGGATGGAGAACATTGAGAAACCCACTAACCTTGCTTTATGGAGATCATGGAAGAGAACATGGAGAACATGGAGTGAGAAAATGATATCCATAAATAATTAATACATAATACTCCCCTTTGGATTCCATTTGAATAACATGCCTCATTAAAACCTTATTAGGAAAAACTCTATAGGAAAAATCATAATCAAAGGAAAAAGAGTACATCATCATAAAATTACTGCCTCATTAAAACCTTACCCGGTAAACTCGTTGGGACAAAACCGTGTTAAGGAAAAAGAGTACAGTGTAAAATGATATCTCCCCCTCATGTATGCATCACTTGAGATCCATGAGTCGTCTCAAACCGATATTACAAACATGCTTCTCAAAAACTGTAGTGGGCAGTGATTTCGTGAATAGATCTATCAAATTGTCACTTGAACAAATTTGTTGAACACTTATCTCCCAATTCTTTTGAAGTTCATGTGTGAAAAAGAATTTTGGTGATATATGTTTTGTCCGCGCATAATATCCATTTAGTACCTATTAGTTTGACACGTGTGCAAGCAATGACAAATTCAATGTTCAATGTGTAAACTTACAGTTCAGTCCTTGGCAATTTCTCGCGTGTGCGAATAAGGGCATAATCCCAATCCGCGTGCACAGGACAATTGCACATAGGTCCTCAGAGATTTTTAATCATTTTATAAAAGGACAACAAAATTGTTTTTCATGAAAAATCTTTACCAAATAAATCCGAATTTTGCAAAGAAAATTTTTTTAAAAAATTATTTTCTTTGAGAAAATTATTTATAAGCCAGAACTAAACATCATATGTTTCAATAACATTGAGAATCCAATAAGAATGAATAATTATAAATTATAAGAATACTTACAAAAATTAAGCTCAATTCTTTTCAAGAAATTATTGAGACCTTGGTAGAGACTTCGTGCTGATAACGTGTTATGAACTTTATCGAAAATAATCAATAGTCACAAGTAGAGAGAAAAAGAGTAAGAGAGGAGAATATGAACTTCTCATTAATAGATCAAGAATGTGTCTAAATGGTAATACAATGAGTTCTATTTATAGGCTAAATGGAGAAGGTGGATGGAGAACATGGAGGAACCCACTAACTCACTAAACTTGCTTTATGGAGATCATGGAGGAGAACATGGAGGGAATCATGGAGGAAGGAAATGACATCCATAAATAATTAATACATAATACTTGATAATTTAATCCACATTTTTATGGAATATAAATGCGTCGACTGGCACAATAGTGTGTTGACGGAATATTTAGTCAAACACATCAACAAACCTTATTTTAAAATTTGAATCCAGCCACCATATTTTCTCATTGTTTGATTTTTTTTCTTCTAAAAGACATCGTTTTAAACATAGAGCAGTTCAGTACGCTAACAGGTTAACAAACCTCACTTTATGCCTGAGTATCCCACGAGCAGCTAAGAGGTAGAATTATGAGTTTTGTCTCGAAAGTTACAGGAAAAAAAATTACAATTAACCATATAGAAAACTTTATCCCAAACCCCTAAGACAAAAATGTCCAAGCTACAAACACCAAGTGAACGTTCTCTCTTCTACGTATGTGTTTTAGAATTGATCTCTTTGAAAAAGTTAAATAATTTAAAATCATAAGATAGTGATGTATAAAAATTTAAAACAACGAGATAATAATATGAACTTTAAAAAAATCTACCTAAGACTTGTATAAATGCTTACACATTGCCCAAAAGTAGGATTTGGGGCCGGATTGAAATGTTAATTTATTATTGATAATATTTACAGTATATGTGCATAATTTCACGTATGTAATCTTCATAAAAAAATTTCATCAAAATTTTAAAACGATAAAATTCGGTGAAAAAGAATTGATGTAAAAAATACTACTTCCGATAACACAGATCAATTCTACACACCTTACAGTCCCCGATCCAAGTTTTATAACGCACCGAATCATCTAAGGCCCGGCTTATAGATACACGAAGTTCAATTTCCAGCATGTCAACCCTGAAAATTGGTTTATGACCAAGTAAGTCGGATATAAATTTTGGTTTATGATATAGTCCACCTAAACAGAAAAAGTTTTAAAAAGTTTTCCATATTGAAATTTTTTTTCTTTTTTTATGACCAGTATGACTAAAATAATAAAATATAGGGACATACAATTATGGGAGGTAACTTCATCGATGACTATATCCAAGGTTGAATGTTATTCATTCGAAGGTGACTTCCAACAACATTTTCTATTCACATTATCCGATCGTATAATACTGTATTTTTTGAATGGAAATACTAAATCATTTAACAGAAATCGTAGCGAATTGTTTATCTGTTCAACCAACTCATATTCCAATCGACAAAACAATATACATTATTAAACATTATCAATCAAAATAGATGGTCGGCCCTCATATTTATTTGTCAATATTCCCGCCCATAACTGATGGCGACATTAATCTTATCTTCTAGGCCACTTTCTTCCTTTCTTCGGTGTAATACTGTTAGGTATGTTAATTTCTACGTGGATCCAAATCTGATGGTATGTCAATCATTTGTTAGGTATGATTGTTCACTTTCTGAATTTTTATTTTATGATAAACAGATTAATATAAATTTATAGGATCCATAATCTACCTGATTTTTAGGTAATATTAAAATAATATATATAAACTAATTACTGAACCTATAAGCAAATACCAAGTTTTCAAATACAAGTCTCGGCCTAGCCAAATGATTCAAGCATATTGTCTATCTAATTAAAAATGGTCAATTGCATGTTCACGAGTATTGGCAAAATGTGATTCATAATACAAATGCACGGGATGCGAGACCTACAAGTATAAGTTCTCTTTTTCGGTTATTATCAGGGTTTTAAAAAATACGGTCGGACCATAAAATGGGGTGAAAGGCGTACCTTTTTTTACATAAAAATGCCAACCTAATGAACCGCCTAAAATCTGATCGGACCAGACAATTCGTTCAAAAAATGACCTGGAAAAATCTGGTTGGTAAGGTTGAACCAAAAAGTTGAACATTTTTTCTCATTTGGCTATCTTGATTTTCGAGTTCTCTCCCCTTTTATTAAAAAATCAATTCTCCCTCTTTTATCTAGGGAAGAGAAAATTATAAGAGAGAGAGAGTGTCTTGAGGAAGAGAAAAATCGATTTCTCTCCGAGAAAGAGTGTCATAAAAAAGAGTGTCCGAGAGAGTGTTGATTTTTTTTAATAGTGGAGTATATACTCTATACTAAAAGATTTTCGTAACTAGTGCCTACCCCATATAACACTTGTAATGAAATAAAAACCTCCAGCCTGACCGACAGTCTGACCAGTCAGGCCGATCGACTCGCAACCCAGAGAGCAAAACAAGTCGCTCTCTGGATTGCTTTTGAGAACCTTGGTTATTATGACTGACCGACAGTCTGACCAGTCAGGCCGATCGACTCGCAACCCAGAGAGCAAAACAAGTCGCTCTCTGGATCGCTTTTGAGAACCTTGGTTATTATGACCTATATTGGAAAAATAAATTTTGTTAAATTAAATTGAAATTCTTATGGTACTAATTTGAAACAGCTTCCAATGTCCTCGCCAGGTTTGAACTCGTCGTTCCAAAATACCAACACTAAACATACGACCGTTTTTTTTTTCCGACCTCCGTTACCTCATCAATTCTATCGTCATCATCAGTCAATCTATAATCATGTTTATCTGTCCCGGTGGCTACATTACAGAATCATCTGTATAATGAATCTACGCTATAGAAGTACAACAATCCAAGGCTAGCAGCGCTGCATTTCTGCGTTGCAGCTGTCGTTGAAGACGCGGCTTGACCAGCCCTAGATGTATGAATCATTTGTGCATCTATGGTCATAATGTTTGATGATGTGGATCCGGAGGGTACAGCGAAACCAGGAACCGGTGAATCATTTCGAAGCTGGTGAACGTAATAACAGCAGCAGGAGTAGTCCTTACAAGGTTTGTAGCACAGCCGCGATAGAACCCGGGGAGACCTTCCTGCTGGAATACTTTCTTTATGCAATCAACCACGCCAGAGTATCGCTTTTCCGAGTGGTGACCTTGTTCTTGCAGCCTTGATCGTACCACCTGCAGTATAAAGATGAAGACATCTTACATCTTTTGAATGAATATAAATAAATAAAAACGAAGCAATTTGTAGCCAAGAAGGCTTATGACTGCCCTACTGCCAATAAGAGTTGGATGACCGTACTACATCACACCAAGAAGCAGCACAACCATATTAAAAAGCGCAAAGGAAGCAAAACATTTCGAAAAAGATAACTGGCACCAAGTCAACTGGAGACTGCCTCAAAGACGATTAATTTTAAATTAAACATCTGTCTTACGAGTTGCATGATTTGTGCTGAAGAAAACTAAAGAAGACAAATTGGAGGGAACACACAATTGGGGATATATGTTCTATACTCTCCTTTCCATTTCAAAGATTCTACAACTTCAGGGAAAGCCAGTCAAACATCCATTCCCCATCTCACACAAACAGAGAATAGCTGTACCTCATGTGGATAAGTCAGTGTGGAAGCAAAGATTTTCGAGACCGATGAGGCAACTGCAACATCAATTGCGCCTAGTTTATCCATTGTAATATTATCTGGGACAAGAATTTTCCCTACTCAGAATCAAACTTGTCCATAATTGAAAGGATTAATTGAAGTCGGCCAATCCATCAAAACTCAGAGCCGGAAAATCAGTTACCTTTACTAGCCAAGTACATCTTAATTTTCTCGTATGTTGGAAACTGAATAGCAACATGGCTGATACCAGCCAATGCAGGCACGAGGCCACTGTTCATCAAAAAGAGTACATGCATAATTCAGTCTTGCCCTTTGTACAGAAAAAAAGACTTAATAATGGAGTCTCAAAATTGGTAATGGACAATACCTGTACAGACCACGTATGCCTTCCTCATGGGCTATCCTCCTCAATGCAGAAAGAGTATTTTTGTACGGAACTACACCTGTCCTCATCCCTTGAGTCTGTTAGAGAAAAATATAAGTTCTGTCAAATCTTCAAAGACAACTATTAATTATCGATGTCAAGTACGAAAAGAAACAGTTTCTTGTTTCCATTGCAAGCAAGTTCTAACTATTATTTTACTCAGAGACAATGTTGCTGCAACAGCTTATAATGAAAATTTATCCATCAGATATCATAACTCCGGAATCAAATACTGAAGTTTGAACAGTTAAATCGCTGTAAATTTCATTTTTTCCAAAAGTAACTTCAACCAATTCCTAGTTCCTACACAGCCTCCTATCTTTAACAAACATCACAAAGCCAACTCTGTTTTTTTTCTTTTTGAAGAACTAACATGCTTCTCCAAAATTGGAAAAACACATCATCAAATTAAAAGTGGAGTCCTCAAACAATTCCTAGAGCTCCAGAGAAGGGAGAGTGAAGAAGGAACAAGAAACCACCACCACCACCCCCAGCTGAATTTTAGTAAGACTTGAAAGGGAAAGCCCGGGCTCAATTAACCAACCTGAAGTCTTGTCTTCACAACCCAAAGAGGATTGGTGAAGATTGTTGTGGCAGCCCCTGCACCAGAAGCAGCTATCATGTTTGAACCTACTGAAAGTTGACGTTCGTCTGCAACATTTTAGACACATCAGTTCTTGGAAAGGTACAAAAGGGTGGATGCTGGTTCACCAAATAACATCAGATAGGATGGGAAAAAAATGCAATTTCCTATAACACAATCACAGGAGAAGTAGCTTGAAGTACGTACCATTGGAACAAAGGACAGTTTTAAGTTGTTCATACATGGTAAAATAAACCTGCAAAACCACATTGTTGGGTTACTATGACATAAATACACAGAAGTTGAAGTGCTTGTTCCAAAACCTGTTTAACATTAAACGGGGGCAACATAATTACATCACTCTTCTTGTCAAAATTTTATCCCCACATCTATTTTCTAATACTAAACCGAAAACAATGAAAAAAGGAACTGAAATCTATTTCCAAATGGACAAAACATCTAAACATCACAGTTTGTCCTGTTGCCTAACAATTTGAACAGAAAAGTAGGATGATTCCACTATGAGGTTCGGAATTATGTCAGTAGACTAATCCCCTTCTAGAATATGCTTAAAACAGCAGAATATACCTCACACATCAATCAGATTCCTGAAAGATCTTCCTCACAAAATCAGTGCCATGCGCACATCCACCACCGATGAGCTTTTATCTTTTCTTGAAAGTCAAAATTCAAAGTCAGACACATGAGACTTACAGCCCAATTTGGAAGCAACGCCAACACGGTAGGAGCGAGTCCCTTGTACATACCGCGTAGGCCTTCCCTCTGCACAATCTGCTCCAAACTACCGACTATAAGGCTCCCTGTCGAAACAGCATTCCACCTTATCAATCAGCAAACATCACAACGAGAAAAACCGCATAAACATCCAGAAAAAGTCGGAGATACCCAAAAGCGATTACTTTTAACACTTGAATTAGGGAGCTGAGGCAGCCCGTGGACTTGAAGCCTAGTCTTAATGACATCCAACGGGCACACAAACGTCGCAGAAAGGACCCCTGCACCATCACCGACCCAAAATGAATCGTCAAGGGGCATTTCGCCTAATGTCACAAGGTGTAATAGTAATTGACGGAGGTTCAGAGTTCAATCGTGGGCAGGTTTTAGGTGTAAGTGTAACAGTTTACTTATAAAAAACATATATATTCAACTGAATCCTACAATCTTTTTTTCCTATTACTTAGAACATGCGAAGAAGGCTATAAGGAGAAAAATAGGAAATTGAGGGATAAAAAAGGCGGACCAGCGGCGGCGCCGGCCCCGGCGTTGCAGAGGAGGCCCCGGGGATCAGGGCCATGGGAATCGGCGGCCATTGCTTAGAGCGGCGGGAAACCGAAGGCGGTTATCGGAAACGGCGACGGCGCGGGTCGAAGGTAAGGAGTCCTCTCTCGAGAGGCAGGCTGAGGGAGGAAACCGGCGTCGCATTGCCGGAAAGGATTCTCTCTCTTTTTTCTATAATTCCTTTTCGGGGTTAATTACGGGAGCGGAGGGGAATTAGGGTTTAGGCGCGAGAGGATCGAGACAAGGAGGGGGAAGAAGAAGCGCCATTGGAGAGGGATTTCTATTAGGGCGAATTCCTGTATCACTCCTCTTATTTGACTTAATCGACGATTTAGTCTTTTTAGTTTCGAAAAATATTCTGTCATCCCCCGTCTTTAATTTTATTATACGTTCGGGTCCCTGGCTCACGTTAGCAACTCTTTTTTTATTTTTTGTCAATAAAATGACAAAAATACCCTTAAACTTCATCTTCCTCTCGATTTCCAACTCCACTAAAAAAAGACTTCCACCTCCGGCAAGCCAATCAAAAGCAATCGTCGCCGCCGTCATCGATTTGGGTCCCAAAGCCATTCAACGCCGTAACAAGTCAGAGGCTTCAACATTCGATCCATTTTCCCATCGACAACAAGAACCCACTTCACCATCCACTCCCATCTCCGACAACAAGAATTAAAGGTGGGATTTTTAATTGAAACGACGGCAAACTTCGCCTATTCGAGGCTGGCCCTCTTCGCCTCCAGCCTGGAACTATGTCGAATCGCCGAGCGGTATCCCATCTGCTCCAACCCGGCGTCGATTTACCGAGGTTGGTGTCTCGCCACCGCTGCCGTCCAGATTGCTTCGACTTCAGGAGAGGACCAGGTCGGTCAGGAGAGTTGCCAGGTTGGGGCTTTAACCTTTCTGGGTTTTGGTTTCAACAACGAAGCCATCGTTTTGGTTTCTCAAGCTTTCTTCACCTCCACCTCCTCGTCGCGCCATTGGGAGCTGCGACCGGTTGGACAGGTGGTCCCAGGACTGAATCGTCAATGAAGCTGTGGTCTTCGTCGAGAGACCTATGGTAGCATACTGCTACAGAAGAAGAAGAGAAGAAAAAATTGGAGAAAAAGGGATGATTTTTCGGTTGTTAAGTTGCCGCTGGCGAGAAGGACTGACGAGGAAGAAGGGATGATTTTTTAAGGATACTTTTGTCATTTCAATGATAAAAACGAAAAAAATTGACTACTGACATCAGGAACCCTAGAATATAATAAAATCAAAAAAAGAAAATGTCAGAATATTTTTCGAAACTAGAGGGATTAAATCGTCGATTAAGTCAAATAAGAAGAGTGATACAGTAATTTGCCCTTTATATTATTATAAATTATAATTATTTTTGGGCAAATTACTGTAACACCCGTCTTGTTTGACTTAATCGATAATTTAGTCCCTCTAGTTTCGAAAAATATTTTGACATCCCTCGTCTTTGATTTTAGGAAAAATTACTCTCAAGTCCCTAGAGTTTGCTTAAATATACTCAAAAGTCCTCTCTGTTCACAAAATACATTCTGAAACCTCTCTAATTTGCTTTTATTATACTTTCGGGTCCCTCAATCAATTTTTTCTGTTTTTGTCAATGAAATGACAAGAATATCCTTAAAACAAAAAAAAAATACTGACATCATCTATCCTTCTGCCCCATAGCCAGACAAAAATTGCCGAACAAACTCATGCCAAAAATCAAACGTTTCCAGCAAAGCTCACATCCATCATTTCAATTAATCCCAAGCATCGAACTACAGAAGCAAAACAAAGTCCTAATCCATTTTCTTGAAACAACCAACGGGAGAGAAATTGAACTAGAAAATGAAGCCCAGGGCCGAGAAGAAACCCGCAGAGAAGAAGCCCCCCGCCGCCGAGGAGCTAGCCTGGGACTTGGATCTCCACCGTCTCACCGATTTCGACGACGAGGTGCCGATGGCGTAGCATATGTCGTAAGAGGGGTCGAGGGGGTGGTCGTAGGTGAGGGTGATGTCATAGCCTTTGTCGTACGGGGTTGGATCGTACTCGTCGAAATCGTCGACCTCGTCGTCGTCTCCCCTTCTCGATAATTTTTTCCCTAGAAGACAGAGTCATCATCGACAGGGACCGAAAAGCCCCTCTCCACCCTCCTCGTCGTCGTTCCCCGCAGGACCCAGCTCCTCCGACGATGACTCCTCCTCCTCTTGGCCTTGAGCTTCAAAAGGTCCCACATTTTCCTCTCCTTGGCGGCGGTGCGAATCTTCGAAACGATGAGCACCGATCACCGGAGAAATCTTGGGTCAGATCCCGTCGGCGTCCTCTAGCTCCTTGGCGGAGATCTCGGCATGCCGGTGTCCTGCTTCATCTTTCATAGTCGTTCTGTGGAGGACGAACAACCTCTAGAGTTGGGTTTAATTTCTTTAGTTAATTGATTGCAGCACTCAAACGTGTTGTTCATGTAAAGTTGCTGAGAACTTAATTTGGTGTATGACGGTTGGGTTTTGATTGGGTGTCGGATCTTAATTTGGTGTCGATTTGGTCTGGGATCTTTAATTAGATGACGTCAACAATCTAGAGGAGGAAGAAGACTTTTTTCTCAAAGGGTATTTTGGTCATTTTCATTGACAAAAATGAAAAAAAAGAGCTGCTAACGTGCGCCAGGGACCCGAAAGTATAATAAAAATAAACTAGAAGAACTTCAAAATGTATTTTATGAACACGAAATTTTTTTGAATATATTTAAACAAATTCGAGAGATTTGATAATAATTTTCCCTTGAAGTTCCATCGACCCAGCTTCGTCGTCTCCGACCTCGGTGGGTGGTGGGTACCCAAACAAATTGAGATCCTGTCGTTGCTTCCTAGCTATGACGTCGTCTCCGACGTCGCCTGCAAAGATGTCAGGAGTTGCAAATTCTAATCCAACTGAAATAAAGAGGAGTACGAGATGAACTAGTCCATTCCAATTGAAACCCCCATTTATTCTCTGTTTGATTGTTTCAATCATTTAAAGAAAAATAATTACGCAATAGTGTTTGGTCCAAGATGATTTAATTATCTTAGTTTACTGAGTATATGACAGAATCTGGATTACTATTAGTGTTCGGAGAGAGGGAGAGGAAGGAGGAGGGCTTGGAGGAGGGAGAGATGGTGTTGAGGTGGTCGGCATTGGGAGGTTGGGAAAAGGGATGCACTTTTTTAATTTTTGAAGGATGTTTCTGTCATTTCAATAAAAAAAAAAAAAAAAGAGTTTTTGACGTTAGCCAAGAACCCAAAAGTATAATAAAATCAAAGACGGAGGATGTCCTAATATTTTTCAAAACTAGAAAGAATAAATCGTCGATTAAGTCAAACAAGAGATGTGGATAATAATTTGTCCATTATCTTTTGTCAAAAACTTAAAATTATTATTATTTCGTTGGTGGTTGTGTGTGGGTGGGATATTCAAAGTGTCCACCAAAATAAAATTCTGAGAAAAATACAATTTGGTCATTTGGGTTTTTTACTCTTAACCTAGAAACAACGTTAGAAAATTTCTGATGACTTGGCATGCCACATTGGACCTTTTTTATCGATAGGTAATGTGATTTGGCACGAAATTAAATACCATCTTTAATCTCTTATTTTTTTTATAGTTTTTCAAAAACATCCCTCTCTTCTCCTTCTACCTCATCCCTTCTCCGGAAATAAAAGAAACAAAAAAGGAAAGAACAAATAAACACGAGATGCGGTACGAATAAGGATTTATCATGACATGACATGACATATTTCGAACACGAGATGCGGTACGAATAAGGATTTATCATGACATGACATGACATATTTCGAGCAGTAAATAACTTATCACAGATACTCGACCAAATTGTAAGCTCGTGCTGATTTCTAGGCTGCAAAACCAGGTAGCTGACTGATTTTGCAAGAACTCTAGATTGATTGGCTTGTAGTCCCTCCAGCGGAATTGGATACTCTTTTATTCACTGATTTTCCTACTTGATCTATAATATCTATTTGCTTTTGTGTTCAAAAAAAAAAATACTCGACCATGTAATTAGCTAACCACCAACTCTACGATACTTAAATTATTCAATATTCCCCTCCAGAACACTCAGCAACCATCTTTATCCTGCAACAAGATATACCGTATTATCGACTAAACGGTTTCGAGATTACTGTATTATTTTCTCGATACATAGGGAACATAGAATTCAGCGCTGATAATCTAGACGCTCCCAATAATCACCTGAGGACTACGCCTCCTCTTAAAGCTTACATCTAACCTAGCTCATTCACAAGCAGTTGTTCATAAGAGGCACCAACTTGGACTCCTAATACAATGCAGCCCCACTTCATCAGCTGTCCCTGAAGATGGTGGACAACACCAGTCCCTGTACAAACTTGCTTCTCTTCGACTTCTCCATGTGCTCTTCGTCGGTCAAAGCCGTCGAGTGAGAATTCCTGCACGATAATGCCAGTAAAGTTAATACAAAAGGTGAAGAAGCCGCAAACGAACTGCCAAAATAGAAAGGAGAAACAGAGTTTTTGTGTGCATCAACAGTAGATTATGCTATGTATGAGCTTTTGCTTCCTACCCAGATTATTTAAAACCTTCCAGTCCAGATTAGGAAATAGAAGAAGCCTAGTATATTGATAAAGCTCATCTAAGAGTTGGTTACATTACCCTAACTATAGTGAACACTTCAGAATTTTTATCATCCAGTTTGTCCAAGCAAGAAAAATAACTACATTGTGAAGTTGGAATTCTTTTTATGCAAGTTAGTTCTTACTACAAGAAAAAAGATGCATCCTCGGACACTAGCATAATGATTAGAACTGAGACTCAGACTTCAGATCTCGGGTTTTTTTGGTCAAGTTCAGATCTCGGGTTTGACTCCTGAGGAAGTCATTAATTCAAGGACAGGGAAGGGTTGCATGCCCCTCATTGTGCAATCCATTGACCTATTTGGCTTCTAACTCTAAGTAGATCAAAAGAAAGAAAAAGAGAAGAAAAGAATACTTCCATCAAGAAAGAGTTCATCACCTCGAGTCAGCTGTGTACTTAAAGACCAAACGATCACCCATTCTAAGACATTTGCACTTTTAGATGATGCTACAACCACTCGTCATCCACAACAACTACCTTCAAGGATAAATTCTATCACGTTCAGCTCGTTTTTCCCTATGGGTGTCTAGTTTCCTTCAGTGTTTTTTAATAAGTAAGCGCTACAATAAACATTGATCTCATTTAATATTTTCCAGATTTCTGCACCAAAGTCCACAAAGCGATGTTGTTTGAGCTAATTTATTAAGATTAAAGTGGGAACTCTCTGGTAAGAAGAAGGATCCGAGTCTCATTTCTCAGCTACTACTTTAAATCGGAATCGGATGCTTCTATCAAAGTAGATCAGGGTAACTAGTAAGAACTGACACCAGAAAATTCCAACTTCTCTGATTTCTGGTTTGTAACTGAAGAAGAAAATTCAAAGAAGAAGCTAACTTCACCAAATTAATGGAATGGGGTGATCAAATAAGATTACAAACCTTTCAAAACTTTTCTCCTCCACGGTTCTGTCAGGGGAAGAATCGGGCTGTACATTGTCAAAGTTATCACCAGATGATCCGTTGGAAAGAAAGGAAACCAATGGATCAGGTGCCATCTTGGTCGAGGTCATGGAAAGTTTGCTAGCAAAGAGAGACTGCAAGGATCCATCCTTTAACTCTTTCTTCAGAAAAGACAGGGTCGACCCAGACCCACCCTTCCGGTGTTTAAGTCTGTGCAAACTGTAACGCCTAGTCAAGGTACTTGAACAAAAGTACAATACAAGTCAACTAGCTAAAAGATGCTTGTTATGGATGACAAACAAACAATAATTAAGAAACATCAACCCAAATAAGGAAGCATAAATTTGCTATAAATCTGATGAGGAAAAAAGGATATCTTGACCATATTCCCATGCTGCTTTATTATGTGCCCCACCATATCAGCTCCCACCCTCCATACACAAACAGGACATACCTGCAAAGATAACACAATTTCTTTAAGCAACTTGAATAATCAGCTAATTTGAGAAAAAAATAAATGACAATGCTGAGAAGTCATGATTATAGAAAACTGGACTTCAATCATGCCATCGAGAATCAATAACTGTCACTTGCTTTCTTCTGCTAAAACAGGCAACATAACAATTAGTCAAACCCCTTAATCTGCATCTTACGCCATTTCTATGAATTGACTCCGGATCTTGATTTTTGCGGCTGCTATCTTCAGCCCTAACCTGGTTCAATGCTTGTCCTTAATAGTCAATTCCAGGATTGTTACTACATGTCTGTAGATATTCTCTAGGCTCAATGTTTGACTAGTGATCACTCAAATTTACGCTGGCCTTGAGTACTCAAATGGAATCCTTATAACGTTACGATCGTCATAGCTATACTAAAATGCTCAAGATAACGATAAGAAAGACCAAAAATCAATCAACAAGAAGTTAAATCACAGATGACAAGTACTCAAAACATTCGACCCAATATACTAGATAAGCTCCGAAGTGCCCAAGAAACGCATTCGCAACTCGTTACCACCAAACAAAAGAACCGAATAACAACATAAATAAGTGCCCGAAGAAAATAGGACCCTACCCCGGGCTTGGTTTCATAAGGATGCTCGTCTTCAATATGGCAGCAAAGCTCAACCAAATCGAAATCCTCGTCGCAAAAGGGGCACGGGTACTCCGCCCTCAAGTCATCGTCCTCCTCCACCTCCTCGAAATCCATACAAAGATCTGTCCCCAAAACACCGTAATTCCAATAACCCATCAGAACCCAACAATCAAAATCCAGACTCGACACAAATTAACCCAACTGGGTACCCTAAAAAGGCGTAAAAATCGGGTCTTTCGAATTCCAACTCACCTGAGAGGGTCCGAAAAGCCGACTTGTAGCTCCTGGAAGAAGAAGACGACGAAAGCCCACCGAAACTCCATTTATCATCTTCCATAATCTCTAATCCAAAGACCTCGTCGTTGACCCCAGCTAATAAAGATACAAGTACACTGTACAAGTGCAAAGAAGAAAGCAGCCGCCCCAAAAAGGGGAGAGAGAGAGAGAGGGAAATTGGGTGGGAAGTAACGAGGGAGGGAATTTCTTTCTGTTATTTTTTTTCCTTTCAAGAGGATATAAATAGATGGTGGTGGGAAGAGAGGGAAAATCCCAACTTGGTGACACGGTTTCTTTTCGGTCTCCCTTTTTCTCGAGTGGGATGAAGTTACCCGCCTTCTCCCTTGGTTTTCCTTCGAATCTACCGTCCGATCCCCACCTTGACTTTGGAAGTCGCCATTAAATTACGGTCGTGCCGGTGAGAGAGTTTGTGACTCTTTTAATGGTTTGCCAAGTTCATTTAAGTAAGAAAAGATGGCGAGGGATTTACTTATCGAGTTCGAATATTTTAGAATGTATTATTTAGAAAAATTTAGAAAAATTTATCCTGCTTAAATTTGAATTATGAGCTGAATAACAAGTTTTGGTTTAGATTATTTGGTATCCAGCCCACTGAGCCGACTAATGCAATTTCGAGCCGGGTAAGACTTTTGGAAGGTGGCAAAAAAATTTCAACAAATATTTAATGTTACTACTACGTTCCCAAATGATATATAGCAAAAAGAAAAATATAATTTGTATTATAGTTTTAGGACTCTTAACTATACAACATTATCCCTAAAAAAAACTATACAACATTTAGTTTGGACTAAAAATATTTGGCAAAAGAAAAAAAATTACAGCTCAATGAGCCCATGAACAAATATAGATTGCGAAAGCCCAAAAGGTCTTAATCTGGGCCGTCTCTTCTTCCACTCTTTTCTCTCTGTTACACTATATCACTTTCCTTCTCTGCTACGCTATCTCCAGCAACTAAAATTGAAATTTCAACAGTAGACGAAAAATTAAAGAAATAAAAAGACCATGAAGTTTTAAAGCTGAGAATCTGAGATTCTTGATGTAGTGATCGTTGTAGAAAGCTGAGAACGTTACACAGCATTTCGGTTTCTCTTGTTGAACCTTTATGCTGTTGCAAACCACCTGCCAACTAGCAATTGCAGTTCTGTTGACCAATCCGCTTGGATCAGGCAGTTGACTAGGCCTAACTGGAACAGTGTTCCCGCATTGGAAATCCGAACTCATTGTGCCATTGATCCTCCAATTCGTAGGCGGATTCAGGTTAGTCCTGATCAGATCTGGTGGCATTTTGTAAACGGGCATTTGGAATACCAAAACAAACATTTTTTGTGTTGAGAATCCCACATCGGTTGGAACACGAGTGGGGAACAAGTTTATAAGTGTAGAAAATCCACCAACCCATTGTCTTAAGATTTTGAGTTAGATATGGAGATTCTAACATGGTATCAGAGCAGAAAATACCATGCACATTGTTGAGCTCACACGACCCCCATTTCTCCTACTTTGGTGAAGTCAAAGCCAGTGCAATCTTCGACCCGATGGGTCTTGTTTGAGGGGACGTGTTGAGAATCCCACATCGGTTGGAACACGAGTAGAGGGCAAATTTATAAGTGTGAAAAATCCACCAACCCATTGCCTTAAGGTTTAGGGTTCGATATGAAAATTCTAACACTTTGATCCATTGTTGGTGGTATGACTCGTCGGACCGCGACCCCGCACCAATACCATCATTTTTATAAAAACTTCGGAGAACACTTGGACCGATGGTCAACATCCTGCTACACATCTCTGCTGTCTACCTGGGAGCATTGGAGACACGAGATAGGTCTCTTTCAATCCAAGATTTTGATACCCAACTAAAGAATTTAGCGAAGGTATCTATACCATACTAACAAACTTGGTTCAGAATTCTGCTTCAGGCTTCAAGTAATTTTCTCCAGCAATGAAGCCGTTGTAAAGATTCAAAGCAAAGTGAACTTAAACCACCTACACGGCGAGTCCAAGAAGAAGGGCCCAATGGGCTGGAAGATGTTGAAGAGGACTAGAGCCAGAGAAAAAGAAAATTGTGAAAAGTTCACGATTTTACATCAAATGGGCACAGATGTATTTAACTCGGGGTGATTGCTATGTGAAGTTTTTTATACGACTGAGCAATGACCACCGAGCACAAACATCAATCCGGTGATAAGTTATTTTTAACTTCGTCAAAAATTTTGAGTTCAAACTATTAGAATGTATCCATTTTAAAATTCAATAAGAAAGTTTTTGTGCCTTTTATAATTTGACCCAATTCGAATTTGAAAAAATCAGAATAATGTGAGGGTTCCCTAACTTTTGAGTTTGCGCAACTTTGGAGTCTTTCAGCAGTGGTCCTAGGCATATCCATGGCAATTAAAATTAGAGGATTTCATATTTCCTGTGAGTGATAATGGAGTGGCAAAGAGAAGCTTGTGTTTCTCTGTCTCACTTACGCCTACTAATTGCTACAGCCCACCAATCTTGGAATTTCCCTTCGCTCCATTTCTTTTTTTCCTCGAAATATGTTGCTTTCTGTTGCCTTATCATTTATTCCGATCTGGCTTTTCATTAAACTAAGCATGCCAAATTGATTAGTCCTTGAAACTAATTGGCAAATATGGTTAGAGGCAGCAACTCACAAAGCAAGAAGGCACGTTCCCAAGAACAATAAACATTTTTATCTGTTCAAATCGGTTCTCATACTTATAGTGCAAGGTTGCGTACATGTCAGTATTTATGTTCAGAATCACACATGTAGTATGGTTGGGATTAATTTGTAATTATGGAAAATATATTAAATTATATTCGTATATTTTGAGTTGGATATAAAAAGTATGTATATAATAGAAAATGTTGATCTGTGGTATATTATTCTCATAAGTTACTTAAAGTACATAAGAAAATGTTAAATTTGTGTGAATTTATCGATAAACTATGCAAGTTTGCATAGTGGGAAGCATGAAGGATATGCTTAATATGGAAGTGGTCCAAACTATCAAAATGGACATACTTACAAGACAAATATCAAAATGACATGGGTTATATAATTTTTTTTAGTATAGAGACATTGAATAATTCATTGTGATTTATCTTATAAGACATTTTTTTATTATTAGTTACTTGGAGTATGGATCTTTGTAACGGTGAACTATACAAATCTTTTTCATTGTCATAATTAAGAAATTGATAGGCCAAAAGATTATATTTATAATTTTTTGGGCAAATTACTCTCAGGTCCCTGGTTTATAGTTTTATTACTTGTAGGTCCCTGGCTTTCGTAAATAGTGTATGAGGTCCTTACTTTTTAAGAAAATATTGGTCTAACGTCCCTAGTTACCAAATCGGAGATTTTTTCCATAGATTTTTAAGAAGATCGATTCGGTGACTAGGGACCTCAGACCAATATTTTCTAAAAAAACAGGTACCTCATACACTATTTTCAAAAGCTAGGGACCTGCGAATAATAAAACTATAAACTATGGACCTGAGGGTAATTATCCTAATATTTTTTTAGAGACAATCGTCCAACACTTTCCTCTTCAGCCAGTTTGTACTTGGTAAGGACATTGGTGGAAGTGGACTTCGAAAGAAAGTGACCATATTCCAAAAGAAGGCTAAAACGTTGACCAGTCTCCTTCCAGGTCTAATTGCATTGCTGATAGTAGAATCCCAAAATGACACAAATAATGCTTGATATGTATTAGATGGTTTCCCGCTTACACTTTTCTTTTAAGATGTATAAATTGTATTACTTCAACAAAAAAAAGTTACATCATGAGCACAGAAAAGGTATAAATTGTTTCCTGCTTACATTTGTTCTTTTACTACTAACATACATCTGAAAATCAAACAAATGTTACCATACAAATTGCCCACAATAGCACATTATCTCACCAGGTCCAGGTCCACTGGTTGACATCTTCATTTATTATTCCTTAGATTTGTGTCACTCCAATGACATATTTTGGTGCTACCCTAGGCGTGTCCCACATTGAATCGAAAACTGTCATGTTCTATAAAAAAAATGGCTTTTTCGTATGTCTACGTTATTCACAAAGTTAAAATTCGAGAACTTGTTTAACTATATGAATTACTTACTACTTGAATAAATATTAGTTGCACCGAAAGTTTTGTAACTTAGGCTAAACGTGGAATTCCCCATTTAATGTGGCCCTCCCTTATGGGTACAAACAAGACAATTTGCGTAATGGTGGTGAGAAGTGGACCATGAAAGCGAACGGGTTAGATGGTCCTTGCATCAACCGAAAGCTGTAAAGGGCTCTCAGGCCTCTTTTTGAAGGATTTCATTTGTTGTTTGCCTTTTGGCTTCTTTAGTTCCTTTCCCTTCACATGCCACAGTAATTTGGTCTTGACCCAAAACTAATATGACTCTTAGGTATGGGAAACAGTAAAAACCCAATTATCATCTGGTCCATTTTCATCTTTGGCTAAACATGGCATAGTGCTAGTTGCATCCAGGAGCTTTTTATTTATACTATTTTGTACCGCATCTTTGAATGACTCTGTTGGTCAAACTCCATCCTGAAGCTTGGCCACCGGGATCTCATTTTGTACATAGAATCTCTTAGGTTGAGGGGTTAGCCATGTATTTCTTCTCTGTTCTTTGTAAATTTTGAAAGTTATACATAATACTAATCCATTTCCAAAAAAATATGGTGTAGTGCTGTTACAATTTACCGAGGGCCGCAGGATAAAGAATAGAAAGTCGATAATCTTTGTTCATGTATTTATTACCTAACAGGTAATATTAATGACAAATAATTTAGATACTCTTAAATAAGATTTTGAGTTCATACATTATGAATAGATTGTTGTAATAGAGTAATGCTCTTAATAGGCCTGATAGGGACCCAGATTTATGAGGACGTATTAAAATGTGTTAAACTTTCTCACAAAATTCTAAATTATTTTGTATAAGTAGTTTTGTTTTCATGTGTTGTTGGGTTCCAACTTATGTATAGGTTCTTCTAACTGTATGTGGTTCCAACTTCATATGTAGTTTTCGTGGTTTCAAGTTCCAACTAGTTAGTTCCAACTTTGTGTATTATTGGTAGTTTTTGCTTAATGTTTGTGGTGGTTCCAGCTTGATATATATGCTGATTGACACTCATCTACATAATAACGATAAATTCATATTAACATCATTTTCAAACTATGTTTACATGATGATAATCATATTAACAAACTAATGGAACTAATTTGAAAAAAAAAACAGAAATAAATTATGTGATTTTTTGGTCAATGGTTATCAGTAGTGGCACGGCCGGTCAACCTGCCAACTGGGCCGCAACACGGTAAGGACTTGGTCAACTTTGGAAAATTTTAAAAATACAAAAGCTAAAAATGCCAAAAATATTAACAAAAGATCATAAATTTAAGGGCAAAATAGTTATAAATCCCTGTTATTTGAATAAATTAATTAATAAAAATAACCTAGTATTGATTTTGATAAGTTCTTGAACCCATTTTTCGGTCACTTTTCTGGTGACATATTTTCATAGTGACAAAAATACCATTAAGGCTATTAAAAAATTAAAAAAAAATGTTCTTTTTTTAAGCCTCCAATCTCACTATTCATCATCCCTTTAAAAGACCAATTTTTTTAGGGTAAATCATGAAACTTTATTTCAAATAGCCAGAATCCAAACAGTCAAGTTACATCCTGTAGCAGAAGCATACAAATTTCTAGTGGTGGGCATGAGTACACATGCGACAGAACACCAGCAGGTAAAACAATCTAGGCAAGTCCATAGCCAACACAATTTGCATTTCGACGAACATAACTAAAAAGCAAGCTTTCGAACAAAGGAGCAGCCTCTAAGCAGTCCAGCACGATAGACGAAAGGTCACTAAGGTCTGGGGACGAGCTGGTAAGAGCACGGACGGTCGGTGTTGACTTTGTGCCAACCCGGATCTTGGGGGCTCCACCGAACCAACCTCAGAAGAGACCCTCCTTCCTGTAAAAAGCGTTGGCCAATACCTTCATCCTCGTCGGTTCCTTCCTTGCGTTGTCTTTTCATTTTCTTTTAGGGTTTTACAAGTTAACTTCTCAAGGAACACTAAGTACACGAGAGGGGGATGGAAGATCTTTAAGTCTAAGGGCATTTTTTTAATTTTTGGTAGGCTTAGGGGTAATTTTTGTATTAAAAAAAAATCTCACCAGAAAATTGACCGAAAAATGGGTCCAGGGACTTATCAATTCTAGGTTATCCTTATTAATCAATTTATCCAAACATTCAAATATCTATAGCTATTTTATCCTAAATTTAATGATACACACCTCGGTAAAGATGGTCCTTATGAAAATGCTAAAAGGACTGAATCTAAAACCGATCCGATATTGGGAGTGGACACCATATAGTCATAGACAACAAAAATTCATGGATTCTTTCGTTTTTGTTTCCACCGGCGAATATTACCCGATAATCAACATTAAGGAGAAGTATGAGGCCTAAAAAACCAACAATGAAGTTTAAAGATGGGCTTATCCATGAAATAAAAGAAAAAATCGAAGTTCACAAATCAGATAACACAGATGAAGAGTTTGAATATCCAAAAAGCGGGAAGGCGAAAGAAATCATGGTAAATTCAAGCTACGATTCAAGTTCACAAAACATGTTGGCAAATATTTTAAAAAGGGACGGAGGAGGCAAGCAGGCTACATGGAGCACGGACCCAAGGAGGAAATGATATGGTGCCAAATTGTGTAGTTTATTTTGTCAAAGATATCACTTATTAGATAGTTAAATATTTTTTGATAAATTTTTAGGTGATTTATAGTACTTAACAACACTATTGGTTTAGTACAATCGTGCACAATTGACAGATTATTTTTGGTGGGCAATAACAATTTATTTACAAAAAATTATCTGTTAACTTTTATTAAACTAAATTTTGGTCTGACGTCATACTAAAAATAGTAAAAGTAATAAACATTATTAAGAAACATCCTTATTTGTCGGATATGAACTAATTATTCGTTGTCCTGGCGTAACGTCAAACACCAAAATAATTGAGGTTTCTCCTCATTACCGTATGAACTAACATCAAATTGTACGCCGGTACGGAAGGCGCGTCTTTTAGTATTGTAAAAAGAAGGGATTTGCATTGTGTTAAAAAAATTGGATTTAATCTTTCTTGAGTAATATTACTTAGTGCAAAAATGACATGCTAATTTATAAATATGAAAATTTTATTTATCATTGTTTTAAAATTATGGATTGGATACAGAAATTTTAAAAATCTTATGAATGTCACTTATAAATAGTATCTAACAATATTTAACTCTAAATATCATAAATTTGCAAAAGAAACTCCGTCATTTAGAACGACAAACCACAACCACCCCGAGCTCGCTGCATTTTGCAATTCCATCCACATGAATGACCTAACTTAACTATCCTTCTAAAAAAATGACCTAACTTAACTCCTCCCAATACCTTTAAAAAAAACTCTTCCCAAGAGAAAATGACATGACAACGGACTAATCATAAGCGTCTATAATGGCGAGCATTAACTGGATGGCTCTATTTTTCTCAACAACAAAAACTGGATGGCTCTATTTATTAATTAGCGTCTAGTTGCAGTAACCATTCCCTGTGAAGACTTCCTGGTTTAGCTAAAAGGAGAAAATCCCTCTCCAACCCACAGAAAAAGCCCGAATCCAATATCGAATCTTAAAGAGCTAAATCAAGCTAGGGGTGAGTTCGGTGCAGTTTTGCGGTATCGGTGTGAAAATTGACACCGAACCGCACTTTTGATGTAGCCAAAATTCGCACCGTCGGTGTGGCAGTTTAGAAAAAAATCAACGGTGTGGAGGTGTGACGGTGTGCAGTTTAATAGAGCAGTGTTGTAGTTTGAAACCGCAAATTAGGCCCAATTCGCAAGGCCCGTTTAATAGGCCCAAATTTGAAAAAAAAATCTATTTTCTTTAACTTTTTTGTGAAAGAAATGAAGCCCATTAGATTATATATTATAGGCATCTGCATGTTTTAAATTAATCAAAATTTTCAATTTCGAGTTAAAAATATTACTACGTTAAGAATTAGTATACAGAGTTTTGTTAATCAACTGAATAGGTATTAGAATATCAAATTATTTTTTTATACGTAGAATATCAAGTCATCTCGACTAATATCAAATTTGTTCGGATAAGTTAATTAGTGAATTTATGTGGGTTCGATAAGTTAAATTTTTTTCTCCAACTCGAGTTTAGAAACACGTGTGACTTGATATGGTGGTTGAAATGATGAGACGGAGGTGTGTAAAAATTACAGAGAAGAAGAGGAAGCAGGGAGTTTACGAAGTGTCCATAGAAGGTGGAAGTGGAAATTAAAATATCTGGTTCACTACTATGTTTCACGTCTCTTATATATATAAATTTGAGACCATATCTAACAGATATACTACCTATATTTAGGGCTGAGTTATCGTCGGGTTCGTGGGTTTTTCAGCTTTGTTGAGCCCGACGCCGACCACCTGAAATTCAGAAATTTGACGCCGACCAATTAATTATTCCTCGCTTACCGACGGTGTTGCGGGTTGACGGTGGGGCAAAAAATCGGTCGGTGTCATGGTTCAACAGTTTCCTGGGAATCA
The DNA here is from genome assembly GCA_963995505.1 of Hypericum androsaemum. Taxonomy (NCBI): domain Eukaryota; kingdom Viridiplantae; phylum Streptophyta; class Magnoliopsida; order Malpighiales; family Hypericaceae; genus Hypericum; species Hypericum androsaemum. The sequence continues at coordinate 6,335,232 of OZ023185.1, read as the reverse complement.
CCATTTTTAGAACAATTTTTGACTTAGGCCCATATTTGGCCCAGTTGTTGAAAAGGTTAAATAGCAAATTTATGTGTAATCTACGTTGAAATAGCTGTCTAAATAACAATCCATAATAAATCATAACAATTCAGCCTAAATCATAATCCAACCAACATAACAGTTCCTTCAAAATAACAATCATCAAGTTTGATAACAAAATGGATTCATCAAAGTTTGATAACAGAATGCACACTCCAGTTCTTTCAAGGCAAGCCTCCAACTTTCTCCAACTCCCCCCCTTCAAAATGCACTCCAGACTCCAGTAGGCAGTAGCTGAAACATTAAAACAAAATCAAAGATAGTGCTTGTACAATCGAGCAAACATTGCAAGAACACTCTCCGAACATTCTTTGGCTTTTTCTCCACTGTATATTTTTTCAAATGAGTACAGAATGTACTGGCTCTTGTAGCGGGGATCCAAGAGAATTGCAATTGCCACATCATTTGAGCTAACATTGTCAACCGTAATAGTTAAAATCTTTTCAATACCCCAATCAATCAAGCAAGACTCAATAGCATCTCCAATTGTCTCACCCTTGTGATCCGCAATCGGGCAAAAGTTTATCACCCTTTTCTGATAAACCCAATCTTTATCAATCCAATGACCCGTCAGACACATATAATTCAGATTCTGAATTGATGTCCACGTATCCGTGGTGAAACATAACCTCTGATTTTTTATCAATCTTTTCAATTTTGCCTTTTTATCTTCATACAACTTCATGCAATCTTTAGCTAATGTTGTCCTATGGGGTAAATTAAATCTAGGCTGCAAGTATCGGCTATATGCACTAAATCCCTCTCCTTCAACTACTCTAAAAGGCATTTCATCAATAATCACAAATTTAGCCAATTGGACTCGAGCCTCATCTTGATTAAAAGCAATAGCCTTCAATTTACCTACACCAGTTCCAACTTCAGCCTTTTCAAAAGACAAAACAGTTTGTTTCAAATCTTCTCTTGGAAATTCCGTGCACTGTTTCTCTAAGTGACGAGCCATAGTCGTGGTTCCATTTCTCTTACTATGGCATGCATACGGTGCATCACAGTAGTTACATGCAACATACTCTTCACCCTCTTCCATATCTGGAATCCTAGTGAAATGTTCCCAAACATCACTAACTTTCCTCCTATTCTTAGTAACAAGCTTTGCTTTCAATTTTCTTTTCGGATGCAAAAAAGGTTTAGGATGTGGCGTACCAAAAGCATTAGCCGCAACAACTGGATCCTCTACGACCTCACTCGAGACCTCACTCAGGATCTCACTAGGGATCTCTATTGGCACATTACCAGCATCCTCTGCCTGTAATGAAAGAAAAATAATAATAAGATAAATAATCTTATTCATCCACAGAAAACTAACAGCTAGCAGTTTAAAGTAATTATTCATTAATCCACTCTCACAAAACATGCAGCATTTTACAACCTCAGTTTTGCATCTTCATAAACAACCTCAGTTTCACATCTTTAGTAACAGAACATGCAGCTCATTCATCTCAGATTCTCAATCGAAACACAAGCTCAGCCTTTTACAATGGAAAAATATGACCCAAAATACTAACTCAGCCTACGAACATTAGTCAAACAAAAACTCAGTATTATATTAGTCAAAAACAGTAGCCAAGATCTCTAGTGCTCAACTAAACCCAGTTACAGTTTACGAACAAGCATCTTACGAAGTAAACCCATTTCAAGTAAACCAATTTCAACTAAACCCCTCTCCTTAATCAATTAAAGAACATGCAGCTTATTCATCTCAATCGAAACACAAACTCAGTCTTTTGTAATGGAAAAACATGACCCAAAACACAAACTTAGCCTCTTCACTTACCATTGTAATAATTCCTAGGAAGTGAACTCAGCCTTGTCACAAACTCAGCCTTGAACTCAGCCTCGCCACTTATGCCTTGTTAATTAACCTACAATCACATTGTCAACAATTATTAAATCTATACAAGAAATGGAACAAAGCGAGAAGGGTCGCAGCGGAAAGTGAACCAAAACTGACTTTGGAAACGATTAGGTGTTTAGGTCGCGGCGGGAAGTGGGAAAAGGACAGAAATCTAAGGAGGAGGTCGGGGTTCGGGGAGGGAGCGGCTATTCTAGGAGGGGGTTCTTTCTGGCTAGGTTTAGAAATAAGATGGTATTTATATTAAATAAAAATGACATCATTTTCTTCGGTGCAACGGGTTAGCGGGTTAGAAAAAAAGTGACGCCGAAACGACGCCGAATGGTCGGTTAAAAATGATCGATAGCCCACGACACCGTTTAATTGGTCGGGTTAGGTTTCAAACCAACATCGGGTTGGTCAGGTTGGTCGGTGCTTCGGTTTCTTTCAGTTTGCCGCTCAGGCCTACCTATATTAGACATATACTAAAACATGTGATTTTGCGGTTAGTCGGTGTAGTTTGAGATCAACACCGAAATCACAGCGCACCAATTTGGTGTCGATTTGAAACCGTACCACGAAACTATTTTAAGTGTGCAGTTTTGATTTTGTCGGTCGGTCGGTTTCGCAGTTTTGCGAGTTTCAGGCTCACCCCTAAATCAAGCGGCAGTTTACAATTAGTTTCGAGACCAAAGCTATCAACATTTTTTTAACATATTTTACACCAATAATTATGCCTTGGCAAGGTTTGAATCATATATCTCCACCAAATCGTATTACACCTTGTACTGCGGCGGTTGTCATATCCTAATCAGCTTTCGCTTTAGGTAATAGCTAATTTATTTTTTTATATAGGTATTGCACCTATCAAAAATTGAATCATGAACTTCCGTTAAATCATACAACGCTTATGTCATTTGGCTAAATGTCGATAAATTATTGTAGCTAATTTGTTTATCTTCAGAAAAATAAACCACAGATGAAAGTAGCAGGAAGAGCAACCAACAATGTCCAACCAATAGATACCAGCACATTACTTGCAGGGTTATTAGGGATAAAATATTTCACCCACGAGAGATTATTAATAAAACATATTGTAAGAAAGATTTATATCACTAGGGTGTATCTTATTTTCTACATCATGAGATAAATAAAAAGTTAAGTTGGAGTAATTTTATGATGGATAACTCCTCAGAGACGTCGCATATTTAAGAAGATTAATACTCATTCAAGATAAATTAAGAAAGATTTAAGTGATAATCGGTCAGATCACAAAACGTTACTCATATATTTTTAATTTCTTGATATTTATGGTCGAGCACTACCAGACTTTATTTAATAGACGATTCTCTCAAAAAGATCTTTTACATTTTTGAGTCTGAAATTCAAAATTTTATTTAACTGAATTCAAATTTCTTATCATTTTAATCAACTCACATTGACCATAATAACAATGAAAGATCAATCATGGCATAAAATTAACCACTTGTAACCAGCCGATTCCAAGAGCATCTCTGTGAAACAGGCCACCTGTAATGCCAGGGAAAAAGAATCGGTCCCGTTCCCCGTCTTTGGACGCTTTCCACACAACAAAGACATCTGGGTCCCTCCATGGATGACACAATTATATTAGACATCCTATTACAAGAATGGTTCTTAGCTGTACATAGTTGTACACACATATTTTAGCCAAGAGAAAGAATCAACTCTAATAATCCAAAAACAACACAGAACAAAATCCAATGCAAGAGGACAGAACAACAAGAAGTCAGTCCCTTGTTGGTTTGCATTGTTGAAGCTCACAACTCATATCTATCTATCTGTGTACAGCAATTGAACTTTTTTCGGTCTAGTGCATCAATACAGCTTTGCAACTACTATCCAATTACATAAATTTTTTCCTGCGGAATATATGACCTATGCATCTTTAGGTTTGTTAAATTTTGTAGGTGGGATAGCTACGGAGATCGATGCAATCAATTATGTCTCTCTTTGAAGTTGGTTCTCAACCGATCTTATACGGACTCGCAAATTCCAAGTTTGTCTATGAAGAGCAGATCAAATTATGTTAGTATTTAGAATAGATTTCTTCTGTGTAATACTAATTCATTAGTAAGTGCTACAAGATCGGGTACATTAAAACTCATTAGTACGAACCCGAATCCATTAGTATGGAACATTTTCTTTTCGTATACCGAACGATGACATATGGTTGCAGAATGAACGCACAAAACTGCAATCACATGTCTCCGTTCTGTACTTGATGTTTCATCCTATCCAACATACAGGAAACCCATCTCCTTGCACACTGCCGATGCCAAATTTAGTTCGGCTAGCCGGCATCACTAGCTTAGTTTGGAGAGACAAGTCGGTTCCCATTTGTGCACTATTTTTGCTGATCTGGAAGAAATCCAAACATCGGGTGTTTACTCACATGCCCCAATTTCCTATGTCCTCACCTTTTCCCTTGGCTCTTTTCGCTCCCACTCGTTCACCAAGTGTATATTATAATCGTAGTTTGCTCAGGCTAAGTTACCTCTAGAAGCCAAAAGTATAGGCAGCTTGCTTCTTCCTCAAGAGATCAAAAAAGGATCTTATCTATTCCTTTCCCGCCCCCATTTATGAAGTCGTCCCTATCTCTTTTTTTTAAGGGTAAGTCGTCCCTATCTAAGCACGCACTCTACCCTCTTTTTACCTAAATGGCCTACTACTATTTCTTTTCTTTTTGGTTTATTCCATGGTTTTAAAACCCGGCCCGGAGCTACGACCCAAAATTTCTACCGTTTTCTGGGTCGGCTGGTCGGACCAAAATTTTTTATTTTTAAATATTTTAAATAAAATATATATGTAGGTTAAAATATACTTATTTTCCATAAAAAAAAGTAGACTTAATTTTTTATCTCTCCACTCTATAAATCTACTTATTTATTTATTTATTATTTTATAAACTTGTCAAATCAATTTTTTTTCCTCGAAAACTACCAAAAAAATCAATTTCGCCCATTTTTGTACTAACCGAGTTCAACCGGTCAGGATAGACCTCAAAATCGGTTGGTCCGACCAAATTTGGTCCGGTTAGTACAGACCCCGGTCAAAAGCCTAAAAACGACCCGATCTTGTGCCCGTTTCACGGTCCAACTGGTCGGACCACATTTTTTAAAACCATAATTTATTCTAATAACAATTAATCTAAGTTCGAGTTGAGTGACACTTTTAAAAACTAACAAAATTTTTTTAACAAGTATTTAACTCAATATCTCAGTCTCGAAAATGGCCTCCTACTATAGAATATCAATATCTCTGCCTCCACCCCGGACCCACCCGCATCTCTACCAGCCAAGCAAAGCACTCTCAAGAGTGTGACTTGCATTGTATTCTTTAGGCTCACCGGAAACTTCCAAACAATGCACTGACGCTTCTACCCATTAAGCAAAACAATTAACCCGTCTCTCCTCCCTGAGGGTTGCAGCTTGCAACAGAGAGATAGAAAATATGTCGGTTGCAATTTGAGGACCTTAAAAAATTGCAAAAGAACGAATCCAATGTCGGTTGTATCGGAAATATGGGAAGAGTCGTTTCTAAATAAAGACAGAAATATCAAAGACTCAAAAAAAATGTCTAAGAGCAGCTCATCATCATCGTCATCATCACCGTACCACTAGCTACTTCATTAAAAACCCAAACGAAATGGAACAAAGAAGAATTGGGAGTAGTTGACCTGTCATTTATACTAACCAAATAAGACCACACAAAAAATCATAATAATCAGACGAAGCTAATATAGAAACCAGGAAAATGAAGAAACAAAGTAAAAAAAAAAGAATCCCAAGGGAACCAAATTGATCAAAATTATCAAGAAGAAGACAACAATTCCTCCATTTACCCGGCGCGTGCACCCAAATACAGCCGTCAATGCGAGTATCCGAAGAGGTCGTAGCGCGCCCAATGCACGTCGAGGGGGCAGGCCTTCTGGACGTTGAGCCGGAGCCAGGGCTTCCCGCTTCCAGACCAATGCAGCAAGCTGACTGGACCCGGGTGGAGCTCCCGGCAGCTCCCCCGGACGTTGTCCCCGCCAAGGCCGTGCTGATTCCACCGGTGCTCAATCGGGGCCACATTCCCGGCGAACACTAGCAGGAAAGGCGGCAGCGAGCCGAGCTCGTAGATCCGGTCGCTCTTCTGGATCTCCATCCACCTCTCGATCGACTTGGTGTACCCTAACAGCCTCCATTTCACCAGATCCATGACCATCACTCCCGTGTTGAAGTAGCAAGGGTTCTGCCCCCGAAAGACGGCGGAGTAACCGCCGCCCCCGCCCCAAAAAGACGCCGTGAAGTACTTGGTGAAGTTGGCGTGGCAGTACTCGGGGGCGCCAATGGTCCTTGGCCCGAGGTCGGTGGCCCAGAGCTTGGCGATGTCGTCGATGACCACCAGATCGGAGTCCAGGTAGATCACGCGCTTCACGCACGGCTCGAGTAGGTGGGCCAGGTAGTTCCGCGCGTAGTTAAGAGGCTGCTCTAAGGCTTGCCGGACGGAGGTCGATATCAGTGGTCGGACCGTATCCGGGTCGAATGGGTAGACCTTGAACCGCAGCCCGGGGAATGTGGACCGGACCAGGGGCTCCAGCCCGGTGTCGGCCGACTCCACCAGGAAGTGGAAGAACACCGACTCCGGGCACCGCGCGTGGTGGAGGATGGAATGCACCGCCGCGATGGACCCCCGGAGGTACTCCGTGTCGAGCGTGATCGCCACGTGGACGAGCGACGGGTGGCAGACCGACCCAGCGCCGCCGCAACCAGCGGCATTGCTGAAGGAGACCGATTTCCGGAACGAGAAGCGGTTGGCGGCGGAGGAGGCGGACGACCGGATGGCCTCGGCGGGTGGGAACGACTGTAGGGAAGGGGAGAGGATCACCATCAACATAAATATCGAGAATGCCCCCGAAAACCGCTTTATCCACGTCATCTTCCCCTCCAACACGACGCCGTACTCCCTCCGCTTCCGCTTCCTGGACTTAAAATCGAACCGGTCCGCCGCCCGAACCGAGTTGACCGCCAATCTGAGAAAGGAGGGCAGTAGGGTGGTTCCCATACAACTCAGAGGCTAATTCAATCCCTCATTTGGGTTCCGGGACTGAAACGCCGCGTTTCAGTGAGCCAGGTAGCCAGAGGAGGAGCCGCCGCTGCCGCTCCCGTCGTTTCTCTCTCTTGTTTCTCTCTCTTCAATCCCACAGTTGCTAAAGCAGCGCGATGATATGAGATGAGACTTGGAAGAAAGATAAATGGTTAGAGAGAGGCGAAGAGGTTTTATTTATTTTATTTTATTTTATTTTATTTTTTAGGCATATTTTTGTCTGTTTCCTCTCTTGTATTTTCCGTTTTCATTAAGATTTTTTAGATTTTATTTTCCGCCTCAGCCTATGCGGTTTTCTTCTTTTGTACCACCACCACATAAATCCCACGAAAATCTTCCAATTTTCTTAATATAATTAGAGTGATTTTATGCCACATGTATCTAGACAACCATTAGATATTTGATATAACTAATTAAATTGGAACAATTAAGTTGGTAGAGTGATTGCTTCTTAAACACCGTATTATTGAAAATTGAAGCAGAAGATGGTGGGTGTGGGGTTGGGGATCCTCTTATTTCTTTAGCTTAATTAATTGAAATGGTTATAGGTTGTGGCCAAATATTGTATTCTGTTGATTACATCTTAAGATTCGTTTGCAGATTTTATGCGAGCTCACTATGTATCAATCTCTTTTACAATTGGGAAGTAGAAATTTCTTTTGTGATTCTATTTTATTTTAAGCTAATCAATGAACTTAAAACGTACCAACTTGTCATTTGCAATGCTAAGGCCTCATCAATTTTCTATCATGTTGAGATGTTTGATCAATGACCCTTACAGAAGGATATATATTAATTACCCTTCGGAAACAAGTTGTCTGATTAGTTACCCTTAAAAGGAAAATATTTTTGATTATTTGAATTTTTTTGTGAAAAGGATTATTTGGAAGTTAATGGTGCTTGTTTTTAGTTTTTACAAGGAAAGGACCAGCTGTCGGACCTGTGACTTGGCAGTAATTTTATATACTTTTTTTATTTATTTGATTGATTAGCTGTCGACCGGAATTACGATTGTGTCCCTAAACTTGCACACACGTATTCTCTCGTTCTCCAGAAAAATTGCACACATTTTTTATTTCAACAATATTCAAAATTGAATATTTAAGATATTAATACTCAAATATCCAAACTCTACTATCTCTTATTGACACAAAAAAATATTGACTTATAACATTGTTCAAATCTTATACTCGATTGAGATTTTTCTTACAATAAGACGACGATTACATGGCTATTTGAAGACAATTCAAAAGATGATTAATGATGTAAAATTTATCGAACACACAATCTCATACAAACTATTAAAATATTGTCAAATTCGTAAAGTATGTAAAAATATATATATTTCTTTATAAAATATTATTTAACGCAAAAATTGAGACCAAAATTTAGTACAAAATTTTATGAAAAAATATTAATTATAATAATATAAAAGTTATTAAATTTTAACATTAGTTCCAACTCGAGAATTAAATTTTTTATTAGTCCCTCGCTCATTTTTTTTAGGGAAGTCACTCACTCATTTCCAGTAATTTATAAAAAAGCAGAACGCATCGTTTTGGGCTCTTTCATGTTATTTTTACAAGACTAGACTCCTGTTTTAACCCTGGGCTTTGAGCCCTTACCGGTGTTGCCCTTTTTATCATTTTAGATTCTTACAATTTTTTTAAGTGAAATTATACTATAAGTGCCAAGGCGAGCTCGTCAGGCCTTCTTTAGCATGGTGTGGAGGACCTGGTTTGCTACTAACCTGTTGGCTAATGATGTGGTTAGTGCAGGGATCAAATGGAATGCCGTTTTCGTTGTCGCTTGTTGGTGGATATGGAGGTGGCGAAACGATCATGTCTTTTCCGGCCAGATGATGATGTAGACTCCAGTTGCTTTTGTGTTTCAACAGGTTAGGCATGGAAGGGAGCACGAGGAGGGGAGCTTGGCGCAGCATCCCGTGTTGAGATACTCATTGCTTGGTAGCTACCTCTTATGGAGTGGTATAAACTGAATATTGATGGATCTTCGAAAGGGAATCCTGGTCTCCTAGAGGAGGGAGCGTAATCAGAGACTCACGAGGCCTATGGTGCACGAGTTTCGTGAACAATACAGGAGTATGCACTTCTTTGGCGTCAGAGATTTAGGCTGTCTAGAGAAGTTTGAATTTGGCCTGCAAAGCAGGTTTACGAAAAGTGACACTGGAAACAGATTCACAGCCTCATCCACCATGACTGGCAAATCGAGGTGGTTGTTTATTATCGAGCGCCTAATAAAATTGCAGACCTTTCCCTTGGGTTACCATGTATTGTAGGAGCCATTGAGAGAATCTGTATCTTTAGGCCTCATCATCGAATGCCAGTGTAATATGAGGAGTGCATCATCGCCCTTAGAAGTTGAATTGCTCGCGTTGGAGTTGGCTTTACATCTCGTCAAAGTCAAGTTCCCTTCTCAACCATCTCTAGTGAAAACCGATAGTCTTCTAGCTTACAATTTCGTTAATGATCTAACCTCTTTAGTTTTTTGGCAAGTTGAATCTCTTGTTTTAAAGATTAGATATTTGTTAGGTGATTTACCAAATTGTAAGCTCTGCTTGATCTCTATACTGCAGAACCATGTTGCAGATTGGCTCTGCAAATATTTCAGACTTAACACGCTCCCTGGGGACTGACTTGTAATTCTGCCGGAGGAATTGGATGCTCTCTTGTTCACTGATTTTTTAACCTAAGTCTTTAATATACTGGATCGTTAACCTTCAAAAAAAAAAGAGAATCTGTATCTTTGTTGGAGCAAGAATGTATTAGGGTTGTAATGCCTAGACATGTAAGACTTGCAGAGTTATTTTCTAATGCTTAAGAGAGTACACTAGCACTCACCATTATCAGAAAAAAATAAAAATTAATCTCAAAAGAAATCCGTAAGGACCCTTGAACCCATGTGATTTTGGCACTTTCTTGCCGATTGGAACCGTGACCAAAATTATTGGCACGGCAATGCATGTTGGCATCAACTTTAGTTATTCTCCTTGTACACTTATTGCATAATTTTTTTTAACGTAATTTATAAGAAAACTCTCTTGGGACCATCTCCTTTCCTGATCTTTAAGTGCCTAAATAGGAAGGAAAGACAGGAAAAGGGGATATTAGGCCTTCCAAGGGAAAAAAGGCATATTATTCATCAGCAACTAAATTATGGGGGTGTTTTAAAAAGACAAGAGGTTGCTTGGGGTGTTGGAGCAAGACGGATCGTGGTTGATGTCCATTCCCAAATTGTTGTTTGGCTTCAATCCGTTCCGGTAAGGAAATAGCACCTTTTTTTATATCTTTTTCGTTTATATAATTTTGTATTCAACCCACTTAATAAACTAGTCCGATCTTTTTTTATATTAAATGCCAAAGATTTTTTTAGAGGGTCTAGATTGTCCATGTTGCACATTGTTATTGCTAAACTAATAGTGACACGGCTTGTCTTTCCCAATTGACATTTAATTTAGAAAAAAAGTTAACCCTAATATTACACTACATTGTCCAAAATAGTCATTAACCTAGACAATTTAGCTAAAAATCTGCAAATTGATTAGTCAATTTAGGACTAAAGGTTAGCTCGATGACATGAAGTTTCTATCTCAATCAATTGAGGAGGATATACTATTTAGATAGTCTACCAATACTTTGCGATTGGATTCTATCATAACACTACTGAGATAATTCTTTTGAACATACATAGAAATTGTTTCGATGGCAAATAACTTGGCCTTCATATCCGTATCAAACTTCATCAAGGCCACTTGGACGTCAATGAGTCCGGCCTTCATGGTTCCTGAGCACCGTAGCAGTATTTTGACAAAACTAATAGTATTAAGAGAAATGAAACTAATAATATGAAAAAACTCACTAGTAAAACAAATCCATTAGCATGGATCAATATAAGGTCATAATAATCATCAATGTTGAACACTCTTGCAAATAGATATTTATCTAAATGTTATTAAAGTAAAATAAGCAATAATACTATTTGGACAATAGCGGTACAAAGTGTATAAAATTTGACGGAAGTCTTGGCAAGTGTACTTGGTATAAAAATATACATTTCAAAAAAAGTATTTGGACAATAGCTTATTTATAGATATTAACATGTTTATCTAAAAAAAATTTACCTAATGTTGGAAGTAATTAGATTTATAGGTTGTCAACAGTTTATAAATGTACATACTAAAAAAAAGCACTTCTCAAACAATTTTCATAAATGGTCTTTTCCAAAATAAAATTCCATTGGAAAACAAACTGAACCTCCTCACAAGTTCACAACAATCTTGAAATTAGATTAATTAACCGTGCCATGGTTATCGCTATAAAAGCCTCTTTTTTCTTGAGATAGATAAATTGTCGGAACCAAAAGCGAGTAAACGACAGGAGGCAAATTATTTCCGAAGTGACAAGTTTGTCCTGACAGACTTGGGGCCCGCAGAATCTATGTATCCCATCTGACCGTCTTTTGTCCTCTATCCCACATTCAACACGCACCCTAATTTTTAGTTCTTACTTTTTTACTTCCCGTCTTTCTTCCGCAATCAAATAAAACACAAATGTGAATGAAAAGGCCGAAATTAAATTATTTCCGCAAAAACCGAGACATGGTAAAAAAATCTGTGTCCGTATCAGAAGACAGACGTTTTCAGAAATAAATAAAATAAAATATATCGGAAGACAGCAGGGTTTAGTGTTCACCAGCTGTACTGGTGAAAGCATAATAATACTATAAGCGTCGCTGGGATTTTCCAAAACTTTTTGTTGAGGACTCGGGGTGTTGTCAAATCTGCATTCAAATAGGTGCTGCTGGGAGTCTTTTCCTTGGGTTTGATTTTTTCGACAATTTTTTGAATAGAGTTTTCGGGGAATATTTTTTTTATCTGGGATTCAACCCAAAAATGTTAAAAAATGAGCATTTTTGTTTGTCCAAAAACGCTCAAAACAAAGTGTTTATTGCATAAAAATGCTACATACCAAGCGTTTTCTACTCTTGCCAAATAAATCATAATATATTAATAGAGAAATTATACTTAAGAATTATCACTTGGGTCCCTTGTGGTTCAAAATCGTAAAACACGTCTAACTTATTTTAATTTTTATCACAGAAGAGGAGGAGGTGGGGCCCGAGGGCGATGGGAAGGAGGAGAGGATGATAAGATAGGTGTGGGGTCCACGAAAGTTCGATTAATATATGCTCAAAGTTCTTGACAATGTCAGAGCATATTCAATGTTGCATCGTAGCATTTAAAGTGCTGAGGAATAACCTTGATGCACTAAATATTTGCAAAATATTGCACTCTGTGGTTTCACTGATTATCACTTGGGTACCTCGATTGATGCATACCCTCCCGATGATGTTGTTATGACCACCACCGCCCTTCTCAATGCTTATGCTCCCGATAGCTCCATCGCGGAGGCCGTGGGGATGGAGAGAGGGCGGAGTGGGAAGATGTGTAACAGAGCTTTGGGGCGGCCTTGTGGTTCAAAACCATAAAATAGGTCCAGAGGGTATGCATCGAGAAGGGTGGCGGTCCTCAAAACAACATCATCTGGAGGGCATCCAGAGCGTTTGTAAAGTAAAAAAAAACTCGATTGATGCATACCCTCCAGATGATGTGGTTATGACCATCTATTTTACTGTTTTGAACCACAAGGGACCCATCTCCTCCTCCTCTGTGATAAAAATTGAAATAAGTTAGACGTATTTTACGATTTTGAACCACAAGGGACCCAAATGATAATCGGTGAAAGTACAGAGTCTTAAGTGTAATTGTCCCAATAATATATTATGATTCATTTGGCAAGAGTAGAAAACGCTTGGTATGTAGCGTTTTTATGCAATAAACGCTTTGTTTTGAGCCTTTTTGGGCAAATAAAAACGCTCATTTTTAGCATATTTGGGTTGAACTCCAGATGGGTCGGAAAAATCAACCCTTCTCAAGAAAAAAACTCGCTGGCTGGCTTTGCCGGTGTACGGTGTTTTTGTCGACAAGGGTTTTATTGTTCATAGGTGACAAGTGCTGAATTCCCTAGTATTTATAGGCACTAAGTTGTAACTGCAATTTCAGTAAAAATTTCATCGTAATAAAATTTAATAAGAAAAAACTACGGCGGAACAAAGAGTTCACATCCTTGCTACTGTAAATAGACGATTCAACACTTTAATTCCCGATCTATTTTTTTAATGGGAATTCCCGATGTAGTTACATGTAAATAAAGTAGTCTACCAAAAAAAAGTAGCCTCCTAGTTGCACCAGTATTGATGACAGGCCCAGTCCAATTCTGTTCATCTTTTTTTTTTCCATCAAGGCCCAAGCAGCCCATCCTGATTAGATAAAAAGAACACGAAACCAGCGTGCGACGGGTTCCTGCATTCCTGACAGAGGTACACTAGCCGTTAACTAGTTGTTAGAAGTAGTTAGTTTGTAGTTAATGCATCATTAATTAGGGCCCTTGTATATAAGCTGTGTACTTATTTCCTGTAATTAACTTTTGATTATCATCAATAATACATCAATTGAAAGTCCCACATTTAGTTCATCTGGTCCAATCAACACACGCAAAACTAAATCACTTTTCATATTTGCAAGTTAAAAATTATTAATTTTGTACCAATGAATTTTGCACTTGATTAAAAAAAGCACTATAATATTTTTTCGGGAAGTCTATGAAATTTAGTCCAACAGTTGCACAGAAGTCAGAAGGACAGCGACCGTTATCTTACAAGATCTTTACGTTTCTGGGGAGGTCGCTACTATTCTAGGGCCTGAAACACACGCGAGAAACGACACCGTTTCACGATCTCTCTCCTTGGTATTTCGAACCAGAAGGCTCAACATAAAAATTGTTGTTTGTCGGAGGTGGTATACTTGATTAGGATTTAGTCGAGGCAGGTGTTTGACTCTTTCTCCGTAAGACGAAATTGTCCCGTATTCAGTGCTTACGGGCTATGTCAATCGTCCCCAAGATACAATGACTTTGTTGCTTCCAAGATCGTAGCACAACGATTTTTGAAGTTTCAGGCGAACCTTGGACATTCGGAACTTTCTGAGAGGGAGGGAAAGAATAACAACTATTGCTAAAGAAATGTTATGCAATGAGTTATGGGGTGAGATGCAAATGAGGGGGAGAGGCCTATTTATAGGGAGAGGAGGCTGGCACTTCCGAGGAGATGCAACCATTCGTCCAGCAGACAGGCTGCCCTTCAGGCACCTCTTCAGCCATCCGAAGACACCCCTTCGCACACCAAATTTTGCCATGCAGCTCGTGGCTCTTCGGTGCTCGTAGGCACCCCTTTGGCAGACGGCAAGCATCACGCTCGTTCGCAATCCCTCGTGACCCTTTTGGAATTTTCTGAAATTTGCCAAAACTTTAAAAGGCTCCTCCAGCTGCTCGCGATGATGCACACTTGCGAAATGTCAAGTACGCCACAAAGCACCCATTGTTACCTGCGTCCAATGCGCCATGCGAATGTGCGCGAGCATGTGCTCGTGCTCGGATGGTGCTACGCACCATCCTTGCAACGGTCCGAGTTGGCTTTCCAGGTGGTCAACTCATTTTCTAGCTAACAAGGAACATCTCGTTATAAACTAGGAAAAGCTTGTTGCACTTTCCAATGTGGGATTACCATTTCCTACTTGGGCTTCCCACTTTGGGTCTTTCCACATTTGGGCCTTATACTTTAATTAGCATTTATTCCAACAATTCTCTACATGAATGATGATTAATGCATGCTGAGACTTTTAAGAAAAGTTTTGACGAGTTATCATTGCATCGAGATAGGTAGCTTACGGCTTTGAACCTTCTCTAGTAAGATATTATCGGATTTACTTGCTGCTCAGTGAATGCAATGTCTTGAACTGGTCAGCTTTTTTATGTAAACCAAGACAATAACATTTACACAATGATATCTCTAATATCCTTTGGTTCTCACGTTTAGTCCGTTTCGGCCATGGACCATATCTTGGATTCATAAGTATTTTTTCATCTGAAGCGACCTCACTTCACACTTATATAGGTGATCTCCTATCAAGAGTATCCTGCCATACTCGACCTTTATCTCGTATAGGAATCATTAAAAGCGTAGACGCGTAACCTAACTACACCTCTGCAGGTTTGTACTTGGGCAGCTTCTGAGAGTGGGATAGGTTTCAAGTAATCATCTTAACCATCCACAACTTTGTTGTCTCATTGAACTAAATTTGTGAGATCTCCACTCATCATGGTTGAGTTACCGCTATGAACATTTTTTAATGTATGGATTTTAACACCATTCCCCTTACTGCATTATACATTTGATCTCTGTTGATTCTTTTCGTCAAAGGATTAGCTATGTTGTATTTGGACTTCACATAATCAATGGTAATTATACCACCAGAGATCAATTGTCTAACGGTATTATATCTCCTACGGATGTATCAAGACTTACCGTTGTACATTGTACTTTGTGCTCTCCCAATTGCTGACATGCTATCACAATGTATCAATACAGGAGGCACAGGTTTGTTCCAACAAGGAATATCCTCTAGAAAGTTTCTGAGCCATTCAGCTTCTTTCTCAGCTTTATCTAGTGCTATAAACTCTGACTCTATGGTGGATCGAGCTATGCACGTTTGTTTAGAGGATTTCTAGAACACAGCTCTTCCACCTATGGTGAACTCGTAACCACTAGCGGATTTAGAGTCTTTGGTGTCTGATATCCAATTTGTATCACTGTATCTTTTCAATGCAGCTGGATATCTTGTATAAAGTATGCCATGGTTCAAAGTATATTTTAGATACTTTAGCCCTTTTCAGAGCTAGCCAGTGATCCATTCCTGGATTGCTTGTGAATCTACTAAGCTTGCTAACTGAATATGCAATATCAGGGCGTGTACAATTTGTCAAGTACATCAGGCTCCCAATGATCCTTGCATATTTCAGTTGAGATGCTGGGTCCCCTCTATTTTTAGCTAAGTGTAGACTCAGGTGTATCGGAGTCTTAGCCGGAGGTTTGTCAAACGCTTCGAATTTCTTGAGTACACTTTCTACGTAATGAGATTGTGACAAAATAATTCCGTCAGTCGTCCTAGAGATTTTGATCCCTAGTATGACATCAGCTAGACCCGTATCTTTCATGTCAAAGTTATTTTTTAACATGTTCTTAGTTTTCACGATAAGATCATTACTACTTTCCATGATTAGCATGTCGTCTACATACAGACATACAATCACATAAGCATCAGGTGTACCTTTAATGTATACACATTTATCACACTCATTGATCTTAAAGCCATTTGACATAATTGTTCTGTCAAATTTCTCATACCATTGTTTCGGCGCCTGTTTCAGCCCGTACAATGACTTGGCCAGTTTGCATACTTTATGCTCTTGTCTGGGGGTAACAAACCTTTCAGGTTATTCTATATATATCTCCTCTTTCAGTTCTCTATTTAGGAAAGCTATTTTTCATCCATCTGATGTATCTCGAGGTTATAGTGTGATGCAACAACTATGAGCACTCTAATATATGTGATTCTTGTGACCGGCGAATACGTGTCAAAGTAATCATATCCTTCCTTCTGTTTGAACGTTTAGCTACTAATCGAGCTTTGTACTTGTCGATTGATCCATCAGCTTTGTATTTTCTTTTAAGGATCTACTTGCAACCTAAAGGTTTGCAACTTGGTGGGAGATCCACGATTTTCCACATGTGATTTTGCATGATGGACTCTATCTCACTAGTGATAACTTTTTTCCAGAGAGGAGCATCTGGACTAGACAATGTCTCTTGGATTATCCCAGGTTCATTTTCTAACACTTATGTCAGAAAATTTGGACCAAACGACTTGGCCGTTCTGGCCCTTTTACTAGGTCTAGGTTCCTCAATAAATTGATGAGAACCTTGAGTAGCTTCATGAGCTCTTTTATTAGAGCCTGGGTCTTTTCTCTTCTTATTTGAAAAGATATTCTCAAAGAATGTTGCATTCCTTGATTCCATGACCATTCCCTCTTTGATTTCAGGATTTTCAGACTTGTGCACTAGAAATCGGTATGAGCTATTGTTGTAGGCATATCTGATAAAGATGCAGTCAACGGTCTTGGGTCTTATTGTCACCCTTTTAGGTAGAGGTATTTCTACCCTTAGCTAGACACCCCCACACTTTAAGGTAACCGTAGGAAGGCTTTCTCCATTTCTATAGTTCATATGAGATTTTGTCCATTTTCTTGTGTGGTAATTTATTTTGAATGTGGTTAGCTGAGAGCACAGTTTTCTCCCATATATTTTGGGGTAAGTCCGAGTTAATCAACATAGCATTCATCATCTCCTTGAGAGTTCGATTCTTACGTTCAGCTATGCCATTTGATTAAGGTAAGTATAGTGCAGTCGTCTGATGAATAATGCCATTTTGTTGGTAGAATTCCTCAAACGGAACTACATATTCTCCCCCTATCACTTCGAATCATTTTGATTTTACTGCTAAGTTAATTTTCAACCTCATTCTTATAACTCTTGAAAGCTTCGAATGCTTCGTCCTTTTCTTTAAGGAGATATACGTAACAGTATCTTCTGCAATCATCGATAAATGTAATGAAATACTTTTTCTCACCTCTAGTTTGCACGTGTTTCATATCGCAGACGTCGGTATGAATTAACTCTAAAGGTGTAGTACTTCTTTTCACTGAATGGAAAGGTGCTCTGGCCATTTTTGTCTCAACAAATACTTCGCATTTATCGTTTGGGTTAAACTCTAGTTTAGGCAATAAATTTAAACTTACCAACTTTTTTAGTGAGCTTAAATTTACGTGTCCTAATCTATCATGCCATAAGTTAGAACACTCAGCCAAGTAAGAAGAATTAATAACTTTATTCTGGCCCTCAAAGGCACATTGTACCGTTATTACATTCATCTTGAAGAGTCCCCTATCTAGGTAACCCTTTTGCTGCAAATGTACCAGCTTTGGTCAATACAAAATTATCAGCCTCAAAAACTAGCTTCAACCCGACTTTGCTTAACAGGGAGCCGGATACTAGATTCTTGCGAATGTCTGGGACGTGCAGCACAACCTTGAGGATCATTTTTCAGAGGTCAGCTTCAACACCACCTTGCCTAGTTCGACTACGGGGGAAGTTGTGGAGTTACCCATAAACAACTTCTGTCCATTGATCAGGGTATAGGTCGAGAATATCTCTTTGTCTGAGCAGATGTGTCGGGTTGCCCCTGTGTCAATGAACCACTCTCTTGGGTTATCCACCAAACTGACTGTTAAAGATGTCGAGAAATTAAAGAGGAAACGATTTGTGGACTTGTTTCCTATTCTATTTAGACTAGCTTTTGGACTCCTAATTTGACCTAGATAGCTTACTTGATGTACAAGAGTTTGCCTCTATATAAAGGCATGTTAGCCTAAGGTTTTGTATAACTTTGTGGCTCAGAAACTCATCAATAAAAGTTCTCATTTCTCCCCGTGGATGTAGGCATTAGGTCAAACCACGTAAACTCTTGCGTCCGTGTTCTTTGCGCGTTTTGTTCTCTAAGTTGCTGAATTCGTAATAAGTGGTATCAGAGCTAAGGTTGGAGGATGTCGGATCACGGCGCAAAATTTGCTCTTGTGAAGTTTGATGGTTCATCAAATTTTGGGTTATGGCAAAGGCGTGTCAAGGATCTCCTCGTGCAACAAGGGATGGTCATATCGCTCTCGGAGAAGAAGTCCGAGAAGATGGAGGAGCAAGAGCGGGAAGAGTTGGAGGCCAAGGCGGTAGCGAAGATTCGCTTCTGCCTAGCGAATGATGAGGAGCCACCAGCTGGGTTGTGGAAGAGGATCCAGGACGGAGTCAAAGAAGTTCAATGGAAGTGGTTTCAAGTGCGGCAAAGCGCACATGAAGGGGACTATCCAGGACGAACTAGGGATCAAGACAACGAGGAAGGATCGACATCCATAACCATGGCCACATGTTTAGACGGATCGGATGGT
This sequence comes from Hypericum androsaemum, assembly GCA_963995505.1. NCBI lineage: Eukaryota > Viridiplantae > Streptophyta > Magnoliopsida > Malpighiales > Hypericaceae > Hypericum > Hypericum androsaemum. The sequence continues at coordinate 6,316,203 of OZ023185.1, read as the reverse complement.
GACTGGCTTTCTGTCTCATCAAGTCCAATGCATTCTGGTATTCTCTTTTCGTTAGGGACCTTGGATTATAACAGTGATAGTTATAAAGGTATGCTAATGAAGGTAGAGAAGGATGCGACGGTAGGGATGGAGGGTGAAAGAAAATACCTACAGGATAGTGAGGCACATTATTGTAGGTGGAGTCACATCAATGGGTCTGATGAAGTGAAAAAAAGCTCAGGTCATATGAGGTTAGTTCGTATGAGGGAGCGAAAGCTTGACATGAATAGTTTGAGTGGAGTTGGGATTTGCGGAGACAAAGTTAGCAAGTTCCCGCTATGGTTGTCTAAAGAGACGTGCACGTTAAAGGTGTTGGGTAGGTTTTGCATGGGGAATGCGAAGCCGTTGGTAGCACCACGGGCGAATCGGGTATCTCACTCAAGGCCAAACAGTGGAGTTCGTGGCATGTCAAGGGTTCTACTTGGTAGAACAAAAGGTTGCCCTTTGTATGCTATGGCATGTAGCATTGGTGTGAGGCAAGAAGGTCCAGCAGAGAAGCAGTTCGAGGTTGTGGAGCATGGGGCTGACCAAAAAATAGAGGACGCATCTATTGGTCGCAAGGTGGCTTCAGCAAGTGGACTTGCTAGTTGGGGTTCAATAGAGATTGGAGAGAATAGACCAAGCAAGCTCGAAAGCTCGAGCTTGAGGGCTGACTCCATGTGATTGAACGAAAAAAGATGGTGAGAAAGTTGAGATGGTATTATTGATGGCGGTGTATCTATGGTCAAGGTGGAGCTGGTAGAGTCGGTTTGGTTTCTCAGGTTCTCATGGTTCTTCATGTGGCAGTATTTCATCAAGATGGAGTTTGTTGAAGTTCGGATGGAGCTTCATGGTTCGTCCACAGGATAATTTCTCGCCAAGGTGGAGATTGTTAGAGATGTCGAGAAATTAAAGAGGAAATGATTTGTGGACTTATTTTTTATTCTATTTGGACTAGCTTTTGAACTCCTAATTTGACTTAGATAGCTTACTTGATGTACAAGGGTTTGCCTCTATATAAAGGCATGTTAGCCTAAGATTTTGTATGGCTTTGTGGCTTGGAAACTCATTAATAAAAGTTCTCATTTCTCCCTGTGGATGTAGGCATTAGGCTGAACCACGTAAACTCTTGCGTCCGTGTTCTTTGCGCGTTTTGTTCTCTAAGTTGCTGAATTCCTAACACTGGCTTTAAACACCACGGTGGATAAGTCTAGCTCAGATAGGTCTTCGGCCAGATTAGCCTTCTCACGATCGTTCCTCTTTGGCAGGCGACAATCTTTTGCCAGGTGACCGGGCTTGTCGCAGTTGTTGCAATTGTCCTTCATCTTTTTAGCCTTCTTTTGATTTGGCTCTTGCTTCTCCTGCTTGTTTCTGGGCTTCTTCCTCTTCTTTCCGGTGCCTCCTTCAGCGAGATGTACCTTAGCCTCGGAGTTAGTCCTGCTTGTCTTGACTTCAGACTTTCTGTTGTCTTCCTCGATCCTTAGTCTCACAATCAGGTCTTCTAGCCCCATATCCTTCCTCTTATGCTTGAGGTAGTTTTTGACTGCAGCTCTTGAACTTGGTCAATGACCTTCTTGGAATCTACCATCTAGAAATCGAGGAATCTCCCGACGATGAATTTCTTCATCCCGGCATCCTCCGTCTTATACTTCTTCTCCACGGAATCTCACAATTTTTTCGCAGTCTTGGCACCGGCATATACATTGTAAAGAGTGTCGTCTAATCTATCCAGGATATAGTTGCGACACAGGAAGTCACTATGACTCCATGCATCCATGGCGTTGATCTTATGTTGATCAGTCTCATTTTCTGCCACTTTCTGAGCTTTTTTCTTTAAGACCCGAATTAGGTTGAGCGTTGTCAAGTAGAACAGCATCTTTTGTTGCCATCTCTTGAACTCGGTGCCATTAAACTTGACCGGTCTTTCGGCGTGGACAGCTCCCAGGACCGTTGGCACTAGTACAGAGCTTGATGATGTCATCTTCAAGTACATAAGATCTCGTCTTACGATTATTATTTTTCGGAGGTGGTGTACTTGATTAGGATCAAGTCGAGGCAAGAGTTTGACTCTTTCTCCGTAAGACGAGATTGCCCTGTATTCAGTGCTTACAGACTATGGCAATCGTCCCCAAGATACAATGACTTTGTTGCTTCCAAAATCGTAGCACAACGATTCTTGAAGCTTCGGGCGAACCTTGGACACTCGAAACTTTCTGAGAGGGAGGGAGAGAAGAACAACTATTGCTAAAAAAATGTTATGCAATGAATTGTGGGGAGAGATGCAAATGAGGGGAGATGCCTATTTATAGGCAGTGGGGGGAGAGGAGGCTGGCACTTTCGAAGAGACGCGTCTGTTCGGCCAGCAGGCAGGCAGCCCTTCAGGCATCTCTTCGGACACGACATGTAGCACGATCGTTCACACTCTTTCGTGACCCTTTTGGAGTTTTTCAAAATTTGCCAAAATTTTAACGCTCCTCCAGACGATGCGCACGTGCCAAGTGCGCCACAAAGCGTCCATTGCGACCTGCGTCCAACACGCATACACACACGCACGTGCTTGTGCTCGGATGGTTACACACCATCCTCGCAACGGTCCGAGTTGGCTTTTCAGGTGGTCAACTCATTTTCTAGCCAACAAAGAACATCTCCTTATAAACTAGGAAAAACTTGTTGCACTTTCCAATGTGGGATTGCCATTTTCTACTTGGACTTTCACTTTTGGCCTTTCCACATTTGGACCTTATGCTTTAATTAACATTTATTTCAACAAAAATCCTTGAGCATTTGACTTTGAATTTTCTGCGGTCAACTTGTGGAGTCGTGAATATCTAAAATTGTTGGATTTTTGACTGGGAAACTTTTTAATCACCGGTTAATGCATTATTAAAGATGACAAGTCCATTACTCTGTCTCCTTATTGAAAAAATGTAGATCTTGAGAGGCTTGACCATGGAGCCAAGATATTATAAAGCTTGGTAAAACCTTGATAAGTCCATTACTGTAACGTTTGTCCGTGATCTAGCCAATTTTTTCCAAGGACCATCATGAATCTTTTTGTATTTTGTACTCATTCATGCGTGTCCTGACAAAATGTTATAAATCCCCGTCAAACGAAAGGTTACGAATTATATCGTTGCGATCATATGAGCGTTAATATAAAAAATAACATCATATTATCAAGGATAAATTACTGTAGGGTCTCTCGTATTTGACTAAATCAACGATTTAGTCTCCCTATTTCAAAAATTATTTTTCCATCTCCCGTGTTTGATTTTATTATATTCTTGGGTCCTTGGTTGACGTAAGCATCTATTTTTTTCATTTTTGTCATTGAAATGACAAAAATACCTTTTAAAAACAAAAAAAAACTTTTGAAAAAGAGGGGACTAAATCTTTGATTTAGTTAAACACGAAGGACCCTACAGTAATTTGCTTTATTTTCAAAGTTGAATTTTTTGGTAAATTTAGACAAATTATCCTAAACTTCGAAACTTTAAAAAACTTTGAGATTTGTTTCTCTTCCAAATTTTTCATGTCTAGAAGAAATAAGAATTGACCTTGCCAAACGTTTGGTTAAAAGTTGAACTTTGTAGAAGTTGATAGCCCTCATTGGTTGTACACAGACAGTATTGGAAAACATTGTGCGGGTTCTCTACACGAATCAATGGCTTAGTAGGGACTTGATAACTGCCACGTGTTCATGCGAGGAAAAAAAAGATTTTGCTACCTGAGTCAGAATTCGGATGTGTTTTGTTTCTCTAATATTGTCAATTTTGTCCTGAATCTAATCCTTTTTCGATGAAGAAAATCACGCTGTTGCTGTCCAAGTAAAATTAATAATTTTAAAGCAAACAACCAATACTTATCAATCCCTTAATAAATTATAATATCTGAAGACAAAAGAGATAAATGAGTATTACAAAACAATCAAAATTGACACTTTAGAATAGAATTGACACTCTAGAAATCAAAACATCTGCCTGGCCGAAAATTGAATAGAATTTAGTATGTATACATGTATTTGTTAGTGTACATATCCAAACTAATAAACATAGACCTTTATTATTCAAAAGATAAGAAAAAGTAACTTAAAAGAAAAAACAAAAAATTGGAAAAAATAAACCCATGTCCACGCAAAAATTGGTCCCTGGCAGCGACCAATAAATCTTCGTGACGAAGGGGCATCCAAAAATTGGCCTCTCGCAGCGACCTTGACGTCCTCTCGACGAAAGTGGCAGAAAAAGAATCGGTCTCTTGCAGCGACAAAGATGATTTCGCGACGAGATAGGCGGTAATCGATCCGTAGAAGAAACCCTCTAATCCTCATGCGGGGAGTTTATGAAATTCAAAAGGTAATAGGTTGTTCTCTTTTTACTAAGCGTCCTTTTTTCGGATCCGGTAGTTAACTCCATTTTTTATAATTCCTAGATAAAAATTGTTGTGATATTCTCTTTCAAGTAGGCTGCTTCGTATAAGTTGCTTCGTATAAGTTGCTCCTCCTCCGCATCATCTTCGAAAGACTCTGTGACTTCACACTCGTTAGTAGCCAACCCCCACAAAAAACTGGCCCCATCCTGACCCGTGAGAACAGCACTTCTTGTCGCCTCCCGATATGGCACCAAAGCCACATCCAATTCCTCATGTTTTGCTCTAATATTCTGATCTCTCTCATTGGAGAACTCTCAGAATTTTGGTTTTTTTTTCGGAGCTTCTTTGACCACCCACTGCACTCAAACATGGACTTACGATATCTGGTTCCCCAATCTGCTGATTTTTCTCCGAATGTGTTGGCACATGACCTAAAATACATCAACTGTAGTTGGGTTAATCATCACATCAGCCTGCAAACTTTGCTGAGTAGTCATTTCTCGGCATGCATTCACCGCGGCGGCAACAACGATGAACCTCGCAACATCCATTGGCAATGGAGGCACCACCTCCCTCACCACTTCAGAACCTGAAATTTTGGAACGATTATTCACTTGATCATCCTTGGCAGCCTCTTCCTCGCCATCCTCATCAAATATCTCCCCTTCTTTTTGAAGTACCTCAAAGGCATTAGACACCGGGACAAAACTCCCATTTGGAAGAGTATCCACATGTGCAATTGGCTAATCAATATTGTCAACCTTTTTCTTTTGCCAAACTTGGTAGCCTTCCACCATGTCAAGAGAACTGGTTGTTTGCACCAGATGCTTATCCTGTACAATTTCACGCTTCCTAGTTGCAAGCTATCCGTCATCCTGAATCTATGACTTCTGATCAGTTATATTCTGATGACCTATTAACTTGCGATGAGAGCAGAAACTAGGCAGATTCTCATAAGTAATGATCACCCAAGAACTCTTAACCGGTCTTTCTAATAGCACCTTCTTTGGAAGCGACTTGGCCAAGTCCACCTCAACGAGCACCTGAACATAAACCCCAAAATTTTGGCTAAGTGCATTTGTGTTTGCTCTCATAGGATGACAAACTGTTGTAGCCAATCCCAACACAATATTAGAATCTATATATTCCATACTGAGATATGAAAATTTTTCCCAAACTTTTGCGACCAAAATTGTTATCCTAGTCGAAACAAAATCTATCGAACAAAACTATCATAATGTTGATAAATGAATCTAATTCGTTATATACAATTTCTTGTATGCTCTTTGAAATTATAGCTCTAACATATCGCCTCGAACAAAACTCATTAGAAAAGTTTGTACAATATCTATAACATGCTTATTCAGCGCAACTCGAGAAATGATATTTTCCATCTAGTGGTCGATTCAATTCTGATCTTGATGGTAGCATTAAGAATATGATCTTAGATGTGCTTGGCATGAGTCCTATGAATGACAATGATAAATACCTTGGGCTTCCATCTTTTCGGGGTAGATCTAAGTGTCAAGCTGTTAATTATATTCATACTGCCATGTGGAATAAGTCACTTTTTGGAAACATAAGATGTTGTCAAATGCGGAGAGGGAAGTCATGATAAAATCGGTTTTGGCTTCTATTCCTATCTATGATATGCAGTGTGTTAAGTTTCCTAAAGCTATGTGTAAGAAATTAGATAGTTTGATGGCTAAGTTTTGGTGGTCTGGGATGTAGAGACTGATAAGGTCCATTGGATGAATTGGGATAATCTGACTAGACCAAAATGTGTTGGGGGTATGGGCTTTAGGAGTATGGAAGCCTTTAATAAGGCTCTCTTGCCTAAACAAGCATGGAGACTTTTGAATGACCAAGATTCTCTATGTTTCAGACTTCTCCAAAGCATTTACTTTCCTAATTCATCATTTTGGCAGGCTAGAAGAGGCCAGCAGTGAGCTAGCGTCCCCCGGAAGCTGATGCGTTTAAACTGAACGTCGATGCTGTTTGGAAGTCCACATCTTTTCTGGCTGGAATCACAATGATGGTTCAAGGTCATATTGGAAAGTTGATAACCTCTAGGACTCGTGCATCTATTACTTCATCAGCTATTGAGGCTGAAATTGAGGCCATCAGTGAGGATGCTAAGCATGTCCAGCAGCACTACCCTTTCAGCAAGTCTTACATTGAATCAGATTGCTTAAGGGCGGTGAATTTCCTCACTAACGCGACATGTGCTAATATTGTGTGGCAACTTGAAGTCTTGGCTTTGGGGATCCAATCTATACTTTTGAATTTACCGTTGTGTAAACTTTTGTATATTCTTAGAGATGCTAACAAGGTGGCAGATTGGATTGCTAAAGTTATCTTTCTTCCTTCTGATCTTGAGAATTTAGTCAATAATCCTCCTTTTGAGCTTAAAGAACTTCTTTTGTATGACCCTAATGATTAATGATATTGGTACTATGCAGTAATTTTAAAAAAAAAAGAGAAAAAAGAAATAATATTTTCCTCAAAAAAAAAAGATATTCGTGTCGCTGATTCTCTTTTAAAAGATGCATTGAAACTCTCTTTTAATTATGTCGTATTATTTGAATGTATTTTTTGATGATCAAATGTGATGAGTTAGTCCCGTTCTACAGGCTATATTGGGTATCGTTAATTAATAAAAGTTGGCCAAATATTCATCGTCTATACCTAATACATCAAGAGTTTGAACACATTGTCTCATTTGTCATTAAACAGAAGGTCGGAGGGTTGTATACGACACATATATCAAACTCGGCTATGTTGGGATTTTTGAATCTAACCAAAATTCTTAAGCTATTTATAAATTTTTTGTGTAGTTCATCATATCCAATAAATATATAACCCATGTGAAATTCAGAATCCAGCGTGATTGCATTAATTAGCTCCGGACCCCGGTTGCCATCCTAGCAAGAAAGAATCCATCACTTTTGTTGAATAAGGGGAAAGATTTCTAATGATATAATGTATTCCGGGTCCGTCGGCTAAATGTGAACCCCACAGAACAAGTTTCGCACCTTTAGCCGCCAAGCTCCTTACTAGCATGGCTTCTCATAGACATACAGGGTGGGCATTGAACTAGTAATCCTAGAGTCAGCGATGGCCAAAATTATATCATGTTAAGCAGCCATCAATATCTTTAAAAAAGTAGAATCAAAAGGTGTTTAAGTCCAAATGGTTAATAGCTTGGGATCAATGTCTCGAATTTAATTGTTAAAACGAAAAAGACACAAATGATAGAATTGCCGCTAAATAGAAAACCCAAAATGTTTAATGATTGGGTTCTATTGAAAAGAAAGGGAGCCATTAAGATGGGGACTTGGAGTCTTGTATTGCGTACTGCTTGTCAGCGAGATTGTCTTCTTTCTTTTATTGTATTCCGTTAAAAAACTCAATGACGTACAGGTTCTGAATATGACGCTTTTGATTAGAGCTTGTAGCTTCGGCGGTGGTAGGGTTGGTGGGAGGGCAGAAGGAAATACTTGTGGCTATTTTTTTTATTGTCGATTAATTTAAATTACAATGAGATATAAATTTTTTTTAAATAAATATTTAATATTTTTATTTTTCAAAAAATTTGAAGTCGAAATTTAATTAATTGTGTTAATTAATTGCGGTGGTAGGGTTTAGAATAACTTCTTTAACATTAGATCTAATTAGTTGCGTTATAGCTACTGTTTGGGTTTTCGTTTGTTTAGGAATAGAGGATGGACCAACATAAGATCATGGACATTTACATAATTTAGCATGCCCCTACTCGGGTATAAAAATTTATTCTTTGTCCAATAATATCCATTTTGGTTCCACTCGTACTATTTTTAATTTTTGATTCCACGCTGTTTCACTGGAAAAATGTTTCTTAGTTGCATCAAATTCTGAATTCGACTCCGTATATTCATTTAATTAATTTTATGGTTTATAAGTTTTCAGAAAAGTATGCCACTAATTTCTTATACTTTGTTGAATAATAGTTATGGGGAAAAGGTAAAATAAGAAGTAAAGGAAAATTAATCAGGCATAGGCAGTTGGTGAAGGGACATGTTCTCTAATGGGCAGCTGTCCCACTTAATTGATTATTCTGTAAATTTTAGACAAACTATAATTAAATAAATAATTTTGTACATATATACAGTTAAAAGAAATTAAACAAGAATAAATTAGATAAACCCTACTAACCACTAATTTTAGCTCTGCCACAGGCCTAAAGTAGAGTTTTCAAAAGTAAACTAATAACAAATTTTAGGAAAAAAGTTATAATTGGCTTTCTACTGCCATGCGGTTTAAAATTATTCGATTGAGTGACAAAAAATTTCTAGTCGACTTTTTGGACAAAAATATCCCAAGTATAATTAGGAGACTATTTTGGTTTAAAATTTTTTGGAATAATAAATAAGAAAAATATGTAAAAACTCTTCTCCCTCTCTCATAATATTTTTCATATGATTTTTTTATATTTTTCTGAACAATTTTTCAAATTTGTTTAATGATAGTTGGGGATGTTTTTATAAAAAATTGTTCAAATAATGAGTATCAGTTAAGAGTAATTACATCAACTTTTGTTAATACCAAAGAAATAAAATAAAAAAAATACATAAACATTAACCCGTAAAAAATTCTCCGCTAACCCTCACATGGCAGGTTTATGATCCAAAAAATATTAGGCAGTTCCCCTTCCGCTAAGTACCCTACTTCGGACCGGTATCTAACCTCATCTCTTGCTTCGTGAATGCTGTTTTTCTCTGCAAGATCTCTCCTCACTTCTGATTCAGAAAGAGTGATATTATTCTCATAACATCATGTAGGAGAGTGATTCAATTATTAAGAACTTCAGTATTTATTTCAGAAAATTAAGTTCGAGCTTAAAATTATTGTTCGACTAAAAATATTATAAACACAAAAGTTATATTTCGCGTAACCTGGAAAGAAAGAGGATAACAACAACAGGACAGCAATTATTTAACTTCATTTCTAAAATAAAAAAGCAATTTTTTAACTTCAACTAATTAACCCGGAAATAAATAAAAACAGTATATAGTACAATTCCCGGTCGATCTTATTTTCCAATAGCCCCAAGCTTATTAGCGGCGGCGGTAGAACAGGCGATGGGCCCGAGCCCCTCGGCGGTGAGCTGGCGGCTCCGGGCTAGGACCAGCGACCTGTAGATCTCGAGGATCATCTTCTCGTCGTACTCCTTGAGAGGCGGCCGCCCGAAGCCCGCCGACCCTGCGCCGCCGTAGCCGCTGGTGACGACGCTGGAGTTGGCGAGCCGGAGCATCACGCTGACGTAGGCGTCGCGGAGCCACACGAGGAATCTCTTGGGGGACGACCACGACAGGTTCCACCGGAGCCTGGGCCTCCTGATCTTTATCCTCCACGACCGCCTCTTGCTCCCGGCCGGCGACCCCAGCTTGGCCCGGGCGATACGACGACCGGTCGTCCGGTTTACCCTCACGTAGCCGCCGGACTTGCGCCTCCAGTACCTTCCGATGCCCCTCGACACCGCTTCCATCTTGTACGAGAAACTCGCTAACTAGATTCCTATTTAATATTTTTTTTGGGGAGGGAGATTGGTGAGGTTTGGAAGTGACAAATTAGCTATGGTTAGCTGATCAAGTGTAAGAAGATATATATGTATTTATTTCCCACCAGAAGGAGATAAAAGTAAAACAAAAGGTTACGTGTCCATGTGTTGTGTTTATAGGGAGAGAGAAGATAGTAATTAATAATTTTTTCTCTCGAACACCGACCGATTTAGATTCGAGTTAGATGAGATTTTTTATATATGACAACTTTTCTAACAAGTATTTGATTCTAGTGTTGTGATATCTCGTTAATGATGTAATCTGAAAAAATTTAAGTAATTTGATTTGGACCATCTATATCAACAAAGTACATTTACTTTTCTGAAAAAGATTCGTGCTGATATGTCAAGACAAGCAGTCGAATCACAGGACTTTACAAGTGCGTTGTCGACGACTCAAATTCAAAACTTTTAGATTGACTAAAATAATTAATTATTTAGGAGTGGTGTACTTTCAAATTAATAAGTTTATTTTGAGCGGAAGAAATATGATTTTTTGTCTGTTTGGTGTTACAATAACTATTTTATTATGAATATGGCATTCCGGATAATTTTTTTGCGCATTTGATGTCCACGTCAGACTACTACTCTCTCTTTAATGTACTTAGTTGATCTCTCATCAAAATAGTTGGTTAGCTTGTTAAATGTCTCTGTCACCACGACAGTCACCGACAAACGACGAACTTTTTTGAAGACCATATTTACGCATTCGGCAACATCGTCATCATGTGACCATATCATCGGTCTCCGCCATCACACGCTAAGCTCCACTTTGGCAACTTTTGTTCATACATCCAGTTGTATATCTACTGGTCGAATTTTCATATCTCTCTCGCATATTAGCTTCCAACTTCTACATTTGTGCTTGCATTCCTACAACCAACATAGTAATAATATTATATCTGGAGTAACAACTTGTAAAATAGTATTAGACTACACAAGATTAAGTAAATTACCCGGAGAAAGATGTTCTAAGCTCTCTGTGATGTTGGAATGGAGAAGGTTGTGTCTGCTTTCTACACGAATAATCTCTGCTTTCTACACAAACAAGTCTCGTTATTAGATTTTGGATATGCCTACCCACAATTTTCGACCAAGATACGATATTTTCTATCGTAATGACTAAGATACGATTGTCTTAGTCGTTTCCTGAAAACAACGAAAAAAGTCGTATCTTGATCACTACGACGAAAAATATCGTAGCATGGTACCAACGTACGACTTTTTCTATTTTAGTTCTACGTGGACACCAAATCGAGAAAACATTGAAATTGAACCCGACTTTCACTAAAAGTAATGTACCGTAACACCTTACACACACAAAAACCCCAAGAGATGGGGCGAGCAAATAGGTGACCATCAATTTAGGGATGCTTACTACCTACCAACCCTTTCGTGTCTCCATCATTTATTTGGAGGAATCTCTCCCTATTTATTACACGTATGAGTGTTTGTTTCTTTGTGCATATTTCTCGATATGACAAAGACAAACAATTAAAATTGAGTCAATTATTTTTGATATCAGGATAAGCTTCTGCTACTAAAAATGTTTTGCAATAATTCAAATAGCAATTCAATTTTTTGTGTAGACCGTAAGTCTGATCAGTTTTGAACCGTAGAGGGGACCAACTTTCAAGAAGATTGGGGAGAGACGATTGAGGGGATAGGATTGAAGACAGAGTCACTTCCGGAGACGGAGCTGGTGGTGTCAAGTTCGCACAAACACACACAAAACCATCAAAGTCTCATCCAAAAGTCCAAAATCACCGTTCCCAGCAGCCGGAGAAACCCAAATTATATTACATCATCGCCAAGGCAGCCAATGAATCAGGAGGAGAAGGGGCTGGGCGGCCTTTCCTGTTATAAAGATTGATTTTATAATAAGACTCGAGATCGTCTCCTCCTCCTCCTCCTCTCTATTCATCATCGGTGCACTGCGTTTTGGCTATTTCGCGTTGGAAATTCTATTGTTGACTCGAAATCTTGGGACTAGTGCCTGCCAGGACGCGGCGGGAGCGAAAGCTGGGTGGCGACGACGCGGGCCGCAAGCTGGAGGCGCGACGCCATTGGAAGCTGGTGACGCAGGTGCGAAAGAGGCTTAGCTCGCGGCGACGACGGTTGCGACGTATCTAGATCGAGAAAGGAAAACGATGAGTAACTACAGACCCTTACATAACTCTAGGGTAGGCCTGATCATAAATCGAATCGAATCAGATTTGAATTATAATTTTTCAAATTTGAATTACCAAATTTATGATTCGGATTCAATTCGTTCAATGATAAATTTAAATACGAATTATAAATTTTCGAATTCGAATTGAATTTATCCAAATTCAAATTTAGTTTAAAATTTTCAATTTTTATAAATTGCAAAGTAATTGTCGATTATTAAAAAAAATTTAAAAAGTCAAATGGCTATTTTTTTGGTTGCCAAACGGTTGTAATTGCAAACAGGAAGTTGCAACGCAACCAACTGGATTGGTCAGGCTAATGTTCCGACCATATTTTTTAGATCGTTGCTGATAACAACGTCTGTTTACATGTATACAAACTTAAAAGAGCATGAATTGTTATGGCGATTGTGATTTTGCAAGAACCAATGACAACGGAAAAGAAATTGTAAATATCTAAGAGGTCTCGGGTCTAAATTCTAATATGTGTAAAATTTAACTTAAAAAAAATGATAAATTGGTTCACAACGGGGGATAAATTTGGTGTAAATATCAGGTACAGGTCCAAATCTTATTAGCGAATTATAAAAAAAAAGAACTCGAACCATTAGAGTTGCATGGTTGATTTCGTATAAGTATAGTTTATTTTTCTGGAAACTAACACTAGTTCTGAAACATCCAAATAAAATTATGTAGTTTGATTTATTTTCAAATAGGATAGCTGCACAAACGTGCGAAAAGATATTGAAGTGTATAAGTGTTACAAACCACACTTTGATATATTAAATAAATTTCAGCACTTTAAATAATTATTTTCAATTTTCTCTGCCAAAAAATAATATTAATTCATAAAACTAGTTACAAGCCAGAGGTAACAAAAAGTTTCTAGCAGATAAGAGCAATTTTCGCTCGTACTTTTTAAACGAGTCCAGTACCACCCTATATCTAAAATTGGGCAATCAATATTATCATCACAATTATCATTCACATGAACACAAGCTAAGATATCATTATGAAGGGGCTCGAAAAATGGTTGGTTGCAACAGAGGTGTTACTCCATTAGGTGATTAGTGTCAGATTGGAGGGAGATAAAGAAGATCTGTTGGCTGACTGGTTACTAGTAAAGACAATATTATAAAAGGGAAGAGATGGATTAATATAATCAGGGTTATTATATACTTTTATTTTGAACTACCCATTGGAACTATATATATATATTTTTTTGAAAAGATCTAGTTTAAGTGGAAAAATAATTTGATTCTTTACATGTTAAGTAATTTTTTTTATTTCCAATAAAACTACATGGTATAACAATATTGGATAATATAAAAATGCCTAATAAAAAATTCGCCCATGTCGCCTACCAGACCCACAGTCCAATATTGTTGCCTAACATTAAACACATTTTGTGTTTTCTGACGTATTTTGGGCTAATTACTAATTAGGGTCATCTTTTGGTGCAAGTAATGGGGATTTGATGTGAAGATTTTTAATAGATAGCAGTTATCATTATTTAATTTTGATATTCGAGTATCTAGTATATTAGGTGATGTACTTATACTACAGTTGGTGTAACCATCATTAGTGTTTATTTGAGAGTAATATAATTTTACTTATAAAAAAAATATTACACATTTTCGCCCAGCCTAGTACTCGGTCTTGACTAAGGACCCTTGTCAATTGCGATCTCCTTGATTAAGCATCAGACTTGATTGTTGGGAATTATCCTTAACCAGCCCATCAGAAAATTTCTTTGGCCCGTTACATCTCTCCTTCTGGACTGTTTCGCCAAGCCCGTGTAGGAGATTCAAATTTTATGAATGATGAAAAATCATCTCCTAATTAGGGTAAACACAAGTTTGTAAATAATTTCTTAAAGCATACGCGTCCCATGCCTCGTTCTTCAGTACTCCATCGTAATGGGCTAATAGCGTTTATTAAAAAAAGTAATGGGCTAATGGCATGTGCAAGATAAGATGGTCTATAATAATATTCAATAAGCAACCCATGCATGGACCCGTATAAATAGTATCAAATATCAATGATTTACGGTGCAGATTTGATTTAAAGCACGTGGCGTGACCCGTAGTGGAGGCGCGGGTTCATATTCTAATATTCTTATGCGCCTCGCATAATTTCTCTCTAAAATACCATTTTTTTAGGGATAAATGATTTCATTCCATTAAGACTGAAGTTAACAGTTACATCTAGTGAAGTTTACATCAGAAATGCTTGTGATCATGGGGAGTAGATTGGGTACGGAGTAAAGAAATTACTCCAAACGGCTTGGAGTGAAAGGGAGCTCGCGCTGGCAAGCGCAGTTATGCCATAATGGCATGTACACTTATGTGATAATGGCATGTGTATTTGCGACAGCGGCAAATCCCTTTTATCATAATGGCGCGCGTGGCTTTTTTCATTTTGGTTCCCATATTTTAGCATTTTTACAAAAAAGTCATACTGGCATGCGCAGTTATGTGATACTGGTATGCGCAGTTATGTCATAATGGTATTTGTTTCAGGCATGTGTTTGCGCGTAATTTTTTTCATTTTGGTCCCCGTATTTTTGTATTTTTGCAAAAAAGCTCTCGCGTGTCTTCATTCCGAACGGTTCAGAATTTGGGTATTCCGTACCCAATCCATACCCGTGATCATGATCCTATAATTCTAAACATACGATAGTACAAGAGGAGCACTCCAAATGGACAGGATTCGGTCCTCTACAAGTATCTCCAGGAGGGGCCTGGATTAAAAAGTAGGGGACAGTATAGTAATCACGCCCTAGTTTAAGAAGGAAGTGGATCGCTGCAAATGAGGACATGGACCATTTTGAGAAGCTAAAATTAAGGGATCATCTTAATCACAATTAAAGTCAAATAAAGAAACTATTATGGGTGATGCCTTCTAAATAAAACCCTATATTTGACATATAAACTGCAATTATATTTTAAAGAAAAACGTGAATTTAGTCCAGACAAAAAAAATTGGCCGTACAATTAATATAACCGTTCGTACTATTTAATTTAACTGTTATTGGTGTTCTTTTATTATATATATATATATATATATATATATATATATATCATTTAATTTAATTGGCCGTACAATTAATATAACCGTTCGTACCATTTAATATAATGATTATACCGTTTGATATAACCAGAAATGCTATTTAATTTAACCCGGCATACTATGTAAAATATTCGGACATACCATTTAATATAACAGGTCGTACTATTTAATATAACAGGTCGTAATATTTAATATATTCGGGTGAACTATTTAATTTAACCGGATATAATATTTAATATAAACGGATATACCGCTCAATATAATCGGGCATACCATTTGATATTGCCGGGCATACCATTTAATTTAACATACTATTTAATATAACAGGTCATACCATTTAATATAATCGGACGTACAATTTAATGATAACATCACAAATTATTAAATCATTTAATTTAATCTATTTAATCATAACATCACGAACTATTTAATCATAGCATGATTAACCATTTTAAATTCAAATAGTTAATTAAGAACTATATGGATCGGTTAGTTTATATATATATATATATATATATATATATATATATATATATATATATATATATATATATAAACTAACCGTATATATATATATATTAATTAATCGTCAACTTCAACCAATAACCAAACTATATATATTTATTTGGGCTACCAAATTCCTAAACGATTCTGGGGCGAAATTAGGGAGATTTTATTTTTAAACAGATTCAACCTTTCTCTCTCCAATATCCCAAACAAATCAAAAGGAGATATGGGATCTAAGATGGGTAAAAAGATAAATAAACCCCGACTCCATTTGGACCGTTCAATCAAGTACAAAATTAAATAAACCCCATCCGACGGCCCATTAGAACTCTAGACCCGTCCTGGTTAAAATATAACGTGCAGGACCGAATCCGTTTCCCTCCAAATGTACGATACCACTCTCTAAAATACCATTAATTGCATATGTAACCTTTTTTTTCACCTGTCTAATTAAATAACCCCGAAAATGCAGATTAAATTATTGCATATCCTCACTGGCTTTCATGCCTGTCAACAATCAAAAATAGATTTTGGCGTTATCTTGTCGTTTCTCGACTGCGTACTCGGTTTTTCGTTACAGTCTACTTAATATATTATAACAAAAAAATATTGATTTTTGCTTGAAAAAAATTAAAGTAGGCATTTTAATTTTACAACACCAACCACAAACGGTCATGCAAATCATGTATGTACATGACTAAATTGTTATTTGAATCTGATTGGGGGATTGTCCCAATCGGCAAAGATTTCTTTTTAAATTATGAAACGGCTATATATTTGTACAGAAGCAAATTACGACACCAATATGAAATAACCAGCAATACAAAATACGTGGCCTTATTTTGCTGGTTTGTCCTAAAAATGTAATCTTTCTCTCTAAACTATAACTATATAGAAACCCTATGCGTTACATTTTGTTTGATAAGTAAAATTTTTTATTCCACCAAAATACCAAAAAGATTATTATATAAATATACCAAGTTACATTGCCTACGATATTAAATAAATATACATGATAGTCAAAATAAATGTGTTACATTTATTTGAACGCACCAAAGTCAATGTTTGTGCGCGATTCCGAATATTATCGTAGAAACAAGTATCAATGACCGACAAAATATTGAAATTGCCGGTGGCAGGCAATTGATCATGAGCGGCGGTTAATAGCGAGCAAAGTACGTTACATTCCACATTTAGTCTAATAAATTAAATTACATTCCAATAAAGTGAACATGAAGATGTGCTTATACATATAATAAAAATCTTCCTTGGCTTGTAATAAACCGGAAAGTGGGGGGAGCCAGCTTCTCTTGATGGCGATGATGACGACGTAAAAGACGCTCTTCCCGGAACTAATAAACAAACCAAAAAAGGGAAAATGCCCGATTCCCCCTATTTAACGGTAATCTGACGTAACCCAGATCATTTAATTTAAAATAAGAAAAAGAGCTCCAGAAAGGAGTACAAAACAAGTGTAATAACATAAGGACACGTAGCCACCAAGCGACGGGAGCTAGACGGTGGCGGGGGGTTATGGTAGTAAAACGGGAAGTACGGAAGAATTGGGTTCGGTGGCGGAGGCGCATTGTAGGCGTAGCCGGATCCCGGAGGCGGGTAGCTATAAGTCGCGCCGCCCTGGGCGGGCGGGGGCGGAGAAGGGTAGGAGTAGGAGGCTGTGGGGGGAGGGGGCGGGTTGTAGTAGTAGGAGCCGCCGGGGCTTGGGATCGCCGGGGGAGGAGGGCAGTCGGACACAGCCGGTGGAGGCGGCGGAGGCGGGCAGGGGGTGGAGTCTGGAGGCGGAGGCGGCGGAGGAAGGGGCTGGCAGGGGTTGTCGCAGGAGTCGCACATTGTGCATTCTGTCTGGTATCTGGACACAACGCTACCGACGGCGGCGGCGGCCGTCGCCGTTGACGAGGTGGTGATCGATGCCAGCAAGTTTACCAATGAAAATGAGACGACGAGGACTTGCGTCGGGATCCGCATTTTGCATGGGATCACGACGTCAACTAGTTTCTATTCTTTCTTTTTGGAGGAGGAGAGAGAGAGAGAGAGAGAGAGAGAGAGAGAGAGAGGTGAAGGTGTAGGGGGGGAATTAATATTGTTATTTGAGGAAGGATTTTGTTGATTTGGATGATGGGGACCACTTGAGAGCCAGCCCATATGAATATTTGATATGGGCTTCTGGATGTTGGGGAGGTGAGGACACAGCTTCTGGTGTTGTATCTTCTACGGCACTATTTGTCAAAAGGTGGAACGAAAGACGGGACTATAAAGGAACCGTTTCATTGAAGGACAATTTAGAATGTTATTATAATCACATTACATGTTTACTTTAGTATATTTTATCATTTTCTAAATTTATGACAGTCTTTACTAGATTATTTTTGATTTCTTATATATTATTTTTATTAATTACAGCATAAGAATGGAAAATGCTTGATCAATTCTCCGTCATTTTTTGACGTAGCGAATAGGCGCCGATTAACTGACGTTCGATAATGTTTGCAATTTACGAAGTATTTGTGAGTGGTAAATTTTTTTTCTTTATTCTTTAAAAATATTTGTTTTTAAATCTTATAAATAAAAAAATATAAGTTATTTTTAATTAGGATTCGGTGGCACCGCTAAACAAGATGTAAGAAAACCTTGTTGCGATTAGCGCCCCTCGAGGTTTAGTTTTAGGAGTTCATCAAAATCGAAAAGGTTACCTTTTATGAGATTTTTTTTCTAGCGCGGTGTAATTCTTCGTCTTTTTCGTGTCCATGTTGTGTAATTATAAAAAAAGTGTCGGTGTTGTAAAATTACTAACTACTGTAAAATAATCTTCGGTAAATTAATAACTTCTTCAAAATGATAAAAATTTTAATCTCACGTCAAGACTATTGTTAACATTTTGAGGTAAAATACACATAATTCTCTAAGATTTGATATAATATACTAAGAGGTCGTACTTGGTAAATTAATTCTTAAATTTTGAGAAATCAAATTTGTTAGTCTTTGGGCTAATTTTTTTTATAAGTAAATTTTGATTGCTCCTCAAAAATTCTCAAGGGAGATTACTATGATAATTACAACACAATGAATGCGAGATAAAATTCAGGGGTAAATATTGATAGATCCCCGAGTTTCAGTATACTAGACTAAAAAGTCCAACAATTAATTTTCCCTAAAATTTGAAGAATCAAACTAATCAGTCCCTGTCATTAATAACACCATTAAAACATTTCAATATCCCTAAATCCATTTGTAAAACCAAAGTAACAAATCAAAAACATTTGTTCATCTTGTCACTCAAAGCCAATATCCTAACCTGAAATCCAAACCCTGACACTTCCACCATCCGAACCTCGACATTGTCGACCGCATCCCCAAATCCTGAACCCTGACATTTCAATCACTGGTTTTTCTTTTAAATTTTTTGACAGCATCCTTGGTTTCACCTTAATAAAGTAAAACTGCGAAACTTTGTTTTAAAAAGAACCTCGGTGCCAATGATTTGCATCGTCACCAGCGTTACCCAAGATTTCAATTTTAGTTGAACCGTGACATGAGAAATTTTATGATAGTTTTTTCATACCAAGTTATTTGATGACTTGATATGTACTCACTAATCTACAAATGATAAATAAATTTTGACTAATTTATTAACTAAGGATATTTAGTTATGGAAACTAAATCAAGGCATCATTATGACATAGATTAAAAACAAAAATACTTCCTAAACAATGTATTCCATTTTAAGAAAATAGAACTAAACGATTAATGAAAAGAATATGTTCCTAAACAAAATATTTTTTAAACTGTTTATATTTTAATTTTTCTAAAAAACTAAAACCAACTCAAGAGATTCTCTTTAATTTTTCTAACATTTTTTTAATTATGATCAGATAATATCTATAATCACGTAATATTTATGATCAAATAAACTAGATAACTGTATATTAATATATCGATAGGTTATTCCACAATAAATTCAAATCTTACAATGACGCTACAAATATTTAATTGTTATTTCTAACTTTAAAATATATTTATTTGTTATTGTTAATTAACTCATGATATTAACACTCGTATATTCTATATTTGAATACAATTTGATATTGAATATAATTCACTATTAATATTTAGTTCTATATCTAACTCCAGTACATTCATAAATTAAAGGAAAAAGTTCACTTTAATACCTTGTGGTATCGCCCAAAATCACTTTAGTACCCTGTGGTAAAAAATTGATCAATCGAGTCATACTTATTCTAATTAACATCAAAAAGGTCCTCGGGCAGCTGCCTGGACCGGCCTGAACCTACCCGAACCCTGCCCGGACTACTTGGCCAGCCACGTCACCAAATTTTGATGACGCGGCACCACGTGGACATCCATCTTCTTCCCTCCTCCTCCTCCTCCTCCGCGTCCTCCTCCGCCCACTTTGCCCACTTTGGGAGGACGAGGAGGAGGAGGACGAGGAGGAGGACGAGGAGGAGGAGAAGGAGGAGGGAAGAAGATGGATGTCCACGTGGCACCACGTCATCAAAATTTGGTGACGTGGCTGGCCAAGTAGTCTGGGCAGGGTTCGGGTAGGTTCGGGCAGGTCCGGGCAGCTGCCCGAGGACCTTTTTGATATTAATTAGAATAAGTATGACTCGATTGATCGATTTTTTACCACAGGGTACTAAAGTGATTTTGGGCGATTCTACAGGGTACTAAAGTGGACTTTTTCCTAAATTAAATGTGAAACTATTTGAGTAAGACTTTGTTCACCAAACTAATTCTAGCTCTAAGCTTTTCCCACATGAGTTTGCAAGTTTCCGTAATGCATTAGGCACTTTACTTTACGTAGGTTGACTAATAATTTGGAAAATATTGCTGATGTGGTGTAAATATGATTTTTTGGTAAATAAAGTATACTTTAAAAAAAATCATTGGTGCTCGTTATAAGAGAATATATGAAGTTGTTTTTTAGGAAAATTAAAATATAAACAAGACATGCACATAATTTTTTTATTAATGGTTTAATTTTATTTTCTTGAAATTGGATACTTTGTTTAGGAAATAGTTTGTTTTGATTTAGTTTTCATAATTAAATATCCTAGTCAATTAGTTAATAAATTAGTCCAAATTCACATATCTTTTGTGGATTAGTGGGTACATACCAAGTCACCAAATGACTTGATATGGAAGGACTACCATAAAATTTCTCGACGTGACATGGTGACCTTGGTGACAGATGAAATTGCTCTTTTTCACATCAAAATTAATTTAAGTTCATCTTTTTTTTCAAACCACATAACATCCAGACAATTAAATAGCACCCGAGTATATATTGTATGGACTAGTTTAAGTACGACATGTTAGAAATATTAGTAAATAAACTATGGTTTGAACATATATAAATCGTAAACACAATAATAGATGAGTGTAAGAGATAGCTTACAACCACACTTTGAGCAAAATGTGAATATCGTCTTTTCCAAGGTAGGGGACTCCAGATTGCATCCTCTTCTTTGATCATCACGAATTTGGATTTAATCCTGGACGAGGCCACAGCAAGCCGTGTGCCCTTAAACTCTTATTACCCGCCTTATAGCTTCAGGCCTCCATGGGTAAGAGAGTTCCCAAGGTACAACGCCCAATCACGTGTACGAAAGGAAGTACTTTCGTACACCTTTCGAACCTTTAGTGACCTTAGAACTCCGACTCTTATGGAAGTGAGAATGCTATACAAGGGGGAGAGAAGTAGAGAGCTCATGGAAGAGTGTGAGTTAGGGATGGTTTGGAATGGAGGAGGAGGGCTCCTTTTATAGGAAGCCTAGGCCTCCAACATTCAAATCCGCATTAACTCTGGCCATTAACTAGCCCATTAACTTGGTGAGTAAATGGGTGGTTACTAGACCATAAAACCCCATATTAACTTGGCGGTTACTCTCATTAGGTTGGCCCGAATTTAATTTCGAAAATTCAAAATTTAAATTCAAATGCCAACTAGGAGAAGAAGGTTCTAGAGCGTGGGCTTGTCCAAGAGGAAGCCCAATCAGATTTTGGCCCGAGAATCGCTTCAACAAGTCCGGCCCAGCTCTAAAAAGATAAGGCCTTGGAACCTAGAACAATTCTCACAAACCCACAATCCTGTAACCCGCAGCTAGACCACCTTTAAGCCAATTTGTCATTCACCCCGAGAATTGGATCTTCGCAAGTGTTATATATATCGTTACGAAGCTTTATCAATGAGCTTCGTATTGATCTCACAAACACCCAAATTTAATTGGTGTGACCTCTAATTATATTTAACTAGGATTCTCCCTCTAATTAAATATTTAGGCCCAGAGCCCAATAAACTCAATTGTATTGGGCCATCTCTTCCTTGGTTATTAAACCAATTCTCCAACAATCCCCCACATGAATACAAAATTGCTTATATGACATAAGCCTACCAATGCTACATGCAACTTGGAGTTCTACGAGAATTTGTTGCATCAGAAAAGGTGGTTGAAACCTTGAACCTTCCTTAGTGAAATACCTTCGGATATACTTGCCAACTAGTGGACGCGATGTCTTGAACTGTTCGGCATTTTATGTATACCAAGACAAAGGTACTCACACAACTCCTTCTCAAACCACTACTCGGTTCTTTCATTGTTGTCCATTTTGGCCCTGGACTGCCTTGGAAACTTTATCGAATGCTCTAGAGATTTAGCCCTTAACTCATCTCATAGAAGCGGCCCCTTCACATTCGATATAGGTGATCTCTTATAAGGAGTATCTTGCCATACTCCACTTATATATATACTCAAAGTATAAGGATCATTAAAAGCGTATAGCTTAACCTTCCGATGGACACGTCTATCACTCTTTCATCACAGGAATAGACAAGGAACTCAATTCTCCCGAGTGCTTTGTTCGACCCTAGCCTACAATTCGGTTGTCCCTTTGAACCTGCAGATCGGGATTTACGATCCAGGTTGGGTTGCCATCATGGGTTTAGGTCATTTCGTGGGCTTTAATCCCATTCCCCTCGATGATACCTCAACTAGGTCTCTCGTTAGACCCTTAGTTAATGGATCCGCGATTTTCTCTTTTGACTTTACAAAGTCTAAAGATATCACACCCGTTCTCAATAACGTTCTCACGAATTTATGTCTACGACGTATATGTCTAGACTTTCTATTATACACATTGTTTTGTGCTCTTTCAATAGTTGATTGGCTATCACAGTGCACGCTAATGGGAGGCATTGGTTTTGACCACATCGGGATGTCCTCCAAGAAACTTCGGAGCCAATCCGCCTCTTCAGCTGCTAGATCCAACGCTATTAATTCTGATTCCATAGTTGATCTAGCAATGCAAGTTTGTTTGCATGACCTCCACGAGACCGCTGCTCCTCCAATTGTAAATATATATCCGCTAGTGGATTTTATATTCTTGGAGTCCGAGATCCAGTTCGCGTCTGAATACCATTCCAGAACGACTGGATGTCTCGTATAGTGTAATCCATAGTTAGTAGTGTACCTTCGGTATCTAAGGACTCTAACTATCACTTTTCAATGTTCATCATTGGGATTACTCGTATATCTTGACAATCTGTTTACCGAGTTTGCATATTCTGGTCTAGTACAGTCCATGAGGTACATTAGACTGCCTATAACTCTAGAATAATCTAGTTGTCTCACACTCTCTATGCGATTCTTGCAGAGACTTGACACCACTTCCACAGGAGTTCTCGCAATTACATTGCTATCCTTATCGAATTTGTCAAGTATCTTTTCGACATAGTGACCTTGGGAAAGCACGTAACCTTCTGAAGTCTTGGTGATTTTCATCCCAAGTATTACATCACCTTGTCCCAAGTCTTTCATGTCGAAATTTTGCGACAACATTTTCTTGGTAATTTTGATATTATCATTATTACCCACGATCTATGTAGAGACATACTATCATATAGTTGTTATCGTCTCCTTTCATGTAGACACATTGGTTTATCTGAAACCCGTTAGATAGCATTACACTATTAAACTTTTCGTGCCATTGTTTAGGTGCTTGTTTTAGTCCATACAAGGACTTTACAAGTTTACACACCTTATATTCTTTACCTGGAACCACAAACCCTTCGGGTTGTTCCATGTAAATCTCCTCTTCCAAATCTCCATTAAGGAATGCTGTCTACACATCCATTTGATGGATCTCTAGGTTAAACAAAGCTGCCAAGGCTATGACTAACCTAATAGACATTTTTCTGAAGACAGGAGCATATGTGTTGAAATAATCAACACCCTCAATTTGCTTGTAGCCTTTAACTACAAGTCTTGCCTTGTACTTATCCACTGTACCATCAGGCTTCATCTTCTTTTTTTTAGATCCACTTGTGGCCTAGTGGTTTGCTACTTGGAAGTAGATCCACTAGTTCCCAGGTGTGATTATATAAGATAGACTCTATCTCGCTATTCACTGCTTCCTTCCAAAGAGCAGAGTCTGTAGAGGACATTGCTTCTTTGTAGGTTACAGAATCCTTCTCTAACAGATAAGTTAGGAAGTTGGATCTAAAGGACTTTTCTTTCCTAGCCCGTTTTTCACATCTAGATTCTTCAACTTCATCTTGAGGTTCCTCTCCCCCCACATTGCTCCCACTTTGGTCAACTTGACTGTCAACATCAGTTCGAGCTTTGTGAGGAAAGATTTCCTCGAAGAATGAAGCAACCATAGCTTCAATGGTAGTATTTGCATGGATATCAGAGTTATCTGACTTGTGTACCAGAAATTGGTATGCAGTACTATCTTATGCATAACTAATAAACACACAATCCACCGTCTTGGGTCATATCCTTGTCCTTTTAGGAGGTGGGATCAGAACCTTAGCAAGACATCCGCAAACCCTTAGGAATTGGTAGCTAGGCACATGACCTTTCAACAATTCGTAAGGTATTTTATCCAACTTTCTGTGCGGTACCCTATCGAGCACATAGTTGGCCGAAAGCACTGCTTCCCCAATAACTTGGAAGATTCTTAACCTTCTTTCCAAGTTAGTTCTCGACTTCATTTTTATAGTGAATGATAAATCTATTGCTTCGTCTTTACTTCTCATCAAGTAGACATAGCAATCTCTTGTACAATCATCGATCAAGTCTCGCACTTGTATTTAAGATCGATGTTGACTTGGGTAATAGGTTTAGTGACATAAGCCTTTGTAAAGACTTATAATTCACATGACCTAATCCACCACTTCACAATTGTAATGATTCACGAGAAAATGCAAAATTTGCATTCTCCTTAGCATTCATTACAAATGTACTAGTGCTAATCTCGCAGGTTGCACTTCCATCAATCTAAGTATTCGACTTTGCCTTAGAGGCTAAAGTCATTTCACTCATTTTGAAAATATTGGTCAAAAATAGTCTTTGCCAATAGAGATTCTGCCTTTCAACAGAATGACTTTTTCTAACTCAAACACGAGTTGAAAGTCTTTCTTGTCGAGCACAGCTCCGGAGATAAGATTCTTCCAAATCTCAGGTACATGTAACACATCGGTCAGCTCTTGTCCGAGGTTACCTTGAGCACAACCATCTCTTGCCTTCAATCTTGGATACTTCTGAGTTTTGCGTGTAGCAATTCTCATCATCCATTAGTTGATAGGTCTTGAGCATCTATTTGTTCGCACAAATGTGGCGTGTGGCCCCTATGTCCACCCACCAACAAAATTCACCTCGACACAAGACCATGAGGTTCATGTCATCAAGGTCGAATCTCAAGTTTATCTCATTAGCACGAGCATGCTTCTTGTTCTTGCCCTCAGCGACACCACGTTTATAGCAACCCTTAGCCCCAAGGCTAGATTTGCCACAAACAAATAAGGTATTGGCGAAACTCTTATTATGAGCATATCCCTTGGAATCTTTAATGCATTTCTGCTTATTCCCCCGGGTGCTCCTGCCAGCCTCGACCATATTGGCCTTGGCAACCACGCGATTTGGTTTTTTTTCCCAACCTTTCGGTTATATTACTTGATATACGACCTTCTCAAAAGGTCCTTGAGACTCGTTATCTTCCTCGTATATTTGAGATACATCTAAAAGTCCTTCCACGATGGTGGTAATTTTCTAATTACCATCACCGCTTGGAAAGCATCATGGATAAGAATCTTATGAAGATCTCTACCATCCTTCTCGGATTTACTCTCTTTGAGATACCAGTCAAGTTCAAGGCAGTTATGAAGAACATCATCTTTTCTTGCCACCTCTTCAAATTACCACCCTTGAACTTTTCTGGTTTCTCCAATTGAGAAAAACATTAGTGGGTTTCTAAGACCCGGCATCACGACCTCAGCATCGCTAGCCCACGCAACAAGAATCGCAGCGTTCATGTTGTTATTAATTTTCATTTCAACCATCTCTATAATAAATATAGTGTTTAAAGCTTGGATCTCATAACCACAAATTAAAAACCAAAGGCTTATAAATCAATTTCGCAAATTGATATAATCTTATGATGACAAAATGTTTTAACTAAAAATTAGGCCCATTAAATGAATCCCAATTTAAAAATCCAACGGTATATTCGACCTCTGTAGAAAATAGAACAAAAAGTAATTTACCTCTGCTTAGGTGGCACAAACTAAGTTTTCCTTAGTCTTTAGCCAACTTTTGATCTTTTTCCCGTTTACTCAGATTGATAATCAAAAAGAAAATCAATGGACTACCATCTCACAGGAGCTCCACTCCTCATTCTCCTCTCCATCCAGAGACACGTGAACAGCAACCGTGAAAATTGTGGATTCGAGCTTAACTTAAGCTCCTCCAATCGAAACACCTCAACCATAGGTTAGATATAATGAAAAATCTATAAAACGATTGAATTCATTGATTCATATTTCAGCAAGCCTTATTATATATATATATATATATATATATATATATATATATATATATAATACTTGCTAGATTTTATTGCCTCGTGAAGACAATATCAACTGTTATCATTTAACATCGTAATTTGAATAGATCAATTCTATTATCTTAACCTTTTAACTGCTTGGAAAGGGTAACCGCACTAATTGGACATTAACCTTGAAACATTTAAGCAATAAGTTCAACGTACATTACAACCATAATATGTAATTAATTAGACCAAGTAATAATTAATTACTGGTTTACGGCAAAACCTTTTCTTCTTCTTTTCCAGAAGCCAAAATTGGAGTTAGTGGTACATATTGAATAGTGCTCAAGTTGAAACGTATGCAAATACGTCCAAAATATTCCTCCAAAATTATAACGTTCATTAAACTCGAGCTCCATGATTTGTAAGAAATCACATTGAAGATTTGAACTGTGCCTGGTGAAATTATCACGTGCACTTTAATAACAAAAATTCTTCCAATTTTATTTATAAAGAAACGTAACCAACATAATTAAATAACGCCTAGCCAACACGTCCTTCCTTGGACATAAATCGGCAGAGAGAAATCACACACTAGTGGAATCATTTTAGTCACAGTTTAAATAAACCCAATAACTATCCGACTAAACACTCGTAGCAAGTAATTACACCAAACTTCAAAACTGTATTCAATTTCCCTTTTTATCATGCTAGCAACAGTAAGGTGAATTGATTAATTAATCCTATGGCGATACAGAAGCATGCGAATTGGTTAATCAATTTCATTACAGAAGCTAGTTAACGTTTTGAAGCCCAAATTAATTTCCAAGTTATGTATTCCTTTTTTTTCTAGTTTCAAATTCATTCCTCCTCTCTACGTAGTTAACTGTAGGACTAAACCAACCAGGTAATAAACGTGTAGATCAGGTTACTCACAGAATTACTACAGAGTGCTCGTCAACGATAATATATATATCTAACATACCATAATTTACTAATAATAAGAGTTTAAGATTGCTGAAAATATTAGTGAATAAACTATGGTTTGAACATATATAAATCGTAAACACAATAATAGATGAGTGTAAGAGATAGCTTACAACCACACTTTGAGCAAAATGTGAATATCGTCTTTTCCAAGGTAGGGGACTCCAGATTGCATCCTCCTCTTTGATCATCACGAATTTGGATTTAATCCTGGACGAGGCCATAGCAAGCCGTGTGCCCTTAAACTCTTATTACCCGCCTTATAGCTTCAGGCCTCCATGGATAAGAGAGTTCCCAAGGTACAACGCCCAATCACGTGTACGAAAGGAAGCACTTTCGTACACCTTTCGAACCTTTAGTGACCTTAGAACTCCGACTCTTATGGAAGTGAGAATGCTATGCAAGGGGGAGAGAAGTAGAGAGCTCAAGGAAGAGTGTGAGTTAGGGATGGTTTGGAATGGAGGAGGAGACCTCCTTTTATAGGAAGCCTAGGCCTCCAACATTCAAATCCGCATTAACTCTGGCCATTAACTAGCCCATTAACTTGGTGAGTAAATGGGTGGTTACTAGACCATAAAAACCACCCCATATTAACTTGGCGGTTACTCTCATTAGGTTGGCCCGAATTTAATTTCGAAAATTCAAAATTTAAATTCAAATGCCAACTAGGAGAAGAAGGTTCTAGAGCGTGGGCTTGTCCAAGAGGAAGCCCAATCAGATTTTGGCTCGAGAATTGCTTCAACAAGTCCGGCCCAGCTCTAAAAAGATAAGGCCTTGGAACCTGGAACAATTCTCACAAACCCACAATCCTGTAACCCGTAGCTAGACAACCTTTAAGCCAATTTGTCATTCACCCCGAGAATTGGATCTTCGCAAGTGTTATATATATCGTTACGAAGCTTTATCAATGAGCTTCGTTTTAATCTCACAAACACCCAAATTCAATTGGTGTGACCTCTAATTATATTTAATTAGGATTCTCCCTCTAATTAAATATTTGGGCCCAGAGCTCAATACACTCAATTGTATTGGGTCATCTCTTCCTTGGTTATTAAACCAATTCTCCAACACGACATAGACAATAACTTTAAATAGTGGCACAACTCTTTCTTACAAATGTTAACAAAGCTTTATTTTTATAGTTCAAATTCGAAATTTCTAATTAATTTAAAAGAACCTATTTACCCAATTAATTTGCCCATGTGATTTGGTTGCTGAGTTTTGTTATCTCGTGGATGCTACGGCAACACCCACATGGATTGTTTTATTCATACCATATATTTGGGGATGCGGCCGATGATGTCGAGGTTCGGATGGTGGAAATGTCAGGGTCTGGATATCAAGTTAGGATAGTGGCTTTGAGTGACGATGAAGATGAACAATTATTTTTGATTTGTTACTTTTGTTTTACAAAGGGGTATTTTAGGAATATTGAAATGTTTTAATGGTGTTATCGACAACATGGACTGATTGGTTTGATTCTTCAAACTTTAGGAACTGAAAAATTAATGGTTGGACTTCTTAGTCTATTATACTAAAACACAAAGACCAATAAGTATTTACCCCTAAAATCTATCAAGATAATTAAGTACAAGATAAATTCTATCTAATACATAAATCCAAAACCCACAAGGAACGCTCCAACCCCAACCCCAAACCCACGGTAGTGGATTGGGTTAGAAGTGAAGAAAATCATTCCGGACAGTTTGGAGTGAAGGGTACTGGTATTTATTGTTTACGATACCAACATGCTACGGTTACGATACCGGCATGCGCCATTATGTGATATCGGCCTTTGTTCCGGCCTGTATTTGCGACAGCGGCATGTCCCGTTTACTATAGCAGTGCGCATAGTTTTTTTTATTTTGGTCCCCGTATTTTAGCATTTTTGCAAAAAAAAACCTCCTAAACGGTTCGGAATGGGGACATTCTGTACCCAATCCAACCCCCAAATCCACCGGCTTCCTGGAATAAACACTAAGGAAGCAACCAAAGGAAATCCAAAATAATCACACCTTATCCAAAATCAACAAAATTCAAAGAGGTCGGAAGATCTTGTTTTGAACCTGACCAGAAGCCGTACATCGAAGCTACTTGAGGATGCACATTGTGTCCGTATCCCACGTCATTCCAAGCTTCCCAGCCATATCCTAAGTGTTCTTTGTCGATTTAGTTTGTCTGAGATCGATAATTGCTTGCTCTTCAATTCTGTCCAAAAGAGAGGCAATATTGGTTTCCTCCGGCGCTTTAATAAAAGGTTTGACGGTAATCCTTTTTGGTGGAATCTTGGTGAGGGCAACCACCTTGCTCGTCGGCTTCCTCGTTCGAGAGTTTGATCTTAGCGTGGTTAGGATTCCTTTTTCTGCCTAATGGCCGTTGCACCACCCGAACGTCTCCTAGCGGCTTAAAGTTATTGGAGGAGGATGTCGTAGATGCAACCTCCCACCGTCGCCTCCCAGGTGACCTCTCCCACTGCTCCTCTTTGCCCTCCGGTGGCCCACCAAGCCTCTTTCGCATCGGCGGCTCATGGTATTGTACAGGCGGCTCTGTCCACCTTGGGTTCTCCTATGGCGGGTCTCGATCCCGTGGTTCTTCAGGCTCTTCAAGGGCTCATCCTTCCTCTCCTTCTGTGGCTTTTCTCTCCTCCTCCCGCTGGTGGTTACCCTTCTCAGGCACTGCCTTATAGAGTGGCGGGGGTCTCTCCTTCGTGGGCGGGGTTGGCCTATTCTCGAAGATGGTCTCCCTGTTGTTGTTTTAGATGATGAGCGTTCTAAAGTTTGTAAAAATTTTAGAACGAAAGCTCTCATTGAACGTCTTGTTATGCCTAAGGGTTCCAAACCTTGCTCTTCGTATGAATTGAGATATTTTATTGAGAAGATTTGGTCTGTTTGTTTGTCACAAATGCTACCTCTTGGTCTTGGTTATTTCGGCTTTGAATTTGCATCGACCACGGACAAAGATACAGCTTGGGGCTCTCAGGTTTGGAGGACTCCGCAAGGAGTTCTTCGTTTGAGACTTTGGGAGACTTTCTTCAAGCCTGCTAAATGCGCTTCTACACGTGCTAAAGTTTGGTTGCAGTTATCTGGTTTTAGTGGGGAATTTATGGCTTCTGATATTATTTTGGGCTTGGCTGCTTCCGTTGGTAATCCTATCCGCATTGATTCTCATGCTCTTAATCGTTTTAATAGAGCTGTGGCTCGTGTGTTGGTGGAGGTCGACATGGCTAAACCTGTGGATGTTATTTTTGAGGATCTTCCTATGTTTTGTGATCACTGTAAGGCACTTGGGCACTCTTCTTTGACTTGCCGCAAGTTGCACCCTCGAGACCAGGTAAAAAGAACTGAAGTGGTACGAAGGAAACAAGTTGCTCAGCGGGCTGTCAGGACTGAGCATGTTCGGGAGAAGCAGGTTTGGATGTGTAAGACAGCAGTTGGTGCTCCTTCTTTGCACTCGTCTGCGGCTCCTCTTGGTGAATGTTGTTGGGGTTGATCCAAAGTCTGCCCCTGCTCCCTGCAATATTGAGAAAGCTATTGTGCCTCGTTCTGATTCTACATCGTGTACGGGTACTGAGATTCAGCTTTCGAACTCCTTTGAGGCTCTTTCGGATGAAGTTGTGGACAAGGCAGATGTTACTAATGATTCCATGTCTCCAACTAGTTCAAAATTTGATGAATGCTCCGCGTTGGCTTTAGTGACTATATTGGAGAATTTGGTGAATGAGGAAGAGCAACATAAGTTATCAGTTTCTCCAAGCTTGGCTTTGGGATTGGAAGAATCTACTAGCTTTGCTCTCACTGATTTTGGCCAGCTGTAACTCTGTTAGGAATTCAGCAACTAGAGAACAAGATCGCACAAAGAACACGGAACAAGAGAATTACGTGGTTCGGCCTAATGCCTACGTTCACGGTGAGAAAGGAGAAATTTTATTGATGGATCCGAGTCACGAAGCTATACAAAACCTTAGGGTAACATGTCTTTATATAGAGACAAACCCTTAGTGTACAAGTAACCTATCTAGGTCTAATTAGGAGTCCAGAATCTAGTCAGAATAGGAATAGGAATAGGAAATAAGTCTTTCCTATTTCTCGCCATCCCAACAATCTCCACCTTGGCGAGAAATCATCTCGTGAAAGAACCATGAAGCTCCACCCAAACTTTAACAAACTCCACCTTGACAAAATACCGCCCCATGAAGAACCATGAGATCTTGCAAAACCAATCCAACTCTACCGACTCCATCTCGGACCATAGATAACTGCATCAATAAGACCATCTCAACTTTCTCTTCACCTTTTGTTCAATCACTTGGAGCCAGCCCCCAAACTCGAGCTTCTGAGCTTGCTTAGCCTATTCTCTCCAATCTCCATTGAACCCCAACTAGCAAGTCCACCTGCTGAAGCAAACTTGTGACCAATAGATGCGCTCTCTATTTTTCGGTCAACCCCATGCTCTGCAACCTCGAACTGCTTCTCCGCTGGACCTTCTTGCCTCATACCAATGCTACATGCCATAGCATACAAAGGGCAACCTTTTGTTCTACCAAGTAGAACCCTTGACATGCCACGAACTCCACTGTTCGGCCTTAAGTGAGATACCTGATTCGCCCGTGGTGCTACCAATGGCTTCGCATTCCCCATGCAAAACCTACCCAACACCGTTGACGTGCACGTCTCTTTAGACAACCATAGCGGGAACTTGCTAACTTTGTCTCCGCGAATCCCAACTCCACTCAAACCATTCATGTCAAGCTTTCGCTCCATCACATAAGAGCTTTTCTCGCCTCTATCGGAACCCAACGATGTGACTCCACCTACAACAGTGTTCCCCACTAACCTATAGGTGTTCCTAGCATTCCTTTCACCCTTCATCACCACCATAGCATCCTTCTCCACCTCCATTAGCCCGCCTACAACTTTATAGTTGTACCCACTATAATCCAAGGCTCCTAACGAGATCAAATTCTTCTCTAACTTCGGAACATGCCTAACTCCACACAATTTTCTCTCAACACCATCCCACATCTTGATTCGGATATCACCTATGCCAGCAATTCTACAAGTAGAACCATCACCCATAGTCACCATACCTGAATCAATGAACTTGTAGGTGTCGAACCACCCTCTCTTGGGCGTCATGTGGAAAGAGCAAGTGCCATCCAAAATCCAGGAAACAGAATGCTTTGAACTTGACAAAACAGAAAAAAGATCACCATCTGACCCGTCCGAATGTGAGGCCACATTCACGGAACCTGATCCTTTTTCCTCGCGATCCTGAGTTCTTCTTGGACAATCCTTCTTCACGTGCCTTTTTTCTCCGCACTCGAAGCAATTTCCCTTGAACCTCCTTGACCACGACTTGGATCCCTTCCCGTCTTTTGCCCCACTACGATCACCATGGCTACCCCTCACGACTAGCCCTTCCGCTTGTTCATCGTCAATTTTCCTTCTTTGATGAAACCCTAGCAGAGCACTTGTGATATCTTCCAACACCAGGGACTCCTTCCCCCAAGTTAGAGTTGTAACCAAATTTTCGTAAGAGCCAGGTACAGAATTCAGCAGCAACAATGCCTTGTCTTCTTCCTCGAACTACACATCAACCTTTCTCAAGTTGCTCACAAGTTGACTGAAACCATTAATATGTTGGCTCAAATCTGAGCCCTCCTTCATCTTGAGCCCGTACAATCTTTGCTTAAGATAAAGCTTGTTCGACAAAGACTTAGACATATACCTTGCCTCCAATTTCTTCCATACCTCAGCTGGTGACTCCTCATCCATGACGTGATACATCACATCATCCGCCAAGCACAAGCGAATTGTCGCCACCGCCTTGGCCCCCATCTCCTTCCACTCTTGCTCCTCCATCTTCTCGGGCTTCTTCTCCGAGAGCGCGATGACCATCCCTTGTTGCACGAGGAGATCCTTGACACGCCTTTGCCATAACCCAAAATTTGAAGAACCATCGAATTTCACAAGAGCAAACTTCGCGCCGTCCGTCATCCTCCAACCCAAGCTCTTGATACCAATTGTTAGGAATTCAGCAACCAAGAGAACAAAAACGCGCAAAGAACACGGAACAAGAGAATTACGTGGTTCGGCCTAATGCCTACATCCACGGGGAGAAAGGAGAACTTTTATTGATGAGTTTCCGAGCCACAAAGCCATACAAAACCTTAGGGTAACATGTCTTTATATAGAGACAAACCCTTGGTGTACAAGTAACCTATCTAGGTCTAATTAGGAGTCCAGAATCTAGTCAGAATAGGAATAGAAATAGGAAATAAGTCTTTCCTATTTCTCGCCATCCCAACAAACTCCATAGAGCTTCAAATGCAGCGTTCTTTGATGATATGGTTGAATTAGAGGGTGCTAACTCTCTTGCTTTGGCCCCTGTTAAATTGCGCACGGCTGACAAAGTTATGACTGAACAAGATTTCAATCATGATTTGTGCAGCTTATTTCAGGAATTGGAGATCGAGAGCACGTCTGATCGTAGTGTGCGAATTGAAGACATCTTAGATGCCACTCCGAGTACGGGGCAGCGGACTACCAGACCTATTGTCACCGAACCATTGACCCCGGACTCTCAGGACGATGATACAGGTCTGCAAGTCAACTCGACGACGGGTGCTAGTAAGTCCAAAGGCCTGGATTCTCATGACTCTCTACCCTCTCATGGTTCTAGTTCAAAATTGAGCAACAAAATAGGGCGCAAGAAAGGCCCTAGCTCGGCTGATTTATTGGAATCGTTATCTACCGACGACTTGGCGAAAGTGGAGGCTCGAAAGGCGGCTTACGTCGCAGCGGGAGGTGTTCGGTTTTATGAAAAGAAGAAGCCCGATCTTACATGATTCAAGGCCATCGATTTTGGGTTGTGCTTCAACCTTGCAACCGACAGACCCCTTGCCCATCCCGGGGCAAAAAGGTACATAAGTGGTTGCTTTTTCAGAATCTGACGATCTTCCGTATGCATTAAGATTCATGGACGCGGCAGTGAAGACGGCAAAGGGTACCTGGGCAGATGAGGTAGATTTGGGGACAGATTTATATGATTTAGGCCCACCTACCAGAAACACCCGCTATCAAGCGAGGAAGAGGATGTGGATTACCTACACTGGTGAGGATCTTCATTGGTCGGAGTGTGAGGTGGACTTTTGAGGCATACCGGCTACTTTATATCATCCTTGACTACCCGACTTGTGGGTAGCTTAGATGAGTTACTAGATATGGCAGCGAATTTTTGACTTTGGTCACTCGTTTAGGCCTTGGCTCTATTTTTAGTATTTTTTTTCTTCTTTTCTTTTCCTCCTCCCCTCTTTCACCACCATTCTGTAAGTTTTCTTTTATTTAGTTAAATAAATAATAAATAAAAAATGACCTTGGAATTACATACGAATGAACTTGAACCGATATTCTTCCAAAGAAAAAAAATATTCGGAGAAGATAATTCAAAATTTTAATTGAAAATGGTTTCAGAATTCGTATCTATATGCGTTCAATTCGTATGGAGTTTTTTAGGTGACTGTAATTTGGTAAGATGTACACTTCAATCCATGTAGTTTCTGAAATTTATTATGAAGTTTTCTTTTGTTGACCAATGTTTGTAAAACCGACCAGGAGGGTGACCCGGATTTTTGAAAATTTCTGGTCCACCTAGTCCGACCGGTCGGATTGATGGTCGGACCAGAACTTTTTATTTTTATATAAAGTAAAATATATTTATTTTAGAATAAAAATAATAAAATAACAATTAAAGTTCAAATAAAATAAAAAGGTTTTTTTAATCTTTTTAAACACTTGTTATTTTACAATTTGATTACAAATTATTTTGAATTTTTTCGATTTGGTCAAGTGTCCGGGTGGTTCGGGTCAGCCGAAAAGGACTGACCAGGCAGTCGAACCGGATTTTGGTCGGTTGAACCACTCATCCGGGTTTTGGTGAAAAATGAGCCGGAATTCCTCTCGATTGGCAGTCCGACCGGTCCAACCGCCGGTCGGACCGCAGGTTTAAAACATTGTTGTTGACTGATAAAGTTATTCTCGATCCACTCTTAAAAAGTAAAAAGTAATTTGTCACAGGTGATTGTCTAATAGTTGATAAAAAATAAAGAAAACGAAAACTAAAAAAATCCATTAAATGCTTTATCCATGTGAAAACGTCGTTAGGATCTATATATATATATATATATATATATACGCATCTGATGTTATGAGTGACTTCGTAGTTTTTTGATATTCTTTTCAATTTTTATCCTCACCGGATTGTGTGCGGAACTTTCCTCCATCGAGTAATAAAGATTCGGGAACTTTTCGTCATTTTCATGACAAAAAGTCTAAAACAAATTGGGAAAACTTCTAACCACGATCCCCCTCTTTGTTTTAACGGAATTCATGCGAAGGTGTGGAGAACCAAATGGTTAAGCAATTAAACAGCTAGCTACATCGCTTTCTTTTCAATTTAGTTATATAATTCAATTACGCATTAAGTGGTCGAATATTGCCGCTGATTAAGAAAAGCAAATGCATATAGACAAGATATTTCATTACATTGTTTATTTGTTTTTCTGTAGGCACAAATTTATTGATTCATCATAGACCAAAATATTTACAAGAGCACGGAACGAACTGAGCAGAGAGCTCGAGTACCGAACTACTTGTCAAAACGACTCCCCACGGAGAGACCTCAGGACCCGCCCGTGCGGGGAATCAGGATCCCCTCTCGTCGCATTCTCCCGCCATATCCTCCTCGCCCTCTCCAACGCCTCCTCCGCCGTGTCCAGCTGCTCCGGTAACCACCCCACTAGGCCCACGCTGTACTTTCCCCCGGACCCATCCGTCGCCCTCGTGATCGGCTTCCTCGTATCCGCCATTTCGATCTCCGACAAGGGGGACGCCTTGTGGTGCTTGAAGTACTCCTTGTTGTCCTCCTCTCTCCGCTTCTCTTTCATGTCGTCCGACTCTCTCTCCTGCTCCTTGGGCCACGGGCTACCGTCCAACCCCGCGGCGCATACTACGTCGTCCACGCTCACCGTGGAGCTCCTCCTCTTCTGCTGGACCATGGGCTCCGCCGGGTTCGGGACGCCGACGTTCTGCAGTCTCGGCGACGACGGCTGTGGCCGGTCCGGCCGGCGGAGTGGGATGGCTTCGTCCTGAGAGAACCAACCTTGTAATTTACGAGAACGTTAAAACGAAATTGAGAATGAGTCCGGAGAAGACTTGAGTCTTACTTGGGGTTTGCCATGAGGACCATGGGGCTCGGGTTCGGCCTCACGCGACCGTTCCTCGGAGAAGACGTCCGGGTCACCCGGGCGACCGGTCGTTGCGGAGAATGCCAAGGCGCCCTCTCGCTGGCGGATTAGATTCTCTGTTAGGAATAACCACCTCTTAAGCGAGATTAGTGCTCCTCTTGGTCGCTGCATTTTCGATTGCTTTGAAAATCCAGTACTGATCTCGTTGACTTTGTCGTGATTCAGGTTTAGGGTGATCTAAATAATTTTGCGAATTGGAAGAAGGAGAAGAGGTTCCTGATTGTTCTCGAAGGTGCGACACGTGTCCTAGAAGTGCTTCGCGTGTCGCTTTTCTGGTTCTTGGGATTCTGCTTCTCTACTGCGGGAGAGGCACCTGGAAGCATGAAGAAGCTTTGCGCTGACGTGGAGGAGAATAGAGTTTGGGTGGGCCTGGATCAGGTTTGGGCCTTGCTGGTTGCTCCTCCCCCAATTTCAAATAAAAATGCATACATGTAATAAAAATTCTAAATGATCGCTTATGAAAATATGCTTTTATTTGAATTTTAAATTGAAAATTCATTCAATGTTAGATCAAATCTTGTACATATAAATCAAATATTAATTCATAAAAAATTAATTCGTTGTGAGCATTTGAATTATTGCAGTTTAATTTGTTAAGAGTATGATCCCCGTGTTATGTTTGGGTACGAGTCATTACCGTTTAATTTTTTTTTAGAAAAACATTACCGTTTAATTGATGCATATAAATATTCACACACAAAAAATTGATGAATATAAATTACCGGTTGCCATCTTGTAAGGAGTCCACTACTCAAAATCTTGCACCAACTTACCGCTTCACAATTTTATAATAAAATAGTAAAATGGTAGAAATTTATAACATATTCACCAAAATTTTGGTCAACTAAATTTCGTTGGCAAAATAAGAAAGTGAATCATAGAATAACTTATTTACCGAAGCAATTATCACCGCCCTGAGCTTCAGAGGAAGAAGAATGCCCGGCGACAGCATAACTAACTATCTTACCAACTTTCAAAAATTTACAACTCCAATTTTAACTAATCGTCTTATTATATATTCGTGGTATAAACAAAATAATATATTTATCCTGTGACCACTTGCAAAATGGTCAAATGACATTATCCACCACGGGCACCATCTCTGTAGCCGTCAAGTGAGGGAACGGGACGAGCGGGCGTAACCCGTGCCTCGCGAGGGAACGAGACAAGCAGACTTCA
The DNA here is from genome assembly GCA_963995505.1 of Hypericum androsaemum. Taxonomy (NCBI): domain Eukaryota; kingdom Viridiplantae; phylum Streptophyta; class Magnoliopsida; order Malpighiales; family Hypericaceae; genus Hypericum; species Hypericum androsaemum. The sequence goes on along the minus strand of OZ023185.1, from coordinate 6,278,138 downwards.
AGATTGAATTTCAATTTCTTCCCTTTTCACCCTCAATTCGACCCTTTTTTTAAAATCTTTTTATAGGTCGAATCAAAATTTTGATTCGCTGGTTGATTCAGCGAATGGACGAATTTTTTTAAGGTGTAACTTAGAAGTCTTTCATTCATAATAGGCGATTACAAAGTGGGTTACAAAGGATAGCATAAAAGTTACAAACAACATCAAGTCCCGATATAGAGAGTTGTAGATTGCTACATATATCATAATCATAAAACAAGAGTGTTGGATATGGATGGTATTGGTGAAGACCTCATCTATGAGAGATGAGTATGTAGCTTTTATGTTATCTATTAGCATAAAAGCGAATGGACGAATTTGAGGACTTAATTTATATTTGATTCATCCAAAGACAGATTCAAATACGAATTCAGATTCGTATAAACTTATTTAAATACAAATCAAATTTTTGACGAATCCAATCTAATTCACGATCACCCCTAAATTTACCGACCGATAAAAAAACGCAATACAAAGAATCCGACCAAATAGTAGATTTATGCTCGGTTGACCTTAGACAATATCATCGTGATCAGTAGATGAAGTGCTGGCCATTGACAAAAGGTCTAATTGGTGCATCATGCAAAATTGGCAGATAGGCACTTTAGTCCCTTCTGATTACTGATTAGAATAAGTAGGGCTTTGTGGGGGCCTCTTTAAGGATTCGCAATCTTAGGAGGATGATATGCTAAGCCAGAAGGGTCTTGTTACAACTTTATTGTGTCTTATCCTTAGAACTTGAAGATGATTACTATCTTTACTCACTGTCCAGCATTTAGATGAGTCGCTTTTGCGACAAGCGAATCATAGAATAACTTCGTACCATTGCTGGTACCTCAAATGTGTAGGAACCACAAGAAGGTTGCTTTCTATTAGTTTTCGTTGGAATGTCCAATCCAAAACTCAATGAGCATTATGACAAAAATTGTAATGTCCAACTCAAAAATCTCAAGAACGATATCAAATGATACAAGGCGTTCTTGCTGCCGTGGATGTGGGATGTGAGAGCGTTCCATCCCCATATGTTGCAAGGCCTTTGCAGGCTCCTGGAGTTGTCGGGTGTAACAAGCCTCTTGGTGGTAGAAAAGAATTACGAGGGGGAGATAGAATCGAGGGAGATATTGAGAGAGAATGGGGGAGGAAATAAGAGAATAATTTGATAATCATTACATGCAAATATGCCAGGTATATATACACGAATTGGTGGGAGCGGATTTGGTCCTTAATTATGATTCAATGGTCTACCTAGTTATGATTCAATAGTCCATTTTTTCCCGTCCCGGATAAATCGGGGTCCGTCCCAGTTATCCAGTTACGATTCAATAGTTTACTCAGTTACGATTCAATAGTTTACTCAGTTACGATTCAATAGTTTATCCAGTTATGATTCAATGGTTGTGGACTTTTTTATTTTGCACCCCCGTACTTTTGCATTTTTGCAAAATAGTCTCTACGTGTCCTTCAATAAAAATCCTCCAGCACCATGCTGGATTTGACCTCCAGGACCAAATCCGGTCCTCGAATCGGTGGGAAGATAATAACGACTTCTCCACGCAATCCTCATCTGGCGCCCCCACTACCAACAACGTGTGCACGTGGCACTTGAAGGAAGGAAACACAAACAACCTAAACGTGTGCATGGAGCACTTAGAGGAATGATCAAATAACTACCCACGTCACCACATAGTCATGACATCGGGCAGTCCGTGGTTTCTGCTGCGGTGGTTGCGGAGCAGCAACTTGTCGTTGCTGTCGATGACTTGGTGGCCGTCTCTGCTGCTGCTTAAGATGGCCTGTAACTTGGACGCTGTTGGAACGGAGGTATCCAAGGCGTTGGATAATGAGATTTGGGTGAACTTGCTTTCCAAGCAAATCGTGGACGTTATCTTTCAGCAATAGGAAAAAGAGAGCTCCTCGGTGGTGCCACGTTCAGCGGCAAAAGTCCTGACTAGATCTATCACCAGAAAGAGAAGACCTACGAGCAAAGCGACTGTACTTGTCAAGATTTCGCCAAAAAAGTTATGAGTAAAGTGCCCCCCAAACTTCCCGATGACATCAGCCTGGCTTCTTTAATGGCGGGCATTGAGGAGAAGTCAAAATTGGATCTTCGGCAAACAAAATTGGCGAATGACATGTAGATTATTTTTGAGAATCTCAGATTAACTTGGAATGCTAACACTCCTCAAATCCTTGACGGTCTGAGGTGCACATGCTCGTAAAGACCAATCAAGGGTTTATGACCCTCCTTGACTTCGTTTTGGTTATGTTGTCGATTTTGGTGGCCTCATGTTTCAAATTGTGTGGCTTGGTGGGCCTCTTTGGTTGTTTTATTTTTGATTTGGGAGTTAGATAGTGTCTATTAAGTTTGTATTACTTTGATAAGATTTTATCTTGTTCTTCCAATCTTGTAATTATTTGGATGTAATTATTTAACGATTTTTTTAAAAGAATAATACAAATTTTATTTATAAAAAAAAGATACAAAGTGTTAACAAATTCAGAGAAATCCAGAATTTAAACCATGTCAATTGTAATTATCGTGTAAAAATTTATTTTAAAATATCTTAAAATGATAAGTAATCAATTTTTTATATATTTATAAACGAATTCAACTTCACTTACTACTAGTAATAAGTTAACTTAAAAACTTCAACTAATAACTTCAAGCATAAGAGATCTTTTGCCTACTAGTCGCAATATGTTCGCATATATATATTGGTAGGTAATTTTTTTCCTGGTAGCAAAGTATATGCATTGGTGTGTCCGATTGAATCCACCATATAGCCATATGATAGGGTAGACACAAAATATCTATGAATAAGATTATTGTCTGCAGGCGTGATACAAATTAGATGGTACAGAAATTAAAGGAACGACATCATCACTGCGCTTAGTAGGGGCCAGATTCTAAGCTATTCGTCAATGATTTTTCTCCCAATGCCGGAAATAAAAACAATGGAGGGGATTTTTGATTTGATACCATATGACATGTTCGTGCAGTACTGCTACAACCTACACGACAATTACAGCTTGTATGGAAAGTACTTTAAAAAAGCTTAATCAAAATTAACTTGGAACATTTTTTGGGTAAGAAATGTAATATCGTTTCTAATTGTTGAGATTGCGATTTTGTTAGTCTCAAAAGTAACTGATTTATTTATAAATATGGAATATCTACATACTTACTGTGTCAAATTTTTGAGTTGTATGCTTAGATTCTAACATAGAATTAGACTAGGTTGATCTTATGTCTATTATTGTACCCACACACCCCGCTTCGCATGTTGGCCAAGTCAAAACAAATTTCGATCGCTATTGATTTTGTTTGAGAGGGCGTATTAAAATTACCATATCGCTAGTTGTAAAATTGATTCGCAATAATTTTGAATGAGAAATCAATCTTATTTCTAATATTAGGAAAAATAATTCATTTTTAAAGTATTAGGAACTAATGATATTAAATTGATTGGTCTAACACATGCTACCAAATCGGACAAATTCTGTTTCTCTCTAATCTACGATCTATTAATTGCAAGCTTTCTAACAAAACACCTGCAATATGTCTAAACCAATATATGAGCCGATCAGTGGAAAATATTTTCTTCGAAATGTGTGTATTTGTCGATATTATTTTCAAGTTGCTCTAATTAAATTCATGCTTTCTGGGAGAAGTTTTTTTAAAGGGTTAAGCTAGTACTTGCATTAGTTTTTTTATAAGTAAATATATTTTACTCTTCAAAAGGTTCCCAAAGTAGTTTACAACCAAGAGTTACAACCTAATAGAATCAGACAAAGAAGTTCAGCGAAGAAACTCAACCTAAATATATTTTTTTATAACTAATGTATAATACGTGCATTAGTTAATCATTAGAGTCGTACAAAAAAATTCAATAAACTTATGAGGGGGATTTGCAATATCATCCTCCAAAATAGTACCATTCCTAGCAAATCTAGCAAGCCAATCTGCAGTTCTATTAGTTATCTAAGGAATATGTACAAATTTGCATAAGGGTAAAAACAACTGGAAAGTCTTGACCTCCAAAAGATCCTATAAATTATATAATGTTCTGTCTCTTTCTAACATTCTGATCATAGAAGGTTGCATGGTCCAATTAAATATCCTACGAGATATACACAATTGATTTGAAAAGAAAGCAAGGTACACCTAGCAATATCCTAGGAGATATCAATGTTTGTTCTAAGATTGCCTATAAGACATTGAATGGTATAGAGTTCAATCACCCGGATTATCGAGAAAAAAGAGAGGAACGTCCATCAAGCATGGACTACGGGTGACACTCTCATTAGAGAAATATTATTTAGCCCATGATGAAATAATTGATGCATCTTTACAACGAAAAAATATCAATTATCTTTACATTATTATTTTGACAATATCAATATCATTAAAATTGTTCCTAAGAAGTGTTAACACCAGACTTTTTTTTGTACTGTTTTTGTAAGTGGGTTTTACCTTACCAAAATTTTACGGAGAATGTGAGAAATTCTACACTCCATCCAGATGAATATATAATTATTACTATATATAATAAAATTCAACTTAAAAAAACTAATTTTGATAACCAACTCGTTTTTTCTGTAGTCATACATTTTCTCTACTACATTGACTCCATGATATTTTACTTTTAATATAACTATCCAAAAAGTATGAAACTATATGCATTCCGGGGGCAGATTTGGTGGGGACTAAAGCAAATCAATATCACGACCATATGCAAACCAATATCACTATACATGCAAACCAATATTATTTCACATGCAAACCAACCAATATCAAACCAATATTATTTCACATGCAAACTATTATTACCTCATAAGTTATTGACAATCAGATTCAAAAATATTCTTTTACAATCAAATTTGACGACCCAAAATTTAGTCCCCACCTGGAAATAATTTTTTTTAGTCCCCACTCAATCTATTCCCGAAGTGAGACCGGATTGAGTGGGGACTAAAGAAAATTTATCCACAGGTGGGGACTACATTTTGGGGCGTCAGATTTGATTATCTTTAAATCTGATAGTCAATAACCTATCAGATGATATTGATTTGCATGTGAAGTGATATTGGTTTGCATGTGAACTGATATTGGTTTGCAAGACGCTGGTTTACATATGAAGTGATATTGGTTTGCATGTGTAGTGATATTGGTTTGAGTTAGTCCCCATGGATGGGGACTACCCCAGTCCCCACCAAATCCGTCCCCGCACGAAGTACCCAGCTGTGGCCGACAACCTAATCTACTATGTCCATGGACAATACTGAAGTGAGCAAGACACTTGTCAAATGAACATTGTGAAGAAGGAACGCAAAAGTGCTGTAGATATCCAGGCAACCTCTAATGGGAAGCTTAGGCTACCCACAACGGTGGGTTTTGGCTGATCAATCGTAACAAAAGGCCAAGAAGAAGGAAAAAAAAAGAAAAGGGAAGCCGAGCGCTCGCGTGCAGGAGCGGTCGGCCGATCCTGCCACGCGGCCGACGTGGCCCTTTTTTTTAATACCTATTCTATCTATTTACTAACACTTGGTACAATTTTATTGGTTCAAAATAATTTTTATGGATATTAGTTTTGTGGCTTTGATAATTCAAATTAATTTATGACCAAAATATTTTAAATAATATAAAAATTCGTATTTTTTAATTCTCTATAAATAGAGTCCAATGTTGATATATTTTCATCACAATCTCTTAAATTCTCTCTTCTTTCACTACATTTTAGTCTCTTTCTTAATTATCCACTCTCTTAAAAAAATTTATACTATGGATCCTAATGATTCTAATCCTCCAAATTATCAACCATATGGTTCTTTTTATTATCCTCCATCTTATCTAAATTCAGGAGAATTTTCTTATACTCAACCTATTTATAATTCTCAATTATCATCTAATCTTTCTCAAATTTTTTCATACTAATACCAAATAAGTTCAAATTTGTCACAAAAGCGAAATCAACTAATTGGGGTGTCAAAGAAGAGAGAAATTAGTGTCTCCGATATGTGAATGAAAGAGGGTCCACGTAACTGGGACTTCACCGGCACATGTTTGCGGTTGATGTAACTCCACATCATCCGCGTGGCATGTACTAAACTAAACTGGTTTTCTAATGAAGATCCGAAATCTCCCATCTCAGCTTCCACTTCCAGGATCATCCAAGTAAGAATCACAGTGGGAAGAATACGATATCATACAACCTAGATTATTACCTTTTTTTATTCTTGTATGTTTTTAAAAAGAAAATAAAAATTCAGGTAGATACGAGTTCTAAAATACCGAACAGTTCAATGCGCAGGATCCGTATTAAAAACATTTAATTTTAAAAAATTGAACTACCATTTAATTGTTCGTAAATAACGAGGTACTTGAAACCCCCACCCACACCACTCTGGCTCTCTCTCCTAGTTCTTTTTATTTTTTGGGCTCATCCTCCTCAAGAGAATGGTGGGCCGTAGGGTCAATATAGTGGATTAATATGTAGAGTGGACAAAAATTAATTATTTATTTTGTGATCTAGGTTAATTATAGATAGTAAATATTTAGTAGGATTGAGTTAAAAATAGATAAGAAAAAAATTAATATTTTATTCTGTTACCTAGGCTATGATGAGTTGTTATTGCAGGTAGCCTTAGAGAACTTAGAAGAACGTCGAAGCCCAGGTACCATTCATGCCTCTCTCTCTAAGCTTTTCCCTTTTTAAATCTTACCAATATATAATGTATTATTTAAAAATAATTTGATAAGTACTGAATTCTTAATATTAGATATTTAAAAAAATATGACATCCAATGTTTACAATAATGAATCGGAGAACAATCCAAGATTTTTCTCATTTTCTGATCACTTTCTCATTTACTGAATTCTTAATATTAGATATTTAAAAAAATATGACATCCAATGTTTACAATAATGAATCGGAGAACGATCCAAGATTCTTCTCATTTTCTGATCACTTGGTCTAATTAATTGGACCGCATGTCAAATTGGAAAATTTTTAATTGGCTAAAAAAAATTTATTACCAAAGAAAAGAAAAAACAAAGTAACTTTTGACTCCTAGACTCTACCACTAGCTAAACCGGCACGCGAAAAGCTGAATGATACACATCTTAGACCTATCATCAAGCTGACCCACAAATCAGACAGTCGAGAGGGAGCGTCCTTTGACCAATAGATGAGAGAATCGCACAAATCACCTAACTCTAACCTCACGCTAGCCTACAATTTGGGTAGTTATGAAGGACGTCCACAAGCCAATAGGCCAGTGAAATGTCAGCCTAGCACCCCTAGCCTCTAGCTAACAGCCTAACCCACATGTCGGATAGTCGAGAGGAACGCACACACCCATTAACCCATATACAAGCGAGTAAAGGGTCGCAGTCGTAGCCTCTGCAAAAAAAACTGCCGCCGAAAGCAGAAAAAAAGAGCGCATATCGTTAAAACTGCAAGAACCTAAAGTATGGGAGAGGGGAAAGATCCCTACCCATAAACATAAAATACATATCGGTGCATTGTACCACCAACCCTCCACGCCAAGCTTTGATAGCGTGTCCGCCACCGAGTTACTCTCTCTGGAAATGTGCAAATAATGAACTCCATATCCCTAAGCAACTCCTGTACCAAAAGCCATCGATTATGAAGCTTCCACGGAACCCTCAAATGCCTATATTGAAAAACATACAATACATAGGTCACTCGCAAGCCAAAGTCTATGCCAACCTTTGGAATGAGCAATTTCCACCGCCATAAATGCCGCAGTGAGCTCCGCTTCAAAGGCATAATGATGTCTTATATTCACCACAAAGTAACCCTGCACAAGCCACCCTCTCTCTCTCTTGAAACCGCCCCTCTCTCCTCCCCTCCCCTCTTTCATTTTCAAACCCATTCTTCTTCCCCAAATTAACCCTAAATCCCCAAATCAAAATTTCTCTATTCAGGCCCTCCTAGCTCTTCCAGGGTCCTCCACCGTCGCCACCTCCCTCCTTCCATCGACGGGAAGGTCGGATGGTGACGGTGGACCTTCAAGGTTGGTGTCTCCATGGTTGTTTCGACATCCTTTTTGTCGACAATATCCCCCCATCATGGAGTCTAGCCAGGTTTCGTGAATTCTTCAACATTTTTACTCTTGTGGTGGATGCCTACATTGCTCAGAAGCCCTCCAAGCAAAACTCCAGATTTGATTTTATCCGAATACCCAAGCTTATCGATGCTGGTCCCCTTGTCCTCAAGTTTAATAGGCATCGGGTGGGTGGGAAGCGGCTCTTCGTCTCCGTCGCGAAGTTCGCTAAAGGCCCTCCTTCTGGCTCTCTGCGTTCTGGTCGGGGGCCATCATCTTTGCTTCCCTCCCAGCCCTGTCCGGCGGTGGCCCTCTCTCCTCCTCTAGTGGGTGGCTCTCTAACCGAGGCCACCATCTCTGCAGCTTGCCCTGTGGTCCTTAAGCCCCCCGATTGAAGATTGGCTCTTCTGCAGTGCTAAGGCATCCCTCGTTGCCAGTCGCTCACTCTCGGTCGAGGACTTGAGGGTGTGGGTTTCCTTTTTGAAGGTCGACTCTTCTGTGTGCCGCTGTCAGGTGCCCCGCCCTTGTGGGTCCAACTGTTGCAGAGGATGATGCCGTGTTTGCAGGGGTTCATCCTGGTGTTGAGGTTGAGGTTGAGCGAGCCTCTCCTTCGGCTATTGTCATGGTAACAGCTGCTGCTATGAAAGTCGATGAGGTGGCTTTGGGTGAAGATTTTGGATCCAGAGGGCCGGCTTCCCCTTCTCCCCTTGTTGCAGGTTTGGTTGAGGTCGTTGTTGCAGCTGCCGATGTCCCTATTTGTGCCTCGGAGCCCTCTTTTGTGGGTGGTGGCTCTTGCTCAGATGGAGTGCAGCTCTTGGCTGCTGCCTGCGCTCCGCCTGCTGTTGCTTTGCCGTGTCAGGTTCTTTCCTCACCCTCGGCTGGCCTTGTGACTGCCGATGCATCCCTTCCTGGTAGTGGCGCTCATGCTTCGGGAGGAGGATTGGCTTGCGGAATGCTTAATTCCTCCGATCGCTAAGGCCCCTCCTGCTCAGCCGGTCTCACGGGTTGGCAAGTGTTTTTCGCTCCTTTCGACCCCGACAAGGTCTAGCTGCCGTGTCAGGAAGCCCACGGAAAAGGCTGTTGCTCTTATGAAGTTTCATATTCAGAAACTGAAGATCAAGTCTCCGCTGCGCCCTCCGCCGTCCCTTTTCCTTGGCTCGATTTTGGACGGTTTGGTGGCGCATGAATATGATGACGTGCTCGAAATGGAGCTTACAGCGGAAGCGTGGCATCTAGCAATTGAGTTTGGTTTTTCTTGGAAGGAAGATACTTCTCATATCCTCCATGCGATTAAGAGCTCGGCTCGTGGTTCGGAACTTCTTTGGAATTTCGACCCTTCTTGATTTAGGGTGTTGTGGCGCTCCGCTTTGGTGCTTGCCTGGTCTTCGCTTTGGCTTTGGCTCGTTGTTTTGGATTCGGAACTTTTGATCCAATCGTTTGGATCCTTGTGGTGTTTTGCTGTTGTTTTTGGGTGCACCCTAGGTGTCTTCTAGATAACATTTATCTTAGTTTTGCTTTTGATATGTATCTATCTAATTTCTTTATTTTGTACTCCCAAGTACATTTAGTATAATTATTTTGGGGATTATCTTGTGAATTAATACATTTTACTTATTAAAAAAATAACCCTCCACAAAACCACGACAAAAAACCCCAGCAGCAATTGAGGGGCCACCCTAGCTATTGACTTCCGATTAAATCACTGTTTGAGTTTAGGTAGAAAAACGATCTGGATTTAGCCTCTAAACAATGTATATTTTATAAATCGATCGCAAATAAAAAGTCACTCTGAGTTGCTCACAATTTTGATTATTTGTATATCACTCTCGAGCGTCCTAAACAGTGTATATTTAGTTTCGACCCAAAAAACAGTGTATATTTAGTCTCATGGATTCCTAATTTTTGTTTGCTTATATGCAATTTTTCGCACTTACCTCGGGAAACGAGACAATGAGATTTCAGGGTCGTGATCCAACCCATGTAGAAGCCCAACGAGTCATTAATAAACTTCTAATGAACCTTTACAAAATCATGAGAAAATTGTTTGAATTACCTCAGTACTACAAAAGTTTTTCCAATAATAAATTGGTCGACAGTTAAAGATTAATATAGCCAAAGACTATTTGGCCTAGCGACATAGGCGTTGAAAGATTTGACGGAAGTCCAGGATTCAAACCCTGGCATAGGCATATTCTTAGTATAATTTATCTTTAAAAAAAAGTTAAAGATTAATATAGACAATAAGAATTATATTATGGTTATGTTTAGATTCTTAGATATACAACAAGGTCGGCCTCATGACAAAGATGAGAGAAGGAGTTTTATTATTTGAGTTCATGATTAATAGATTGAGTTAGATGAAGTGTGCGGGTGAATTTAGTTTTTTTTTAACGTGGTGGGTGAGTTTTTTTACCGTGGGGCAGAGTTAGTATAGTTACAGTGATTTTGGAGCTTTAAAGTGATAAAAGAGTATCCTGGTAAGCTCATATGTCATTTGAGACGGAAATAAATCCTAGTAATTATCGAATTCAATTTTTCAGAACTCAATAACTAATTAACTACAATTTGTACCTTCAAATACAATATATCAAATTTTAACGACTTCTGAATTTTTTTTCCTAGATTGTATATAGTGGATTAGATTGGTTTAAAACCATTTTGAGTGGCCACTCCCCTATATAAATAGGATGCTCAAAAACACTTTATCCTAAAAAAACAACACAAACAACTTTTATACCAACACAAGAACAAATCCATCAGAAAAATATTGTACTACACACATGGCAGGCTTATCTCTAAGCTCAACTAGAACATCATCCAAGCCAGTGGAACACAATAAACCCACCTCCGAAATCAAGCTATTTGGCGTCCAATTAACCGATCCTGAAGAAATACTAGTACAACCAAACCCGGAACCGCGTGAAGAGAACAATATAACCCACAGGAGGTTCGAGTGCCACTACTGCGGCCGAGCATTCGCCAACTTCCAGGCTCTGGGAGGCCACCAAAATGCTCACAAGAGGGAGCGAATGCGAGCCAGGTGCGCCCACGTGTTCAGTTCCTATCGGCGCCTCCTCGCTGCGGCCCCAATACTCAGCTCGCACGCGGGCAGATCAGTACTAGTACAATCTAGTTGCTACACTTCACGGCCCTGGCTGATCCGACCGTTTCCATCCCAAGTATATGCTGCTCATCGTCATCATCAACGACCATTGTATGTTGCGGCCGCCACGTCATTTCCGGAGGTACTGTTTCCGGATAATAAGGATGTTGGGGTCGATCTGTGTCTGAAACTTACTCCCTCCGGCTAGTGCAACGAGAGATATACAGTTGAGTTCAATTGCGTGGTCATCTTGTGTGAGATTTATGTTTGTTTTTTTTTTCCTACTTCTTATCTGCGGGAGCTGGATTACTTATATTCGTGGGTTGTTCACGGAAGTTTGGGAGATTTCTGTAGTGGAAGGAGTTTCAATTAATCGCACCGTGATATTTTTTAACATGAATCGAGTAGTGCCGATGTCAATTGCCTCCCGATGTGGCTTCTTTCTAATAGCGTATTTTATTTTCTACTTCGTATAAGCAAATTTTCTGCCAATTGGTAAAGCTCCGGGATCAAAATTGGAGATGGTTTTCCACAGGTATAAGGAAATTAAACATCTAGTGGTTGCGGTGATCCAAGTACCTTCCCAAGTTATTTTATTTTCTCTCCGATTTTGGATTAAAATTCATTTCATTAGACCTCTGTCTTTCATCTTTTCTGAAGAAAATAGGACAAAATAATAGAGAACATTTCTGTGATATCATGTTAATGATTTATTTTGAAAAATCATAAGTGATTTGTTTGGTACTATCTTTATTAATAAGGTGCATCTTATTTTTCTGCACAAATTTTGAGAAAATTCTAAGTTTAAATGTGTTTGACCTGTGTTAGTATTAAGATGAGTGAACTTCTAAAAAAATTTCAGAATACATATTAGTGAGGACAAAATATACTAAAAAAGACTCATAGTTTGTAGACACAATCGATCGGGACGTTACAATTTCAAACGGTGGATTTCCGGCTGCAAACTATACTTGAGGATGTCTTTTGCATTGAGATTTGGAAAGAATAATTTGGATTATGTACATAAATTCCTGCGAAGCCCATATACATAATATGCTATTACATAATTAAACTCGGATCACATAATTTTGTTTTGAATAATTCTTACATGAGTCGATTAGTTATTGATGATCTTTTTTTGAGAAGAGTTATTGATGATCTTAGTTCACACAAATCGGAGCAGTCAACAGTCAACTACTTGCGGGATAGGATACTGTTGCCGACAATGACGGAGCTCTTTTTTTGGGTTTTTTAGAAGGAAGGACGATTAGTAGTTTTTTTGATCAACACATGTTACCAAGTTTTGAGGGAAGGGTAATTAATTAGAATTTGAAATTCTCTTATTTTAAGTAAAGACAGGAAAATATAGATGGAAAAGCGTTTGGACTTCTATAGCCTTGTATTTCCTTATTTTTTGAGAAATTGTGGGGCTTTTTATTCGAAAAATTGGTGAATTTGAGTAACGAAAATGGTCGCAGTTAGGGATGAGCATTCAGATTATCTCTATCTGAATTATCCGAAATTCAAACTATCCGAAATATCTGAATAAATATTTTTAGTATCTGATTCTGACTCCGAATTTTTCACTATTCGATATCGAATATTAAATTTTTTGCTCTTAATCTTAGCGGTATAGTATTGGCCACGAATGTCCCCACGACCTCAGAAAAAGTGCAAAAATTCTTCGGGGGTAAAAACTGTGAGGCTGGCGTCTCCATATAGTATGGGAGACCGGATTGAATGGGGACTAAAGAAAATTTGTCCATAGGTGGGGACTACATTTTGGGCCGTCAGATTTGATTATCTTTAAATCTGATGGTCAATAACCTATCAGGTGTTATTGGTTTGCATGTGAAGTAATATTGGTTTGCATGTGAAGTAATATTGGTTTAGAAGACGCTGGTTTACTTATGAAGTGATATTGGTTTGCATGTGAAGTGATATTGGTTTACATGTGTAGTGATATTGGTTTGAGTTAGTCCCCATATTTGGGGACTACCCCAGTCCCTACCAAATCCACCCCTATGGGGCCATGATACCCAAACATTATTATGATAACTAATCCACATTTGAATTACATAATTTTTTTTTTAAATGACAATAATTAGGATAGAATAACACCTGGTTATATCTATTTTGTTGGTTAATTGATGCACCTAGAGCTTAATATATTGTTTACCGCCCAAAAAACAATCCAAAAAAGAAAGGTCACAACGTGAGCATCATGACCAAAGAGAATCAGCGGAACCAAAATCCAAGAACCCTGTCCATGTCCAGCTCAACAGATCTCATTACCGCCAAACTCCAAACACCTTTCTTCCCCAATAATTAATCATGCGAGGCAACAGAATTAATTCAAAGATTATTTTCTTATTTCCCTCCCCCACTCAGATTTCCCTTCAAAAAAACTTTATTTAATTTGTGTCAACAATTTAAATCAACCGATGAGAACGTTATTATAACTTAATCGAGTTCGAGTCTTTATGAGAACGACAATATTAAATATTTGTTATTAGAATTTTGGCATCCTTCAAAAATCATAACCCGCTGGAAGATTATTCTCCTGTAACCTTTCCTCCGGCCCTTATATACCCCACAACTCCCTTCGCTTTCCCCCTCCCTCTCCAACAATTAGTACTACCACTTAATAAACCCTGAGTCCTTGCGCCGGGCGGCGGGTATGGGCGAATATGGGCCGGGCCGGGGAATGGAGGTGGTGAGTGGGAAGGCGGGTCGGGTGGCGGATCCGGACTCGGGGATCGGGTGGGGCTTCGGGGACCCGGAGGTGAAGAGGAAGAGGAGGATCGCTAGGTACAAGGCGTATACCGTGGAGGGCAAGATCAAGGCATCTTTCAGGAGAGGGATCCTCTGGGTTAAGAACAAGTGCTCCCGGATGATCAACGGCTAGTGACGATCGGCGCCTTGATCCGACGGCTGCGGGGTCCCCGGGACGGGGTTTATTGGAGAGAGAATCGAAATTGTTTCTTCCTTTGGGTTTTTTGGAGCTGATGCCGTGCTTTGGTTGTTTGTTTAGGGAAGGAAACTTGATCCGCTTACCATATCAGATTCATTAGTTAATTACTAAGAGCTAATGTTGGTTTTAAGTTAAGTCATTAATATTAATTATTATTAGATAATTCTGGTTTTTATGGCCAGCAGGTTATTTATCTTATTTAGGAATGGAATTTTTTTTGGCCGAGCCGCTGAATATCGAGTCCTATTTAAAAATGGATAATTTTTTTACTGCGTGGACCATTCTTAATATTCGATAATTAACAATCATACATGGATCTAACAACTGCTTATATTTAAGGTTCAGACCAGTTTTATTTTTTAATTTTGAGAGCACCTGGTCAGGATTGAAGCTCTCTTCTAAGTTTTCTGGAAAAAAGGGAAAAACGATGAGTTTTCTTTTGGTGCAAGGAAAAACGATGAGTTGGATCAAAGGAAAACCTCCTTCGTTCTTTGGTAGAAAAACCGCAATTATTTTGTGGTTTGGCATTTGCACAACATTATCTTGTGCTTTTAAAATATTACATCAAATAAAGGTTTCTTAAATTGACAATCTACTACTAGTAAATTTTTTGGACAGAAAACTACCCAAGTATAATTAGGAAAATATTTTGGTTTGATATTATCTATCAAAATTAATCAGAAAAAATATATGAAAAAACCTGCTCGAATATTTTGAACCACAAAGTGGTGACCAAAACAGGCGAAACCACGTAGTTAAGTGTACTTTTACTATTAATTAAAGGAATTAAGAGTATATTCTTATCCGTAATTATGACATAAATTAGGAATCTGAGAATAATTTATCCTTAATTCAAAGATTTCTTTCTTATTTCCCTCCTCACTTAGATTTCCCTTCCAAATAAATTTAATATTTATCAATATTCATGAGAGAGCGTTATTATAATTTGACCAAAGTGATCAAAATATTTTGAATTCGTGTCGTTAAGAGTATAACAGTGTTAAATATTTATTGGTAGAATTTAACCACTTTTCAAAAATCGTATCCGGTTAGAACTTGGACTAGTTGACACAATGATATCCAATAGTGTTGGAGCGTAAATATTTTTAGAATAAAATGTAATAAGGGAGTGTGAATATGTCTAACCAATTGATTTATTGATTAATCATACGTGTTGACCTTTTCCTTTTTTCAATACAATCTACCTTTTCAAAAAGAAAGTGTTGGTGTTATACATGATGTGTCCGTGTTATGGATTGTGGATATTTGTTAAAATTGAAGGAACATTCTTCTTTGATTTAGGAAGAAAATTAAGGAACATACTTTCTTAATTTCTTCCCTAATTTAAGGAACATGTTTCCTTAATTTCTTCCTCATTTTCCTCCTTAATTTTTTCTTCATTTTTCTCTTTTATTATTTGTTTATACAACTAGGTAGATTCATTTTTTAGTACAAATATCCATGTTGTACATCATTATTTTCTTATGTTGTTCATTCATAAATCAAAATCTCTACAACTTCATTTCTCCTTGTATAGAGTTTCTCAATTTCTCCATCTTCCTCCTTATATGGAGTTTCTCAATTTCTCCATCTTTCTCCTTATATGGAGTTTCTCAATTTCTCATTCTTTCTCCTTATATGGAGATTTTCAACATGGTATCAGAGCATTAAATCTCTGTACTCTTCCGCTTGAAAAATATTGTCTTGTTCCTTCATCATGTTTCCAAGCTGGGACTGTTGAGCATCCACAGTCCAGCTTACGGGGGAATGTTAAAATTGAAGGAACATTCTTCCTTGATTCAGGGAGGAAATTAAGGAATATACTTCCTTAATTTCTTCCCCAATTTAAGGAATATGCTTCCTTAATTTCCTCCTCATTTTCCTCCTTTATTGTTTGTTTATACAACTAGGTAGATTTATTTCTTAGTATAAATATCCATATTGTACATCATTATTTTCTTAAGCTGTTCATTCATAAATCAAAATCTCTACAACTTCATTTCTCCTTCTTTCTCCTTATATGGAGTTTCTCAATTTCTCCAGGAGGAAAATGAGGAGAAAATTAAGGAAGCATGTTTCTTAAATTGGGGAGGAAATTAAGGAAGCATGTTCCTTAATTTCTTCCCTGAATCAAGGAAGAATGTTCCTTCAATTTTAACAATATTAGCATAACTCCATCTGGTCTTGGTCTTTGGACTGGAATAGGATGTTTTTTGGGTGGGAAGATGAGCAAGTCTGTGCCCTGTTTGAGTTGTTGCAGCTTGCTGTGTAACATGAGTCAATGGATGATGTGGTGAACTGGAAGTTCCAGAAGCAGGAGACATTTTCCATTGCTGCCGTACGACGGAAGCACTATGTGGGCATCTTTGGAGCTCAAGCAAATCCAATAGCGTCGCAGGTCTGGACAGGTAAGCTTCCGTTTAAGGTGGAGTGTTTCTTATAGCTTGGTCTCAATGGTAGACTGTTAACTCGAGATAATCTAATCACAAGGGGGATGGTTGATCGCTGGGATTGTTTATGTCCTGTATGTGGGATTGATGATGAAGGTATTGATCACTTACTCCTGTTCTGCCCTTTCTCTGCTTCGATTTGTAATTATTTTGTACGCTGCATCGAAGTTAGATAGTATTCAGGACCGAATTTGACATCTTTTTTGGAGGCATGGATGAGGCTAGTTCATGGTGGCATGATTGAGAAGGTATAGTTCGTCCTATATGGTAGAATTTTTTGGGAAATTTGGTTGATGAGAAATTGCACCATTTTCCAAGGAAATATGTGCGACAAGGAAATTCTCATTCATACTATCATTTTATGGATCCACGAATAGTTTTGATGGACGAACTCGATTTCAGACTTGGGTCATCAAGAGCTAATTTTTTTATCGAGTCCCTTAGTTAGTTGGTGACGTTTTTGTTTGTATCCTATCTTTTGTAACACCTGGTGTAATTTTTTACGAATATATAAAATTAATCAACTATCACAAAAAAAGTTTTGGCGCAGAAAATTATCCAAGAATTTGGCCCAACTTATCTCGATAAAATAATCGTAATTTTTTACTCGAATATCAGATTGATGCGATTACAAGAACCACAATCAAAATTTGGTTAATGTCTTAACAGTTTGGTGATTAGCGCGGATGATGGTTTCGCGACTTATCATGATAAAAACAAAAGAGTGCTAGGCAATTCGATGTATAGAGAGAATTCAAGAAAGGGCAGAACTCGACTTCAAGGTAAAGAAGACTTCTTGTTTGATCCGCTTACCATATCAGATTTATTAGTTAATTACTAATAACTAATGTTGGTTTTAAGGTAAGTCATTAGTAATTATTATTACTAGATAATTCTGGTGTTATGGCCAGCAGGTTATTTATCTTATTTAGGAATGGAAATTTTTCCGTAGATAAGCCGCCTAATATCAATCTTTAAGCCGCCTAATCTATTACCGAAAAAACACGACAAAAGTTCTAATCGAGATTGTTCCTTTAAGCAACATAAATAATTCACCGTAGTATTCTTTTGGCTGAGATAATTCAACGTAGTATTAATGCCAATATAAGATGCAAAGATTTTTTGATGTTGAGATAGGGGTGAATCAACGAATTCGAATCATAATTTGTCAATACAAATTATAAAAATTATAATTCGTATTTGATTCGTTCAAAGATAAATTCAGATACAAATTTAGATTCGTATGAGCTGTTTCAAATCCAAATCGAATTTCAAAAGAATCAAAGTTGAATCAGTTTCAATTTATGATCACCCTTACATGTAGGGTTTTTATGAAGAAGTCACGCCTCTTTAGGTCTCCTTATAAATTGGCCATACTTTAAATATACAATTTTTTTGGATAAGTTTACTTTAGTACCATATAATTTGATAATTTGCAGGTATGATCATGTGGTTTAAAAGCATAAAATACATACGTATAGTTCGATTGGGTGACCACGATTCGAATTCGAAAAAAATCAAAGTATAATTTACTGAATTCTAATTATGAAAACTGTGATTCATATTTAATTCACTCAAAGACAAATTAGAATACAAATACGAATTTGTGTGAACTGATTTAATCCACTTAAATTTTTGACGAATCAAATCAAATTAACGATGAACCCTACCTTGAGGCTTGGTTTAAATGACCTTAGAAAATAAAAATAAAAGAAAAATAACATGTAAAACTAAAACAACATATGAGGGTACAACATAGACATCAACCTATCCCAATGATGTCCCAAAGGCTGCACCGCCAAATGAAATTCATGACTAAAGACATGTAAAGATTCTCGTACAGACACTGAACATAAAGGGGACCCATCAAAGATACGAATTCCCTATTTTGCCATCTCTTGTCTCGCTTTTAACAAAAAAAATCTAAGTACGTGTGCATGTCTAAACATGCAAAAGGGGACTCATCAAAGGCAAGCTTAACTGATTAATTTAGGGAGATCAAATAGTTAATTAGCAACTAATCATTCACCTCCTGTTTCGGCCATTGTGGGTCTCATGCTGATCCCTCATTTGCGCGTAGAAGCTTGCAATGAAAGCGTCGGCTTTAGAATCAATCATATCGTCGGCGCTTTTATCGTCGTAATATGTCTCCTCTTCCTCTTCTTCCGAGTCCTCGTCGTCGTCCTCGAATTCGCTCTCCTTCCGAACCAGCTGCAGGAGGTCGTTGGCGGACGCGTACCGGCTCGAGGAGGAGGCAGACGGCGACGCACATGACGAGCCACCCAGCTGGGTGCTCGGAGCCATGAAAGGCGTGTAAGCCTCGAATGGCTCGGGCTCGGGAACTGGTAGAGAGCCGGCACGAGGAGAAGACGTGTGGTCGCTTTGAAGGTGCAAGGGGCGCATGGACCCAACAACGCTCCTCAGGGCGGAGGCCGCCTGGACCTGCGTTGACTTTGACTTCCCGCTTCCGAACCTGAACATGTGCATGGCCACCCTGAACAAGTTCATCAGACCATCCCGCTTTTTCTGCTTACGCAATATCGGAAGGCTCTTGTCGATGATGATCATGGAACATTTTTTATCGTCTCTCATGGCCGATTCTTGCAATTTTTCCATGAGAAGCAGAAAAACTAAGATCCGAGTGAACTTCCGGATGCCAGACGGGAAGAACAGAAAGATCCCCTTGCCCTGCAGAAAGCAGGAACTTGGAGGAGGGAGTTTTATATGAAAGGGAAATAAATAGGAAGGGAAAAGGAGAAAGATGCAAGTCTTTTATATTTCAAGGGTGGCACTATATTTGTCCATCGCGGTATATTCTGAGGTTCACTAATTGCAAGCGCCTCGGACGCGAATACTGTCTCTCTCTCTTTTTTGTTCAAGTTTTTCCTCCCGACACTTGGCTTTTAAAAGTTTTCTTTGTTTTAGAATTAGGAAAAGTTTTAAGTATGTAAAATTTTATTTTATTTTTAACGCATTAGTATAATTTTCGGTGGTGGTTAGACTTTTGACACCTAAAAAATGGAATAAAGGCTCCAGGAGAAGAAAATAAATTTCATTCCGAAATTGAAGACAGGAGGAAGAAATCTTAGTAGTGTTCTAAACGTTGACCTTTGTCTTTTTCTCTTTGCCATGTACCACTTTTTAAATTTGTTGCAGATAAAGGAGTACAAAAACGTTAACAAAACTCGAAACGGGTCGAAGTATTCGTTCCAAGATTGGCCTAACAGAGAGGGAGAAAAAAATCTAGACTAGGACTAAACTATAGGAACGATAAAGAGTAAAGAACAATAGATTTGTTATATTTCACCTCCAACAAAATTATAACACCTTTTAATTGTTGCTACCGTTGCAATCTTCCAGAAGGGTTTTTTTTCCCTTTTTTTTCTTAATCTGGAATCACACTATTTTTTTTTAAATAAAATTTTACACTATGATTACAATTGTTAGTGTTTGAAATATAAATCTTCTTGAATTAGTACATTTATTAAATTGTTAGGCTAAATATTTTTTGGCAGCGTGTATCTATAACATTCGGAGGTTTAATCAGCATGAATTTTTTATATCAACGTGGTCTATTTTTCAATTGAATATGGTTGTTTAATAGAAATGACATCAAATGATTAGTACGTCTCCTGAAAACACGTTTTCGGGAATCAAAGATACATCTCTCAATCGTTAAATATTTTATCATTGTTTCCATAAACTGTACAGAGTTCACTTCCTTTTTGTTAAGTTTTTATTGAAAAAATAGTGATCTAAATATCGTCACATATGAATCATCCTAAAATTATTTAACTCTGACTTTATTTATATTCACAGGAACGAAAAACAGATTGTGAGCACTTTTACTGGTTGTTGAAGATGGCTACCCTTAAAAAAAATAGCGTTCGTTTCCCCTTGGCCACAAATTGACAAAGATCCCAACAAAATAAATTAATCCAAGGAAGGAGCGCCTTCTTTCTTCAGTCTAAACTTGATTTATTTAGAATATGCCAAAACTAAACAACTCCGCCACACGTTTTTAAGTAGAAATTTTCTAAAATAATATCATAAAAACCGAAAAAAAAATCACATGAAAAAGATAATCATATAAAATTATAAGCTTTCGTGAGGTAAAAGCATAATGCGTCCAACTTTTTTTCGAGAGAAATAATGCATCCAACTAGGCACCAGCCAATTTCTTTTGTTTCCCCTGGCGCGGCTACGAAATAGCTAGGTTAGAAAATTCCATGTCGTTTCTTACACTTTTTTTTAACATGCTATTCCTAAGTCTATTTCCATTCCCAACCACACATCATACCAGATACTAAATCCAATAGATGCTAAATTTATGATTTAATCTGCTCCTCTCGTTACTACTGAGCTAGTCAATCAGAGATTTCGTACTCGTTATTATTTCAATAAAAAAAATTCAATTTTTGATATTCAGAATCGAATATTAAAAAATCGTATTAAAAAGAGACCCGAGAACCTTTCAAGCAACCAATATGGGATTACCCAGCAAACCACAAGGGTCAAACTTAAAAAATTGATCAAGTCTCCAGCCTAGTACAACTCGCGTACAGCGTGCAAGGCCCACAAGTTTCCGCCGCCCATCGCTCTCATTTCCACACCAAACCAACATTTCTAAGAAGAAATCACCAAACTACACCGCGTCTTAACTCTCTCTCATATCATGTATAAAACTGGATCACTTTTCTCCCATCAACCCAACAAGTATCATCCTATCAACCAAAACCAGAAGAAGAGAAGCGTCTCTCCAAAAGCTAGGAACCCTATTCAACACAGTTTCAAGTACATTACAACAAATACATTTCTCTCAAGCAGAAGAAGAGTAAAAGATGGCGAAGAGAGATCGGCAGCGGATTGCTCGTCGAGCGTGGAGCATCCTGCGTGTTGCATTGCTATGGACGCGGAAAGGCAGGTTGATTAAGAGAAGGTTGATGATGGAACTGCGTGTAGTACCCAAGTTCCTCAAGAGTCTTGGGAACCCTGCTCCTAGAGGCCAAATATCTTACACCAGGGAGAAGGAGCTCTCCTTTGACAAGACGCCTGTTTTCCATGTGAAAATGTACAGGCCGACCTCGACGCGGTTCAACATCCCTTGTATCTCAGCTCCTCAGGTCGACTTCGATTACGAGTTTGACGAAGACGAAGAGACCTGCAGAGGCTGTGATTATGAGCGTGACTTTGGTGGAAGGATAAGTTTCTTGATGAGCCAAGAAGATGATGGCTACGACGAGGAGATAGTGCAAGAAGAAGAAGAAGAAGAAGAAGAAGAAGAAGATCAGGAGGAAGGAATCGACTTGAGAGCTGAGGAGTTCATCGCCAAGTTCTATGAGCAAATGAAGCTTCAAAGACAGAATACAATGAGAAGATGAACACAAGTCATTAATCTTAGTCCATTGCACAAAAATCTTAGTCCATTGCACAAAGAAATTTTGTTCAGTTTTTCTTCTTGTTCCACAAATATATAATTGATATAACCAAACGTTACTGAGCTAAAGTGTCCTATTGCTGCTTATCACGCCGATCAAAATTCAGGCTCATGATCCAAATGCTTAATGCTAATTACACTTGATAGCCAGATATTGGATGTTTCTCCACTCAAAATACACTAGTTCAAGAGAAACCTAGGAATATAATAAATTTTTGCACATCTAAGTCCCCAGCGGACACATGATAATATGCTTCGGCTAACAAAATCCATGTGACAATTCTTTTTAAGTTTTCATGAATTGCACTAGGGGTCTGAAGCTATCCTAAATCCTAAACACAAATGCCTCTAAACAGGACTCGCGCGGGGTCTACAGATTGCCGGAGAAGAAGATACCGGCTCCATCTCCTTCAAAGCTCTGTGTACTATGGATTCACTCACACCATTACCATCCCGGGTTTGCAGAAGCTATAGCTTCTATCTTCTCCTGCATCAAAAGCAGGGGGATCATGTAGCATGCATGCATGATGCAACTATGATCAAGTGTTTTGAAGATAGAAGGGCGACCAATTTGTACCTTGTTAACAACAAATTCATCAGATCATATTCCATTCTGATGAGTGGCAAGATGCGATTCCAGCTGTTTCGTCGCTGCCAATATAAAACCTGAAATAGCAATGGCAAGGAGAAAGATTGGAAGACTATTAGATTGATCAAGAAGAAAGAGATGGGAATATATCCAATATCTACTCCATCAGTCATAAGTACCTAAAAATGGAGCCGACGGCCGGCCAGGACGTGATTTAAACTCGGGATGAAATTGCACACCAACATAGTATGGATGACCAGGGAGCTCTAAAATCTGTGCAACATGACGAAAAAAATGTCCATGAATTCAGTAAATAGGTGAATGACCAAGCCATCAACCTCCCACATGCCAAGAAGATACTGCCACACAGGAAAATTACGATAATCTACTAAATGCAAGTCTGACCTCCATACGCCTTCCAGTTTCATCTTTCCCAACAAACTTTAAGCCAGCTTCTTCAAGGACAGCTACCTTCTCAGGATTTACCTGCTCCACAAATTGACGAAAGCCATCCCCACAATCACGTGTAATATAGGAAAACCAGGTCGGTTAGCCACTTCAAGTAAACAGTAAAAGTTCCCAACTAACCTCGTATCTATGTCGATGCCGTTCCTCTACAAACGGATTATTACCGTACCTGGAATTTTATAATTTTGATGGAACATATGCAAATAAGAACATGCTCCGCATTGTATCAGAAAATATAATTTGCTCCAACTTTGACATCAGCAGATAGAGATTCAAAAGGGGTGCTGGTTTAGAAAATAAAAGGCAAAAAAATTTACCAACAGTTATGGTGTATCATGGATTTCCAACTATCGGAATTCACTTTCTTCTGATATAGCATCAAAGCATTCATTCCTTGTATATGTTTAATATACTAGATATATAAACACACTTGTCAAAGTGTGTTTGTGTGTGTGTGTGTGTATATATATATAAGCATTACGCTTGAATATGTTAAACCAGCTACTGAATACAAGCTTCTTCCATGTGTATAAATTGGAGGCTAACAAGAACAGGCACATTTTCCAATAAACATGGGAAGTATGCAATAAGATACAGAAGAGAACTATCATCTTCTTTCTTGAGAGATCTCTGAAATATCCAAAAAAGAGAATGATACGCAAATCTACATACAGTTTAGCTGTGGTGCAATCAGAAGTCTGGAAGATTGTCTTTCGAGATCCTAATCTCATTGTGCTTCCCATGTGCGTCCTTGAACCCTGCATTCAAATGGAAAACAATATAACATGACACTGAGTGATGCAAAATGAAAGTGACACTGCCATAGCATACCTCTGGCATGAAGATTACAAAAGGATCAGGTGTTTCTTTGTCAAATTCAGTACTGTTTGCACTTTCCGACTTCAAAACCTAAAGACAAATGATCAGAGAAGAGTTAGAGGTGCCAAAGAAAAAGGGAAAAGGTCACCATGTCACTTACTGATCTTGCAAATTCGATCACAGAGATCTGCATCCCCAAGCAAATTCCAAGATAAGGAACATTATTTTCTCTAGCATACTTGGCAGCCAATATCATTCCTCTCACACCACGATCCCCAAAACCTCCTGGAACCAGCACACACGCAGCATTCTGCAGGGAAAATGTCGGAAATAGTCAAGGATCATCTGAAGACCTACGAAATTAAGGGGAGAAAGGATGCACGTCGAGGCAACTCTTAGACTTTATCTAATATATTTTCCTGTCTGCAGTAAGAGCCAGACACATAAGTTTGATTGTGAGAGTTGTACTCGCAAATGTCAATTCCTAGACAGGATTAATCTCGACACAAATATCCCCAGTGGAATTTCACCCAAAGAAAAGTTCTCCATAAAATTTTTTTTTTGGTGCTAAATAAGCTAGGAATTAATTAGAAGGCACCAAGGGGGTGCGCACTCATGTACATCAAAAAAGACCTATTACAATCCTCCACAAAATAAACAAGATCCAACTCACTACAACTTTCCCTCTATGACAGACATCTATAACACCCATCCACGAAATCCGACATTGAGAAATCTTTCCTGTCAAACACCCTCCTATTCCTCTCTCCCCATAAGCATTGCATGTTCTCAATGGAAGAGTAACCACACATGAGAAACAAAATTAAACAATGAGGAAAAAGCTATAATAATTGGTTCTCAATCTCACCCTCAATGTCTCCCACGCAGTGGCATGAGCTGCTGGTGCCTGTATCAAGTAAATGTTCAGAAGGCTGATCATTCAATGCAATACTGCTATGCATACACCAATATAACAGTTATAACTACGAGTCATTACTGTTTTTGCACTTTCGTCTTCCAGATCAGAAGCTGCAATCCAATCAATGGATGGCTTCAACGAACATGCAACGCATGCGTGTAGAAGAGCCTGAAGATACATAAAACACATGAATAAATCCTTAATGAAAATGGAAGCATTCTGCATTAAGGAAATGCAATCTTCATAAACGCAATGGTTGGGAAGCAGTAAGATTTATTATCATAATTTGACTGGCAGCATGGAGTACATAGACCTAAATTATTGAGACAAGTTATGAGTATCATATGAGGGTGTTCCATTGAAGATTGGGGTGCATCTATTGGAAGAGATGCTTAAAAGAATTTTCAGGTCTAGATCAAACCAGAATGCTACCCTCCATATAAGCCACACACAGATTCGGCAGACCCGGAAGGTAACTTTTTAAGAATATTTCTCATTAGTCATATCTCAATCAATTTTAATGGAGACCTTTTTCATTTGATGAATCAGTTTGAATGTCGATCATAAATGAATGGTAAGAAAAGTTGAACTGGTAGCACACCTTGACAACAGATAGATATGAATCTGTCAAGCCCACATATTTTCCAACCATTGCTATCCTCACCTGCCACATATCATATATTCTCATCTCAGGAAATGTAAAAGAGAAAAAAGAGAGTAGAAGAGCACGATGAGCCCATTTGGCAATTTTGAGAAATACTAACAGAATGACTGATGTTATCATAAGTTTCAGCCATCTTGGTCCAATCTCGTAAATCAGGAGGCGTAGCAATGCTGAAAGAACAATGGAGTATTGAACAGATCGCCATTAACCTTCTTCATTCAGCAAATTGTTCAATAAATAATACCTCTGCTCACTTAAAGGAAATACTACACTGTACCAAATTAAAAAAAATGAACAGAAAGTAGCATTTACTAAAAACATCTGCAATCATTTTCTCGCTCCACTAAAAGAAAATTCGGTAGCAACTCTCCATACATAAACAACTTCAATCTATATAAATCTTGAGTGAAGAAAGGAGATTCAATCAACCTGATTAAGTTTAGTTGTTCCAGAATGGCACGATGAGCATTTTGATTCTGAGTAAAAGAAGAATATCAAAGAAAATTAGTGTTTTATTGAATGAAAAAACTTTTTCAGGCCCACGGAATTAAAGAACTGAATGAACCCACCCTAAGTAACAGCGGGACATGCCAAATGTTCGGAACATCATGGATATTGATGATATTGGTAGCCTGGTGCAACACAGAGTTAAAATCTCCACATTTCAAGACATAATTACTACTAACCTTGACAGAAAGCCAAATCCAGAAGCCAAATCCATTTCATCTTACCGGAACATGGCAAAACTGTGAAAGCTTTTCTTTTGTATTATCCAGCAATGGCTGCAGGCCGAATAGGATAAGTCATTGTGTGCCATCATGTTCTATTCAAACAGTGGATATATGTAAAGGTGCAAAACGTTTGTGGTGAATAAATCCGAGCCAAAGAAACTCAAGCCTCTAACTAATTCCAGCAGAATAGGGTTCCCAAGAGAAAAAAAATCATTTACCTGAGCAGAACGGCATGCCAAAAGATGTGGGGTCAAGCCTAATGCTCGCAACTCCCTGACACTGTGTTGAGTAGGCTTTGTTTTCTGCATGCAAATTGTCAGAGTTAAGATCTCCAATTCAAACTGGACCAAAATTGGCTTTGGAGTCGGTAATATGAAACAATGATGTTACACAATCATGATAAATTTAAATACAAGAACCGTGAGGTATTACTTGCTCTCCCACAACGCCAATTACTGGTATTAGGCTAACATGAATCAGGCAGAAGTTATCCTGCCCTGCACAATGAGCATAGTGAAGTGAGTCGGTCAAATGAGGATCTCAGTTTCAAAATGAGGTGACAAGAGAGAAGCATCGACTGAACCCGAGGAAAAAATAGCAGGAAAAGCTGATACTAGTCCAATACACAATGAAGCCGTTATCATACCAACAGTGAAAGACAATTGCCGTAAAGCTTCAATGAATGGCATGGATTCTATGTCACCTGAAAAGGCCAAAGAATGCAAAAGGAAACAATGTAAAAGGAAATGATAATAATTCTAGAAGAAAATGAATGTTTGTTCCACCGAGCTCATACCCACGGTTCCTCCCAATTCTATCACACATACATCTGCAGGACCCTCCTGTCCATCCACAGAAGTGGATGAAACTCGTTGAATCCAGTTCTTAATGGCGTCAGTGACGTGAGGGACCACCTGAATTTTTTTATCCCAAACTGAATCAGAAAAACTCGGAGGCTCATCGCAGTATACTAGTGGAAAACAAACAAGACTCGACACCTGAACAGTCTTCCCGAGATAATCGCCTCTCCTTTCCTTTTCAATGACCGACTGGAGCAACACCGAATAACAAGAAAAGAAGAAAGCGCGCCTCAGAGCTCAATATACACAAAAAAGACCATCAGCTATGTCATCAACCAGTAAAGACGCTCTTCGATTACCTGATAAATCTTTCCAGTAGTAATGTTGTTGTCTTTGGTAAGCGTAATGTCGAGGAAGCGCTCGTAGTTCCCCAAGTCCAAATCAACCTATTTCCCAAAAATAACAGAGAATGAGAAGAACAACTCCAAGAAAACCGCGGATAAAGACAAACTTGGCTTTTCCTTCAACTATTATACAACTCCTAGAAGCAGTTTCTTGTCCTATGCATCAAATGTAATCTATTTAACAGCAAATCCAATTAAATCGACAAAAAAAAAGCGAATTAGATTACCTCGCCACCGTCATCGAGAACAAAAACCTCCCCGTGCTCGAAAGGGGACATGGTGCCCGCGTCGGTGTTCAGGTAAGGATCTAACGGAACAACCAGAAACGACGCCGTGAGTCACTCGCTCAAAACAAAAAAAAATTAAAAATTAAAGGAGAAATGTAAACTAAGCCGCCAACCGATTTTAATAGAGGTGACGCGGAGGCCACAGGCTTTGAGGGCGACGCCGACGCTACTGGCGGTTACGCCCTTCCCGAGGCCGCTAACGACGCCTCCGGTCACCACCACGTACTTCATTGCTCGGTCAGCCGCCGGCGCCGGCGCCGGTGTTTGGGCGGTGGTGGAGGTCGCTGCTTCCATGTGCATGCAAGGTGTTTGTAAAAATGTCCGAAAGGGAAGAACCGCGAGGAACGCTTTTTTGGATCCGGATCTTCTAAACAAACCCACGAGCGGGCAACGGATTTGGACTGAGCTCCAGGACTTACCTAGTAATACGTTTTTATACATTTTTTTCCCTCTTTTGCTTCTCTCTCTCTCTTCTTTTCGTGTTTTCACATTTGCGGGTTTTTTTTTGGCAGAAGTTCTTACTCTTAAGTTTAACTGCATGAGTGCCTGAAAAAATAAAAGTTTTAACAAAATTTTTTTTTTGGTATAACTTGTATCACATTCACGCACAACGATTATAAATTTAATCAAATGTTGTCAGATTATATTCTTTACCACTTCTCTATGGTCGAACTCAGACATTAATTAGAGCGGGAATTAATTTGAAATCTTGAATTTAAATATATGTATTATACAATTTGGTAGATGAATGTTGTTGCATTTTATAATCTTATTCAGACTTGGAGTAGTTTCAAGGAAAAAAAAATTAATCACAATTATTTTTTATGTGAGACCCTCAGGTAGATGTCGATAGCTCCCAATTCCATTCACAATGTTCAAATGGGAAAGCTTCCCCGGCAGTTAATGACTACCTTCATTTCAGTTTCATTACGGAAGAGTCCACTGAGAGAGTCTGAGATAATATACTAGCCGACACCAGGCACCAGCTAGCATTTTTTAGATGACATGTTGGATTAATTAGTTTTCGGGTTTGAATTTTTAAAAATATAGTGGTATTAAATATTTATTGAGATAATTTTGTTACTTTTTAAAGATCGCACCTGATTTAAATCTAGATTAGTCGGGTACAGATATAGGGATGGCGATGGGCAGAATCCGGGTAGGATCTATAGGACCCAGATCCTTACCCTCTTTTTAAATGGTAGACCCAGATCCTTATCCTTATCCTCTTAAAAAATAAGGATTCGGACAGGATCTGGGTCCTAAAAAATCGGGTAGGATCAAGGCGACCCGCGGGTCCAATTTTTTAAAATATATTTAATTTTTAAAAATTAAATTATCTTTTGATAGTTTTCAAATAGCAATGAGACATTTTCATTCATTAAAAATATCAATACAAAGAAACCAAAAAAATAAATCAAAAAAAAAGTTAAAGTTGGGTAAGTTAAAATTGAGAATTTGGTTTGTAATTTTTGCTGCTATTACTTGGGGCATGTGGCTGTTTCGTAATGGTATTATCTTCAATGAGGCGAGGTACGATAATGAGCTTCTCCTGTATTTTGTGCTCTTTCATGTCTAAGAGTGGATCCTTTGGACGGATGTCTTGATCATTCACAATCAATCACTGCTCACTTTCTTGATTGCCTACAAGAATTTTTAGGTCCCTCTTTTTTACCTCTTGAGGTTGAGGAAACGTTTTGGTCGGGGGTGGGGTTGTAACTGATGTAAATATCGGGCCCCTTTATCTTGTCTTTCTTTTTGCGCTTCCTCTGTTTTGAACTTTTATTTTAATAAAAAATATTTACCTACCAACAAAAAGTAGAATTTTGTATTATGTCTAATAATTAATATACATGTATATTACTTTAAAATTAATTTAAAAAATTCGGGTAGGATCAGGGCAGGATCCTATAGATCCATACCCATGCCTTTATCCTTTTAAAATATCAGGATCCGGGCAGGATCAGGGTCTAGACCCGGTCAAAGTTAACGGGTCTTGGACCCTTCGGGTCTGGATCAGGATAGACCCTCAGGGTAAAATATCAGGATCCGGGCAGGATCAGGGTCTAGACTCGGTCAAAGTCAACGGGTCTTGGACCCTTCGGGTCTGGATCAGGATAGACCCTCAGGGTAAGGGTCTAATTGCCATCCCTATACGGATATAGATGGCATAAACAAAAAATTATATTATATAGCGGTCAAATGATTCAAGGCTAATTTTATGGACCAAATATTAGTCGAGATTTATATTCTCGTCATTTTTCTGAATCAAAATGTAATTTAGATGCGAAGAACAAAGGAGGGGTACTGAGAAGAAATTGTCCTTTCTCAATCAAAGTTGATAGATAACGCAAGGACCAAACTTTTTGCGAACCCGGGTCTGAGGCGTGGGCAATAAAACGCATATTCCTTAAATATTCGGCTTTTTCATGAAGTTGAGAACTTCCTGTCTGGTTAATTTATGGTATACTAACCGCTAATTGACATGCTTTTGAACATCTAATCAACATCTTGTCGAGGATGCTCGATGTTTTTTTAAAATTTTTGATATTTAAAGATGAATTCTCTTGAATTTTTTTAAATATTTTTTTTACATTTATAAGATTTGAACAAATTTTTTTTTAAAATAAATCCAAATATCTTACTGAGTGTCGGGGATGCTCGATTGCGAAAGTATCAAATGAGAAAGCAAAATTCTATACTAGTACATAATGCATCCAAGGCCATTCGAGAAGTTTTTTAGGCATGTTCCAAAAATTTTGACTGTTGCGTGAGGTAATTTTAGATTTTTCTAATAACTTCATTATTTTAATTATTCAGATTTTTATTAAGTTTTTTTTAGTTTCATTGTTTAGAACTTTAGTTAGTGTTTTTTATTTGCCTTCAAAGATTTCTTGGGACAAAAATGTCTATATTCATAGAAACGAAAGAAAAAAAATACTATTTGTCCAACTATTTGGATTCTCAAAACGAGAAACTCATCTTACAGATAACATTTTTGCTTTTTTTTTTTCCAAAGATATTAGATGTTTGCTATCTTAAGTTCAAGCTCTTCCCCTGGAAAAAATATCATTGGGAGAGTGCTACTTCTAAAAGGCTTGTGCTCGACTCTGAATAACTAACAGTATCCAAAAAAATAAAATAAAAAAAGTTCCAGTCCTGTGCTAGCAACCAGCCAAAATAACCTGTAGAGACAAATACAGTCTGGATCAACAATCTCAGAAAATCTTGAGTTGCATTAGAACCTCAGAGCTGAAGTAAAACGGATAGGTTGGACCAAAACCAGCAATAAGCTCCTCCAAGTTACATAAGGATGCAGAGAAAGCAGCATACCGAATCTCTCGTCTTGTGTGCTTACTGATTGCTGATGTTTAAGCTGTCAAAACTGGAGAGCCGCGAACAAACACGTCGCGAACAAGCAAATCAAAGGCATACAGATGATGATGATGACGACGACGACGAACTTCAAGAGCTGCTTCAGTGATATCTCACTCCTTCATCATTTACAACCTCTCCAATGAGATAACTTTTATTGCCTACGTCCTCTTGTATTCTGTGGGAGGCTTCCTTGGACACGACAAGAACCATCCCGATTCCCATATTGAAGGTCCGCATCATTTCAACGTCCTCTACTCTTCCGGCCTGATACAGAAAGAGCCAGTAATGGACATTAAAGCTGCATTATCGATAAGAGAATTGGCAAATATCCAGGGCATTCGCAGCTAATACTCAGAATCCGAAAGCAGTCTACCTCTTGGATCCATTTGAAAACATTTGGGACCTCCCAGGAGTTCTCGTAGATAGCAGCTCCAAGGCCTTTCGGAAATACACGAGGTATATTGTCAGTGAACCCACCTCCAGTGATGTGAGCTATTCCCTTTACACCTCCTTTGTTCACTAAGTCAAGGACCTGCTTTTAGGAAAATGTGTTCCGCAACTTAGATACCAATTGGGCTTTCAGAAAGAAAAAAAAAACTTGGATTCGGATCAAAACAACAACACAATGCTTTTTTCGGGCAATTAAAACCAAGCCAGAAAATTAACCTGCTTCACATATATAATAGTTGGGGCCATAAGAGCTTCACCCAATGTAATATTGTCGCCTGGAAGTCGGTCCTGCAAAGAAAGGCCACTCCGAGCAAGAACCCTATAAATGACAAGTGGAATGAAGTCATTATCGCTGGAAACGTTTGTTCTCAATCAACATGAGGTTCTTGGTACCAAACATAAGCATATAAAAAAGAAACCTAACCTTCTAACGAGAGAGAATCCATTAGAATGCACCCCACTAGATGGTAAGCCGACGAGAACATCCCCAGCAACAATGTTCTTCCCATCAATTACTGAGTCCTTCTTAACAATGCCAACAGCAAAGCCGCTGAGGTCATACTCGCCCTCCGCGTAGAAGTCTGGCATCTCTGCAGTCTAATTGGCAATGACTTATTGCATGATCCGGAAGAATATGTAAAGAAACAAACTTTCCCCTTCAATCAGCTCCAACATAGAATCGTGATCACCAGTCAACCACAATATACTTCATAACCCATAGAATGAAAATGAAATCTTAAAGCTATGGTTCATGGAAACCCTCTACGAAGAACGAGGCATCTCCTCTCAGCAGCCCAAAAGCGTTTAATCATTAGCCACAAGCATGTGTTAGTTTGCAGAAACATGTAGCTACAAAGAAGTATGTACAAATGCAACAGCATGGAATTATTCGTACATTTACCTCTCCCCCTAAGAGAACGCAGTTCGAATGTCGGCAGCCATCAACAATACCTTTTATAACCTGATTAAAAGGAAAGAATATGAATGAGTACCAGCCTAGCGCAATCAAGCATACAACCGAAGCAAATCTTCATCCATCACATCGGCTATTACCTTCTCGGCCAGATCAACATCAAGACGACTAGTAGCAAAGTAATCAAGGAAAAACAGCGGCTTTGCGCCAGACGTAACTACATCGTTAACACTCATCGCCACCTGCAGCGTGCTTTGATCCGATTAGTATGCAAGTCAGAGCAAGAATAAGATCGATAACACGAATCCTCCGACGCCACATTACCAAGTCGATCCCGATGGTGTCGTGAATACCAGTCTCGAATGCCAGCTTAAGCTTTGTTCCTACACCATCGGTTCCCGCTACGAGATACGAATCCCCTGCAAAACACACAACACCAGCAACCGATTCGAAATCATCCGGGACCGATTCGGAATCCCGCCACAAAGGTTTGTTCCATACATTATGAACTCCTGATCCAAACATGCTTAACTCACCCAAAGGGAAGAGGCCCCCGAAGCCGCCAATCTGGGGGGCCATCTTGGCTATTCTCCTAACGAGCTCGGACCCGGCATCGATGTCGACGCCGGCGTCCTTGTAGGTGAGCCCGTCGCTGTCGGATTTGGACATGGGGGCCACGCGGGTGGCACTCCGGGAAAGGGGAGGGAGGAGCCAGGAGGTTGCAGGTCG
The DNA here is from genome assembly GCA_963995505.1 of Hypericum androsaemum. Taxonomy (NCBI): domain Eukaryota; kingdom Viridiplantae; phylum Streptophyta; class Magnoliopsida; order Malpighiales; family Hypericaceae; genus Hypericum; species Hypericum androsaemum. The sequence continues at coordinate 6,244,914 of OZ023185.1, read as the reverse complement.
GAGAAGGGGGGAGGTGGGGCCCACGGGAAGAGCAAGGTGAGACCAACGCCCGTAGAAGCTCCGTGTTCGTTGCGACGTTCATGGGTGGTTGGTGGGTTTGTTTGGGAGAGAGAGTAAAGTTGTAAGGGTTTATGGAATGTTTGTTAGGGGGACAAGGTGGAGAAGGTTGGAAGACTTACTTCTGTTTGGTTTTTCACTTTTTTGAACTCAGCCCACGAGTCAACTAAATATAAATAAATAAACAAGATGGAATTCTTAATTACGATGGTAATTAGAATCAGATTTTGAATAGGTCTAGATCGGGATCTTATTATTAGGATACTTATTTTCTTAAAAAATAACAACATAAATATGTATCTATAGGAGTATGAGTGAATTTTCTAAGATAATATTGGAATAATATATATACTAATTACTAAACTTAAAAGCAGGTACCAAATTCCCAAGTGCAAGTTCCAACACGGACCACTCTCTCAATGATCATCATATGCCTATTGTGTATCTAATTGAACATTTTCTTTTTTCTTCAATGATCCTAGTTCCAACTTAGACTATGTTCTCTTTTCTTCTTTAATTTTTATGTTCTTTTATATCATGTTATTCATTACTTATCTGTCTTTGATTGTCACAAGTAGCGACTAGTCTTCTTTTGGGCATGGTGCCCTGATTATTGGTCAATTATTTTGTGATTATAAAATTTGAAACTGTTGGAGCACGAAATTAATGTCTCGGAGTGATGACGGTCTATCTCCGGATGTGCGGGAATCGGCTCGAGCTTGTCGGAACGAGAAGCTCGGGCGAGAGGGCGAGACCGAGCGCTCACGGGGAGCCCGGGCGAGAGGCCCCTCTCGCCCGCGTAGAGGAGGCCGAGCGCTCACGGGGAGCCCGGGCGAGAGGCCCCTCTCGCCCGCGTAGACGAGGCCGAGCGCTCACGGGGAGCCCGGGCGAGAGGCCCCTCTCGCCCGCGTAGACGAGGCCGAGCGCTCACGGGGAGCCCGGGCGAGAGGCCCCTCTCGCCCGCGTAGACGAGACCAAGCGAGGACTCTTCTCGCCCACATGGCCGAGTCCTATCGAGAAACTCGTCCGACTCAAAATAGGCGAGAGGCCGGTAGGAGGCACGAGCGAGAAGCCGAGTGAGAGGCGTACGGCAAGAGGTCGAGTGGCGAAAGGCCGAGCGAGAGGCCGAGTGGCAAAAGGCCGAGCGAGAGGCCGAGTGGCGAGAGGCCGAGTGAGAGGCCTACGGCGAGAGGTTGGGAGAGAAGCCTAAGGCGGGAAGCCGGGTGAGAAACTTAAGGTCGGAAGCCTAAGGCGAGAAGACGAGCGAGGAGCCTAAGGCGAGAAGCCGAAGGTGAGAAGCCAACTTGGACCCGAGAGGGAAGCTCATTTGACCTTCGTAGGCGGGAAGGCAATTCCGGGAATAGGTCCACTTTGGTTGTGGAGGCCGTTAGCTTGAGCCCATTTTGAGATTCACTTTGGGCCTGACGAGATGTCCGTCTTGGGCGATGACGGACTTGAGTCAAGATTTTGCGTGGGAGATCGAGAAGGTCAAAACGATCTATAGTTTCCTAACTTGAGCCGAGATTCTCAATATTTGGCAAGACTTGGTAAGTTCCTCTTTAGGCCGCGATCGCTTGGTCATCACGTTTTGAAAGCTTCCTATCCGAGGATGGGATTTGCTCATTTAAGGAAGACGGCTTGTATTGAGCCGAGAGGATCCCGTCATGTTAGGAACAAATAATTTTAAGCGGATCTCTCGGGATTGAGACTTGGAGCCGAAGGTCTTGGAGGCGGTTTAGGATTTCCTATTGTGAAGGTGCGGAGGTTAGGTTAAGGCACTATATATAAGGAGGGCTCGGGCGAGAGAATGGACATCAACCAACAACACAACACACAACTACTTTACTTTTACTTATCATTGTTGCTTTTCCTTTCCTTAGCCCGTAGTCCGTAGTTCATAGCTTAGCCTAGCCTAGTTTAGTTAGACCGACCTTGGGACGACCACTCCGGATCCGTCTCGGGTTACTTGTTCACTTATCCCCGCAACAGAAACTTTTCGGCTTTTTTATGCTATCGCCGCCTGTTGTGATGACATGGCACGTCATCATCGAATAGGTGATGTGTCGTGGTACGAAGATACTCGAGTGTATAATTGTTACATCGTTGAAATCTCAGGTATTCGATTGAAGAATTTTAAACTACGAGATAAAGATATGTCAAATGATAATAACACAAAGGACTAAGGTAAAGTTTTCCAAGTATGAAACGTAAGTAATTCGATTTTATAGGTTTTAATGTTTCATATCTCCTCACAAATTAGTGAATAAAGTCATAAAACAAACAACACCGGGAAACAAAATCGCTCCCTCCCCACTCGTCCTCGTCGGACAAAAACATTATAAAGCAGAGAGCCTCCAATTTCCATCAACTCCCAACAAGGCAAGCATCTTCTTAAAGACAATTGCTTGTACCCGCTGGTCCTCTCTGGCCAAGTCTTGTACAACAAAGAAGCAATAAAAGCCAAATGAGGTTGGACTCGGACTCGAACTCAGGACCTGGCTAGGTTTCCTCGTCACCAACAACGGGGTCGCCTAATGCGAAGCGATGTAGAGACCCAGATGATGACTTGTACATTGATTGACAACCTCCATTCCCACAAGCGCTACCTCAGTGAGGTCCTACTTGTACCCTTTTTTCTCTGTTCTTTTCTACTCCTAAAGCTCCAATCTTTTCCATGAATTCTGATTTAGGTCCTCATTTATTGGATTATCCACTTCGGTCCTTTCCTGGGTTCGCATCAAGTTAGGTAGGGTGGGCTCTTTTTGCAATGCGGCCGTTCTGCTTATAGAAATGGTGATATTTGACACAGTGCCGATTTGAGGAGAGCTGCACTGATGCGATCTGTGCAAATGAGAATACATCCTCATGGGTTACCCTCTACCGAATTTCCATTTGGTTTACTTCAGGAGTCGGCGCCAAATATAGAAACCAAGGAGAGACCTTGTTCGTGTATGAAGTCCTCACCTGATGAGGAGGAGTACCAGAGTGATGATTATTCACCAATGGGTGCATCAGAAACTGAATTTAGTGAAGAACGGTCATTTGAAGAGTCAACTACACAGATGGAAAAGGATAAATCCGGTGGTTGATCACTTTGCCGCGTCGATACAATATAAATATACATGTTTCTCATCTATTTGCTAATGAATGTGGATCTGTCGATCGAACAGAAAGAAAATATTAACCACCGGAGCAAACACACTTTTTTGATAGAAAGGCGTGCGGACCGCCTTATTAATATTAGTTAGCCCAACAGCACCCAATTATCTGCCTGCACCTTATTCTATGAAGGTCCAACAGTCGCTTGGATTGGAGTGATAAAGAGAGTTGAAAACTATTATCCATCTCCGAGGGCCAAGATGGATATTCAGTATTGCTAACTCGTCGAATGGAGTGTGATAAAAGAGAGTTGAAAACTATTATCAATCTAAATAAAGCAGAGATCAGAAGTCGAAGAACAACTAGTGGACTGGCTAAACAAGGTATGCCAAAGGCTTGCTCCTACAACGCCTTTGATTGGAATCTAGGTCTACAAATAAGGCTTTGATCCAATAAAGTACACTCGGACTGCTTCGGGGAGGCAGCCGATCCTAGAAGTAAAAACTCGAATGCGGAACAGTTAAAAGAGGACCCATGTTTATTCCGAGGCAAAAGATGAGAGGATGTTCTTCTTGAGGGTGAATTCGTCTGCCTTCGCAGGGCTGATGGACTGCACCAAACAATCAGGGAAGAATTGTGACTAGCAGTATCTTGTAAAGTTGGCCACATGCTATTCAAATCGTAGTACCAAACTGTCGGAAGACATTGGTCTACGACCTCCATGTTATAAGAGCAATTACCTTGTCTAGCAAACGCTGCAACCGCTCGGTTTCTTTCTTAGCATAATCGGCACCTTTGTCCATACTGCTTTTGGCAGCTTTCAGGTAGATCTTCCCATACCTATAATTGTAAGGAAATTCAATTACACCTATTGTCCAAACAGTGCTTCAACTCCAAGGAGAATTGATAACAATAACACAGTTAATATGCCAGCAGTTCAATAAGTACCTAGCAGCGGAACCTGTGAGTTTCTCAACTTCCTCCTCAATCCGTGAGAAGATTGCTTTCTTCTCCTCGTTACTTGCAGCAACAAACTCTTTTACCAAAGCATCTAAACTTTCGACAATACCTGCCTGTTCAAGAAAAAGAAAATTGCTAAGCACAGAAGCAAAGCATAGAGAAGAGAGTTACAACTTTCTTGAAAGTCACTAACTTTGGAGGTAAGCTGTCCTTTTCCATCGCGACTAGTTCCACACTTTTCATTGATGAAAATGACAAAGTCGTCCAAGTCCCTCCCACCCTCGTAATCCTCCCCAGCTTTATTGCCTCTTGGAAAGAACTTCAATGTTGGGAATCCGCTTACTCCGTACCTGCACAAGACAATGATCAGATATGACTCAAGTTAGCTCTTAATACAGGGAACACGGGAGTGTGATGTGACATACTTCTCTGCGAGATCTCTATGCTTGTCAGCATCTAGATTGGCAATGACAACACCTTCATCCGACTTAAATGCAGTTGCCACCTTCTCATATGTCTGAACAATCAGAATAGCTCAGATCATTAAATTCACCAGATAATCAACTATATGCCAACAGAACAGAAACACACATAGTTACATAGTACATTAAATTTATAAAGAAAGAATGATCAGGAGAGAAAGCTATCACATACAGGAGCAAGGCTCTTGCAGTGGCCACACCTGAAAAGGAAAGAATATTATTTAGTTATTACTTAAAAAACAAAGTGTCCAAAAACTTCAAGAAACTCAGCTATTAAGTAATATATGCTGATATGCTTACCATGGTGCATAAAACTCAACTAGAACATCTTTGGTTTCATCCGAGACAATCTCATCGAAATTATCAGCGGTTAGAACCACAACGCTGGATGGAGCAGCAGCTATCTTCACATTGGTTCCTACATGCGAGGAATATCAATTTATCATGACAAAGTCAAACAATGATAGGATGATAAAAGAAATAAAGATAACACCAAGATGCAAAGGGAAAAGACAACTTACCTCCTTCATTGTTCACAAACTCAGCCAAGGGTTCCGCAGTTCGTGGACCTTCATACCTGCCATCATAGACAAATCAATTCTATCATCAAGAATGAACAGAAAGGAAAAGAATACCACGTCCCAAGTGTGGATAGATCTAGATGACATTACTTTTTAGGCTCCAGAGATCCTTTGGGGAACCACTGAATAGTCGGATATCCACTAACTCCGTATTTGCTACACACACTTTTATGCTCATCACAATCCACCTAAAAAAACCAAAAGCGTGATACACATGGGCCAAGTCAGTAGAACAAACACATCATCTATCATAAAGGGTATAATCAAAAGATCCAACCGGGAGCAGAGGTCCCATATCAAATGGTGGTACTTATTCCCCAATCGCACTGCAAGAACACCAGATTGAAACAAACAAGAGATGAGAGCGTGTACCTTCCCAATCAGGACAGACTTTGCCTTCTTAAAGCTTGAACCAAGCTTCTCATACTCCGGAGCGAGCTTTTTACAGTGTCCGCACCTACATCATATCCACAGCAGTTGGGAAAACCTCACTCTGTTATAAGACTTCACCCCACCCGAATTCCGTACGACATGCCAAGAACACAAAAAGTTACAAAACTCCGCCACTGTAAAAAGTGTTTTGGCGAGGTCTAATAAAATGTCACCAACAGGTAATCTATTTCTGATCCGTTGAAAATGATCACTCTTATTTATAAAACCAATTACAGAGGTATACATGGCCCCAAGAAAGACCACCCTCCCCATAACCAAAGTTTGAGACCTTCCCTCAAATAATCCCATCTTCCTCCGCCGCGTCCATTCAATTCCCACCTTCCCCGCCACCAAACATCTTCACGTCGCCAGGGAGGGATGCACTCCGGGAAGATGTTCCGGTGGTGGCGGGGAAGGTGGGAATTAGATGGACGCGGAGGAGGAGTATGGGATTGTTTGAGGGAAGGTCTCACTTATTTGATCAACTTGTAATTAGCGTCATAAATAAGAGTGATCTTTTTCAACGGATCCGAAAAACGACAACCGGAAGAAGTCAACATTTGTTCAACCTCAGATTCATATCCGAAAAACACCGATCGGCCGCGATCGGACGGCAGTTAAACCCTAAATCCCCGCTCTAGCAGTAAATCGACGGCTAAGATTCAATAAAATCCGACGGACCAAAGAGGAGGCGAGGTTTACCAGGGAGCGTAGAACTCGACGAGCGCGCCTCTGTCCTGGCCGACCTCCTTCTCGAAGTTCTCATCCGTCAGCACTACGACGTCGTCCGCCGCCGCCGACAAGGCCACCATCGCCAGCGTAGCTAAGGCCGCCCAGATCTGATAATTCTTTCTCATCATTTTTTTTTCTTCTCTTTTAGTAATTAATTAATAATAATTAATATACTTTTATCTTTGGTATCTTAGGAATTATAAATATCTTGCGATCCCGCATTTTATACCGAGGAGGAGGAGGCGGCGGCGGCGGGGGCAGGGAGATGCTTGCTGAAGGACATGGGAAATGACGTTTATGCCCTTTATTGCTGCGAAGGCCTTCTCCGTGGATTGGCTGATGTGGCAGGGTCCGATTCGTTTGGATGATGAGTCGGCTTTGTGTTCTTGAGCGCAGATGTTCGTGCCACGAGTTCCAGCTGACGTGGCGATACGTGAGAGGTTGAGACTCGAGAGGAGCTAAAAGTTGGAGTCCAGTTTAATGAACTTATTTTCTGTTTTTTAAAAAAGTGAAGTTTTATTATCGATAATATTATATACATAAAGAAAATAAGAAAAAATATTGAATCAAATCGAGTTAACCTATTGTCAGTTTTATATACGTGTGTTCGTTTATTGGCTAAAAAGAAGAAAAAAAACTTGTGTCCTTTTGTTTCGTTGGCTTAATTACATCATTAACCAGCATTAAGAATTGGCTAAAAATGAGCCAAGCCAAGAGTTAATCAAGATGTGGCTTGATAATGAATTACACTAATTTAAGTTGATTCAAATAATAAGAGACTGAGATTTTTGTAAATGGGTCTTGGTCACATCTCTTAAATAGGGCATATTCGACTTCCATTATCATAAAACAATATTATTTGGTAAAAATTTACTTTAATATCATATGGTTTCGTACTTGAAGCATACCATTTTGTGATTCTAAATTTTTTGACCAAATCACAATAATTTTTACTGAGTAACAGCCAACTCACATATCTAATTTTAGATCTGCATAATAATTAAAATATCTAGATCTGCTAAATCATTATCTAGATATATCTATAGATCTAGATTTTCTTTTCTCCCCTAATAAGAATCGAGATGCCAAACCATGGCTAGACAATGTAGGAGTAGAATATACTAGAGAAAAATAACATGGTTAGAATTCTTGGTATGTATCCTCAACAATTCAGGTACGATACATGTGTAAAGCCTTTAATCCGACAAGGCCCATTTTCTTTTCCTAAACAAGCCCAAGACAGGAACCCATAAGCCAATAAGGTCACGTGCGTTTCAACAAGGAGTCTCTGTCTTCCCATGCTCAACACGTTGTCTATGGAAGTTTGGTCGGCTGACCAAGATATTCATCAGAAAAGATTGCTAGACCAGAAATTACGTATACTAAAATTAATTGTTTAATTCATTTATAGCCACAGATTTTGGAGCCATAACACGTGTTACTTATAAAATGATTTTCAAGTGACATACAGATTGTATTGAAGGTTAGTTTTTAATCACATGCATACACCGACTATTTCCATGGCTCAAAATATAGAGCAGCAATTATTTATCAAAAAAATATATAGAACAGCAATTATTTATCAAAAAAATATATAGAGCAGCAATTACGTGTGACCTACATCTCGACCAGCGAATTTAATGGACCATCGAGAGAACAATTGCAATAATTAACATAATTAATGATGGTGGCCTCTTCTATTCTTAGGTTCGTAGCTGGGGAGCTAGCTTTTTAGAGTAACATTTTTATATTATTTCAAAAAAACTCTGGAGCAGCAGGGTAGTCCTTGAACTGAAGATATACAAATCAAACCCCTAAACAAAACATATACAAATCAAGTGTCAAATATAAATCACAGTGTTAATGTATAAATCAATCAATTTCCAATATAACATAAAATAGAAAAAAAATTTCCAGTTTAAATCATAAGAAGTAAATAAATCTTAAAATTTTAATTTATTAAATCATATTTATAGGATTGTCCAGTTTAATAGTCGAATGTATTATGGAAAGTATATACAAGCGAATATTCTTCCTCAATAGTCAATAGTCAATAGTCGAATAGTTTACTGGTGCGGTTGGTGCCTTTTTTAAATGAAAGCAGCGGATTTTTTATTTTGGGTAAAAAATTAACAATGTTTTTAAATGGGTAACAATTTAAGTACTTTCCTAAAATGTTTAGTTAAAAAAATAATAATAAATGTCACTACCGCCACAACATGTCGGCAGTAGGAGTGAAGTTGACCCGCTACTCAGGTATTTTTTTTAACTATCCATTTTGGTTAATATTTAACTTCTTACCAATTAAGAGAAATTTGTAAATTTTTTGATTCAAAGTAGAAAAAATATGTCCGCATCAAGAAATATTTGGAGACAATTGGGTTCGTAAATGAGCAGAAAAAAATCAAACACTCACTTTAATTAGCATGCATAAGAGTCCACAGTTGAATGAGAAGTATCAAGTTGAAGTTTATCATTTTAAAATGAGCAAATTGTTCTCAGGTCCCTGGTTTTTGCTTAAATCACTATTTTAGTTCCTGCTGTTTCAAAATCGAAACTTCGATTCCCCTAGTTTGCTTTTATTATACTCTAAGGTCCCTAAGAGTTAACTGCTGATGTCATCGGTCAAAATAATTTGAAAATGGCATTTTTACCCTTATAATAAAAAACAAAAAGTTATCTTCTCCGGCTAGGCTCCGGCGACGACCACCAAACAATTTTTTCATCTTCTCCGGCTAGGCTCCGACGACCTCCAAAAACCAAGGAAGAATAAAACCCAGAAAAAAGCCCTCGATAAGCTCACCGACCGCATCGAGGACCGATTGAAGGACTTGCAACAGCAGAGCAAAGCCCTCGATAAGCTCACCGACCGCGTCGAGGACCGCTGGCAGAGATCGAGTCCGGCTTGGCCAAGAACCTCGAGGGGCTCGTCCTCTCCTCGCGATTTTATTTACCGGAGAAGAAAAAATGGTTGTCGGAGAAGAAGGATGGATGGCCGGAGAAGAAGACTAAGTAATTTGTTTGATTTTTAAGGGTAGCAAAGTCATTTCAATGAATAAAATATAATAAATCAAATGATGACATTAGCGAGGGACCTTAGAGTTCAATAAAAACAAACTAGGGGGACCGAAGTTTCGATTTTGAAATAGCAGGGACTAAAATAGTAATTTAAACAAATACCAGAGATATGAGAACAATTTGTCCTTTTAAAATTTATTAGAAGAAGTTTATAATTTTGTGATAGCACTCAATGGAATAATCAACCCAATATACTTGGGGGTGAGGAATCTTCGGGTTCGTGGTTTTCAACCCAAATTTACCACCGACGCCGAAGAAAAATATTATCTAAAAGTGGCACCGATCCTTGCTCAATTTTCCCACTTACCGACGGTGCTACGGGCTCTCGGTGTGTAATTGAAGTTGATCGGTGTGGCGGCACCGATCCTTGCTCAATTTACGTTTTTTTAACATGGGCCCATAGTTGGCCCATTAGTTCGACTATAAAGAACAACTGATCAAAACGTAAAAAAATTCACAGCAACTTAAAAAATTTCACTGGTAACCAAATTTAAACATAAACAGCAACATTAAACTGCAGATTCGAAGTTCAACATAACTGCAGCTTCAAGCTTCCAACAAATTAGAAAAGATTGAATCCATAATTTCAAGTTCTAATAGAAGTTCAAATTCATCTGAACAACCGAATTCTTCAGTCAAAAGTGGGGCAGCAACTTTGTCCAGCAGCTTCAAAACGGATCCACCAAATTTGTCCAACAGCTTCACTTGTCTTTGAGGCCTTCAAAAGTGAAATGCACACAACATAAGCTTCATTTCTCTAAGAAAATCAATACATGAACTTGGAGACAGAATAGGCCGTTGGCCAAGCAAGTACATGAACTTGCAAACATCACAAACTTAAAATTGATCATCTGATTTACTAAAATACAACATACACACAAAATTCTGTTGAAAAAATAGAATGAGCGGAACATATTAAGCTCATCTAAGTTTAATCTAAACCCATTAAGATATTAAGCAGCCTTCGGAAACATCAAGGAAAAACTCATTGTAAACTCATTCAGAAACAGCATTCAGAACTCGATCAAGGCATATCAGAATACAAGCATTTACCAACTTACCATTGTAGACTTGTAGTTTCGTAGACGATGGTAGTCGACGAGTGTACGAGGTCGAGGAATGTTTTGACAAGGAACATGTAATTAACGTAATGCAACATAAAATTAACGCGCTGTCGAGCTCTACCTTACCTCCAGAAGTACTTAAGGCAGGAAAAAGAAGAAGAGGACGAGAGGCCGGATCCGATTTAGGGTTTCTATTCCTAACGAGTTGGGTTTTTAGGGAAAGTGAACGAGAGGACGAACTGGTGGGCGAAGAAAGGAGGGAGGAGGAGGAGCAGCGATGAGAGACAGAGGAGGACGAGAGGCCGGGAACGATTTTAGGATTTCTTTTTCTAACGAGATTGAGGACGAGAGGCGGGACACGGAGGACGAGAGGTCGGGTACACTGAGGACGAGAGGCCGGAGCCCGGGACACAGAGGACGAGAGAGGCGGGACACGGAGGACAAGCGATGAGGGAGACAGAGTCGGTGAGGTGAGGGAGTGGGAGTGGGAGTGGGAGTGGGAGTGGGAGATGGCGCTAGGTTTTAATTGGGGGATAACTAGGTTCATATATATATATATATATATATATATATATATATATATATATATATATATATATATATATATATATATAAAACGACGTCGTATATGTTCGGTGGTGCGGTGTCTCGGTTTACCTATAAAACCACACCGAAGTTGCACCGATCGGTCAGTTTAAACCGACCGGCAACCCATCAGCCCGCTTTTCACGTCGGTTTAGCGGTCTGCCATACTTCGGTTTGGTCGGTTTTTTGGGTTAGTAATTTTTGGTCAGTTTCTAACTCACCCCTAAATATACTAGTTGATCATAAAAAACAGAAAGCCAAATAACCCTTTGGAATTTAAGTTGTCAACAGATAATTAGCATCCATCATGAAGGGGAAGTTGATTATTATTATTATTATTATTACTACGAAATATGATACAAATTCGAGAAAGTATCTTTTTTTTCCATATGGAGTACCGAAAATAAAAACAACTAGGGCAAGTCAAGAAAGAAGCCAAGCAACCGTGGCATTGTGGTTCCCATTGTCAGGCTCCACGACGTCGTTAGTCCTCTTGCTCTCCACTTCCCCAACGCAGTCATCCTTCTCCCACCAAAATTTAGACAAGGACTTGTTGTCCCCTCCCTCGTCCCATATGTCCTGGCCGCGGACCACGTCGTCCCATGTCCAATCCCCCACCCCGCATTCGCCCACACACGACGACAGTATCGCGGAGCTCGAATACATCTCTTCACCACAACCATCAATCAGACCCAAGTTACCACCAAGCAAATCCTCGAAACTGTCATCGGACAACTTCCCAATGGAGCTACTCTCCTTCACCTGATCCTTTTCTTCTAAAACACTTGGCATGGTTTCTTTCTCCTGAGGTGGTGTTTGCGGTAATGGAGTTGGAGTTTGGTCCTTGGGCGCGTGGGGTGATTTCTTTTTTCTGGCTGGGAAAGATTTGGGTTTCTTGTTGGCCCACCTGCCTAACTTTCCACCTTTACGCTTCGTTGTAACATTTGAGCCAGGCGAGGTAGAATTTCCCACGTCGTAGGATGATGGCATTTTGAATGTGTGGACTTTCTTGCTTAAATGGGAGTTCCAGTAGTTTTTAATCTCGTTGTCTGTTCTTCCCGGCAAGTGGCCGGCGATCACAGACCACCTGCGACGGTTGCAAGGAATTAAGTCAGAATTTCTTTTGACGAAAGTGGGAGAGAAGGGAAAGAAAAAAATGCACAGATTGAATAAGACAAAATTTACTTTGAGATGAAAAGTTCGGAAATGCACTTCATGATCGGATTCAAATTTTGTATGAGTAAAAATGAAAGTGCAAGTACATATCTTAAATCCATTCGACCTAATTATATCGTAGATGAATTGACGAAAATTTACGGATGTTAAAAAATGAGATTATATTTTAGAAGAATAGTTAAGTTGCTTTAACCCAAGTTTGGTTGCTATATTATTATACTCTAATTTTGAAATTTAGGAGCTATTTAAGAAAAGTGACGACCTTGATTTAAATGGCAAAACTTTATATTTACTTAAACGGATCTTGAGTTCATAAATCGTAAGAAGCACCCTTAGAAAAGCCTCAAATTCTACTCTTTATTATCAGAGAATAGAAAAGAAATGACAACTCACTGTTGTGTCAAACAGTTAAACCGTAGCCTCACGGTAATATATCATGCGGCACAAGACGCAGACATATGCTACATTGTATTAAGGCTATAATATTTTTTTCCTATAAGGTTGTGATGGAAATAATTTAATATATCAACTAACTTGTTTCATACAATAAAAGTGCCACGTGCAGTTAGTTGTCAAGCAGCTAAAGAGTTGGTCCCATACATAGCAGGAGGAACCAATTATTAATTAATAAAATTATGGAGAGCGCATAAACAATTACGTACTAATTACAGACTAATAGCCGCCGAGTTTCCCTAGTTAGTAGGGACTAGGGAGGCCTGGGCGATTTATAACAAAGTTTGGTCCACCATTTATTAAAAGTGATAGCAATCAATAACCACAATTTTGTCGCCTTGGTTTTGGCGATAGCAGTTCGTAGCTTTAGTGGGCGCAACAAAATCAATTATTACAATCTCCATCGGTCACAAAATAGTGTGCAATACATAAATGTGCTACCATTTCCTCCCACCCAAGATATCACATAGTACCATTTTTTCTGTAACGTGCGTTATTATACTGATAATAGGCAAGGCAAGTCACTCATAAATATAGTATGTTAGTGCTAGATTTTAAATATTAGAAGTTCAAAAAAAAAATTTAAAAACTAATAGAAATGTTTGACAAATGTCCAATAAGGATAGTTTCCCTTTTTTTCCCCTTCCATTGCTTTTCAACCTCTATTTCAAATATGATTTCAACTATATAATTTTTTGGGAAAAGTCCACTTTAGTACCATGTGGTATCGCCCGAAATTATTTTAGTACCCTGTGGTAAAAAACCGACCAATCGAGTCATACTTATTCCAATTAACAGCAAAAAGGTCCTCGGGCAGCTGCCCGGAGCTGCTCGGACCCGCCCGAAGCCTGCCCGGAGCCTGCCACATCACCAAAACTTGATGACGTGGCGCCACGTGGACATCCATCTTCTTCCCTCTCTTCCTCTCCTCCTCCTCCTCCTCCTCCTCCTCCTCCTCCTCGTCCTCGTCCTCCTCCTCCTCCTCTTCTCCTCCTCCTCCTCCTCCTCCTCCGCCTCCTCCTCCTCGTCCTCCTCCTCCTTCTCCACTTCGTCCTCCTCCTCCTCCACTTCGTCCTCCTCCTCCGCCTCCTCCTCTTCTCCTCCTCCGCCTCCTCCTCCTCCTCCTCCTCCTCCTCCTCCTCTTCTCCTCCTCCTCCTCCACTTCGTCCTCCTCCTCCTCCTCCTCCTCCTCCGCCTCCTCCTCCTCCTCCGCCTCCTCCTCCTCCTCCTCCTCTTCTCCTTGTCCTCCTCCTCCTCCTCCACGTGGCGCCACGTCATCAAGTTTTGGTGACGTGGCTGGCCACGTAGTCCGGGCAAGCTCCGGGCGGGTCCGGGCAGCTGCCCGAGGACCTTTTTGATGTTAATTAGAATAAGTATGACTCGAATGGTCGGTTTTTTACCACAGGGTACTAAAGTAATTTTGGACGATACCACAGGGTACTAAAGTGGACTTTTCCCTAATTTTTTTGGTCATGTTATTTCAAATATAATACTAAAATCGTGTTACTTTCGATACTTTTCGTACCAGCCAAGTTAAACATAGATGGGACTATCAGAATAAAAAAACTTATTTAACGAATGAAGTTCTCCTCGTGGGTAATCTGATTGAGATAGGTAAACCGACATCAGAGTATAACTTCGTTTTTTTTAACACTAAGTCATAGTTAAACACAAAAATAAAGGATCTTATATGAAATAAGTTGCGGCCGCGGAAATTATTGATTTACCGAAGCTGAAAATACATGAAATTAATTCAATTCCTTCACAATCATTACCAGGAAGTTGGGTTAGTACATACTAATGGCATTTCAAAAAATATTATGTTACTCTTTATTGATTTTCGAGAACATGCTAAAGCGAATAGAAGTATGAGGATATAATTACGAGTAAGAAGATATACGATCCGATTCAAATCTTCTTATTACTGAAAAACATTTTCTATCTTTCGTTTATCTTCAAAAATCATTTGCACTCAATTAAGTTAAATAGAGTCGAATAAGTCAAAATGACCTACCATTTAAACTACAATTAAAGAGGGGAAGAGAAGGGCTGCTAAGGTAAATTAGTTACACCCAATGTAATGAAAAAAATTAAATGAATTTAGTAAAATAGGCCAAAAAATTATTCATATTCACTCAATTTCCTTTTTAATTCTTTTATTTTTTTTATATAAAAAAAAACATTAATTGACAATACTCACCGATTCCCCAGAGAAGAATGCAGCTTGATGATAATGTTTTCCTCCTCCGGTGATATGTTCCCTCTCTTCAAGTCGGCTCTGAGGTAGTTGATCCATCTTAGCCTGCAACTCTTCCCGCATCGTAGAAGTCCTGCAGGGTCACATACACAAAAATGTCATTAATGGATTGCAAAAGCAGAAGGGAGCTTGACCCGACGAAAGTCGTCCTTAGTGATCCGACAGCGGAAGAAAGTAAAAAATAGTTGTATTAAAGGTAAGAGTACCGGCATTCTTGGGCAAAGATCTCCAGGAGCCTTCACCGTGGGTCTGAATGTAATTAGTCAAGAGCTCATCCTCCTCCGCCATCCACCTCCCCCGCTTCAGCCCCACCTTCTCGCAGCAAGGAGCTCTCCCCATTTCCTTTTTTGTCCCTTTAAAATAGGTAGCTTCCTTCCCTGTGGGCGGAGAGTGGAGGGGTAAATTGGGCAGTGCACGATATATAGTTTCGCCAGTCGGCCAAAGACAAACTTTTTTCTAGTTTCCCTAGCTGGGGGAGTGACAAGGGCGAAACGTTGTGAATGTGGGTATTAAATATATAGGGAGATATCGACACACCGAGACACATTGGCTATTAAATATATTTTTATAATGAATGAAAACTGTACCAAAGTATTAAGAGACTACGATGTTGAATTTCAAAATTTTATGAATGAATGAAAATGGTAAAAGTAGTAAGAGATTATAAGATTTAAATTTAAATTTAAATCTTACAAATATAAAAGATATTAATATCAGAACCGTTTATAAATTAAGACTTAATAATACTTGATTTTAAATAAAAGAAATAAAATATATTTTTTAAGAAATTCACCTAAAAGTATTTCATAAAGTATGACATTACAAGAGAGAGACTCAAAAATTAAAAACAGAGACAAAGAAGATAGTATAACACTAACCATCATCACAAGCTGCTAGATAGTACACTTGGTCACTTTGGTCATATTATCAGTTTCAAGAACTAACATACCCTCAATAAAAGAGGTGGAAGATCTAACTGAAACGTTGTTAACACGAATGTCAACTAACACATACTGAACTACACAAGAGGTGCAATACATTAAGAAACTCCATAAAAGAGGTAACTCTGGTTAGATGAATCCTCCCAAAATAAAGGTAGCAGCGGACGATATAACAAGTACAACACATAATATAGTAGTCAATGGCTGAGTACCTACTAATCTAAACACAACCATAAAATAACTACAGAAGATAATAAGATAAAGACATAACATAAACCATAAATTAATCAAAGCAATAAATCAGAGAGGTGGTCGACAGTGACCAACCCCTCCGATATCTGAGAGTGGTTGCCTCTGACTTGCCGGTGGCTAGGCCAGGTCCCAAATGCTGAGAGTGAACAGGGCTATGGAGTTTGCTCCTTTGCCTGTGTGTAGGGACGAGGCGAGTGCGAGACCGAGGAAGGAGAGATTGAGGCGAGGTGGCTTGAGCTTGAAGTTGCTTGCACTCATGTTCGATGCTATGGTCTCTGGCCGAGAGAGGAAGAGGACTAAAGGGACCGCTCCTTCGCTTACGAGTAAGGTCAGACGGTTGCCGGTGGCGTCAGAAGGGCCTCAACGGCAAGATCTAGGAGGAGATGAGAGATACCCACCTAGATCTAGGAAAAACGAAGGGGCAAAAGCTAGATCTAAAGAAACAGGGGGGCCGACTGTGGCTGATTGTGGGTGCTGTTCGTTGGTTGAGGAGAGCTCACCTAAGGGAGATGAAGGAAGAGGTAGAAAGAGATAAAAACTTTTAAGAGGGAAAAAGAAGCTTCCAAAATGATGATAACCTCTAGTTTTTTCAGAAAGGGAATAATATCTGTACTACCTGTTAATAAAATATGATTGAGAGACACCTCCTTAAATAGAGCACAATGGTTTTCAATTCTAAATATCAAAGCTTCGACAAAAATAAAAAGAGAATGTGTGTGGGGCTGGTGACGGGGGCATGGGTGTGGCGTGAAAAGGTGTCATGAGGGCTTAGGGGTTAGTGGACTCGCTCGTGGCTTCTCTACCGCCGAGGGCTTTGTGACGAGTGTTATGTAGGAATGTCAATGGAAAGGATACTTGTAGGATCTATAGGACATAGATCCTTAGGTTAGCATAGATCCTTAGGTTAGACCCAAATCCTTACCCTTATCCTCTTTCAAAATAAGAATTCTGACAGAATCAGTGTCCTGAAATATCAGGTACGATCAGGACGACCCACATGTCTATATTATTAAAAAATCATTTAATTTTTTAAAATTAAATTGTCACTTATTTGTTTGTCATATGAAACATGCACTAAAAATATGAATGCAAATTGATTCGTTCATTGAAAAAAGTCAATATAAAAAATATGCAACCAAATAAAAAAATCAAAGTTGGATAGGTTGAGATTGAGTCATGGGTGACCATAGTTCGAGCTGAACCAGAGAACCGTAGTTTCCAAAATTGGAAGTTCTCATAACCGGATTCGAAACCATGGTCAAGGTTACAAAAATCGACAACAAACCTTCTAAATAAGTTCTGTTTAAGTTTTGTGGTTTTAAAGGAACCTAAACTGAATGTTCTAGTTCCAAAACTATAATCGAAAATTTTGAACCGTAGTGAACCCCTACCATTCTTCAAAAATTATATCATCCATTATCAATTATTTATTAATATCTATTGATTAATTACTCTCTACAAGTATTCTATCTCCACAAAGGTATGAAAAATGCGTAAGCTTTGATTTCTTTAAAACTAAGTGTATATAATTTATTTTTTCCTAAAAAAATTGAAAATTTTAAAAAATGAAACATTGTCACCAGAGGTTCCGGAATCATAATCGTAGATTCCAGGAACTTTATTTCAAGGTTCGAATATAATTTTATCTTTTTGGAACCTTGTAACCAATAGTTCTGAACCATAAGCGGAGGTTTTGAAACTGTGGTCACCCTTAGATTGAGTATTTGATATTATTTTTAGTAATTAATATATATTAATATTACCTTAAAAATCAGGATAGTATCTAGTCAGGATCCTATAGATGCATATTCATGTCTTTATTTTAAAAATAAATATTCTGGCAGAATCTTAGTTTAGACCCGATCAAAATATAAAAAAAAATGAACCATCCGAATATAAAACTGGATAAACCTCAGGATAAAGATCTAATTCACGTCTCTACCCTCGCGTCTCCCCAATTCTGTTAGATTGTATGACCAAATTTTAGTTTGATATAAATTAATTGTTCTAATGAGTGCTTAAATTTACAAAGTGTTACAATTTAATCAAGAGTAAAATATTAGAAGCTACTCTTAACTTAATATAATGCACACATTCGTCCATCGAACCACCTCCTGCGTGTGTTGGCTCGTGATCCCACGTCGATCCTCTACTATGGAGTGGTGTAACGCGTGACCCACTTATTATAGATTTATAGTTGATGATGGGCCCTTCCTTTTGCAAAGTTGCAATTGTGGGAACTGGGAATCTCTCTTCTATTCATCGCGTCCATATTTTCTTTGTGTGGGTCAACACATGAGATTTCACCGGAACATTTATCATTTTCGGGTGATATTTAGAGTTCAACGATCCCAAAAATAATTATTGGCAATAAATGTCAATTTTAATCGTGCCACTGTTACCATCCCGAGATCAACATTTCATCAACCCGTGCAGACCCTTTTATCCATTTTTAATGTACCGTACTATTTTAAACATATACGACCAAAAAATACATTTTCAAACATGCAATTCCTTGTTATAAATAACGCAGGTTCGTCAGTAGAAGGAACCAATTATTTATAAAAATTAGAGGGCACTTTGCTCCTAGTTTATAGCAAAAAAGGAACCTCTTATTTCTTGGTGGAGATATTTACATGTAGAGCATTTACTAGGCTGAATTGATGTATTGATTTTACTTTGCGGCTCGGTGCTCGCACAATAACGTTTCAATTTTCACGACGCCATCGGCGTCTCTACGCAGACCTATTTCTGTATATTGGTTCTCCGCCTAATTTATCCCGGGCCTAATGTAACTAAAATATTATCTTTCATTACGAAAGGAATTTCTTTTGTTTACTTTCACCGGTTGAGAAGAAATGAACGATGGCGAGAAACCCGTTAAATATTAGAGGCGTTATCACTAGCCTACATACTTCATTCTCGGATTACCACCTACAGTTTTTGGTTTTTACCTTATGATATCTGGAATTACATTATTCATTAACTCAAATTCGAGTCGGGTGAGACTTTTGAATGATGGTAGAGTTTTCCCAACAAGTATTTTGTTTTCTCAAGAAGTCAAACTCAACTGATTAATTTAATACAACACCCGAACTAATTAATTTAAATGCTCATTGGTTATCGGACTTTGATACAAGGAACCTCATGAATAGCCACCAGAATTAATTGGCTAGCCGCCGCAACTTGCCCTTCCAATGTCTTGAGACGTACGTACGTCCCAAGAAAACTTTTAGGGCTGTGTCTAATTTTTACTGAAATTTAAGGGCAAATATCATGAATCCAATTCTTCAACCTCTGATGTTTTTGTTTTAAAAAATAGAACTATACAAAGAATGACCTTGAGCCAAGTCTTACTCATCAGAAGAAAAGAAATCTCCATCTCTTTATCTTTGTTGGCATAACAAATATCAGCTTTTATCTACGATCTTTCTCCGCTACTTAGTTTTTGAAAAAAGTACATTTTAGTACCTTATGGTTTGATTTTTTTTTTTGCATTTAAGCCGTGTGGTTTAAAATTTCGTTTTGAAGCCTTGTAATTTTTTTTGCTCAGACACGTCTTAGTCCTGGGCAGTCCAGGTAGCTGCCCGGCCATTTGGTCGTCCACGTGGGCTCCCCATCCTTTAAAATAACGTCGTTTGACGTTCTACGTAGATATTTCGTTGTTTAAGTCGTTGCTGGCGTGAGTGTGATAAATTACCAAAATAATTCTATTTTTTAACAAATTATCAAAAATCCTTTCTTCCTCCCTCCTCCAACCTCCATCTTCTTACTCCCTAAAAATATAGCTCACAAATATTCCAAAGGCAAAAACCGCCGCATATCAAGCTAATTGAGACAACAAAATCCCCAAATAAAGATTTATAACACAACGTTTGACATGAGAACAAAAAAATGCACTCTAAAAAAATAAAAAAAGAATATACCCAAGAAAACACTATTAAAAAATACCTACGGTCACTAATCTTTGATAATTTTTTGTCTATGGTCACTAAGCTATTTTTTCCCCTTTATGGTCACTCATCTATAGTAAGTTACTCTGGTATGATCACTCGAGGTTATTTTTCCAATTGTTGCTGAGTTGGCATGATAAAAATTTCCAAAATAATCACATATTAGTTTATATTTTTTTCAAAAGCATCCTTCTCATCCCTCTTTCTCCATGCTCCACCTAGAGAAGATGATCGAAAACACGTCGTTTAGCTCGAAGGGGCCTTCTCTTGGTTTATGGTGAGACTTCAAATTTTAAACCACATACTCCCAAATAAACACAATAATCTCCCAATATTAATTTTTAATTTCTCTTATTTAACAAGAAAATTAGTCAAATACCTCGTGCATGTCCCACAACGAGGCATGCCAAAGAGATTTATGTGCCCATCTGGCCCAGAATTCCATACCCACCTGCTACCCACAAAAACGAAAAAAGAAAAAAATTAATTAGAGGTTGAAATCATATTTTTAATTAATGAATAATTTTAATGATCCAATTAAGCAACAAGAGTGAAGTGGGATTAGGAACTTACGGCTGCACCGATGGAGAGAGCGAATGTACCAAGGGCAGCTACCCGGGCTGCCGAAACTAAGACGTGACCGAGCAAAAAAAAAACCACAGAGCTTAAAAACGAAAATTTAAACTGCACAGCCTAAATACAAAAAAATTAAACCAGAGGGTACTAAAGTGTATTTTTTTTTATATAAAAAATATATTTATCACTTTTTTTTAAAAAGGTAGAATTATATTGATCTTGGTGTTATGTACAACTATGCAAAAGGGTGAGAAATTCTCGCACACAAAAAGTGGAGAGAACACTACTAATCTCTGTACAGCTCAATACTGAAGTAGAAGGGAAAAGGTCAACCAAGACACAAAACTAAGGTTGAAGATAGAGATTTCTCCCGCATTTGCCCAACAAGAAAATGCGAGACAAATCTCCAAAAAGCCAATCTAAAGAGCCGAGGCCCAGTAGCAACAAAGACCACAAAAACCCAAAAGGGCCGAGAAAACCCCCAACTTGCATCGCGGCTATGCCATAATGTTCTGCAACAACAAAACCAAGTGTTGCCTACTATAGAGATCTCTAGATCCTACCCAGTTTTGTCATTCCATGACATTTCTTGAGATATCTGCAATCATGGCACCAATGTCGGGGGAAGCTCCTTGGAAAATTACCTTGTTACGGAGGAGCCGAATGTCCCATATTATAGATGCAAAGATGGAGTACCAAATTTTACTATTAGCAACTCCACTTCTTATCAATCTCATCCATAGTTCTAGTAACCCCTCCAAGCGACCACCTATTTTTCACTTATTCGACCAATTTCTATTTTCTACGTTTTGTAATCACGAAAAGAAAATTGACCTAATTTGGTGTTTGCAATCGTCTACATAGGCTAGTTAGACCTCGTTTTAGGGTCTTTTTGACAACTCTTTTTAAACGTCGACCGTTATATTGAGATAATATAACAATTGAGGTGAGACGTTGTCTTCTCGTTTAATTATTCAATCACGACGCTATAACGTCGATAATTTATATATTTTGACGTGCGAACCTGAAACCTCGACTTTGAACATTTCGTCTAGCCTCTTATTTTTCCTGTCTGACCTCATATTTTCTTTTTCAGTAAAATAGTTAAGTTGTTACCCATTTTAAAAATTTCGGTAATTTGGACCGTCTGCTCAAGCTCCTTTGCAAGTGCAAGTATGCTGCTCACGCGTATCACGAGGTTGTTTCTATAGCTCCAACCTTCACGGCTGAGTGGCTGCCCAGTGGCAGGTGCACGAGGAGAAATGGGTCCATAACCTAACTGTTGGGGCCCCGTCCATAATCGATCATTCTGGAAAATGAAGAAAATGACATGGGCCAAGGAAAAAAATGAACGATGGGCCAAGCTTCACTTAATATGGCAGATTGAACAATCACTAATTGTTCCTCAAAAAAAGAAAAAAAAAGAACAATCGGAAATTAGTGTCGGTAGGTAAATATGGTATTATTGTTTTGACTTATAACGTTATAAGATTAGGTGCTCAGAATTTATTAGACTTTCTATTTAATATTTTTTCATTTAGTTTAGGTACATTTTGCTTTTAAAAGGAGCATGGATCTATATAGTTGTACCTTTCAAAAGAAATTGGAATTCCTCCCGATAAATTAGAGAAGAGGAAACTTAATGAGAGAGAAAGACAGAAAAATAGAAAGAGAAAAAATTTCGTAAGATGTATAGAACAAATTTCGTAAGATGTATTATTGTGCCTTGTGAGTGATAATGAAATTTTAAGATATTTGTTGGTGTCATTTTTTCAGGTTTTTTTAGCCGTGATTTTTAATTATGGAGATAGGTTTTATTTACCACAACGACTCAATTTTTCAACACTAACCCAATCAAATAGTTAGTTCGCCTTTCGTTCTTCAACACTGCAAATTTGTCGTCCGACATTTACTCTCACGATTACAACCTCATATTTGTACGAGGGTTTAAACACATTGGATTGTATATTTATAAATATCTATATTTCGAGAAAATAAAATTTACCTACTAAAAAAATATGGGCGTCCCCGCTTGCATGGGCTCCTCTTGCATGGTGATCATCTTCCGCTATCATAAAATGTGCCATCCATTTATTAGAACTAAATAACACATAGATATACGAAAACTGAAAGCTCTAACCGGAGTGATCAAGGAATCATTACAATAATGCTAGTGCTAGGAATTTGAATACGATTTTATAGTACTCGAATTTGAATATTATACGTGATATTAGATACCAAAACCAACTTTGGTTGGAAAAGAAAGTGTGAGGTTGCTTTTTGGACCCAATGGACGGAAGGGGCATAGAATGACAATAACAAAATAAATGAGTCGCAACCGCTTCTGCAATGAGCTCCGATTGTAATAAGGCAATAAATTTACACTTGAAGTTGATTCTTGCCATGGTACCTGTTGAGGTGCAATGAGCTCGCTCGCTTTGCCTTTTCCGGTGGACGTACCCGGAGGCATAATTAGAAGTCCCAAATTGAAGTCTGTAGACCATCAAAAAAAATTGAAGTCTTTATTCAGGAGTTTTCCATCATCATGATTGCTTGCCAAAAGTAAACAAAGGCAAAGTTATTGATGGTTCTGCATTTTGGGCTTGTATTAATGCAAAAGTAAAATCTGTGGTTTTATTGGTTTGACCATTGTTGGAAAAAAAGGGTCAAAGGAGTGTCCTTGTACCATATTGGAAAATGCAAGGATGAATGTCATGTTTAAAAGAAAGTATGTGTTATATTCTATGTGCTTACGGAGTGTTCCAAAACACTCACCCCCTCTCTCCAGTTTTGCAGGTTCTTGTCTAGCAGTTCCGTAGCTACAGTGTTCAATTTGATCTTGAGACACATGTAAAGAATGATTGTAAATCTTTTTGGTTCTTAAAACATGTATAATTTTGTAAAACTTAAAAATATGTTTGAGGCTGGCTAGACCCATTTTGTGTTGTGAACGGGTTAGGGTCTAGCGCCGGTCACCGACCCCGGATTCGGGTTGTGACAGTATGTGCTATTGGGCTTGTAAAGAGCTTGTGAGAAGAATGAGCCTCGCGCGCATGTGGTGGGCTGAAATTGGGCTAGTTCAGTGTATTTCGACAATTTCGCCCCCCTGCGCACACGATTTAGATGCCTCACCAGCTTTTTGTTTTTGAAAGGGGGAATTAAACCTTTATATCCAAAATCTCGTAACAGCCAATTTAATTTCGAATTTTAAATCCTCCCCTTTAATTCTTTGAACATTTTTGTCTTTTCTTTTAAAACTTGGCTGTTACATAGTAATTTGCATAATTAAAACTTAAATGCCCAAGATTGATTTGCCCGTACATACGTCCAGCTATATTAGGAGGTCATTCTCCTGAGTTAAAAAATACACACTGATAACATTGCCTTGGCTGCTCTTTTTTAAGTCCGGGTTCCTATTCTTGTTCTTGTTAGATTACTTGTTGCCCGTATTCGTTAGAATTTGGAAGGGTCTGTTTAATCCTGAAGAACTACACATACCGGTGAAATAGTTCTTAAGGACAGCATCTCCTACGTGACTCAGATCAGTTTCTATCGAGTTTCCAGCCTTATTTGCCAACACTCTTAAGAATTATGGCCTCTACCGATGAAAATTCCATTCCTGCTGGTGCCAACGCCGCTCCTGCTCCTGCCAACCCTGACGGTGCTGTCCTCCCTCAAGTTGAGGCCGGTTTTGTTCCTCCCCCTTTCATGCCTCCGCAGCCTGTGGGAGTCCATGGTGTTGCGCCTACAGTGGTCACTTATGCCAAACCTTTTTCGGATATCTCTAAAATTGAGATATTCAGCAGTGTCGGCTACAAGAGGTGGCAGGAGTGTATACTGTTCTTGACATGTATGGGGTGGCTTTCGCTCTTGTCACCGCGAAACCTCCCGCTGAAGCAGCCCCGCCGGTGCAAGAGACTTGGCTATATGCCAACAAGGTATGCAGGTATACAATTATCAGTACTTTATCTAACGACCTCTTCGATGTCTACTGTTCATACAAAGAAGCACGGGAGATATGTGAGTCCATGAGGCTGAAGTACACTGCGGAGGATGTCGGCAAGCAAAAGTTCGTGACATGAAACTTCTGCCATTGGGAGATGACTGATGACAAGGACATCAAGCTGCAGATCAACGAATACCACAAGCTATTGAAAGATCTTAAGGCAGAGAATATTATTTTACTTGATGAGTTTGTTGCAGGTATTCTCATAGAAAAGTTGCCAGATTCGTTGACTGACCTCATCACTCACATCATCATTGAAGATACTAACCGAAAGGAGATGTTTGCTGCAAAGGCCAAGGCGATAACCTCAAAAGCCAATTTGGTGGTCAACTCAAACAACAAGAAGAGGTATGATAAAAAGAAACCCGATTCATATCCTAATTCCACAAATACCTCTTTCAAAAAGAGAGGGGCGTGCTTTGTATGTAGGAAACATGGTCATGTTGCTCGCTTTTGTCGCCATAAGAAGGGAGAATATAATCCTCCTAAACCTAAAGTAAATTTGGTTAAAGGAGATGATATTATTGCTACTGTTGTTTCTGAAGTCAATATGATGACAACTCAAAATAAATGGGTGGTCGATTCTGGTGTCACGAGGCACATATGTGCTAACAAAAGTGTGTTTACCTCCTACACTCAGGTAGGGGATGGAGGAGAACATGTGTTCCTTGGTGATTCTCGAACTACTCCGGTTCTTGGAAAAGAAAAGGTTCTTCTCATGTTGACTTCGGGAAAGACATTGGCTCTAAATGATGTGTATTATGTACCTACTATTCGAGCTAACCTCATTTCGGTTGCACTATTGGGAAAGGTTGGCGTCAAAGTGACTTTTGAATCTAATAAGATTGTGATGACCAGGAACAATGTATTTGTGGGAAAGAGATATTGTGATCAGAGACTTTTTGTACTTAATGTTGTTAAGAACATGAATGAGAATGCATCTTCTTCCACTTATATGATTGATTCATTTGATATGTGGCATGCTAGGCTAGGACATGTGAGTGCACCTTATGTTAAACAAATGAAAAATCAAGGTTTAATTTCGGTAACGGAAAATAACCTAATAAATAAATGTGGTGTTTGTGTAGAGTCTAAATTAGCTAAAAAGGTAAAACATGAAGTTCGAAGAGAAACCGAACTCCTTAATTTGATTCACACGGATTTAGGAGATCTTAAACAAACTATGTCTAGGGGCGGTAAGAAATATTACATAATATTTATAGATGACTTTTCTAAGTACACAAAGATATATTTGCTTAGACATAAAAATGAGACTTTTGATGTATTTCTCTTATATAAGGCTGAAGTAGAAAACTAATTAAATAAACGAATAAAGAGAGTTAGGTCGGATATAGCTGGTGAGTATGTGTTATTTAACGAATATCGTAAAAAAGAAGGAATAATTCATGAAATAACTCCACCCTATTCACCTGAATCTAATGGGATAGACGAAAGGAAATAGGACATTAAAAGAGATGATGAATGCTTTATTAGTAAGTTCCTCCGCACCTAATAATCTTTGGGGTGAAGCCTTGTTAACCGCGTGTCATTTGCAAAATATGATACCGTATAAGAAAATCGGAATAACCCCTTATGAATTATGGAAAGGGTATAAGCCTAATTTGAAATATTTAAAAGTGTGGGGGTGCTTGGCTAAAGTGATATTACCGGATCTTAAGAAAAGAAAAATAGGTTCGAAAACTTTCGATTGTTTATTTATTGGATATGCTCGTAATAGTGTTGCATATAGATTTTTAGTGTTAAAAAGTGATGTGCTTGATGTGAACACTATTGTTGAGACAAAAAATGCTGAATTTTTTGAAAATATTTTTCCTTTAAAAATTGAATTTTTTTTGTTCGTGGTGATGTTAACGGGGAAAATAATGAGGTAGCATCTATAGAAAATAGAAATGAAAATTTTCAAGAGGAATTAAGGAGGAGTAAAAAGAAAAGAAAAGAAACTTCTTTTGGAAATGATTTTTATACTTTTTTTCTTAATAATGAGCCTCAAGATTTTTTAGAAGCTATTTCTTCTTCGGAAGCTCCAATGTGGAAAGAAGCAATAAAAAGTGAGATTGGTTCCATTTTAAAAAATAAAACTTGGATTTTAACTGATTTGCCACCGGGTGCTAAAACTATTGGTAGTAAATAGATTTCAAAAGAAAATATAATATGGATGGGTCAATTGATAAATATAAGGCTAGATTAGTAGCAAGAGATTTTATGCAAAAATAAAATATTGATTATTTTGATACTTTTGTCCCGGTGACTAGGATTGCTTCGATATGTATTTTGATTGCTTTGGCCTCGATTTATAAATTGGTTATACACCAAATGGATGTTAAAACAGCATTTCTGAATGGTGATTTAGATGAAAAAATTTATGTGAAACAACAGGAGGGATATGTAGTTTCGGGCCAAGAAAATAAAGTGTGCAAATTAATTAAATCTTTGTATGGTTTAAAACAAGCACCAAAATAATGGCATGAAAAATTTGATCTTACTTTAGTTGATGATGGTTTCACTTCGGTTGAAGTTGATAAGTGTGTATATACTAAAGTGATAGATGGTGATTGTGTGATTATTTGCTTATATGTTGATGGCATGCTTATATTTGGCACTTATATTGATGTCGTACTTGATACGAAGAGGTTTCTTGCTTCTAAGTTTGACATGAAAGATATGGGTGAAGCAAATGTGATATTGGGTGTGGAAATCATAAGAAAAGATGATAGCATTATGCTAACACAAGAACATTATGTTGAGAAGCTTCTTCAGAAGTTTGATTATCTCGATGAGAAACCTGTGGCTACTCCTTATGATGGAAGCATTCAATTGAAGAAAAATAGAGGCGATCCTATCGCTCAAAATGAGTATGCACAAAGAATTGGGAGTTTGTTGCATTTAATAAATTTCTCTCAACCGGATATAGCTTATGCTGTAGGAAGGTTGAGTAGATATACTCAAAATCCCGGTGATGAACATTGGGAAGCTTTGTTGAGAGTGATGAAGTATTTGAGATATACCATGAACTATGGTATTGTATATAGTAGATTTTCCGCTGTATTGGAAGGATATAGCGATGCTAACTGGATCTCTGATTCAGATGAGACAAAATCTACGAGTGGTTATATATTCACCCTTAGAGGTGGTGCGGTTAGTTGGAGGTCAACCAAACAGACAATAATAGCAAAATCTACCATGGAGTCAGAGTTCGTAGCTCTAGAATTGGCGGGTAATGAAGCTGATTGGTTGAAGAACTTTCTTATGAGTATTTCTTTAGGAATAAAGCCGACACCCTCGATGTCGATGCATTGTGATTGCCAAGCGGCAATAGCCGTTGCTAAGAATAAGTCATTCAATAGCAAAAGTCAGCATATTAAATTGAGACATAATGTGGTTAAGCAGCTGCTAAGAGATGGAGTAATATCCATAGACTATGTGAAGTCAGAAGTGAATTTGGCCGATCCATTGACTAAACCCTTGAATAAAAGGGTCACATATGAAATATTGAGGGGAATGGGACTTAAGCTAAATTGCTAGATTAACGGTGATGGGAACCCAACCTTTGTGATTGGAGATTCCATGAAGAAGGTTCATATGGGTAATAACAAGTCACGAGTTAATCCCTCTAGTACTAACATTTGGTCTCTTTCTTATGGCATGGGTGTAAAAGTACTAGATTGCACTGTGGTAGGATAAGCTTAAAGCTTTTAATGATCTTATAGCCCTTGATAAGGGTGGCGTATAAAGTGTAATATACGCTTGATGAGGGCACCTATATGGGTGTCGAGTGGAGCCGCTCGTATGAGATAGTGGCTTAATCTCTGGAGCACTCATGAATTACCGGGCTTCGCGCATGTCCGTTTTAGCGCGGAACAGCGAAAACGACAAGAACTGCAGGGGTGAGGTGTGGCTTATAGGGTTCTGGTATACAACATAGTGATCATGATTCATAGAAGTTAAGATAACTTCATCATGACACTTGTATAACTTTCCTATAAGTCTAAGGTCTGGTTCATAGTCTGTGAGACACCAGTGTTGATGCACCTGCATCCATATGGCTACTCGAAAAATATTTCAAATTTTTCTGCTATGTATATCGGTGGAAAATATTTGAAATAGTGGGGGATTGTTGGAAAAAAAAGGGTCAAATGGGTGCCCTTGTACCACATTGGAAAGTGCAAGGATGAATGTCATGTTTAAAAAGAAGTATGTGCTATTGGGCTTGTAAAGAGTTTGTGAGAAAAATGGGCCTCGCGCGCATGTGGTAGGCCAAAATTGGGCTCGTTCAGTGTATTTCGACGATTTCGCACCCCCCCTCTGCGCGCACGATTTAGATGCCTCACCAGTTTTTTATTTTTAAAAATTAAAATAAAATGGGCTTAAATGAGATGGTGGATTTATGAGGGGTGTGAAACCTTTAAAATGTAATGGCCTACCATAAAATTCAGATTTATCAATGGCTTTTACTAGCCTACATTTAAAAGGGAAAATTAAACCTTTATACCCAAAATCTTGTAACAGCCAATTTAATTTCGAATTTTAAATCCTCCCCTTTAATTCTTTGAACGTTTTTGTCTTTTCTTTTAAAACTTGGTTGTTACATAGTAATTTGCGTAATTAAAACTTAAATGCCCAAGATTGATTTGCCCGTACATACGTCCAGCTATATTAGGAGGTCATTCTCCCGAGTTAAAAAATACACACCGATAACCTTGCCTTGGCTGCTCGTTTTCAAGTCCGAGTTGCTATTTTTGTTCTTGTTAGATTACTTGTTATCCGTATTTTTAGAATTCGGAAAAGTTTGTTTAATCCTAGAGAATTACACATACCGGTAAAATAGTTCTTAAGAATAGCGTCTCCTACGCGACTCAGATTGGTTTCTATCGAGTTTCCAGCCTTATTTGCCATCACTGTTTCACTCGATCTCTATTTTTAAGATCATATTGTACGAACTATTGCTATTCAAGAAAAATGAAAGAATTATAGTGGCATTCCAGGACAATCATATAATAAAATGAAAAGGATTAGCTTACCTAAGAAAGACAATTTCAGATCAAATCAGACCAGTAAGCTCAACTAACAACCCGACATTTAAAACCCTTGCACGCTCTTGTCTAAATCCATGCGTCTCAAAAAAATTGAAATCATATCTAAATAACAGCAAATTCAGTCAAAATCACGAACTTTTAGTTTTTTTGTCAGTAAATCATAGACAAACGGCCAATTATGAATCAACTGAACAGGAATGTTTCACTGCAAATCTAGAAGTCGTTAAAATTTTGTAAAAAAAATTTATAATTCAAATTTAAATTAATCGAGTTCGAGCCTGAACTCTGCTGCATTGACCCAACCCAAACATCCGCACCTTCAAACACGTTGGGCTTTGCACAGAATTCCCCGCGGCGGCCCAACTCCCAGAAACGCGGGCTCACCAAAGCAGCCGGGGCAAGTTAAATTTCCACGTGGCAATCATTTATTGGCTGAAACACGTTGCACCAGCAAAAACACACTTTGGAAATCTAAAACAAAAGAAGAAGCGAAAGAGAAAGGGAAGGGAAGACTCGACTCGGTGGGTCAACTCGGGGTCGCCTTTTAAACGTTCCTCGGAGATCTCAAAATCGCCATTTCCTGGGCGATTAGAAAGGGAAGCCCCCCCCTCGATGGCGCTTCGGAGAGCCACGCTACCGCTTCTCTTGCTGGGGCTAGCGTGTGCCCTAACCGCCATCGCAGGGTACGTTTTGCGTGTTTTTTTTTTGTTGCGCTGTTATTTTTTAATGAAACGTGGATAGATTTGATGATTTGGTGCAATATTTGTATAGGAAGAGCTATTACGATGTGTTGCAAGTTTCGAAAGGGGCGTCGGATGAGCAGATCAAGAGAGCGTACAGGAAGCTGGCGTTGAAGTACCACCCGGACAAGAACCAGGGCAACGAGGAGGCCAGCAAGCGTTTCGCCGAGATCAGCAATGGTAATACGAATTTTGGTGATTTCTTCGTGTTTATGGAGTGCTCAGTGGAGTGTTTGATTTGTTTTTGGTTGTTGTTTTTCTTTGGTAGCGTACGAAGTGTTGTCGGATAGCGAAAAGCGGGGTATATATGATCGGTATGGCGAGGAAGGGCTCAAGCAGCACATGGCTAGTGGGGGCGGAAGCAGAGGTGGCGGCGGCGGCTTCCAGGACATTTTTAGCCAGTGAGTTTTCCGTTCTTTTCCTCGTAAGAATTGAGAAGAGCTCAATTATTGCATTGGGAAAGGGGTCTGTGGAAGTGTGAATCATAGATTTTGTTTCAACTGAGAACTTAGACAATGCATATATTCCAAGTTTAGGTGTATCTTGATTTGTAAGTACACTAGATTTGAAGGGTTAAGAGCTTCGGATTTTGTATGTGTGCTAAGGTGTTGTCCTAGAATATGGGTATATGCATCCATATGTTTTGTGTGCCTGTGGATCTGACTGTTGTTGCTATCTCCACTACAAGTTGGGTTTGAAACGTTTCCATTTATCCTCTCAGATTCTTCGGGGGAGGCCCTGCAGAAGAGGAAGAGAGAGTTGCAAAGGGTGATGATGTTATTGTGGACTTGGATGCATCGCTTGAAGACTTATACATGGGTGGTTCTTTAAAGGTGAGGTCCTTTTAAGTTGTCAATTGATAGCAGGGCTTGGATTGCAAGAGTGGTCCTCGCATCTATCTTTCAAAAGTTGACAGAAACTGCATCTTGGAATAAGTAGGTTGTTAGCTCTCTGACCTTTAACCGTGTCAAATATGACCATTCCATGTTGTCGATGTGGTTTAGCTCAGGCGTGGCTAGGTCGATCATATGGCTATGAACAAATTGTGGGCATTGGCTTGCATCCATGTCGCATTAGATTACTTATTTGATCCAATATGTATCAGTGAGTTAAAAGCACCATTCTTTGGCTTCAGGCTTGAGGAGCATTGCTGCTTTATAAGTGTCCTCATCTGCCACTTACAAGTAGATCACAATGTGTTTGGAAGATGGGTCTAATTCATTCAGTTTGATTAACCTTGTCGTTTTGTGGGTGCATTTATCAGGTTTGGAGGGAGAAAAATGTTATAAAGCCAGCCCCTGGTAAAAGACGATGTAATTGTAGAAACGAGGTCTACCATAGACAAATTGGTCCTGGAATGTTCCAACAGATGACAGAACAGGTACATTTTGACTAAACCGATTTTGAAAAAATAAACTAAACATTGTGCGGTGGGAACATGACAATTTCCTATACATTTCTAGTTTTATTTGCACTCTAAGAAGAAAACCTTTAGTTTAATGCTGCAAATCGATATTTCACTTCACATGTCAGTTGAATGTGTTCTGTGTCCTTTTGCTTTCAGGTCTGTGAACAATGCCAAAATGTTAAATACGAGCGTGAAGGATACTTCATCACTGTTGATATTGAGAAAGGCATGCAAGATGGACAAGTAAGCTCTCTAAACCCATATTTTGCAATGAGTATCTTTCACTAAACATCCTTTCCTGACAGCTCTAGTTAGCCAAAAAAAAAACTTTCCTGACAGCTCAGGCATGTCATCTTTTCCTTTCACGACTGAATTTATGGCCTATCAGCGGCCATGGTTTACCTAAGGGATTCTCGACATTTCTGTGCTGTTTTGCACTCACTTAAAAGAATCTGAATTGTCCCTTTATTGATAGTTTCAGCCCAAGTAAAGAGTTCAGGCCTTGGTAAAATTCTACCTGTTATGGGAAGCCAGAATTCCCGAGTTTTTTGATTGACGTTGTCCATAAGATTTCTGGAATTTGCTTCATGTGTGTTAGACAAGCTGTTTTCTAGTGTTTGGAAATTTGGTCTGGGCATAACATATCAATTATCATGTGGCATGCTATGCCCACCTTGGTTTTGAATTAATGTAAAATGTGGGAGAAGGTTGGAAAGGTCTTATATTTTGTTTAGACAAATTGTTTAAGGAAATATAAACACCAGAGTGTTTTTTTTTGTTTGTTCTTACGGAATGTTGCTTGTTTATCCATTTTACAGGAAGTTGGATTTTTTGAAGATGGTGAGCCTGAAATAGATGGAGAACCCGGGGATTTGAAGGTCGGTCCATAAATTAGCTTCTTATTACATGCTTTCAAACCCTTGATCGCTGATTCTGTAATAATGTTCTTACCAAACCTCTTTGTGGGATATCTTTGTTAGTTCCGGATCCGTACAGCCCCTCACGACCGCTTCAGAAGAGAAGGCGACGACTTGCATACAACTGTTACCATTACACTGGTAGGTTATCCGGGATTACCAAGCTATTATCATCTGATTTTCCGTACCTACTTCTCCAGGGACTGATAAATGACGGTGTCACTTCCCTCTTCGTTTTATTCTAAATTCTCTGTACCAGGTCCAAGCGCTGGTTGGTTTTGAGAAGTCTATTCAGCACCTCGACGAACATTTAGTCGATGTTGGCGCAAAGGTAACACGAATAAACCGACATTGAATCTCTTCTGATATATCATCTCTAAGTGAACCCATCATCAAGTTGTCTCACTTGTAAACAGGGAATCACCAAGCCAAAGGAGGTGAGGAAATTCAAAGGCGAGGGTATGCCGTTACATTACAGCAACAAGAAGGGGGATCTCTATGTCACGTTCGAGGTTCTTTTCCCCACATCGCTAACAGAAGATCAGAAGACGAAGATCACAGAGGTTCTGGGTTAGAGCATAGGACCATTCTTTTTCGTTTTCTATACTTAGCACCCTTGTAAAATGATCTGATGTAGAAATCTAGGATGCCTTCAGGTTTTCATGTCTTCTACCTATGCATCTCCGTGAAATTTTGCCACCCGCTTGTGAGGAGAAGAGCTACACTAAAATTAGTGGGATAGTCTTCTGCCCGATCTGAGCTTTATTCTTACAACGAGTATTATTTAAGTACTTCAAGATAAATCGAAATTAGGGATTAATCACTTAATTGTTATCTCTTTTCCGTTTCTTTCTATGGAAAGAGGGATATAACTATTACTAAAGTGTACTCTTCTGCATCACAATATTTTTCGACGAACTTGGGTCACCCCTTTTCAGGAAATTTTAACATGGATTTGATCATGTGCTAAAAAAATTTAAACGGATAATGGGAGCTGCTCTCGTTAGTTCGTTAGGTGTATAAGTTATACAACCTTGTTATATCGCATCTTGGTAACTATTAATTGAATTTTTTAACATCTTCTAAAATCAAGCCAAAGTAAGAACGGAAGTTTTTCCGAACCTTCTTTTGTGAAAAGCCTGAACTTAATTATGGATCGCTGACTGTTACACTCGTAAACACAAAAGAAGACGAAACTGCTTCCGCTTCAAGTATCGGATGGCTGCAAGGAGGCCGCCTTCTTTCCCACGTAACAAAGTTTTGAATATAATTACTAGGACTAGAAATATAAATGTTATCGTCAAATAATTGACATGGTTCTTATTAGATGGTAAATAATCAATTAGGTGGTGTAAAAGGGCATTTGATTTAGCAGCATAAAACGTGTATAAATTCAGGGAGATCTATGGTTCAAATCTTGACATGGTTGGCTAATTGATTGATGATGCTAGTGATTATACCTATTTGCTAGATGAGTTAGATTATAATTTTTACAATTGTAGCCGACTGCTGGCTTATGGAGACGAAAGGTTGGAAGTTTTAGTCTTGTAAAAGATGGTTTATTGAAGTTGATGTGATACTAATATATGTGTCGTGTTAATAGTAACTACGTAATGTGATAATAGTATTTGTGTTAAGTGTTAATGAACAAATAAAAACATTTCTCTCATCCATACCTATCATTTGCCGGATTAATGAGAATTTTTATTAGAACTGGCTATGTCAAAATCGACAATAATACATGTGTTATAGAGTGTTAGTAGGGAACATGTACATGTTAATTTCTATGTTGCTGCCATAATCAAGATTTTGATTGTATGTGCATTAAATGAGTTTCTCTTAACATTCATGTTAACAAGTTTTGTTCACAATAAGTGTTATCCATCTTTGGAGCAAGTTAAGCCTTGTTTCATATTTTTTTAGCATGTTTATTTTGTAAAGAGTAGGTATTACTATCAAATACTTGTTTTCAAGTGTCAATTTAAAATTTTATATAATATTTGCAGGTTGCATCTATGGATGAGTTTAAAATTTGAGAGAATACAAATATTTTCTTACATCTTACTATAAAGTAGTATTAATTAGCGATAACTGAATCTTTATAATTATCAATAAATATATATATTTGTATAATTTAGATATTTTATTCATCATTATTGACAAACTAATCTACTATCATAAGTTTAATATCATTACTTAATATCTTTCTATTTTCAAAAAAAATATTGTTAATTTTTTTCACCCACAATTATCTAAAAAATAAATTAATTTAAAAGGATTTTGTGAAATCTTTTTAATTTAGTTTAAAATAGATTTTATAGGGTAAAGTTTGTTATGGAGATAACAACTTAACCCTAATCTATCTCCAGTAATTTTTCTTTAATACGTAAAAAATGGAAAGAGAGGGGAAGAAAAAAGACACGGATAAACACACAGAGAAAAGGAATGCTCTTTTTCTCTCTGGCATCTATCTGAGAAAATACTAGACTTTTCGGTGGTGAAATCGCATACATGTAACAAAGTTCATTATCATACATTAGACCATTATAACAAAGTTCATCCAACATTAGACCACTATAACAAAGTTTTATTCAACAATCTAGTGTTTTATTTTTGGAAAATATATCTTGAACAATGTTCTATTCTCAAAATTTGAGTAGACTTATATATATTAATGATAATTGAATCTTCATATCTATCAGAAAAATATATGTAATTGTATAATTTAGATATGTCATTCTATTTTTAATAACAAACTAATCATTTTCTAACAATATTATTTAACTAAATCGACCCATTTTCTTTCGACAAAGAAAACTAAACTGAGAGATATAGAGACAAGAAAAATTAATAGACAGACAGAGAGCGAAGCCAAGAACAAAGTGAGAAATTCCACGAGAATTAAGTGCTAGTCTGCAAATACAACTTAACCACTAGTCTAGGACTAATTGTTTTGGATTTGTCAATTCCAAACACAAATTAGTTACTTCTAATTAACTATGACTAAACTAGATGATGATTTTAATAGTTAAGAAAATAGTGGGCTTGGTACCGTTGACAACCTAATTAACCAATTAGCCTAGGGGTTTATTAAGATCATATTTTGGTTCGGGTGTTTCTTGTCGTCATCCATGTCAGCAGCGACAAGATAAATCAACTCCTCAAACTACGGATAGTACTCAATACAAATGTGGTTTCGAAACCACAGCACAAATATAATGGAGAGAACGAGTCCGACGACAAAACAAGCAAACTTGAATAGATCCAACCGGTACTCCTCCCTATCCAGCGACCTCTGTATGTCTTCCTCCTCTTCCTCCATCTCGATCACCCCCATCTCGATGTCGCCGGTGTAAGCGGCGGGATGGCAGCCCCTGCTCCGAAATGAGCTGAGCATCGAGAAGAGAGTTAGAGCTACAAAAAATACCGAAGCGCCGAGTAAGAGGTGAAAAGCGCTGAGGAGGAAGCAGACGGCCGCCTCCTCCGCTCTTCATCATCCGCTTTCGGCAAGGAGAAAGCAGACGACCGCGTCCTTCGCTCTTCATCATCCGCTTCCGGCAAGGAGAAAGCAGACGACCGCGTCCTCCGCTCTTCATCATCCGCTTCCGGCAAGGAGAAAGCAGACCGCCTCCTCCTCGCTGGAAGCGGATGAAGCGCTGAGGATGAGGCAAAAGCGGACCAATACTAATTGGTCGATGTCTAACAATTGTCCACCAACACATGTGATAAATAGGCCTAAAATATATCGATTGTATAAAAATTTAACTATAACTTTTAACTTTTAACTTTAAAAAATTAATTGTCAAACACACAAATGAGGAAAAAATAACTTACTTTTTTGTGGCAATCTGTTGTTATCACGATTAAAAGAAGGACAATTTGAAACCAAACAACAAATGAAATATTAAATTTGTGTTGAAGACATTTGAATCTAAAAGGTAACAAATAAAAGCATTTCTCTCATCCATTCCTATCATTTGCCTGATTGATGAGAATTTTTATTTGAACCGGCTATGTCGAAATTGACAATAATATATGTGTTATAGAGTGTCGGTAGGGAATATGTACATGTTAATTTCTATGTTGCTGCCATAATCAAGATTTTGATTGTATGTGCAATAAATGAGTTTCTGTTAACATTTATGTTAACAAGTTTTGTTCACAATAGGTGTTATCCATCTTTGGAGCAAGTTAAACCTTGGTTATTTTTTTAGCCTATTTATTTTGTAAAGAGTAGGTATTACTATCAAATACTTGTTTTCAAGTGTCAATTTAAAATTTTATATAATATTTGCAGGTTGCATCTATGGATGAGTTTAAAATTTGAGAGAATAAAACTATTTTCTTACATCTTACTATAAAGTAGTATTAATTAGCGATTTCTGAATCTTTATAATTATCAATAAATATATCTATTTGTATAATTTAGATATTTTATTTCATCATTATTGACAAACTAATCTACTATCATTAGTTTAATATCATTACTTAATATCTTTCTATTTTCAAAAAAATATATTGTTAATTTTTTCCACCCACAATTATCTAAAAAATAAATTAATTTAAAAGGATTTTGTGAAATCTTTTTTATTTAGTTTAAAATATATTTTATAGGGTAAAGTTTGTTGTGGAGATAATAACTTAACCCTAATCTATCTCTACTGATTTTTTCTTTAATACGTAAAAAAGGGGATGCGAGGGGGAGAAAAAAGGATACGGATAAACACACAGAGAAAAGGAACACTCTTTTTCTCTCTGGCATCTTTTTGAGAAAATACCAGAGTTTTCGACAATGAAATTGCATCCATGTAACAAAGTTCATTATCCTACATTATGTTGGGTTTTGAATGCATTTTTAATGCATTTGGCCCAAAATGGAAAGGCCCAAAGTGGAGGCCCAAAAGGGAAATGAATGGGGCAATACCACATTGATTAGAGCAAGGAGGATTTCCTTGTTTATAAGGAATTTTCCTCCTTGCCTCTCAACTTGATTGGCTACCCAAAAGGCTGACCCACCGCTTCGCACCGTCCGAACACGAGCACGAGCACGTGTGCGCATGGCGCATTAGACGCAGGTCGCAATGGGCGCTTTGTGGCGCACTTGGCACTTCGCACGTGCGCATCGTCTGGAGGAGCCTTAAGTATTTTGCCCGGGCCCGGAGGCAGCTGCGCAGCTACCGAAGCGAGGAGGAGCTGCGAGCGCCTTCAGGTTGGCCACCGAAGAGGCATGACGGACTGGAATGTCCAGGAGGCTTCCAGAAGGCCGAAGGAGTGCGAGATCTCCCGTGAAAGGGCGCCAGCGCAGCCTGGAGCGCCTGGAAGGATCCAGAAGTCTCCGAAGGGTCACGAGCGCAGCCTGGCGCGCCTGGAAGGGTCCAGAAGCCACCGAAGGGCCACGAGCGCAGCCAGACAGCCTGTTGGCCGAGTGGACGCGTCCTTTCGGGGTGGCTGCCTCCTCCAGCCTATAAATAGGCGTGCCCTCCTTGCCATTTCCTCATCCCAGCAGCAATTGCATACTCCTAGCATTGTTGTCTTCTCCTCTCCCCCCGTTCTTCATCTAGAAAAGAGTCCCGAAAGTTCTGGGTATATAAGGGTTCGCCCGAAAGTTTCGAGATACGTGTGCAACGGTCTTGGAAACGCCCTAAACAGTCGTTGTATCTTGGGGACGATTGCCGAAGCCCGTACCGCACTGAAATATACGGGGCAATCTCGTCTTACGGAGAAAGTGTCCAACACTTGCCTCGACTGAAGTAGATCCTAATCAAGTACACCAACCCTCCGAAACAACACATTAGACCATTATAATAAAGTTCATTATCCTACATTAGACCACTGTAACAAAGTTTTATTCAACAATCTAGTGTTTTATTTTCTGAAAATATATCTTGAACAATGTTCTATTCTCAAATTTGAGTAGACTTATATATATATATATATATATATATATATATATTAATGATAATTGAATCTTCATATCTATAAGAAAAATATATGTAATTGTATAATTTAGATATGTCATTCTATTTTTAATAACAAACTAATCTAATAGTCATAATTCTAACAATTTTTTTAACTAAATCGACCTGTTTTCTTCCGGCAAAGAAAACTAAACTGAGAGATATAGAGACAAGAAAAATAAATAGACAGACAAAGAGCAAAGCCAAGAACAAAGTGAGAAATTCCTCAAAAAAATAAGGATGTCAGAAATATGGAAATGTGTAGTGCATTCGTCCGTTCTTTACTCGTCGTCGCCTGCCTTTTTCTCGCACTCATTTTCTCATCCACTGCTGGCAGAGACAGCTGCACCTCACCAACAACTTGCGGTGCCGCTTCTAACTCGTCTTGCCAGGCCACTGCTCCTCCTGCACGAGACAAGTCAAATTTGTAGCTTAAACTATAACTTTCGACTAAGAACAATAGTTTAAACACAAAACATGACTATAAATAATTATGGATTACAAAACCTCCCGTGGGACGAACATATTGTCTTCATAGCAATCTCTTCTCATGTACTTGTAGAGTCCTCTAGATGATATCTATCTAGATAATATATGAGATGCGACATATATATAAACATAAGTTTTTTTACATATTTGACACTCGTTATCCTATATTAGACCATTATAATAAAGTTCTATTTGACAATCTATTTTTTTTACAATATATCTTAAACAATGTTCTATTCTCGAAATTTAAGTATATATATATATATATATATATACTAGAAAAATAGAAAAATAGTTTCTTAAGTCTTACTATAAGGTGGTATTAATTAATAATAATATAATCTTCATATCTATCAGAAAATATATATATATATATTTGTATAATTTAGATATGTTATTAATAACAAACTAATTTAATAATCACAAGTTTAATAATATTTTTTTTACTAAACCAACCCATTTTCTTCCGACCAACCCATTTTCTTCCGACCAAGAAAACAAGACAAGAAAAAGAAATAGACAGCTAGACAGCCAGAGAGAGAAGCCAAGAAAGAAGTGAGAAATTTCTAAAAAAAAGAAGGAAGTGAGAAACATGGAAAATTGTACGAACATGGAGATGCCACAAATATATTAAATAACAAGAACTTCAATGGTAAACCTTTGTTGTAATCGATCATCTCCATCACTTCTTTGTCATAAAAATCTCCGCTAACCCTCAACCACCATTAACACCACCCATCTTAAACCACAGTTGGAAATTCACTTTCTTATAAAATCACGGATATTTTATTATCTATGTAAGATCCCGCAATCTAATCGACTGTCTCCATAAACCAACATGAGATTTTTCCAGCGTATTTTGTCCTCACAGGTATGCACCCTAAAAAAATTCTCAGATCACCTTGGAATTCTCCCAAGATATTTGTTAGAAAAGGAGTTACACCTTTTTGCTTTGGTTAGTTTAAATCAAACAGCCTAAGCCTTCATTAACATATCAAGCCATACCATATCTGAAGTATTACATTCACCACTCCTTAAATAAATGATATCCTAGTAGCGCCGTATCGATACAATCTCAGGAACCCTCATTTTTTGGCATGGAATTGGTTTGTCTATGTCTCCCTTCATTGGGAAATGCTTTCTAGGAATAGCTCATTGTCCGTAGACTCTCACACCAGCAATATCTCCCCGCCCTCTAGGCCCTGGGTGTCACATGTCCAACAGCTTCAGCTTGGTTAGTCCCCGAACCACACAATACTAGTAGATGTCATACTTTGATACTAATTATAACAACCATCGATCTGATCATCTATCTTCATAGAGCAACACGAGCTTTTACCATCGTGTTTTGTCCTCACTCACATGCACCCTGAAAAACTTCTCAGGAGATCCCCATTTTGAAATTACTTCAGACCAAACGCTCTTAATTTTAGAGTTCTCTCAATTTGTTTGCCATAAAAAAAGATCCACCTTGTTGATATGAATAATTTAAGTAAAATCGTTTAAAACTTTCTTAACATATCAAGCCATTCGTAACATATCTAGGTATTGCAATTTAAAATGGTTCATCTCAAACGACATTCATCAAAATTAGCTATTCCAACATAATGCAAGCCTCCATTATTCTTCCGCTTTCCACCAAAATGATAAAATTTTCACATCCGATCATCTAATATAGGACCTGCAAAAATAGTAAAGTATAACAATCAAACAAATGGACCATGCTAATGCACAAATGACACGATTACATGACTACAAAATGCCAAAGCACTAAAATATATCAATTAACCAAGGAGGGTTATACGACTACACAAACTACAATGTGCCAAAATATTTAGTACACAAACACATCCACAAAATAACTAAATTTGGAGCAAGTCCTTACAAAATATTTAGTCTAAAATCTAACCAAGGCAGGTTGAATAACCAAAGCAAACCATAGCAAAATCAAGAGGAAACCCTAAAATCTAGATATTTAGTCTTCACAACGTAAATAGAGAGAAAACTTGATAAACCATAACAAACCACCAAAGGTCGCGAGGGAGGGAGAGGTGTTAGGATTGCAGTCGCAGGAAAGACATGGTTTGAGAGGGATGCACAAATAGAGCAAGCGAGTAAGGCTAGGTTTTGGGGGAAAAAAAAGAGAGATGTATAATTACGAAGGTAAAATGGGAGAGTTATGGCCCATGGAATTTTTAGAAAAAAAGGATTTTTTTACATATGAAAATTTTGAATTATTTAAAGTGTAGGAAAATTTTGACAAAGTATTAATAAATCTAAATTTGTACACAATATTATGAAAATTTAAAGAGATATTTGACAAGTCACATTATTATCCACGCGACAATCTGCA
Source organism: Hypericum androsaemum (assembly GCA_963995505.1). Taxonomy (NCBI): domain Eukaryota; kingdom Viridiplantae; phylum Streptophyta; class Magnoliopsida; order Malpighiales; family Hypericaceae; genus Hypericum; species Hypericum androsaemum. The sequence goes on along the minus strand of OZ023185.1, from coordinate 6,203,312 downwards.
TGATGATCTTGGTTGACATAGCATGCTACATTGCAGAACAACAAGAGATCTTATTACTGAAATATCATAATGTCAAATTACTGATATCGTACCAAATTCTAAAATCTAAATCACAAAATACTAAAAATAAACTTTTCCTCGACATTTTAAAGAGTTGAAAGCCCAAAAAGAGCCCAAATCTGGAGGAGACACGGCCCAGCCCGGTTCCCAAAAATTTGAAAAATGAAACAATTCCCTCCAAATTCCAACTCCAAGCTTTCCTTGTACGCTTTTTCATTTTTAGCTCCACGATACTCTCTCTCTCTCTCTCTCTCTCAAAAAATACTATATGTTACTTCTCCCCAACCGTTCTCAGAAAAATTAATTAACCTATTTATTATTATTATTATTATTATTTTATTATCCTTATTTTTCGTCTCCGGGTCAGATGGTGGAAGCCGACTCTTCGAGACCGTTCCTCGGCGTCCACTTCCTCCTCGCTGGCTTTGACCCCGCCGCCGAAACCAAGGTATTCTAACCACCTCTCTCTCTCTCTGTCTGGCTTTGGGCTTTTTGGTAATTTTCCCCCCTACCGGACACGTTGCGAATGCTATTGAATTGGTGTGTAGGTTCGGTCGAAGCTTCTAGAAGGCGGCGGAGTAGATGCCAGGGGACATGACCGAGGCCGCCACACCCATGTGATTGTGGATAAGATTATTGCTTACGTAAGTTCACTCGATTTTCGCCTATTCGTGTTTAGATCTCGAGCGGGATGGATTGATGTTCGGTTGATATTGGCAATGTTGGATTGATTGTGCAGGATGATCCTGTTTGTGTGGCGGCTAGAGAGGACGGGAAGACGCTGGTCACGGGGCTCTGGGTTGACCATAGTTTCGAGGTTGAGGCGCCCGTGGATGCTACTTCTGTGAGTTTCCCAACCTCTGGTTTCGCTCGTGTTTGTTTGTGGCTACTGCTTAAGCTGTTGTGTCTTTCGGTTGCGGTGGTTTGAGAGGAATGGGTTGAAATTACGGCGTTTTTGCGAGAAGGGTGAAATGCTCGTATACCTGAATATCATTCACAGCACGTGTAGATGGCAAGTGAAAATAGAGTGTCAGTCAAAGAATGCTTTTACGTGACAGTTAACTGCATTCGTGCAGATTATTTACCGTCCTCTCAAAGATATGAACGGCATTCCAGGCGCAAAACATCTGGTTATGTGCTTGACTGGGTACCAGCGACAAGATCGAGATGACATCATGGTTAGCTTTGAGCTTTTACAATTTTTCTTTGCAGCAACTTTCTGATGGCTTTATAGTTTTTGTTTTCGGTTTTTGACTGTGATCAATGATCAGTGAGTTATCTTTTGTATCTCTGCAGAATATGGTTGGTTTGATGGGTGCTCAATTTTCTAAGCCATTGGTGGCAAACAAAGTCACTCATTTGATATGCTATAAATTTGAAGGTCCGTTTGAATTTTATGTTTTCTTCATGACTTGTTTACTTTTTATTGGGTTTTTCTCTGATTTGCGCATGTTACCTTTGCTACAAGACCAAGACAAATAGATGACTACAAGTAGAATGAGAAACACGCACCTCATGTTCAGGAATTTGAGTTTCAATTTGATTTTAAAATATTTCTCTAGCTGAAAACCACGCCCAACAACTCGCTACTCTGTAGTTAGGTAGTGATGCATCTTGTTCTTATTAGAGATTTTTTACTTGGTGTAGGTGAAAAGTACGAGCTTGCTAATAAATTGAAGAGGATAAAGCTTGTGAATCATCGGTGGCTAGACGACTGGTAAGTGTATTTCTTTTGCATAGATGTCACCGAAATATGAGCTTGGGTTTATCATAGACCTGCTTTAACTTGACAAATTATGTATCTTTGATCTGCAGTCTAAGGTATTGGAAGCTTCTTCCAGAAGAGAACTATAGCAAGAGGTAAATAATTTGGTTATGTTTCTGTCTCGTGCTTTCGGTTCCATAAAACCAGGACACGCATTCTCTTTGTGATTTTTTTGAGCAGATCGGCTCTACGATGAAAGTATCAAAACTTAATGTAGAGATTGTGCTAACACATATGGTCTAGTTTATCATCGAAGCTGCAATTCTACAGTTAATGTAGTAGACGTTGTAGTTTTGTCTTGTGGGATGAACTGCTTCACGTCGTCGACTCTGGAAAAGGTTGGCACTAAACAGACAGAAAGTTGATTACTAAAACAATTGCTACCAGTCCTAGGGACAAAATGAGGTGCTATGAAGAATCGACAAAACCATAACTGTGATAAGATCTATGGCTGATGTGTTGTTGCCCTTTAATTTTTATGCACATTGGAAATACTCTCTCAACGCTCAAGACCTTGTCAGCAGTGGTTATGAGCTGGAGATGGTGGAAGCTGAAGCAAAAGATTCTGATGAGGATGCTGAAGAGACCAAAACGAAGCAATCTAGCCCGCATGCAAAGAATAGTCTTCAGAATTCGAAAGATGGAACAAATGCTTCTGGCAGTTCAGAAAAGGGGTACCAAGCTTTGGGCATTGGCAGATTGTCAGCTAGTGAAGTGTCCAGATCACTCAATTCAGCTTCTGTCCAGATGCCTAACCCGCAAGAAAGAACCCCAGAGTCCATCAGGATTGCTGACGGCTCCAAGTCTTTGTTGAGAAGCGCCGAGAAGGCTTCTCAGCTGGATATGAAGTTCAATGCTTCAAGCACTGGGAAAACGCCACGAAGATCACCGAAATCAATTTTCTCCAGAGAGCCTTCTAGGGCCGGATCTTCCTCTAAGTTGCATTTAGGTGACTCTATGCATGCACCCAACATAGAAAACATTGAACATGTAAAGGACCTCTTTGCCTCTGGTTGTAACAAAGCTCCTCTGAAAGAAGCAAGTGAGTTGCTAGCTGCAGAGACTTCAATTGATAAAAAGCGAAAGATTGAGGCTTCAGGTTCAACCTCTCTGTTGGAGAAGGTCCGGTTAACAGCAACTCCATCAGCCAGTGGATTTGACTCAAACTATTTGGTCAATCATCTACCTAGAAGTGATAAGCAACCACGATTGAGTAGTGGCTTTGTTCGTGATATGCTTAGAAAGGAGAAGGCTGAGGAGAATAATAAGAATGCTCTGCTTGATGGATTGAAGGCATCGGAATCACATGATAAGTCTGGCTGCCATACGGTTGGGATGTCAGAAGCCCATGAGACGGGAGAACAAGGGGAGCTGCAGCAGCACAATAAAGGTGAAGGCGCTACCTCTCGTCGCAGCACGAAATCAGGGCAAAAGGAGGTGTCCAGGACTTGTGCTAATACTGATAAAGACGGTGAAGAAGCCAAAACAGTTCAACAGCCTCTCAGAAAGAAGACAACTGCTAAGAAAACTCTAGGCGCTAGACCAAAGTTGAATGGTACAGTTAGTCAGAAAGGTTCTATTTACTTGAACAAAATTGGTGGTGATGATGCCCCTACCATCAGCCCGGATGTGGAATATGAGGGATCAGGTTTTGGCGGGCTATCTGGTTCCGGTGAACTAGAGAAGTCTTGTGCTCCTATCAATGCTTCAGGGGTGCAAAGGGCCAGTTTTGCGGACGACGAAACTGAAGAGCCTGAGGATAGAGAAGAATGCGGGACTGTCCTCATTGAAAAGAATTTTAAATTATCTCGTACAGCCGGAAAGATGAAACAAACATTGAGAGTGCCCCGGCTTGATGCTGATATCCTGAAAGATGACATAGAGGATGGTCTGAGGGCAGACTTGACAACTTTTCGAACAAACAAGGCGGATGAATCAACTTCGGGAGGAAATGGCAATGAACCAGAACCAGGCAAAGACCATAAGCCATCTTCTGGTGAGACAGTTTTAAATGCTGAAGAGAACCCCCAAGATATCAATAGGAAAGATGAGGGGAAGAAAAGAGACAGGCCTAGCAATGCAGGTAAAACCAAGAACAAAACTAGCTCTTGGAAAAAATCAAGGGATTCTAAACAAGTAGAAAAAGAAAATCATCCCTTGGTCGATGGAGACGAAAATCAAAGTCCCACCGGAGAGAATCTTGGAAAGACAGCTGTTGCATCAAATGATAAGAAGAGCGGTGAAAATCCCGCCCCAATGATTGATATCCCTAATCAAGTGAAAAGCCAACCTGCTTATTTCATATTTAGTGGACACAGGCTTCAGAGAAAGGAATATCAGCAGCTAATCAAGCGTTTGAGAGGGAAATGTTGCAGAGATTCTCATCAATGGTCATATCAAGCAACACACTACATATCACCAGACCCAATTCGTAGGACGGAGAAATTCTTTGCTGCTGCAGCTTCTGGAAGGTACAGTCCCAAATTTGCATTGTTTGTTTCTTCTTCCTTGTTGTAGTTTCAGCATGGTCCATTTTTTGTATTGGGTCAAAAAGGCAATAATGGATTTATATTTGATAGAGAATAGTGCTAAGCACGTCTTGTACCGTTCGTGAATCCGAATATGTTTGTTTGAAATGTGCGCTGACTCCATCATGATACAGGTGGATCCTTAAGACCGACTATTTAACTGCCTGTAACCAGGCTGGAAAGTTCTTACCAGAAGAACCTTTTGAGTGGCACAAAAATGGACTGAGTGAGGATGGTGCAATTAATCTCGAGTCTCCAAGGAAATGGCGACACTTGAGAGCACAAACTGGTCATGGGGCTTTCTATGGGATGCGGATTGTAATTTACGGAGAATGCATTGCACCACCTCTGGTGAGTTGCTTAATATCGGGCACAATGTCCCTTGTGATAGGTTCTTTCATGTTTGCTTAACTTTTGATATAACGAACAGACTGCACGGGCTCATCAATACGAGACCATATTGTATCCATGGCTCCTGACATTACTGTCTTGGCTGTGCTAATTATAGGATACTCTGAAACGTGTTTTGAAAGCCGGAGATGGAACCGTAATGGCAACGTCACCTCCGTACACGCGTTTCCTAACGTCTGGAGTGGATTATGCAGTGATCAGCCCTGGAATGCCCCGGGTCGATATATGGGTGCAGGAGTTTTTGAAACACGAGATACCTTGCATTGCAGCTGATTACTTGGTGGATTATGTCTGCAAACCCGGATACTCTCTAGAGAAACATGTGCTATATGGTTCTCATGCTTCGGCAGAGAAATCATTAGCCAACTTGTCGAGGAGAGCTGAGGAGGTTATCGACGACTGAACACTACGTTAGTTATCATCGCACGTTTCATAGGTTCCCCGGTCTTCTCAATAACTAAACTGTCGGTTTCGATCTGGTAACGTGAATTTCCTTGTGCTTGGCTTGTTTGGAAGCAAATGCGGGATGAAGATTCGTTCTAGGATGAAACAAACCAGGAGCAGAAGCATAAATGGAGACCTTGTAAAAATTCCTGAAACCTTTCTAACCCTGCTTAATGTATTCTCGTGGTAGGTGTTATCCGACTTGAATTTAGATTAGTCGGTCCAATGAGCTGGATACCAGGTGGCATAACAAAAAAAATGTATTTGCAGTTTCAAGTTCAAGAATGTTGTTCCTGGGAGGCCTATTATAGTTGACCGGATTTGAAAAAATTGCTCCAAGGACTTCGTTTCTAATGTTTTTAATCCTTGCCTAACATAGCTATTGCCACTATGTGAAGCATAATTGTGGTTAGTATCTGTACAACTGATTTCTGTTATTTACAGATGGAATTTTGGATACCACCGCCATTTGTCTCTCGAAAATTTGTTAAAATTTTGAGTAAGATAAAAAGATTCTAATATGACATTACAGCGTATTGTTATTGTTCCAACGACTCTTGGGACATGACATGTTGGCGAGGTCAAAGTCTACATAAATTTCAGCTCTATAGATTTCGTTTTGGAGGGCACATTGAGATTACCGTATTACTAATAATAATGTGTGGTAGACTTTTGTTTAAAATCTACCATATAAACGAAAATTATAATATAAATACGAATACAGTAGTCACATTTTTTTTCGGGGGTGGAAGTCACATTTTTCATGTCATCCATATGTAAACAGAAAATTTAGCCAGCCCATTTCAAGGGCAAAGACGCAGCCTACTAGTGATAGAAACCGGCCTTTGTGTCTCGGATAAAAGCCCACTTTCCCGGTTGGAGGAGGAAGTCAGGAAACCAAGAGAACCAACTATAGCTATTAATTCTTTAAAGTGCTATTCATTTATTACTATTGAGCTAAATAAAAAGGGTGGGAATTGGAAGAAGGGTTTTATCATTTTAATTAGTAAGGCCATGTAATTTTGATCAATAATTATATGGTCAAAAAGAATTAAAACCAAGAGCGGATCCCATAATTGAGGTGAAAATGTACCACCCTTTTGCAAGACCAACTTGCATTAAGAATCACGTTCAAGGCTAGATGTCTAGGGCAGACAAAAATGATGGAGGAGGTGGACAAATTATTTGGTCCTCTCCTATACAGAAAACCTATAAATACTTTATTGTGAACTCTCTCAATTCCCATAACGGTACCACTATTCCAATATTCTCAGATAATATGATTATCAATTCCTCCAATCAAGTGCAAGAAGTACAATGTCAGGTTTTACAGATAGCCATAACAAAATGCGGTCCATATTCCCCTTGGTTTTTTAGAAAATAATGGACAAATAATTCTATAAAACGAGTAGATTGTAGTGTACAAATGTCATTTAAATCATCCAAATACACGTTTAAACTAGACAAAAGTAGAGTCTAGTCAATTATATGCCCTTTTTTAAACAGACAAAACAAAATTAAAGTTGGCTGAAATCCGTACCATTAATACAAGAATGTTTGGCTGTTTCTTCTGCTCACACATTCAACTACTAATTTGGCTTATTTGAGGCCATAATCCTGTGACAACCACACTGGCCAAACTTTACGGATTAAGAGTTGCAAAGGTGGCCAATTACGTGGAATATTTTCGTTCTCTGTGACTTGTTTGTAGGAACTGCACTTTCACGTTAGTGTCAATATGGCAAAAATGTACTCTCTCGCTCAAACCAAACAAATATGACAAAATGGATACGACAAAATTTCAAATTGTTTCATCCCTGTCCCACTCTTAGCTCTTAATAATAATGATTTTTTAAGAATTTTGAAAAATAATTTATTAACATTTTATTACCCAACAGATAGTGAACAACTAATGCTTTCGACTTATTGAACAAGATTTTATAGTTGGTCCACGACCCCTAAATGCCGAAGGCGCTCTTGGGACTTTATCGTAGGAACTACGGCGTGGACCGCATTTTGTACGAGAAACTGTTTATAACAAATGGAATTTTTTTTGCGACTCTTCATTGATATACTTGCATCTTAATTATACCGATATTTTCTTTTTTATTTTATTTCAATAAAAATATGCACATATTTACTTACCACCTAGGTGTTAAATTCCCTCGCATAGCGAGGATACAGCCGCCGAGGGTAAAATCCTGAGAAACTCCAAGTAGGAAAAATGAGTACCCGACGATAGCATAGCACTGTTAAAACCAAATTTAACAACACGATACTAATACCTATACCTAATACAGTACATCTCACCCTGGCTAAAACAAATAGAAGACCTCCTATATTTAACCAGAATCCCCTAACAACCTCCTAATACCAGTATTTTCTGATTTCTGACAATAATCTTACTAGCTTTATTTAGATGAAACTTGATCAGCTGTTCCAGTTACTAATAAAACAGCATTACGTGAACCCAGAATCTAATGCAGATGAATATTGCTAGTAACCAAGTTAAAATGGAACCTCCCAATATATATATATATATATATATATATATATATGGCCCAACAACCTTCCAGAATTCTCCAACACATTTTTTCAAAAGAAGTCTTTTCAAACTGAAATTTGCACGGACTTGACACTGTCTCTCGTGTTTTCAAAAAAGGGTCGTGCTAGCACAATAGACCACATATCAATCTACTTTGATATCATGTTTAAATCTACATCTAACTCATAACCTTAAACAATAAGTGAATCTTTCATTTTTTAATAAATAGTGGATGGATTTTCCACAATTGAACTCTTTCCATTTTGATTTAAGATTTTCCAACAATATACTTTCTTTTCAAATCAAATTGCAATCATCCATGATATATCCTCTAGTGGATGACATGAATTAGCCGGGTTTGTATTCAGTAATGACAATAGTTGTCCCCACTGAAATGGATTAAGTAATTATATTTATAGACACGGTTTTAATGACTGTCAGATCTGTAGACACGATTTTTAATGAAATTTGATGGTCTAAACGAAAGTCCCTCCGTAGGAACGACTTTTATGTTGTCCCCACTCAATTCAAAATCGAATTAGGCATATCGTTGTGATGCTTCGTGACATCTCATGAAAATGAGATGGGAAAAAGGAAAGGTGGAGCAAGGGCACATGATTCCCTCACATGGTAGCAACTGACATCACCATATCTGGCCACGACCTCTTCCTCTTTCCGACGTCCCCAACATCCAAACATCACCTGTTATTTCCCCCTCAACCCCTCATCCCTCCGGAGAACTAATTATTCCCATTTGAAATTATTATTCTTTTCCAAATTACTTAGTATATCATATTTATTAGATCGATTAATTTGAATTTAAATCTATCAATACTTCATATATTAACAAAATACTCTGCTTTTTAAAGTAAATTTTTATTCTAATAAAAGTAAATGTACATATTTACAACCCCAGGTGTTAAGTCTCTTCTACCACGAATTAACACAGATTTAGTCTTAATAATAAAAGAGTAAATTACTCTGGTTCCCAAGGTTTGATGAATTTACCAGTAGGGTTTTTACTATTTTAAAATTCATCTTTTCGTCCTTCAAGTTTCGTAAAATAGAACTCTCAGGTTCTTGACGAGAAGTACCGAAAAATAACTTGGCGAGAAGGCATGGGTAATGACCAAATTGCCCTTAAGTAAAAAAAAGATAATTCACCTTCTCCAACTTGTAGAATACCAAGAACATCAATAAACAACATCAAGAATAGCAAATTAAACATCAAGAATACCAAACTAACATTTATTTTCCGTTAATTTTTCATTACAATCAAGTGGCGTAGAAGACGCATGCTCGTTTCACGTCTTTGAGTGAGAAAAATTAGTGAACCCTAATTAAGATTAAGAAGCATGATCATCGCCTGGGTTCGTTTCACGTCTTCCTCTTCTTCTCATTCTCCTCCGCCCCTTCCAATTCAAATCTCCAGGGGCGAGAGGCAACTGGAAATTTTAGGACAGCGAGGTTCACGACGGCGGCGGACATCCTCGTCCGCCTCGGCTTCTCCTTCAAAGCCACCGTCGACGTCCCCACTCTCTAACATGACCGTCCCTGACAATGCCAAAGATGCTTGCCACACGGTGGCTGCAGTCACCATGGGCGAGGATGTACACGAAGAAAACCCAGAAAATGAAGCTGAGACTACGTCGTGGAGGAGGAAGACGAAGCCGATGATGCAAGCCCCAATACAGCCGCCTCGGCCTCCTCCGGTTAAAGCCAAAATCTCAAAAAAAATTTGGCAATCCAAATGGGGGTTTTCTGGACTGGTTCATATGTTTCTCCTTCATTGAGTGTGTTCATACGCTTCTCCTTTGTCAATTAATCGTTAGCATTTCTAGTCTGGTTGGAAATCTCAAATTTTGTCAATTGATTGTCAATTATGTGTTTTAGTTAATTGATTATTTTGCTTATTTAATTTGTTTAATTTTTTGGGTTTGGGTTGGTGTTCTTGAGTGTGTGTTTATGATGTTCTAAAAATTGAAGAAGGGGGATTTTTATTATTATTTAGGAGTAATTTGGTCTTTGCAGGTAAAATTTCGTCGGAGCTATTTTCTAGTTCGGAACGAGGGATTTGAGAGTTCTATTTTCTAAAATTTAGAAGACGAAAAGAGGGATTTAGAAACAGTAAAGACCCTACCGGTGAATTCGTCAAACCTCAGAGATCTAAGAGTGATTTATCCATTATACAATCCCTTGTACAATATATTATACTATAGCACAATTGTATTCTCAATAGTCGAACTAAAACATTTAATTATGCTACAACAATTTTCCATATGATTGCGCACTTAATATCCCATTTTGAAATTAATTAAACCCTTTCCACACCTTCACCTTCACTAATAAGTCCTTAATTTGTCCCTCTCCCCCTGCACATTCCCTCGTTTGTTTCCTTACACGAAGTACCATCTGCCTAATTTATCAAAGTGTGAAAACTTTGAACATGTTAGTGGGATACCATTTACAAAACCCAACAAAATCGTCAAGTTGGCATTGGCACCCTCGTGGGAATTCGTGCAAAGCACACCCTTTCTTTCGCCACAATTAAAGAAAATTGTGCTTCGAATTTGGCAAAACAGATCATACACAATTATTTTATTTTACCAATTGTCAAAAGCATGGTTTTAAAAAACGCAATTTGACCGGTGGTTCGACCGGTTAGACTGCGAAACGGGCATACGACTGGATCGTTTTTAGGCTTTTGACCGGGGTCTGTACTAACCAGACCAAATCTGGTTGGACCAGCTGATTTTGAGGTCCATCCTGATCGGTCGAACCCGGTTAGTATAAAAATGGGCGAAATTGACTTTTTTTTTGTGGTTTTCGAGGAAAAAAATTGATTTGACAAATTTATAAAATAATAAATGGTCGGCCTCCAGGTCGTTTTTTAAAACCATGGTCAGAAGCTCAATTGCTTGCTACCTCTAAAGTAGTCTATAATTAACTTAAATTAAACGAATAGCTGGATTTTGTTCATTGTTCGAATAACTTTCGAAAGAATTATGATGTGATAATCTAAAAATAGCAAATGCAATTTGAAATTATTTTGTTTTCTAATGGTAATGAGTAAGCTGTACATCTGCAAGTCACGCCTAGCTGCCACTCAAATAATAGTTAATCATACAAGTCCACTACGTAGACTATCACGTCCGATTATAATTGTCATAGATCACACACACACACATATGTATGCGTGCATATCTAAGGAAGATATAATAAGTGAACGGAGAAGATTAAAATTTTGTCTGGGTCATATTTTGTGTGACAGTGGCCGTAATGGAAACAAACTGTAAGCTTATTTAGTTACGCAAATGATTGCAGCGTATTGCATGGATTTGTATAGAATGACATCTTTTTTTGTTGTTGAGAAAAGGTATAGAATGACATCGAAATTGGAAATTTGTGGTCGAGACTTCCTAATTAGGAAAATTTTTTAGCTTGATTGCGAATAATTGCATCTTAAGACTGACCATTTTCTTCGATAATATGAAAAGTTCATTAAAAATAGTCTACCTTACAACCGCCAAAATAACTAATTAATGCGTAACAAGGTAACACTCTCAGTTTATAGCTGTTCTCTTGGCCATCATTTAGACGATAATATAGCTTTAGCGGAAATCTCAACAAGATTGGACTAGTCCAGCCAATAAATAAGTTAATGCATAATCTTTACAAAGTAATTGGGGTTTGAATTTTGCGTCGAAGTACGGAAGGAATGAACCAATTTTATAATAATTAAATTCACAATGAAATAACAAAGAGAATGCTAATGAGATATTTGTTGATATAATTATATTGGTTTGTTTGAATTTATTTATCTAATTTATAAGCTTAAAAATTTATGGAACTCTATTTTAAATTTCTGTTAAATATTCTATTGTGATATCAAAATGTCGGTGCAAATTTGAAAGATGAATTGTTTGGGGTAATATGGATTGAAACGTTTATAATTTACTACAACCTGCACAAAAAAATTGAATCTCCCTTTTTTAGGTGTGGCACTGTGCGTAAGAACCGGGAAAAGAGGCTAAAGTTTTTGTTTTTGAGTAGCGTGGAAGTACGTAGAAAATGAAAAATGAAAAAGGCCGATTCTTCGGGACAAGTAAAGGAAAGAAGGGACCCAAAATTCACTTGGAAGTAAAGATACAATAGTAGCAGCACCTCACAAGTAAAGGCCTTATTCACCAAATATATTCGAGGTTCTTATTTTAAGTATTTACTAAGCTACTTCGGAAGGCGCCATAACGGGTCACCAGCATAATCGATTTAATAATCCTATTGTAGATCAAAAAGACCATGATAGAGTCAGACTCAATGGTGGTGATGGATTTTCTCGTTAACAACTCTTCGGTTATTGATTGGAATGTGGAACTTCAAATATTAGATATTCGTATAATCTTTGTTTGAGTCGTTGTAAACGTAGTATTGAGAGAACTCTATTATCTTTCGAAAATTATACTTAATTCTAAATTTGATAAGTCAATACAGTGGTATTGGAATAATATGTAGTGTAGACAAAAAATACATCTTGGAAATCTAATTCAGTAGTATTGAAAGAATTCTTATCATCTTTCAAAAATTATACTTAGTTCTAAATTCGATTAGTTGATAAGTGGTATTGGAATAATATGTAGTCTAGACAAAAAAATACATCTTGGAAGTCCAATTCAATAGTAAAACGGTTTTTTTGGAAAGGTATATTTTACAACTCATACGAAGATTTGAACCCTAAATCTTCTAGATATTTACAACGTTTTGGGCAGTTGGACTACAAGCCATTTTGGCGTCAATATCTTTGTTTGAGTCATTATAAATATAGCATTGAGAGAACTATATCATGTTTCAAAAATTGCACTTAGTTCTAAATTTGATTAGTGGATACAGTAGTGTTGGAATAATATGTAGTCTAGACAACAAAATACACCTTGGAATAATATGTAGTCTAGACAACAAAATACACCTTGGAAGTGCAATTCAGTAGTAAAATGATCAGCTTTTTTTTGTCAACATTTTTTGTTTTATTGAAAGGTAAATTTTACGACTCATGCGAAGATTTGAACTCTAAACTTCATAAATATTTACAACGTCTTGTGTCGTTGGACTATAATTTTTTTTGGCGTCAATATTTTTTCGTTGAACAGCAGATTGGTTAGTTAATACAGTTTAACAAACAAAATCTCTCAAATGAGCTGAAGGAACTCTTTTTGTAACAAGTGAAACAACGAGTGATTCTCTCACGAATCCAATCTAGCTTAATCGGGTTTGAGAATGTCTCTAAATCTTTTACGGAAATTTTGATCATAACATATTTTCTATCAAATTAGAAGAACTTACATTAAGATGGCAAAATCAATTATTCCGAAAATGTATCAAATGTACAAAAAAATATCATACAATAGCGGAAAGTGTGTACTCCAAACCGAATAAAAGAAACAAACAAAGGCTTGATGCAGTGTTTAATGAGTTCTTCGATTATCGTATATCAGTAAATTCATAATATCTGCTATTTCAAGAATCCTAGGCCAAAAACACTTGGATTGACAATTGATCAATGGATGCCCAAGACGGGGACCGAGATCATAATTAATATGGGGGGGACTCTTTTCATGAATATGACCTGCCATTTTAAGGCTTGTAGCAGCTGCGCAGATGAACTTTTAACTGCTGTGTCCTCCTTTTCCGGGTAAACCATTAAGAAACTGCAGGCGATGCATGCCTTCTTCCCCTTCTTCTTTTTGGATAAATAAATAAAAACACAGCCCTTAATTAAGAATTCAAATTAAAAAATATTCAAAATAATTGGCAATTCAATTTTAACAGCCAAATTTAGGTTGGAGGAGTTGGAGGCCCCATTGATTCCCTCAACAACCCCCATATTGTTATTTAGAAAGCAAGAGGAGGCCTCACAGTAATAATAAGAAAGAGTGCCAATTTTCAGAAGCCACACTTCCATTATTGCTGCACATTTGTCTCTCTTCAAGTCATAATTCGGTCCACAGTGCATAGGATGGTGTGTAAGAATTGTACAGTAACTCTTTTTTGCAAGTTTGTCTAATCGAGAATATCTTACAAATTAGACTCAAAACTGATATTTAAGTTAGAAATGACGATGTTAGTTCCCGGAAAACCCAAATTTTGTTTCCTTGTGTTCGAGTGTTGGATTAGATTCAGCCCCACTTCCGTCGCCATTCCTATTTTGTTTCTATTAGGACATAGACCTCAAAAGGACAAAAATATTTAAGATGAGAAAAATCTGGGGTCTGGGACATCTTTCACTGTAGATGACTTGACAGATGGTCCTCCTCTTGGTCCTTGCAGCTTCCACCCTATTGATAACTGGCCTCAACAGTGGACACCTCTACAAAGTCGAAACAAAACAAACGAGAAGAGGCACCCCAAGCCGTGGCCACCAAGGCTCATCTCATCTCGTATATCGTTATATTGACTAATTTAAATTTGGATTGGATAAAATTTTGAAAAATAATATTATTTTTCTGACTAGTATTTTTTTCAAAGGTGAATTATAACATCTTATGTTGTTAGGCTACATGACTTTTGACACTAATAATTAACTCTATTAATTTTTTAATAGTTAAATTGAAGATTTTTTAATTAATTTAAATCAATATCTTCAGCAGTCGGATACAAGTGCTTGTTAGCTAACCCAATTTTATTTTGTTTCTGAGCGGTCTCTCTCTCTCTCTCTCTGCTCGCTGTAATTTTTTCTACCAATTACAAAATTGGTGAAATTAAGGACTTCTTTCTATTGGAATTTCACTTTAACCTCTTGTGTAACCCAGTTGGGTAATTAATGAGATCTAGTGGAATGTCAGAGGGTGTCAGTCCATGGATAAGCTAAAACAAGAGATAAATTAAATGCTGGGAAGACAAATAAGACAACAGAAACAAGCCAAATTCGTTCCTCTACGTTTCCCCTCCACTGTTACCATTTCCCACTAGAGGAGTACATCTTTCCAGATCGGATTGAGTAGAAATTAAAAAAAATTTGTTAATAGGTTGGGATTATAATTTGGACCGTCAAATTTGATTATCTTTAAATCTGATGGTCAATAACCTATTAAGTGATATTGGTTTGCATATGAAGTGATATTAGTTTGCATATGAAGTGATATTAGTTTGCAAGAGGCTGTTTTACATATGAAGTGATATTAGTTTGCATGTAAAATAATATTCGTTTGAGTTAATCCCCATAAATGAGAATTAGTCCAGTCCCACCAAATCTACCCCTTCTTCTCACCCTCCCCCTGCCGCTTTTAATTTTTTACCAGAGCACTAAATTAATCACAGCGACCCAAATTCCAAAGTTATCCACACCCAAAAGAAATATATAAATTAAATAAATAGCATAGAATGGATTAACAGAGAGGAGAGGATAAATAAAAGATAATTATGTACATTACAAGGAGGTACTAAGTAGCTGACGAAATTTAACACAAAAAAAAGACATACGAAAAAAAATGTTGACAAAATTTTCCGGCATTAGGGAAGCTACGCTATTATTTTGTACAAAAGTGCAAAGAAAAGGAACCAGATGATTAATATCCTACTGCCGCTTAATTTAAAACCCATATTTCGTGTTCCTTTTTTGCCCTTAATCTCTTTACTTTCTGATTAAATCATTTTTTTCCCGTTTCCAACTCAGCAACTTAACGCCTCGTACTTCACCGGTATCGGACGGTTGAACCCAACTTGGGCCAACAGGTTCCCTACAACCGCCAGGTCCCGACAAAACACCCCTTGGAAAACCGCCGGGTTCGGCCCACCGGACGACGTCGTTTCTGCAACCTTGGCCGCCGGGACAGGGCTTGGAATCTCGGCCTGTTGTACCGCGGCGGCCTTCTTCCGATGAGCCTCGGCCGCCTCCTCATCGGCGATCACCCTGGAGAGGCTCGTGTAGCCTCTCTGGATCAGGCGGTAGAGGAGAAGCGCGGACATCTTGGCCCTGTCGCGGATCGAGTCAAGGTCCCTGTCGTCCGCGAACTCGCACCTCTCCATAAACGACGTTGCCTTGTCCGGCTTGTGCCTCAGGCAAAGCAGCCGGTGGGCCCGCTCCAGCTCGAAGCGCGTGCACCCGCGCCTGAGCCCGATGAGCGCGTGGTAGTCCACGTTGCCCCCGGTCTCCCCGGCCGCAACGCGGTGTTTCAGCTCCTGGATCCTGGAAGTCAACGCGCAGAGCTTCCCGGGGATCTCGCGGTACCGGGCGTTTTGCTTCTTCCAGGCGGGGCCAGGGAGGCGGCGGTCCCGGAGGATGGAGTTGTAGAGGAGCTTGAGGTGCTCGAGGTCGTGGAGGCAATCGGGGAGGCACCGGATCGCCTCGAGGAGGGCGGCTCGTGTCTCGAGTGCGGGGAGGGAGGACGGGTCCAGGGCTAGGGTTTTGTTGCAGTCGGCGATGGACTCGGCGATCCGGCCGGCGGACTTGTAAGCGGCGGCGCGGTGGAGGTAGCACTCGGCGAGGAAACCCTGGGGGGCGCCGCGGCGGGACTCGAGGATCTTGGAGAAGTGCCGGATGGCCTCGGAGTTGAGACCGGCGTCAAGAGCGGCGACGGCGGCGGCGCGCCGGCGGAGGAGAAGCTTGATGTGGGAGAGCAGGTTGGAGACGCTCTCGGCCTCCGAGGGAGGATGCCGGGGCGGGGAGGCGGTGGAGTTGATGTCGGAGAGGTCGGCGAAGGAAAAGCTGTCGTCCGACCAGGAGATGGACTGCCTGCGGAAGGCGGCGGTGGTGAGGCGTTTACCGGTCTGGAGGAGGACCATGGCGTCCTCCATTAGTCCCAGGTGGCAACACGCTTGGCCCAATACCAAGTACCTGCCAGGTCAATAAAACGTGAGAAATTACGGAATTGCCTAAGATCTGACTTTTGTGCATTAATCAAGTTGGTGGGAGCGGTGGGGAAATGATGATCTCACTTAATAATAATTATTGTTAAACAAACACCTAATTGAATTCTCTAACTAACTAACCCCTCAAAAAAAATCTCTAACTAACAACTTTGATATTGTTTGGTGACGGGTAGAGATCAGTTCATTCATTCAACACCCTAAGCTGGCATTTAGAGATTAGTCAACATCAACTAACTAATCACAGAAAATTTAAAATTTAAAATTTTAAAACTTTAAAAATAGGAAAGATTAAATTATGTCGGTACAATTATAATTACTTTGTGCCAGTTGTATAAAATATGGAGTGAATGGCCATTTGGCATCCCGGAACTAACAAAATTAGGAAATGTCAAAAACAATGAACAATGGCATGAAAGAATGCAGACAATGTACTCAGGAGAGTCGATCCAATCATTAAAGAAAATAGATTTATAAAAATCTTAAATTTAAATCTTACTAATGTAAAAAACAAACAAACAAAGAATATTAGAAGTTTAAAAATAAGACAATGTTCTAATAACCTTAACCTTTTGCTGCGTTGAAAATCGGAAAACATAAAAAGTCCAAAGCGTGGATTTGCAGGTAGCCGAAATACGATGGGAGAAAGAAAAGACACAACACTAAACAGACAATAAATAATTAATCACGACCATTAACCAAAGCCCTTTAACCATTAATTTCCTTCAAAAACAAAATTTTTTTGATATTTACCTCCATTGCCCTTCCTTGTCGCAGTTTTTACATAACCCAGCCATGACCTTCTTCTTCAAGTCGGAGACAGAGAAGCACTTGAAGCCAGGGAGGGCATCGTCCCGACCGGGAGGGGAAGACAACAGCTTGGTCCGCTCCCTCGACGAGGAGCTTTCGGCCGACGACACGGACCCCGAGGAGTGGTTCTCCTCGTTGGCCAACTTGAGACTAGGGATGTAATCCTGGAGCATATCGGCCACGTCCTTGAACTTCCTCAGGTAGAGCAAAGACCTCGCTTTTAGCTCCATTGCCACCCCGTCGCGAGGGGACAGGGCCAGCGCCGCGTCGAGAAGGCCCAGCGCCGTCGCCACCTCGCCCTGCTCTTGCGTCGCTAGTAGGGCCCTCGCTTCCCTAATGTACTTGTCTACCACCTGTTTCGAAATGCCGAATTAAAAAAAAAACCCAAAAAAGCTCTCCCTATCGAGTTTTAACGCAGATGTGTTTGATTTAATTGATCAGTTACCTTGCGGTTGCTGAGCCACCATGGCTTCTTGTCACTTCCGCCCCGGGTAGGAGAGTTATAAGCCATGGACGATGACGTCGACGACATCGTTTTTGTGGGTTTCCTTGTCTTGTAAGAATCCACCATTGTTGTGGTTATATTTTCTTTCTTCCTCTCTGTTTTTTTTTTTTTTTTGCCTCTGGCTGGATGTGTCTCTTAGGAGAGGCACATTTTTTGGGGGAGAAATAAAGGGGGAGTGGAATATATAGCAGAGAGGAGAAAATGGGAACAAGGTGGAGGGGGGAGTGGGGGTGGATTTTATTTTATGAATTGGAATTTCAAGGTTTTATTAATATAATTTAAGGGTTTTTAATTTTTTGGTTTGGAGATGGGGAAATGTAAATATTAATGAGAAAGAAAAGAAAATGCCAGCTTTGACCTCAGAGAAAGCTTTGATCCTTCACCTTCGTAGCTGGCACCACTCCCCTTTAGATTCTCTCTCTCCCCCCCCCTCACCATCCTATAGACTATGACCCTAAATATTTATTTATTTTTAATTATTTTTGTTAATGAAGATGTGCGATTACCGGGTGCTCCCGGTTGCGTGGATGATTTTAACCTGGGATAGGGAGTGACCCGTCACGGGGCCTCGGGGATCGGAGTTCGGCCACCGGAGTGGAGGAGCAGGTAGGGGGGAGGATTAGTCAATTTGCCCTTTGAATTATCCAATTGGAAAATTTTAGAGTTTATTTATAGTAAAGGATAATTAAAAGGGTGTTTAATTGCTTGAAACTGGTAAGATGCGCTTCAGGTCAACCACAATGGAAAGTAATCTTTATACTTAGGGTTTAGTTGCCTTATTAATGGTTTCTCTTAAATGATCTGTGATTTTCTGGGTATTCAAATGGATCCCAATGTCATCAATGTATATTATATTTTTATACGATCTGATATCCTCACATTTAATAAATTGGTTAATTTAGGTCCGAACATGATAAGATCTTTAAAAAATTGTAAAAATTCTCGAAAAAGTATATGTTATATTACATGTGATCAGTGGATATTGTTACTTCTCCGGATTCCAAAATTGCCTTTGAAGGAACGCCATCCATCATTCATGGACATTATCTTATCTGAGATATCTTATCTGTTCCCCAAATTAAGTGGTAGATTAAATCATATTTTCTGTTGAGGATCAGATTCGCAGAATTTCATTCATAAATACTCCGTCTAGTCAAGGGCAGCGCGTATATCAAATCTTGAGTTAAAATGTGAAAATAGATCTAGAAAGATAAATTTTTTGTTTGTAATTTAAAGTAAGAATTTTCCAACATTATGAACCAAATTTAACAAGTTACCTCGATCAATATATAGTTTTCGACATGTCTATCTTCGACTTTGTCAACATTACTATAACACGGGGGTATGCAAGTATAATAGGCCATACAATAAATACGTTCTGTATTATTTCACATGTCAATAATTGTTTTCCACTTAATCAACCACTGACTTTTAAAAGAGAATAGCCAAGTCAACGAAGTGTGGTATACTTGTATATCTTAAATTCACATGTTCTGGATAAAATCTCTAAAAAAATTCATTGGGGTTGTACTTTAGATAAAGGAAAAAACTAAGAAAAAACATAATTACTATTCTTACTCATTCAATTAACACAATGTAAGCTACTCGTTCAATTAACACAATGTAAGACTTAAGAGGAAATGATTGAATTCCATACTCCACAATTTCAGAAAAAATGAATGAAAGAAGAAAGCACTTCCCTTGTGTCACGTCCAGAATAGATCGAGATTTGGTAAAGATCCGAGTACGGCTACAATACTTGCGTGTGAAAATCATTTGGTCATGTTTCTTAATTGTGTAATTACTATCTAGATCGTGTTCGATCAAACTTTACGGTTGAAATAGGAGGATTTGGGTTGGATGGAATCAATTAGATCGATTTTCTGAACAAAAAAAAAATAGATGGAAAAGCCAGCCATCGTTAATCACAAAGCTGGGAGGAGGAGTACATTAACTAACAGAGGGCATCTAATAAATGAGGGGTGGACAACCTTGTCTCTCGTCTGAGTGTATCTTGTATGCATTCAGATGCTCTCTTGACGGCGTCTCGAGGTTATTGGCCGAAACTTGTTTCAGTAAAAATCTGTCCCGGTCGTTTGGCCTTCGTGCTTTTCCAACCGCCATCGCTCCTGCCTATGCCACCCTGTTGTCATCGGACTGGCTTCGTTTTCTATTTGAGTTTCTTGTCTTATGTTTGTGTACTTTTTTATCGCTCTTTAACTCGTTTATAATATAGGTTATGCGCCATTTAACCCTAAAAAAATAAATAAATTAGGGTTTTACATTTTACTTATCGTGTCGGATATGAAGGGAGGGGCTAGTACCGTCATTTCCGCCAAGCATATTTGTGGGGTTGAGGAAAGTGACCCTTCTCTCGTAAGGCACAAGAATCATGCTTTACCCTTTTTGGGTTTCGCTTTGTTCTTTATTTCACCCGCAATTTATTAATGAACGCACATGAAAATGGATAGCAGCCAGATGGGCTTGTCGTAAAAGCTCTCCCCCTAACTTTTTTTTTCTTTCTTTAGAAATTTATTCATCGCCAAATATAATAGAGCGATTAATTTAATTTTAAATGGAAGAGTATATGAAAGAATATTAAAATTTTACAACAAAATTTGACATAAATAGTTTTAGGGCAGCTCCAACAATTTAGTGGCTACGTGCCAGGTCATCGCCCTCGAACGTGGCATTCTGTCATCCACATAGGCCACGGGGACCCCACTATACAAGTGGACGTAGCGAGTGGGGTCCAGGTCAGCTTTGGACAAAGGCCCACTGCTTATTGTTTGCCTACTGGGTAGAACGAACCATGTGACAATTGTATTGCAATTTTGTACTTTAGACGATAGATCATACGGCCAATGATTTGGGTGTTTCCAATTATACTCATCTAGCTTATGTAAGCCCGGAAGCCAGACGAGTTATGTTACGCCTTATAGAAAATGAAGAGCCTATGTTCTCTCTCTCTTTTTTATTAATCCGTTAAATTTTTTTCCCTTATTGTTTGCGAGTAAAATAGTTTAATAGGACCATTAAAAATGACAGGGCATATCCGTGCTAATGGATTAGTCTTCAAAAGCCAATTATTCAATTCTTAAAAATTATAGAGTGCTAACTGGACTTATTGCAAATACAAAGAGACAATTATTTCATTAAAAAAATAGAAAGTGAATCAATTTCAAATACAAAATATTAATTGTACTTTTTGGTACAGTGTAACCTTTATCCTATCTCATAATAACTCGATGATGCGAGTTTCTTCTTCCAGTATCAAGCTTGTTAGTCTAAAAAATTCAACATATATGTTTTTTTAGGGTGAATATGCATCAACATATATGTTTTAGATTGTAATAAAACATCACAATACCCATGGCCCATCTAAACCTGTCCGGTAGCTAAGACCTTTCCCTTTCTTCCCCTAGCAATCAACCTTGTGACATGTCCAAATTCAATACGAACCACATTCCGAGAACATATATAGTTCTCCAACTGAATTATTCAAACAAGAATAGGAGTATTACAAGGCAGGACCGCAAGGGGCAATGGGTCAATACATATGCAAAAAAGTATTTATTGGTACCGGACGCTGAAGTTTTACATTTTTTGACAATTATTATATATTCCTCAAGAAATATCCTGCAAGTATGGATCCACTCACCACCCTTAGGCATCAGATAATGTCAATCAACATACACTATAGTGATGAGCGCTATTTGAGTACAAACACCCAAGTATCCCAAAAAATAATTAAAACCAAAAGAACCTTAAGATCATGACAAAAATAGACCTGAATATGCACCAAACGCAGGGCATACCAAATCTAGCTATCTTGCAAGGAAACAAAATTGCGGAGGGTAAAAAACTCCAAAATTGGTCCGGACAACAAGCCCACTAAAGTTGTACAACAAGAAGTAATAAGATCAACCAATAATAGGATAACATTGTTATCATTCAAATATATTATCTGATTTAAATATGAATTAATGTAATCCGTGAATATCCGGATAATACATAATTTCAAACGTTACAAGTACCATGCGCCGCTATGCATGATTGAGGTCCTACAATTTGTTTAGGGTGTTCCGTGGGTTTGGGACCATTGGGACTCCAGGGTTGTACAGCACCAAACAAATGGTCGCAATTAGCTCCACCTGTTGTCCAGCTGGCCAAGGGATTCCAGGTTGTACCAAAGAGAGGGGGCCCCTCTTTTTGATGATAAAGACTCGCCATTTCCTTGGTAGATATATCATCAATGGATGAAAACAATATAGCATGGGTTGTTGGGCCCACCTACATATATATATATATTGTGTATTAAAATTTTCACAGTATTGAGGCTCGGCTCAAATAGTGAATAGCGTGATGGAAAATTGAATATGGAGTGTTTAAATCTGAGACGTATAAAAATTAGTTGTTATTGTCCACTATATTTATGCTAACATTTTGTCTATATAAACATACAAGTGATAATGTTTTATTTTTTTATCTTTAATAAAATTTAGGGAAAATATGAATCTTTTAAGGTCCATTATAAATAAAAATAACAAAATCTTAATCAATAATTATATAAGTCACACTTAAGAAACGATCATCCTAAAATTTTCTGTATTTATTGGTAAAGAAAAAGGGTCACGAAAATAATTGGGACGTATTGCAAAGTGAACATCGTTCTCGGCGAAAACCCAATAGGATCTCTGTGGAGAACACATGTGGTGTCTCGCCTTTCCTTTGGTAGTGGAATTGACCTTTTCTACGTTACGTAGCATTATTAATTAATTAGATTTCCTAATGGAAAATATATATTATATATATTTACACCAAAGATATTTACTCCAAAGACACAAGACATTATTACTCGACAGAAATACATGATTTAATACCTAGTAGATATATTAAACTTTAAAAAAATAGATTGCCTAATGGAAAACATATATTATATGGTTTCGAGGACAATATGCTCTTTTTATTGGACACTATTGTGTACGACTATGATTTTTTTTTGGTATAGGCTATGATTGGTGTCTGCTTGTTTCACATTGTCTTGGATCCATTTTTCCACGTATATATTTTCGCTGTTTTTTTCGGAACATGTCTTCGTTGTCATTCTCTTATAATTGTCCACCAAGTTTGCCATATTATTGCAGTGATAATGGATCTGGATAG
This sequence comes from Hypericum androsaemum, assembly GCA_963995505.1. Classification (NCBI taxonomy): domain Eukaryota; kingdom Viridiplantae; phylum Streptophyta; class Magnoliopsida; order Malpighiales; family Hypericaceae; genus Hypericum; species Hypericum androsaemum. The sequence goes on along the minus strand of OZ023185.1, from coordinate 6,180,219 downwards.
AGAGGGATGGAATTGCATCATTTCTGGAGCAATTAAACAACTGGTGACAATATTCTGGAACATTGATACAGGAGAAGAGAAGAACTAAAAAGCGAAGTCTACTCTTCTCAAAATTCATGCATGCGTTGGAATCGCATATCCAAAAAAATGCATATAATGTCGGGATTGAAATGAGAGAATTCTACACTTTTTTGATACGTGCTATGTAAATAATATTACTATTACTAAAATTCTACCATTAAAAAAAACGGTTAAAGTGCATATTGGCGGCGAGAGTTTTTCCTCATATCATGTTGGTTCTCTTTGGCAAGTCCATCATTTGGTTTGGTACTTATTGTAGCAAATTCCATTTTTGAGATGGGAGTTTTTAAGTCCAAATGGAAGATGAAGTGTGTCCAAGATTTTTTTGGGTGGAAAAGTGTGTCCAAGATTGAGCATGAATCAGTGTGAAGATTATCATGAATATTGCTAGCTTCGGAAAGTGATCCAATATGAAATTTGATTTAAGACAGAGATTTGCTAGGATTTGGTTCAAATTAATCCAGGATTTGCATGAATTGTACTCGAGTGTAAACACTGAGCTGTGGGCTGCACTCCAGGGTCTTCAATTGGCTAAGTCTCTTGGAATCAAGAAGTTGGTTTTGGAGTCAGACTCAAAGTTGGTGGTGGGGTAATTTGAGAAGCTACAAACTGCCCCACACATTTTACGTCCCTTGCTGGCACAGATCCGACATGAGTTGTAGGGAGATTGGGAGATCGGAGTGATACACACTTATCGTGAAGTTAACCGGTGCGCGGACTATCTTGCAAATTTAGGGTTCGTGAAGGACATTGGTCTGAATATTTTAAACGTTCTGCCTCCTTGTGTTATAGGGCTCATGCTTGACAATATTGGGGATGTAGCTATCCCGCGTGATGTAATAGTTGACGGTAGAGGGCCAGGTTTTATGATACATTAAACGTCAAGGATACATTAAACGTCAAGGGAAGGTTCACCTTTCCGAGGTACACTTTTCCTATTGCGAATTTTTTTTGCTGAATTTTTCCGCGGTAGGGTTTTAACGAGGCCGACAGTAGCAGCCTCACAAGAGACCAAGAGGGGGGCATGCACTAAGTAGGTTTATTTTAGGCCATTTCCTTTTATATATAGGAGATGTTTGCCCCTCCGATTCCAAAAAAAAGAAAAGATTGAGCATGAATCACTGTGTGAAGATTATCATGAATATTGCTAGCTTCGAAAAGTGATCCAATATGAAATTTGATTTAAGACGGAAATTTGATAGGATTTGGTTCGAATTAATCCAATGGGGCTATACAATTCCTTGCCACAACAGAAGCTTATTTATTCATTAAGGGTATGAAAATCAGAAACATAGGATCTCTCTGATGTGCCAATCTTACTGCCACACTAAAGTAAGATATAAGCACAACTAGTGGCGAATTAGTTGTACCCAAGGAAGCAAACCACGATATAATTTTAGTTGGTTTTCTCTCCCTTCCAACAAACAAAAAAAGAGTGGAACTTCTCTCTTCCCAGTGGAGCATTTTTAGGTTTTTTCACAAAAACTTTTTATCTGTCACCTCCATCCCTGTCCGTTCTTCCTTGTGCCGCCTCCTTCCCTGGTCCGCTTGCCGTCCCATCACCTCCTTCGCCCGCTTCGCCCAGCTCCTCCTTCGCCCCACCTGCTCCTCTTCCTCCGCCCATCTCCTCCTTCGCTTAGCCCGGCGCCTCCTCTGATCTGTCCGACTTCTCCTCCACCGCCCAGCCACCTCCGATCCAGCCCGCTCCTCCTTCTCCGATTCGTCCAGCTCCTTCGCCGACCTCCACCAGATCAACCCAGATCCGTCCAGCCCAGATCCTCCCATTGTTGTCGTATTGGTCACCTTCGTTCCACCGTCGTCGTCTCAGGTCAAAACTCATTGCCCCATCACCGTCACCTCATCATCTCACCACCGTCGCCTCATCGTCGTCAAAGTCGCCTTCAGTCCTCCGTCGTCACAGAGACAGACCTTGCCTCACTGACGTCTCTTTCCCCATCGTCCGCTAGATGTTGCCCCTGCCGTCATCATCCCCATCGTCGGCTGCCACCACTTTGCCTGGCCTGACCTACTCGGCTGGGCTTTCTTGAGGTCCCCGGCAGTCCCTAGGGAGGATGGTCGAGTTCGATCTCCTCCCCGGTTGGTTCTCTGTTATTTATGTTCCTCTTTTTAGTTATTTATTTTCTATCTTTGTTGCTTTCGGTTGATTCGGTCTCACTGTGTTTGCTGCTCCTCTCGAGCCACACGTGTTTAGTAGCTACATCGAGCTTTTGTTCTTTTGATTTTTGCTTATGCTTTTGCTTTTGCTTTTGCTTGGATTGTCTTTCGTCTGATCTGGTATCCTTTCGAATTTCGTTGCATGTTCGATGGTTGCGGATGGAGAACCTTGTCTTGGTCGATTTACGTCGACCTTGGCTCTCATCTGAGTGTTCTGCATTCAGATGCCCTCTTGACGGTGTCTTGAGGTTATTGGCCGAAGCTTGCTTCGGCAGAACTCCACCTCGGTCGTCGACCTTTGTGCTCTATTCGACTGCCCATCGCTCCCCTCTGTGCTATCTTACTGTCATCAGACTGGTTTTCATTTTCAGCTTGGATTTTTTGTCTTGTGTCTATTTTTTTGTTTCGTTTTCTTGTCTTATATTTGTGATTCGTATTTTAATATAGGCTTCGTGTCACTTTATTCCTATAAAAAAAAAAGCAAACCACGACGTGAGCCCCGAAAGATTCTCCTATCAAGAACCACACCTCAAGATAATGGCAACTTTTTTTTGAAAGATGATAATGGCAACTTATAACATATAAGAGCATATTGTACATCGAGTTTTATCAATTTAAGAATTCTTCATCAATTAGTTAAAAGAATGAAGTTGGCCAATATTAAAAACCGAAGCAAAAACTTCAGTAACAGTCGGATGATAGTAAAACATCACTGCAAATATTGTAGCTATTTGTACCACGTTTCGATCCATCCAACTAATAAGAATTGATTTAAATAATAAAAATATATATTTTCTAAAAAATATCTTACATTTAAGTCTTACGTGTGATTTAGCACTAATCTAAAAGTTAAAATAAAATATTGATCGATCCTATTCATGACGCTCTTTCCAACATCAGAAGAAGCTCTGAGGGGTGGACGTGTCGTGGGATGAAATTTCACGTGGAGATTGGTAACCCATCATGTGCTTAATCTGCTAAGTTTGGCCCGGATTAATATTGCAGAGGCTCGCGAGGATTTTTTCCATATAAAAAATATTTCAATTTTTTTTGGAAAAACCGTTAAATTAAACCTTGTAAAACTTCAAACTATCCCGAAATTTTAAATATAAGATAAATGATATCATAAATGTGACGCATCCAGATAATATATTCAGCAGGAATATGGATTAGATTTTTTCATTTTTATTAGCAAAAATTTATGATGCATATAACTATATCATAGAAAAAATTACGTAATCTGGCAGAGATTGATAACTTTTAGAAAATTATATACAGTAGAATCCAACTAAAATAACAATTTATGTTGATAATATTTAAAATTATTATTTATTATTTTCATAATTTATTTAGTTCAAAATTACTAATTTGATAAATTAATAAGACAATAATTTTTAGAAAATAAATTATAGATTCGTTAAATTATAAATTAATATTTATTTTTTATTACAAACATAATTCGGATTAGGGAAAGAGCACATCCAAAAATCTGGTAGGAAAAAGGCGCGGAGCCCGATTCAGTGCTGGTAACACAGGTCTCCCATGCGTGTGTCATAATTTTTTTAATAAAAAAATATCAAAATTTTGATAGATCATAATTTTTTGACTCGTTTGGAATTTTTGCTATTATAATATATTTTCGGAAAGAAAATTTAACGATCTTCACAAATTACAGTTTTATTTTTGAAAATTGATGTGCCGTCAATTTTTGCCATTAAAATTTTTGTACCGTTGAGATGATCTGCCGTTAAAATATTAGTATTATTTGGATGATTTTGGCATTGGGATGATGTGCCATTGGGATTTTTGTGCCGTTGGAGGACATATTGTCAGATTTGTGCAGCACTGAATCAGGCCCAAAAAATGCGATAGGAAAAGTGCACATCGGTAGGAAAAACTTTACCTTGATATTGTTAGTGCAACTAGTTACGATATATGAGGCAATCCTACGCCCTCGACATCACAAGGCTTACTAGAAGAAGAAAAAAGCTAACATTTGAAGAAGTGCCTAATAAGTCCTCCTTAAGGATCATATTATGTATAATGTAGTATTATGTTTGAACCATCCCCCGAAACAAATTGAGTTCGCCTTCTTATAAAAGCTTCATCCTCGCTCGATAACCAACAGAATAAAGAGACCAAATGAGGGAAAAACAAAGGAACATAAAGGTTGAAGTGCTTTGCACGTATATTTCGATTATTCTGCATATTATTTAGTTATAAACAGTTGGCTCGCATTTAGGCTGGGATCTATGGAGAAGTAATAAAGCGCATGGTAATTAATTAACATTAGTAAGCAAACTTCAAGTGCAAGCAAAAGTACATGACACAATGCTCAATATGGAAAAGAGTCACATAAGGTTGAAAATCACGAAAGACTTTTAAAATAAAATAATTACATAATTAATACATGAGATTAATTGATTGATTAATTAAGTGGCTCTCGAAATGTACAATTCGGAGGTAGCAGGCCTGCTGAAAAAAAGAACATGATATAATATATAGCAAGTCTTGATTCTTGGAGTAGAATTGAACCCGAGTCTCTTGCTTATAAGAGAAGTGACCCTAAAACAAGACAAGTGCCAAGTTCAATATACTAATAACATACTAATTATATAGATGTTTAAAAACAATAAGTTTTACTATAATAAGATATGAATTGTTATATTTAACGATTAACAAGTAATTATTTTTTATGCTCATGGCCAATCCTAATTTTCACTTTCTTAAAAAATTTTATGAGTCTAAAATCATACTATTTTGTACGTTGTCATTACCACAAAATTATTCGCTCCTAATATAGAGGAATATACACATCAGACGGACCCACATTGAATGTTGTTACGCTCCAAGAGCAAGGTCCGGACAACGTGGGCCAACCCGCGCGCGATGACAAACTTGTAATACATAGACTATTTAGGGGCAATTTTAGAATTTTGTAATTAAAGTGTGATGTACTATTGTCAGTCATGCGTTGTACCATTGTTAGTCACATATTATATAATTGGTAGTCGCGTGTTTTACCATCGTTAGTCATGTGCCAAGTGTAGAGCAGAAAACTCTAATATATCTAGTCCGAGTGAATCACAATCGTCAGATCTGTCAAACGTGCTTCCCCCTCTTATCCAACGGTCCACAATGCACCTTGTTGGTACTGTCCACCCTATTAGCGGCAGTACCAATCCAACCCCACATTAGACGTAGAGAAGTCATTCCCAATCCAACCCCAAGTCATTTTCATTTAGCAACACTTCCATGTTTCAAGTCACGAGCAACTGCACATCTCTTGGCCCTCCGATCCAATTGCGTGATAAAGAAATATAAATCGCTTTTGGATAAGTCAAGTCCAAAGAAAAAAGCGGGAAAATTTGCCCTAAAGCAAGCAACAGAACTTACAAGCTTATCACGTGCTTGGTCGCGGGATGATAAGGACGGAATAAATGTGTATCATATTAGAATTTCAACTATGTTACTTATTAAAAAAAAGAAAGAATTTCAACTATGCGGCGAGACTTTTATCTCTTGGAAGGACTATTTAGATCAATTTTGTTAAATATTTTTACTACATAAATATGTTTCAACTTATATTAAGAAAAACCAACCATCAACTTTTTGTATGTGGTCCAACTGCTTATAGGCCTTTGAAAATCAGGACTATTATTATAGCAAGTATGTGGTTCTTGATGGCTATTTAAATTGCATTACTCATGGAAATTGTAGCCATCTTTTGCTCCTTTCTTTTGGGGTGATCAACTATTAGGATGTAACTTTTTACGAGAGTAATAAGAATCAATCCAACCTATCAAAAATAATTTAATTGTAATGCATACAGTGATTTTCGAATGTTGATGAGACTGCTTATGCCCCGTGTGTTAAAATTTTGATGACACTGCTTGCCACATTTTGTTTCTCTGCAGGCCGCTTGGTCTATGTGGAATGTGTTCATCAAGAAAATGGGAGTCTCTTGGTGTGTGCGCAACACTTTGTCGAACTCTTTTATCTGTTGGATGAACATGATAAGCAGAGGTATATTAAAGAAGGTGTAGTTCATGTTATTTGGGACAATTATGTGGTCAATATGGAACACTAGCAGCAAGGTAATTTTTGATGGCGCGAGTGTTGAATGCAAACTTCTTTTTCATACTTATATCTTAAGAATTAGAGAATGACTTATTTGGTCGGATTCTTCCTCTTTTCTGGGTGTCCATGAAATTTTACTTTACTTGGACTCGTTCAAGTCATTTTTGGGGATTTTGATGTAAATCATGGAAGTTTTAGCTCACCTACAAGTGCTCGATCTAGTTACATGTTTATAATATAAAAAGATTACTTATAAAAAAACTTCTGTGCATTTAGTAGAAAAGATCGCCATAGTCGAATTTTGGTACTTGTATACGGCCACAATGACGTAAGGAGCTAGACTTGGAGATTGGATACTCTGATTGGGTTCAGAGAGATGGCAGTAGATAACGTAGTAATAATTTGTTTAGGATATATAATTGAATTCCCATACCCACTTCTATAATGTCTGTCTAGCACATGCTAAGCTCTGAGTCATTTGAACTGGTACGGTCCTTGAGAGAGATGGATGGCTGTTCACGTGAAAAATTTGCACGAAAAATGAACTATACGTTTGCCATCCCCAATAGATTGTTACGTTTGTGCTTGACCTTCTAGCCGGTTTGGGGGTGTTGCCCATTTGGGAAATTCTAATTATTGCATAGAAAGATAAAAGTTTCCCGCGTGCATCAAATAGAAGTTATTTTTTATGAACTTATTGCATTTAGAGTTATTGTCGAATCATATTTAAAATTGACAGACTCTATGTTCGAATTAAAATTCCTTACAACCTCTATCAAATCTGATAAAAGAAAGGAGTTTTGGTAATGACTGGGCATTGAGATGCTTTTTTCGCTGTATGATAAGGTAAAGTTTTTTTGGACCCAAATCATATTTTTTTTTAAATTTAGAAATAACTTGGATAAAAATGATAACGCAAAATCCAAAAGTAACTAAGTAGATAAATCCTAAAAAATTCGGACAAAATGCAAATTGTTCTTGACTAGTATGCAAAAGTATCTAAATCAAGTTCAACCAAGGAAAAAAGTCACATAGACAAGCGGTGAAAATGAATCTTCCGTATGTAGTTCAAAATCTTGCGGAAAAATAAAAACCCAAAAGTCCATTCCGGGTATAATGGGATTGATGATTAGCTGATGTTTGCAAATGTACAGCAATAATGCAGAGGGTACAGGTCATGTGAATAGCTACGGTATTGTAATTGTAATGTTGTTTGTTATAGATAGCTTTCATGAGAGGCGTGAATTGCTGCAATTTCACGATTTCGGTCACCTGTTGGATTCGGGTCACCCAAGTAGATGATACAACTTCGGCCTGTCGATTTGAACCAGAGCCAGGGCCTGGCCCTATTATAACATGCAAGATTCTTGATTCCCAGGCATGGAACCGGGGGACCATTTCGCTAAGTAGTGGACTAGCAGTTATCTGGAACATGCTTTCTTGGTCTTGGATCTCTCTAGTTTATTTTAATCTCTCGTGTTCGGATATTATCGTGTCTTATTTTAGAATAATTTTCTCAATAATGTGTTTTACATTCATAAGACTTAAACTCAAATTTTTTTTGAATAAATTCTAAATTTGTTACCACTTGAACCAGGTTTTATTCAACTCTCTAATCTTGACTACAAGCGAATATTGGCAATCCCTTTTGATAATTTTGAGTGAGCTAATTATTTTTATATATTTTTTGGTAGAGGATAAATTTTATATATATCTCAAAAATTATATCAAGAATAAATAATTACAAGGCTAATCACCCAACCTCAAAAACTCCAAATACAAAATAAGATTTTGATGACCCAAATCCATAATAGAGTTCGACGAACATAATCACTCATTAATACGATACATAGGAGTATGAAGAAGAAGTTCACAGTTGCATCTCGCACCTTAAAAAATGCCATGATTTTTCAACAGCCAAATTTTCCAAAGTATAGCTCCGAATAATGCAAATCAAACCTTCTTGATTATGCGACCATGAACGCGGCTCATCCATTGCTCCAAATGAAACCTCAAGCACTCACCTCCGCCCCAACGTGCGCCAATGTACTTGACAAAAAAAATTCCAAATAGATCTTGAGAAACTGCAAGAGAGAAAAAGGTGGTCTATGCATTCATAACTATCCACATAAAACATTCGATCTTAAAAATATCTCACCAGTTCAAATCTAAGAAGTAATCGGGCAGAATTGATCACCAATTATTTGTAAATATTAACTATTTTACGAAGAACAATATTGTTTCTTTTGGGGCAACTCTCCGTGTGCTTTATTTATAAAATTAGAATGTGAAATATTGGTCGAACAGATTTCAAGTCCCTTTAACAACTGTAACCGATTCTTTCTTTATGCAAAGTTGATTATATTTTTGCTGGTGGAAGCACGAGTACATGTTACGCCAAGGACGAGTGGGTAGGATTACATTGGGAAACAGTTGTAATATATACAACTATGTAGAGAAAATCCTCCATGTGTTGGCAATTGCAGTAAGCACATTTTTCTAGGGTAGATGATTGAAATTTCAGACCAAAACAACCATTCACGACACGAAGAACTGATTTAGGGGTAAAAGAAATTAGAGAAGGAAATGATGAAAAAATAGATATAGACTTATCTCCGAAAACAGCAATTCAGACAAACTGTGGATCCAATTTACTGTATTTTAAAACCTACCAGGCCGTGGAAAATATTAAGCTTCTTGAACAGTGCATGAACAAGTGGCCGGAAGTTTCGACAATGTCGCCACATAGAGCACAAGAATGGTGAGAAACAAAGAGCAAAAAATCAATCAACTCCTCGTCTTAAGAGTTTTGGTTAGATATGAAAATTCTAACATAGTATCAGAGCGGTTAATCTCGTGTCCATTATCGTACTTGCATGACTCCCATTTTATCACACGATTGGTGAAGTCAAAGTTCGTGCAAATTTTGGCCTGAATGGTCTCGTGTAAGGGAGCGTATTGAGAATTTTATATTTTTTTAGTACAATAGTAGTCGACTTATTTATAAGTATAAAAATTCACCTACACATTATTTTAAGGTATTAGGTTAGATTTAGAAATTTTAACATCATATCATAACAACTTGATAATCCCCATGTTGATCGGAAGGGTTTCGTTCGACGCGCGTTGATAATCAGTTTGTGATTGACTATATTCAACAACCGAAACAGGTAACAAGCTCTTTAGTTGAAGACGTTCTTTCCAAAGTTGAGCATAACGAGAGACTACGTATCGTTGTTTATTAAGTTATAACAATTCTTTACTAACAACCACTACACTTATGGTATCGAGTTAACATTGGATGAAATTCCAAGTTCCACTTCAGATGAGCTTGGAGATGCAAAAATAGAGTAAAAATATTCTACTCTAATGAACCAAGATAATGAGTTACCCAAGATCAAATATTCTATAATGTACATTTCTCCAAATTTTAATCTGAAAGAATAATAATATAGTAACAACAATATCTCTACCAATTTTTAGTAATTAATATACTGTAATTTCAAATTTTAAAATTTTCAAATAGATAATTCAATTAGCCATCTACTAACTACATTATATTTCTGCCAAAAGGCATTTAGTCTAGTGGCACAAAGTATACTATTTCTAGAAGGTCCACGTTTTAAAAATCATGGTGTGGTGTAAAAATTTATCTTTAAAAAAATACAATATATTTGTAGAATTTGTGTTAATTTGATGTATACGAACAGCTTTATTTGTTGCAGCGTTACAAATATCAATTTCTAGAGACGACAAAGGGGATATGACAATTCCACATTCCACTTAAAATCCCTACTTCTCCAATACAACGGACAGAGAAGCAAGTTGCATATATCTATAATAACCATCGATACATCAAATTTGATGTATTTCATTTCAAGACTTAATTACCCCAAGAGTCTCAGCTTTGAGTGACACCGAGTGTCTAACGTCTCCAATGTGTAACCTATGCTCGCCCATCGGAATCCTTCGAATTCCGGAGCTATCCACGACGCTTAAATACTTGCAAACGTGTATATTAATCCCCACCAATTCTTCCGCCCCGGAGCCCACATGCACTTTCTCGAAGCCCACCAGTTGCTTGTGGGGGGCCCAATGCCCGGCCGGTGGGCTCGAGTAGACCAACAGCGTATTCGCCCCGTCTCTGGGACCAGCATTCCGGACTTTTACTTGGAGCCCGATAGAGAGCCCGTGACACCTGGCGTGCGTCACCTTGATCGCCTTGTCCGACAAGGTGGCGTTTCCCGGGTCGCGGCGGTGGCCATTCAAGGGCACCGCGACCACCGCGGGTGCACTTGCTATGGTGTGTACGAAATTTGTGTAGCTCATGCCGTGGCCAAATGGGTACACAACTGGGCCTTTGTAGAACCTGTAAGTCCTTCCTGGGTAGGCCTTTGATCTGCTGGGCCTCATGCCCATGTTGGTCATTGGCAGGTTTGTGAGATACTCCTGAGGGTACCATGTCATTGGTAGCTTCCCTCCTGTCATACAATAATCAGTTAATTAGTAAACCATAGATTAACATCAAAAGAATTTAATAGTTAACAAAATATTAACTTAACGATTAAGTACCTGGATTAGTGGTCCCAAACAAAATATCACCGATGGCCGCGCCTCCGGCCTGGCCCGGGTACCCGGCCCATAAGATGGCCCCAATCTTGGGGTCATCCTTCGCGAAGGAGACGTCAACGGGCCCGCCAGACATCAGAACGAGCACAGTCGGACCCTTAGATGCTGCAGCAACCTGGGACACGAGCTCTTGCTGGCGGCCCGGTAAGAGAAGCCCATCTCTGTCCTTGAATTCCGCCTCGATGGACTGATCAAGGCCCATTAACAAAACCGTTGCATCTGCTTGGCGAGCAGCGTCAATTGCCCCACCGAATAACCTGTCGCTGGTACAAGCCACATCCCCGCAACCCTGTTGGTGGATCGTCGTCGCGTATCTACCGATTCCTTGAAGTGGATTAGTGTATCCACAAGCCACTCCTGTGGATACCAGCAAAGAAGAAACACATGATACCCAAATTAGCCCGAGTTACATCGAGTTAACGTTAAAATATCCGTATCCAACCCAAACGGAGCCTATCGTTAAATATACCAGCGTAATTGCCGATCATAGTGACGGTAGCATCGGCATTCGGCCCGATCACGGCGATCGTGCGATGGCGGCGGGACGACAGGGGCAAGGTGGGGCCATGGTTCTTCAAGAGAACGATTCCTTCCCTTGCTGCTTCGAGGGCGAGCTCCTGGTGTGCCGGGGTGCAAACGTCCCTGGGACCCAGGTTGCCGTACGGTTGTCCCGACGGCTCGCCATCGAACATGCCTAGCCTCATTTGGACCGATAGTGTGTTAAACAATGCTCCATTTACGTCGCCCTCATTGATCAACCCGGTTCTCACTGCATCTTGAGTGTGTACTCCTAGAAATGGACCACAATCCAAGTCTAAACCTGCTCCATAACAATGTAATTTTCAGTATCAGATCGTGCGATGACAACAACGATCCAAAAATTCACCCGTTCTAATAATATGTTAAAATTTATATTTTCAATTCAAAATTTTGAAATAATGAGACGGTGAATTCTCTGCATTTGTAAATCTGACGGAATAATTTACAAATAGCAATCTCGATAATCTTGAGTTAGACACTAACGTAACTAACCTGCTTTAATTGCATCTGCAACCGCTGCTTCAGGAGTTGACGTGTAGTGTTGCTTGTCATAATACACCCCAACCGAGTCACAGTCCGAGACAATATACCTTATGAGAATATGATGCTTATCAATTAAATAACGAACCATTTCATTTGCTAGATGGTTTAATCGAAATCGATTAAGCTTAATTTTACCCATTAAGGCCCCATTGGCCACGAACGGTCTTCCTTAACAAATTGGGGTCAGCGCAGGTGGGGATCCCGTTGACTTGGTTATAAGAGCACATCACACTTGCCACATTGCCTTCCATCACACACATCCTGAACGGTACATCAAATGTGTCCTCCATGTCCTGTTTGCTAACCTACTCTTAACATAATATTAGAACGAGTTAGATTTCGTGAAATATAAAAAATCTACATGCTCGTTGTCTCAAATCGGTACCTGAGCGTTGAAATGGAGGCGATCCACACCGTTCCAGTTATCGAGGTCATAAGCGGTGAAGTGCTTGCAACAGGAGGCGACCTTCAACCGGTCACCGTCGGTTCCCTGTAATCCCCTCACGTAGCTGGCCGCGTACTTACCGACGACGAGAGGGTCTTCACCGGGAGTCTCCTGTCCCCGGCCCCACCGTGGGTCCCGCAGTACGTTCACGTTTGGGCTCCAATAAGTGAGCCCACCCATTCCTCCGTTGTACATCGCCCTTGCCTCGTCAGACACCACCTGCAATTGTGGGCCCACTTTATCAACTTTTCAACTTTGTGGGCCCCAGTTTTACTTGGGATTGCATCGGGAGATGGGAAAAACCCAGCTTCAATAAAGTAGTAGATAAGTTTCTTTTTTAAGTTATCTTATTCCTGAAAGTCTTTCTGAAAAGTGAAATGCGACAGTTTTTTACTTAAATGATGGGTAAATTCTATTTGATGTAATAATGTGCTGTTCTAGGATTTCCCTTGCTCGGGTTGACCTAGTCCATGTATAATTAATTAATGTTGTGAAACAAATCCAGTATATTGATATATTAAAGATCTTTTGATTTATTAAAGGTAAGATCTTCTGGTGTTCTTTTAATATGATAATTCAATTTAAATATATTATTTGGAACCAATAGCACGATCGATGCATAATCCATGTATAATCAATTATTGTTGTGGGAAAAATTAGTTTAATTGTAACAAATGATATCTCTTCGAAAAAAAAGAGTAATCGTAACAAAATCGAATATCGCTAATGCATAACTTTTACATTAGCGAATAACAAATGATATCCCTTTGAAAAAATGGATAATATTTTATAAAGTCGCCAACGTATCATGCTTTCCAGCTATACATGTCCTAAAATATCATAGATGGGCAAATAAGGGTTTTGTTTTATTATTTTTGTCAAAATAATCAGAATTTCAAATATTTACTAAAGCCACTGAATTACACTAAATAAGATGCAAAAAATAAATTTTGAATTACTATACAAGTTTTTGTATTAATATTTAAACATTATTATATTTTCAAAATTCAAATGATCCAAGATTTATGATTTTTTTCCTCGTTGGACCGTACAAAACACAGACCTTTCTTTTTTGTTTGATCGGCCAACCGGTAGCGAGTAGCCAAGCCGGTAACTATTAAGCATATTGCAGGAACGAATCTGACACACTGACTAAAATAGAGAATCGATAAACTTTATGGGTGATTGGTGCGCACCTTGCATATGTTTAGCCTCCCAATGCAATAAACGAATTTATGCCTCGTGCGTAAACATTACGAATCATTAATTATTGGTAAATAATTAAACCTAAATCGTGTAACATTCCAACATTCGATGTACTAACTAATGAATTTTCAAATCTACTACGCGAAGTGATTAATTTCCAATGAGAAAAAAGAATTTTCTACTCACCTGGCCAATGGCCTCCCACAATGTAGCGTTAAAGGAAGCAGCGGTAGTGATGACCTGAGGGAAGCTGGTAGCGGCGGGGAAGTCCCCCAGAAACCTAGTCCCCGGTCCCACATTGGACACGCCGTGTAAGGCCTCCGACCACCACTCGTACCCTTTGATCCCCAGCCGAGGAACCGCGCCCGCATTGTCCACCAGCAAGCTCACCTTCTCCGACAACGTCAGCCTCCCGATGAGGTCATTCACCCTCTCCTCTCTCGGCAGCTTCACCTGGCAGAATGGCAGGCCCCTCGTGGCCTCGTCTCGCGGGTCGCACGCGAATGACTCTACGGTGGCTGTGGCGGGCCAATGGAGGGAGACTAGCGAAAGAAGGAGGATCAGGGTGGTGGTTACAGAGCAGTATTGCCCTGTAGTGCTGAGCATTTTTAAAATTTTTATTTATTTATTGTGGGGTATGTCTATTTTTTTGTGTTTACTATTTGGGGTGAGGACGGGAAGTGACTGAGAATGGAGTGTATATATAGAGCTATGGAGTGTAAAGGCGACACGGAAATTAATTAAAGTCTTTGAGGTGTTGGATGGGATAGAGCAGAGGGATGATGCAAGTGGCCAACTTGCATGATTGGACGCCCATGCTGTTATTTAATTTCTTTTTCATAAATGAAAAAAACATGAAGTTGCCTTTTTTTCCTTTTTGAGAAGCTCCTAATTTTCTTATTGACATGGGATGAAAAACTTTTAAAAAAAAATTAGAGATAATTACTATCAGGACTCCAGGGTATAGTCAAATAGACTATGAGGACCTTGTAGTTTTTCTACTAATTACTGAGCCCCTGTAGTTTGGTTATTATTATACATTCTGATCCCCGACTGATGTCAGCATTTTTTTCTTCCTTTTTTGTCATAGAAATGACCAAAATGCCCCTCCCACTTAAAAAAACAAAAAAGCAAATGCCTCCTCTTTTCATGACCGCCGCCCTCAGCTTCCCCAAGACCGGCTTCGGCCCCAATTCCGACGTCGTCACGATAGACGTCGGCGGCCAGATCTTCCAGACCATGAGGCAGACCCTGATCCAGTCCGGCTCGAACCGGTTGCCGCTTAGCGGGCGGGACTCCCCCTCGGCGATCTCCGCCACGCCGTTCGGGACCCTCCACGTGTCCCACGGCTCTAAGATCACCTCCTTTGATTGGTCTCTGAGGAGGAAGCACACCATCCTCACGGATTTCCCCGCCGTCGACTCCCTCCTTGCGATTAACCCTAGCCTCGCCGCCGTCGGGGCCACCGACTTCTCCGGCCTCCAGGTGGTCGACCTGGAGGGGATTTGTGAGGGAGAGTTTGGTATGGGAGAACGTCACCCGGTCCGGGTCTACCGTCCAGGCCATCGATGCGTCGCCGGAGCTCCTGTTCTCGAGCTTCGAGTTCTGATATGAACGATGACAATTTTTTAGTGGGAGGGGCATTTTGGTAATTTCTATGACAAAAAAAGGAAGAAAAAAATGCTGACATCAGCCAGGGATCGGAATGTATAATAATAACCAAACTACAGGGGGCTCAGTAATTAGTAGGAGAACTACAGGGTCCTCAGAGTCTATTTGACTATACCCTAGGGTACTGATAGTAATTATCTCAAAAAATTATGTTGTTTTAAAACTCGCAGATCCTATTAAAAGAATAATTTTCTTAATAATGTATTTTTTATTCATAGACTTGAATCGCTTTTTTTATTTAAAAAAATCAAGACTGATCTTTGTGGAAACAATTTTTATATACACTTTTATGCAGATTATTTTAGGATTTTTTATTGTTTGTTATTTTTTTTAGCGGTTGTTTATTAGGTGTCTTTGTAGGTTACATTTTTTTATAAGGGTCACATTTATATTTAGATAAGAGTTTTACTGATAGTAAATCTAAAATATTATTTTTTATAGGTAAGAGAGTATTATTGATAGTAACTCGAAAATATACATATCGTTTTACATGTTTGAGCAACCACCCAAAACATGCGTTCTTAAGGCAAGAACCCATGCTAGTAAGCTGTAACGATTTGCCCACATTTCAATTTAATGAAACTTTATATCGCAATCAATACTTTTTCCAGCGAGCGTATTTTTGCTGTCATTCATATGTATGTGAAATAATAGTTTTATTGAGGCTCGTGATTGAAATCTCGTTCTTGTATGAAAGAATTTTACTTTGCACGTATATATGTAAATTGTAGTTTTATTAATACAAAATTTTACTTATCAAACAAAACTTCTGAAAGGTAATTTTAGTATAAAAATAATAGGGTTGAAATAAAGATTTCAAATTTGAATTGTTGAATTATATATAAAATGTAGAGAAAATTAATTGATTATAAGACTCAATATTGATTAATTAATCACATTAATCGTTATGGATACAATATGGTCCTAGATTCGGAAAAAAAGGAAATTATTGTATAGCTGTCAAAAGCTTGGCTTGAAAGTCAGGTTTAAAATGCAATGAATGTATAAATTCCTGAGTGGGGCTGTGAATTTTGTATTAGTAAGGTCACTTTTTTTTAAGAGTTCTAAGATATATAGATTATGCATTTTTTTTAAAATTCTACTGTATATATATTTTTTCACAAAATACTACCTTGTTTCGTTATGCTTGTTCAGTCATTTCAAAAGAAACAGAATTGGTCCTACCGTCGTGAATGAACCAATGTTGATCCGTTGTTCGAGAAAACGTCTCCTAAAAGCATTTTTTAGAACAGGACCCCACACCGTAACACACTAACATGAGACGCGTCCCTTCAAAAAAAGAAAGGGAAAAAAATACTGATAGGTCCTTGAGTTTTAGTCTAATAGACTAAAACAGTCCAACCATTAATTATCTAGTACCTGAAGTTTGAAGAATCAAACCAATCAGTCCATGTCATTGATAACACCATTAAAACCTTTCATTATCCCTACAATACCCCTTTGTAAAACCAATGTAACAAATCAAAAATAATTTTTCATCTTCATCCTTCTATGCCGCACTCAAAGTCATGTCTTAATCCAAAGTTAGCACCGAAGTTAGCGGCAAAGCATGAGGCCCGGACGCCGTTGGAGCCGGCGCGTATCGTTAAGAGGTCGAAGTCGTACTGACGGGCGTCGTTCCCGGAGACCCGGGTGGTGAAGACAAAGTGGCGGTGGGGGAGACTAAAACGAGAAGAGGAGATGATGCCTTGAGGGTTTAGGGTTTTGGAAAAGAGAGGATTCAGAATTGGGAAGCTTCGGTAGAGGAAAGTGTACAAGGTTAGGGAGGTGAGTTTCAGGGTAGGAGCTCCCGCCTTTTAGTGCGAGAGAACGATGATGAAGATGAAAAATTGTTTTTGATTTGTTACTTTGGTTTTGCAAAAGGCTATTTTAGGAATAATGAAAGGTTTTAATTGTGTTATCAACAACAAGGACCGATTGGTTTGATTCTTCAAAGTTTAGGGACTAAAAATTAATGGTTGGACTTTTTTTGTCTATTTTACTAAAACTTGGGTATCTATCAGTATTTACCCAACAAAACATGAGATCCGCCAAATCTCGGTTGATCTTGAGCTTCGCAATCCAAAAATATTGTTCAATTTGTGTCAGAGGACCGCGTACGATTGGCTCAGTTAGGCGGCTTAGGACATAAATTATAAATATACTTCAATCCTTTCAAATACACTATTATCGGATTAGAGAAATCTTGATTCGGATTTTCTAAAGCAGCTTTAACGGTTTTTTCGGTGAGTAGGATGCAAATGGTTATAACTCGTTTTTAAACGATTGGAGGGCCGAATCCCACCTATTACAAATAGGAAAAAAAATGTGGGAGGAAAACAAGTCTAATGTAGTCTAAAGTCCCGAGTTTAAATTAACTCGCCTCTTGATAAAAAGATTATTACTGGAAATGAGATTTATGTAAATATCAAATAATTTAGATTCATTTAAAGAAGTATTAATTAAGTTTTATCATTGTAACAAATATCATCTGAAGAGCGAGTACTCTATTACAAATCCATTCAAAAGAAGAAAAAAAATTAGGTAAATTATTCTCAGGTTTTTGGTATTTGACTAAATTGACGCTATGTCTTCCATTTTTCAAAAATTATTCTCCAGTTCTCCTTGTTTAATTTTATTATACTCTCAAATTCCTATCTGGCGTTAACAGTCAATTTTTTTTTATTTTTGTCATTGAAATATGGGGATGGTAATTAGACCTTTACCCTCAGAGTCTACCCTAATCTAGACCCGAAGGGTCCAAGGCCCGTTGACTTTGACCGAGTCTAAACCCTAATCCTGCCCGGATCATGATATTTTAAAAAGATAAGGGCATGAATATGTATATAGAGGATCGTGCTCTGATTTTGCCCAAAATTTTTAATTTAATATTAAAATAATATATATGTATAATAATTAATAAATATAATACAAAATTCTCAATTTTAACCTACCCAACTTTAAATTTTTTTCAGATTTGTTTGTTTGGTTCTTTGTATTGATTTATTTAATGAATGAAATTATCGCATTGTTATTTGAAAACTATCAAATATCAATTTAAATTTTTTCAAATTAAATATTTAAAAAAAATACCGATCCGTGGGTCGCCCTTATCCTGCCCAATTTATCCAGACTCAGATCCTGCCCAAATCCTTATTTTTAAAGAGAATAAGGATAAGGATAAAGATCTAAATCCATCATTCAAAAAGAGGGTAAAGATCTGGTCCTATGGATCCTATCCAGATCATGTCCATTGCCATCCCTATTAAAATGACAAAAATATCCTTAAAAAACAAAAAAAAATTCTTTCCTCTTCATCGGAGCTCCACCGGTCATCAACTCCGGCGAATTCCGGTCATCTTCCCCGGCCAAATAAAGCAAGCAACCAGATCAAAATAAATTTTTTTATCATGCTCACCAACCAGATCAAAACAAATCCACCAGCAAACCTTCATCCTTTTCAACCAGATTTGTTATTACGCCTACTTTACCAACCTAAAATCCTAATTATTTTCCAAAATCAAAGAACAAGAAATGAAGTCGGGAGCAACCCAATTCAATAGGAGCCGACATTGAAGAGTATGAACCGACGGCGGCGGCCAGAGGCAGCAAGGGCTGGAGCTTGATGACCGTGTGGCTCTCGAAGTAGCAATCGTACTCGTCATCGGAGAACTGCTCCTGCGCTGGGTAGCCGGCGAGCCCGCGACTCGGGGCGTACAAGAACCCGCACCGGGAGGGAGCGGGGCAAGGAGGAGAAGACCGACTATGCCTCCGACAACAGGAGAGTTCGCGGCTGCCGGACTGGGCAGAGAGCAGAGAATAAGGTTTGCTTGTTGGACCAGAAGGGGCAGCTGAACGAGCTCTCCAGTCCGGTGCCGGAGAGACTACTGAAGAGGTTCGGTTCCCGGAACTTTTCGAACAACGAGCTCTCTATGGATTCATCGACAAAGAAGATGATGGGCCAAACCCTAGATTAATCAACTTTCCTCACGCATCGGATAACAACAATCAATTTAATCCATGAAGCGAAACATCAATTTAATATTTAATTCATTGTTGCAACTGGTTGACGTCGGTGAGGGTGGCCTTTAAGGTTCAGGATGCACTGGGTTTAATTTAGCTTGGGGAATTACTTTAGTTTTATTAAATGAGGGGAAGAAGATGATGAACGTCAACAGGAGGAAGAAGATGAACTCTTATGTTTTTTAAGGGTATTTTTGTCGATTCAGTGAAAAAAAAGAAAAAAAAAGTGGATGACATGAGTGAAGGACCCGATAGTATAATAAAATCAAACATAAGAATGATAGAATAATTTTTAAAACAAAAAGAACTAAATCATCAATTTAGTCTAAGACAAAAGACCCGAGAATAATTTACCAAAAAAACTATATTATAGAATGTTATCTTTAAATTGTCAGCTGATCACTTGGGAGAAATAAAAGTTAGAAACCACACATACAACTGTTAAAGATTCGTCAATGTTGGTCGGGGTCATGCAAGAATCGATAAACAACAATACCGACGCCAGTTGCATCTTCCTGTAGTTGATCAGAAATTTGCAACAAAATGAAAATTAAAGAATTATGTTTCCTTGGGAAGGTTCAATTTTTTGTGTGTGTACCAGAAGCCTGTCTGGATTTCGTGTTCTTGTCCTTTCATCCTTGTTTAGTTTTTTTACTTGTAATATTCTTGGTTAATTTTCATTTGCGATAAAGTATTGAACAGAGTTTTCATCGTACAAACGGAGAACTTTTAAAATTTATGGATACTGATTTAAACATGGTTTGAAATATTTTATCTATTACATTTGTTTATGTAAGGAAAAAAACTTGCAATTAATACAAAATTTCACCAATAAACACTTAAAACAACGTATTAGAGTTGATTTAACTTAATCAAGAGGACTCGAGAACAAACCATTATGAAGATAATAGCGTTAAATATTTATTTTTTTAACAAATGAATGTTAAAATACTTGTTGAAAAAATTAACCACAATTCAAAATTATAGTGAACTCAAATCTAGATTATTCATTTAGTAATTCATATACCAATAAAAAAATTATAACAAAATTCGTCCAAATTGGATAAGGTTGGTTAGTTTGAGGTCATGGCAATTTCCATCACTGTCATTTCACTTTCCGCCAAATTCGTTCAGCTAACAAATTCTGGATGTAAATTTCATTTTTCCCGATAGAGAACATAAGTCTCAAATTGGAGATGAGTGCCTCACAATTTACGTCGGAGTTTCAGACTTTATTCACGTGAACATCGATGGTCCTAGTGGCCATTTCTTTGTTTGAACGTCTTGTAGTGGCTATGGCAGTTTATTAATTTCCAAGTGAAAGAATACTGCCGAATAAATTAGTATTATGAGGGACTAGGATTTTACGTAAAAGATTCAGAAATTTACAAAAAAAAATTGATACGGAAATTATGAAAATTTGAAGAACCATTTTTGGAAATACAAAACATGAAAATTCATCGTTCAATTTACTAAAGGTCTTATAACTTTTTGTAGCTTCGTTTAACTTTTTTTTAAGTACTAAAAATTAAATTAGGTTATGATAATTTTAATAAATTGTGAAATTGCAAAGAAATAATAATATATTTGCCACGTAAAGATGCGTCGTATCGTAAAAATATCTAATATATATATTTTAAGTTAGATATAGATTTTGTAACCAACTTAGAATAAAATGCACACGGATTGTTTCTATCCAAGAGGCAATAATGAGAGAGAGAGATAGTAAAGTCGAAAATGACTGAAGAGAGAAACGAATTAGCTGCTGATGATGATGAGTTAGTTGTTATAGTGCGTGGTTGCTGAACCAGACGAAATAATGATCACTTCAACCAATTAGTAATTAGTCAACTAATGATATTTGAAACTTGAAAGGCATGTTTCCTTGTCGGTACATAATTGATACGGTAGATAAAAATACATAATTGATATGGTAATCAGCACTAAATAAGACTTCCACCAAAAAAAAATCAGCAATGAAAAATACTTAAGTGTTACCTTAACTAATAAATTTTGAGTTAGATTTTTTAAAAATACAATATTATTAAATAATTATTAAAAATCATTATTATTTTTAAAATATCTTACTCGAATCAAATTTAGATTCGAACAAGTTGAATACCGGTTATATAAACCAACACATAATTGATACGATACACGAGAGCGGAAAAACTCATCAGTGTTATGAACTTCATCGAAAATAATCAATAGTCACAAGTACAGAGAAAAAGAGTAGGAGAGGAGAATATGAATTTCTCATTAATAGATCAAGAATGTGTTGTAATGGTAATACAATGAGTTCTATTTATAGGCTAAATGGAGAAGGTGGATGGAGAACATGGAGGAACCCACTAAGATTGCTTTATGGAGATCATGGAGGAGAATATGAAGAACATGGAGGGAATCATGAAGGAGAACATGGAGGGAAGAAATGACATCCATAATTAATACATAATATTCCCCCTTTGATGCCATTTGAATAATATGCCTCATTAAAACCTTATTAGGAAAAACCCTATGGGAAAAATCCTAATCAAAGGAAAAAGAGTACATCATCATAAAATTACTGCCTCATTAAAACCTTACCCGGTAAACCTATTGGGACAAAACCGTGGTTAAGGAAAAAGAGTACAGTGTAAAATGATATCTCCTCCTCATGTATGCATCACTTGAGATCCCTAAGTCGTCTCAGACCAATATTACAAACATGATTCTCAAAAACTGTAGTGGGCAGAGATTTCGTGAATAGATCTGCCAAATTGTCACTTGAACGAATTTGTTGAACACTTATCTCCCCATTCTTTTGAAGTTCATGTGTGAAAAAGAATTTTGGTGATATATGTTTTGTCCGATCTCATTTAATATACCCGTCTTTCAATTGTGCAATGCATGCAGCATTGTCTTCGTATAAAGTTGTAGGTATTCCTTTTTGAAAAGGTAATCCACATGATTCTCGAATGTGTTGGACAATAGATCTCAACCAAACACATTCCCGACTTGCTTCATGAATAGCCAAAATCTCAGAATGATTGGATGAGGTGGCTGCTATAGTTTATTTCATGGAGCGCCATGAAATGGTAGTACCTCCATATGTAAATAAATATCCGGTTTGCGATCGACCATTGTGAGGATCAGACAAATATCCTGCATCTGCATATCCAATTACTTCTGCCTCTGAGATACTAGGATAATGCAAACCCATATCCATTGTACCTTGAAGATAACACAATATTTGTTTTACTCCAGTCCAATGTCTTCTTGTAGGTGAAGAACTGTATCTTGCTAGTAAATTAACAGAAAATGATATATCAGGTCGTGTATGACTAGCGAGATACATTAGCGCATCTATTGCACTAAGATATGGTACTTCAGGACCAAGAAATTCTTCACCATTTTCTCGAGGTCTAAAAGGGTCCCTTTTTCACATCAGGTGACATTACAACCATTTGAGTGTTCAACAGATGCACTTTATCCATATTGAAACGCTTCAGCACCTTTGCTATATAGAAAGATTGATGCATAAAAATTCCTTCTCCAAAATGTTCAATTTGCAATCCGAGACATAATTTGGTCTTTCCCAAATCTTTCATTTCAATCCATATAAAGATCGACGTAATTTGATCGAGTATAGTCCCTTTTGACTAGAATCACGTACTTCTGGTACGTTGAATCCTTCTGGAATTCTCATATAAATGTCACTATCCAGTGAACCATATAAATAGGCTGTAACAATATCCATAAGACGCATATTCAACTTTTTATGTACTGCCAGACTTATCAAATATCGAAACGTGATTGCATCCACCACAGGAGAATATGTCTCTTCATAATCAATACCAGGAATTTGAGAAAAACCTTGTGCGACAAGTCGTGCTTTATATCTCACGACTTCATTTTTCTCATTTCGTTTACGCACAAATACCCATTTGTATCCTACGGGTTTCACCCCTTTGGGTGTGCGGACTACAGGTCCGAAAACTTCACGTTTCGCAAGTGAATCTAATTCAGATTTCATTGCGTCTTTCCAATTTGGCCAATCTTTTTTATGCATGCATTCCTTACTAGATTTTGGCTCTAGATCCTCTTCATGTTCCATAATATTTAGCTCTACATGGTAGGCAAAAATATCATCGACGATAACTTTATTTCGGTTCCATTTTTCTCCAGTCATAACATAATTTATTGAGATCTCATGATTATCACAATGTTCAGGTACCTGATCTTCCATTGGAAGCAACTCATCTAGAGTCTGCCCTTCCTTGATATTAATATTGACTGGGGACTCTTCAGGAGTCAAGATATCCTAGTTTTGACCATCTTGATATTTTGCTCCTTTTCTTTTACGAGGATTTTTATCTTTGGAACCAAGAGGTCTACCACGTTTAATTTGTGCCTTATTTTCATTGGCAATAATTGATCGTCCTCCAGGGACATCAATTCTAAAAGGAGCATTAGCAGCCGGAATATGTGACTTAGTCACTCTCTTTGGGTCAGCAAAAGCGTCTGGCAACTAATTAGATAAATTCTGCAGATGAACTATCTTTTGAACTTAAAGTTCACTTTGCTTTGTGCGAGGATCTAAATAACACAATGATAATTCATTCCAGCTAATATCTTTTTCAGGCTGCTTATTTTCTCCCCCTAATGTTGGGTATATTGATTCATCAAAATGATAATCGGCAAAATGTGCCGTAAATATATCTCCAGTACGTGGCTCAATAAATTTTATTATCGATGGAGATTCAAACCCAAGATATATTCCCAACCTTCTTTGAGGTCCCATTTTAGTGCGTTGTGGTGGAGCAATTGGAACATAAACCGCACATCCAAAAATCCTTAGATGGGATATATTTGGTTCCTGACCATAAACCAATTGTAATGGGGATAATTCATGATAACTTGTTGGCCTGATGCGAATTAACATTGCTGTATGTAAAACAACATGTCTCCAAGCAGAAATAGGGAGTTTTGCTCTCATTAGTAATGACCTTGCAATTAATTAAATCTATTTAATAAATGATTCGGTAAAACCATTTTGAGTGTGAACATGAGCCACATGATGTTCAACATGTATACTAATGGCCATACAATAATCATTGAATGTTTGGGAAGTAAATTCACCAGCATTATCAAGACGAATGGTCTTAATTGGATTATCTAGAAAATGAGCTCGTAATCGAATTAATTGAGCTAGTAATCTCGCAAATGCTAAGTTGCGAGTCGATAATAAAGATACATGTGACCATCTAGTTGATGCATCAATTAATACCATAAAGTATCTAAATAGTCCACATGGTGGATGAATAGGTCCACATATATCACCATGTATACGTTCCAAAAATCCGAGGGATTCAGCCCCAATTTTAGCTGGTGATGGCCTGGTTATTAATTTTCCTTGAGTGCATGCAACGTATGACAATTCATTGGATAGGAAAATCTTCTGGTTCCTTAAAGAATGTCCACATGAATTGTTAATAATTCTTCGCATCATTATTGACCCGGGATGGCTCAACCGGTCATGCCAAATCATAAAATCAGTAAACTTCTGGTTTACTATTGCATGTGCTTCAATTGCACTAATATATGTATAATATAAACCAGATGAATAAGCGGGTAATTTTTCTAACATGCACTTTTTACCCAAAATAATATTTGTGATATACAAATATTCTTTGTTTCATTCATTTGTTGTCTCAACATGATACCCATTTTGGCGTATATCTTTGAAACTTATTAAGTTTCTTTGAGACTTAGGAGAATATAATGCATTATTTATGCAAAAATTTGTACCTCCAAGTAATAATAAATTAGCTCTTCCGGAGCCTTCAACTAAATTCGTAGTACCTGATATGGTACTAACATTTGCCTCTTGCATTTGTAAATGAATGAAATATTTATCATCCTTAAGTATGGTGTGCGTTGTGGTACTATCTGCTAAACACAGATCTCTTTCTCGAGTAGATGAGCCAACTCGTGCTAATTCCATACTCTTCATACTGAAAGAAATATTTATATTAAATTTAAGCAACGAAAACATGATAAGAAAAAATTTATAGGAGACATTACCTTAAAATTAAGCACCAAAAATATGATAATAGAAAATGTCAGGAAATATACTTAAGAAATGAACAAGAACATGGATATTAAACTGCTATTCAATAAGAAAATCAGCAACATCCAAAATGAATGAAGTCATTTAGGCCAAATTCAGGGCTACCATCCATATTCATAATGCCAAAGCCATCATCTTGATAAAGCTCAACTAGATACTTTGGTGCACGACAGGTGCGAGCCCAGTGGCCTTTGCATCCACAACGATGACATGAATTTTCCAATTTTATTCCACTATCACCATCTCTTCGTGGTTTCTTCTCTTTGTTCTCCCACTTCAGATGGCGAGACGTGTTCTTAAAATTACCACCACGGTAACCATATCCTCCACGACCATTACCATGTCCACGACCGCGACCCCGACCTATATAATTAAATTTTGTCACATTCACTTTAGGGAATGTAGCATAACTAGTTGGACGGGCCTCTATAATTAAACTTTGTCACATTCACTTCAAAGAATGGAGCATAACCATTAAATTTTAGACCAGAGATCTAATTACAATTAATCCAGGGACCAAAATGTAGTTTGCCAGAAAAATAAAAATTTCAGAAACATCCGAGGACTAGGTAGTATTTTTCTAGATTCGTAATTTTACAAAGAAGTCCATGCAATTAACTAGGGACCACATTGCAATTTCATGATTAATTAGGATTAAATTGCAATTAACTACTAAATCTGGAAGTTACAGAAATGTCAAAGTACCAAACCGTAATTTTCTTCTGGAGTGGTAAATTTATAAAGAAGTCCCTGCAGGATCTTAACTCTTTAAAGTAGGTCTCTCCAAATGATTAAAGGGATATATTGTCCTTATTTGAAAAGACAAGAAAATATAAAGGATTCATATGTAATTAGTCAGAATAATATCAGTTTAGTACCTAGTAGTTTTACGCGTGTGCGAGCAAGCACGCAATCCTTGTTCAACGTGTAAACTTACAGTTCAGTCCCTAGAATTTTCTCGCGTGTGCGAATAAGGGCATAATCCCAATCCGCGTTACACAGGCAAATTGCACATAGATTCCTAGAAGTTTCTAATCATTTTATGAAAGGACAACATAAGGTTTTTTCACGAAAAATCTTTACCAAATGAATCTGTTTTTTGCAAAGAAAATTTACAAAATTATTTTCTATGAGAAAATCATTTATAAGCCAGAACTAAACTTCATATGTTTCAATAATATTGAGAATCCAACAATAATGAATAATTATAAATTAGAATCTAACAAGAATGAATAATTATAAATTGTAAGAATACTTACAAAAATTAAGCTCAATTATTCTCAAGAAATTATTGAGAACTTGGTAGAGACTCGTGCTGATAACGTGTTATGAACTTTGTCGAAAATAATCAATAGTCACAAGTAGAGAGAAAAAGAGTAAGAGAGGAGAATATGAACTTCTCATTAATAGATCAAGAATGTGTTGTAATGGTAATACAATGAGTTCTATTTATAGGCTAAATGGAGAAGGTGGATGGAGAACATGGAGGAACCCACTAATCTTGCTTTATGGAGATCATGGAGAAAAACATGGAGAACATGGAGGAAATCATGGAAGAGAACATGGAGAACATGGAGGGAAGAAATGGCATCCATAATTAATACATAATAATCAAGATCATACTGGATGAATTCTAACAAAAAGGATCTGACTGGAAGGATGACACCCAGGACTCCATTATGTAATTTCTTTTTGGAATTTAGTCCGCCGGTCATATCGGCCGATCAGTTATCTTATTAAACTAAAAAATGTTGAACTTTTTTTGTAAACTAATATATTTTTTGGTATATGAGTTATCTTATTAATAATAGTATTTACCGAATTCACTCTTGCAAGATTACGATCGCCGACCAGAGTAAAATCCTATCACGATCAAAATTGATAGTAAAAAATTGCAAAAGAGAAAAAGAACCTTTGTAGGGTGAGTGTTACCTTGTAGCATCGCCAAATAGATTCGACGCCATGATACACCATGCTAATTACAATTTACATAAGGGCAAAATAGTCATTGGTCATTGATATTTGAATAAATAAATTAATCAGGATATTTTAGTTTTGATAAATCCCTCTTATTTACAAAATCGATTGATTAGTCCGTGAATCAATATTATCGTTACAACAAAAATCCCAAAAACTTTGCCTGCAAAACATTTTGTTATAGTACCAAAAATACTCCTAAGCCTACAACAATTTAAAAAGTTGCCATTGAACTTAAATACCTTCCGTGTTCTTACCGTTCCTTTAGAAATTAAATTGTA
Organism: Hypericum androsaemum; assembly: GCA_963995505.1. Lineage (NCBI taxonomy): Eukaryota > Viridiplantae > Streptophyta > Magnoliopsida > Malpighiales > Hypericaceae > Hypericum > Hypericum androsaemum. Next base: position 6,152,456 of record OZ023185.1, on the reverse strand, counting down.
AAATCCTAAAAAATGATGAGGCAACGCAAGAAAGAGATCAACCAACAACAATGGTGGAAACAACGAGAAAAAAGAAGGGAATCGAGTAATTGGCTCACCAAGCTCTTCGAGAGGAAATTAAGGAGAGTAAGTTCAATTAGTGGCAGTGAGTGGGTTTTGATTTGGGACAAGAGGGTTTTGAAGGATGTGAGAGGGGGGATTTTTTCTGAAATGGGAAAAAAATATATATATATTTTTCTAAATAGGCAAAAAGTTATACATATTCTCTAAATATGTTAAAAGATTATTTAATATTAATTTTTTTTAAGGAGGCGCCTTATTTACAGTCCTAAATTCTACCGCGATAAAATCTAATAGGTAGCTAATTTGGTGTTGTTGCTATATCAATTTATATTAAGACATAACCGATTAATCTATATTTGACTGGAATGGTAAAATTTGGGAGAGTACTTCTATTTAGTTCTCTCATTTGTTTTGGCATCGTTCATCTTTCTTATGTTGTGCACATTATAGGGGAAAGAATTGGCCAGGAGACGAGCTACTTTCGCGCTATGAGTTGGACGGTCTCGAACAAATTTAGTTCCAAGATGGAGACGTCAATGTGCATACTTCGTAAAGTCTAAATGACTTTTTTTTAACTAAATAGAATAGATAATTGATTAATTAATAAGCAACCTAAAAGTTATTTCCATTTATTTCACATACACAAATATAAAAAAATCCTAACCCCTCTTTTCTCTCCTCTTTCAAAATTTTTCAAAGTTCAGCGAAATTGGAAGACGATATCATTTTTTTTTGAATAGGTAGATTTTATTAATATAATAAATATTTATAAAATCTATGCAGTTTAGAGTTTCCTAGTATAAGTACGAATTAGGACAATAGTCTCACTAAAACCTTGTAGCGATAAAATCCGAATAAAAAAGTTCCCTGGTATTAATTGCTAAATCACAATTCTATGTTGGGCTACTAATATACATTACACAATCATAGAAAAAGATTCTTTTATAGACAAGCAGATTCAGAACCAACTTCATACTTCACAAATGTAAAGTATTTATTAGATATGCGATTCTAAATACCAACTAAAAATCTGATTCACGAGAACCAACCGCATCCATAGCCCGTCTTTGATTGGCTGGGCTTTTTGACGCAGAATATTAGACGGGCCCAATGCGGCGGAAGAAGAAGAAGACCCTTTACGAAGATTTGGTTGAACCTTTGAGCTGCCTCACCGATAGTATGTCTGCCACCTTTTTCTTCCGGATTCCCAAAAATACATCATTATTATATGAAAATCTAGACATGAATCACGAGAAGGGTCCTGAGGGTCATAATTCATATAAATGACTGACAATAACATTCTTTTAAACCCGGGTAATCATGAAACCCACTTTTATTAAGAACAGATCATGTCTGATATGGTCTACCATTATACAAAGGCGCTGGATCCTATAAATGACAGTAACAAAACTGCCATTGATGAAGTTGCACCGTAAGCACTACAAGCAAGTGGTTTTGAATTGAGCGGGGACAACATAAAAGTCGTCCTTACAGAGGGGATTTCGTTTGAACCATCAGATTTTATTAAAAATTGTGTCTATAGATCTGACAATCATAAAAAACCGTGTCTATAGGTATAATTATTTGATCCATTTCAATGGGGATAAATCTTGTCCCTACTGAATCCAACCCCCACACAAGTATCATTTTTAAAATTAATGACATTGTTACGAATAAAATTAATTATGTGATATGATATGCAGATAAAATTAATAACCTGACATCAAACAGAATAAAGCTCAAGTAGGGGTGTATCATACCAACCAAAAGTGCCAAACCGCACAAATTGAGACCATAAAAAGAGCAAAACGATCGTATGAGCGATTTCGCAGTGCTATTTCAGACCAAAATCACTCAGACGGTTTCATAGTCGATGTCAAATTATGTAAAACTATCAAACTATGAAATCGAAAAATAATATGAAACTCTTATTTTATATATGGGCCACTTTCAGCTAAAATATATATCTCCCCCTGATTCTCCTGCAAGATTAAAATAAGGAATTTAGAACATCAAGTGCCTACAATTATCTCGTTTTATATGTGAAACAATTTTTTTTGACCGACTTTTATGCGATATCATACTATCCATGATTTTGATAGTCCTATTTTGGACAGCTAGCCAATATAAAGAATCAAAAATTGGAACTATCTACTCACTTACTTTGTAAAATATTTTATAGCAGTTTCATTTTTTAGATCTTTGTTCCCTTCAATATTGGTTTTTGACATTAGGGATTTTTTCTGAAATAGGCAAAAAACATACATATTTTCCCAATAGGTAAAAAGTTATACATATTCTCTAAATAGGTTAAAAAATTATTTAATATTAAATTTTTTTGAAGAAGGCGCCCATGTGTCAGGGCGCCTCCTCTGCCCATGTCAGGAGAGAGAGAAAATTGAAAAAAAAAATAATATAGTGGAGGCGCCAACCTCTGAGGGCGCCTCCCTTCAATTATTTTTTTTATATTTCAGTACTAATATAATTAGACCTGGCCATGAATTGAATCTGATTCGTGATTCGATTCGATTCGTTAAAAATTCGATTCGATTCGTCAATAATTTGATTCGTAAAAAATTCGATTCGAATTTGTCATAAAACGAATTGAATACGGTTCAAGATATTTATAATTCGCAAAACCGGCGAATTTAATTCAAATTCGATTTGAAAATTTGATTCGAGTTAAATTCGATTCAAATTCATGTACATATAATAATAATATATGTTAAAAAATTCAAATAAAATGGGGGGATTTGAGAGAGAAAAATTCAGTTATAATTCAATTATAATTCGGTTATAATTTGATTATAATTCGATTATAATTTGATTCGAATTCGATTCGAATTCAAAACTTCATAATTCGTATTTGATTCGTCTTGTGAAGAATTGAATATGGTTTAATGTTTTGATGAATTCGAATTCGAATAAATTCGATTCGAATTCAAACCGTGGTCAGGTCTAAATATAATTCGATATATATCCTACTACTAATATAATCTAATATACTGATATAATATATATCAATAAATTCAAATAAATTAAATTTACAACAATTAAATTTATCGATGTATAAATTCATATTATTCTATGACCAAATAATTTTTTTTGAAAATTTATCGATACCGAATTTTAATAGTTGTATCGTAAATTTATCCCCAAATATATCGATATATGTAATTTTAGAATAACGCGAGTAGAGATAAATATTTATCCATAAATTTAATCGTCTAAATTCATGGATAAATATTTATCTCTACTCGCGTTATTCTAAAATTACATATATTGATAAATTTACGAATCAAAAAAAAAATTATCGATAAATGGTGGATAACATATATCGATAAATTTACGAATCCAAAAAAAAAATTGGAGGCGCCAACTTTATTTGGTCACCAAAAAAAATTATTTGGTTATAGAATGATCTGAATTTATACATCGATAAATTTAATTATTGTATCGTAAATTTATCTCAATACTAAATGATCTATAATATAATTCAATCATTATCATTATACTAATATAATATATATCAACAAATTTATCGATAAGTTTTTTTCAAATATATTATCGAATATATATTATCCACCATTTACCCACCATTGAAAAACCTTATCGATAATATATTCGATAATATATCGATAAATATTACGAATTCAAAACCTTATCAAATATCCTATCGAAATATAATCGATATATTTTCAAATATATTTGTAACATATATTAGATTACATTAGTACTAGGATATATATCGAATTATGTAAGTATTGAAATATTCAAAAAAAAATAATTGGAGGGAGGCGCCCTGAGAGGTTGGCGCCTCCACTATATTATTATTTTTTAATATTAAATAATTTTTAAACCTATTTAGAGAATATGTATAACTTTTTACCTATTTAGGGAAAATAGGTATGTTTTTTGCCTACTTCAGAAAAAATCCCTAATGTCAAAAACCAATATTGAAGGGAACAAAGATCTAAAAAATGAAACTGCTATAAAATATTTTACAAAGTAAGTGAGTAGATAGTTCCAATTTTTGATTCTTTATATTGGCTAGCTGTCCAAAATAGGACTATCAAAATCATGGATAGTATGATATCGCATAAAAGTCGGTCAAAAAAAATTGTTTCACTTATTTTATATTTTATTTCGAATAAAAATTTATCGATTCTAAATTTAATCGTTGTATTGTAAATTTATCTCTAAATTTATCGTATATATTATTTTAGAATAATGCGAGTAGAGATAAATATTTTTTCATGAATATAATCGTCTAAATTCATGGATAAATATTTATCTCTACTCGCATTATTCTAAAATAATATATATCGATAAATTTAGGAATTAAAAAAAAATAGTTGGAGGTACCAACTTTGGCGCCTCCTTTATCACCCAAAAAAAATTATTTGGTCATAGAATAATCTGAATTTATATATATCGATAAATTTAATTATTATATCGTAAATTTATCCCAGTACTAAATCATCTGAATTTATCGATATATTATATTAGTATAATGACAATGATTAATTTATAATAGTATATTAAATTTATGATACAACAATATCGAATTATATCGGTACCTTTCAAAAAATGATACCGAATTTACGATACAACGATTTAAACGTTGTCATTATACTAATATATAACGAATTACCAAGTTTGTTCATTTAATATTGGGATAAATTTACGATACAACGATTAAATTCGGCATCGATAAATTTTCATTCGAAACAAAGAGGGCGCCTCCACTGTTTGTAATAGTGTTTTTACTGGAGGCGCACTGACAACAGGGCGCCTCCTTCAAAATTTTTAATATTAAATAATCTTTCAACCTATTTGAGAAATATGTATAACTTTTTACCTATTAGGAAAAATATGTATATTTTTTACCCATTTCAAAAAAAATCCCGTGAGAGGGGTGGTTGTTGGCAGCGAGGAAGAGGAGGGGACGGTGACAACGATGGTTAGGAAACGGGAAGGTCATTCCTCTCAAATTACACTGTGATAACGGTGGTTAATTTTGAGGGTATTTTTTACTCTATAAAAAATAATTTTCCGGAATAAGAGTTTAGAGACTAATCAATTGATTTTACAGATAAGAGGGACTTATCAATACTAAGTTATCCTTATTAATTAATTTATTTAAATATCAGGGACTTACGACTATTTTGTATTTTACATAATCCAAAAAAACCCAAAAAACCATATGGGAGCTCTTCCCGCAGCCCATAGCCTCCCCTTCATTTTCCCTACTTGCCAGAGACTCCATATATAAGCCCAATTCTTGCCCATCCGTAATCGAGTTGGACTTGCAACCTGACGTGGTTCTTTTAAATGGAAAAGGTCCATAACTAGTACTGTAAATTCGGTATATACTGAACCGAAATACTGAATATACCTGTTGTGAAAAAATTGTGGTACAATGTCAAAACGAACTGGGAAACGGGTCCGGAATGATCGTCCCAAGAGCGATCGAACAAATAGGTAAAGATGAAAGAGGTATGGGAGAGAGAGGAGAAGATTTAAAATTGAATAGGTAGAGGAGAAAAGAATGGTTATGAGCAAGAACTTTGTTGAGAATACAGGGAAGAGGGGGAGGGGAAAAAATAAAAGATAAAAGCTAAGGTAAGCTAAGAAGGTAAATTGAATGTTTGATATTTGGTTTTTGTGGGTGTTCCTCCATGCCTGCCCAAGCTCTCCTTATATAGGGAAAGACTCTTAACCTAGGCCCGACCTAATATAGGAAAATTGGGCTAATACAACAAAACCTAATATAGGAAAACCCAATAATGAAAAACCTAATATAGGAAGCCCTAATACATGCAAATCTAATGTAGAAAAACTTAATACAACCCTGGCCTACTTCCTAAGCCGTACTTTATGCTCATCGCCTCTTCTTTTCTCGAATAAGCCACGAAAATCATTACCCACACTGGTGCCCAAACTTCTAAAAATTATAATCCAACTTTGACCACTTTTCTTGCCGAATTTGGAAAAGTCATAAACTAAAAGTTGTAGATCTATGTCTTATCTTTCTTTGACTTTTAGAATCGTATCAATCAGATACTCGAGTAGGAAGATACATCTATTTTACCAAAACAGGCTCAGACGAATGTGCGAATTAATTTTCTGCTCCAACAATGCCCCCCACACATCAATGTTTTGACGCTAGAAAAATTATTGACGTGTATCCGTCCTTAAACATGCAGGAAATTAACTCCACTCCACATATAACCGGCTAAGGCAATAGCGTAATAAATGGAAAATTTACCTTCAAACCGATCGAGACCTAATATTTGTAGGCGTGCAGATGATCACCCAACCCGAGATATCTGTGTGCTCACAGCTTTCCAGGGAGAACTTGACTTAGGCCTACAAGGCTGAGTAGGAGCTTCATGTCCTTCGTCAAAACGTCCATACAATTGTTGTTGAAGGTCTCTAAGCTTTTTTCTTTGCTTTTAAATTTTTCGCTCCAACCTTCTTCGTTGAGTCTTCGTGAGAGTTGGCCGATGAGACTCCGGACATTTGCCCCCTGAGTGTGGGTTCGGCTTTCTTGGCACTTCCTTACGCATAGGCTTTATATGGTAACTTCGATACCTTGTAGGCCGATCACTCCTTGTGGGTCATATCTCACATGGTTCCTTCTTGGACCGCATAAGTTCTTCTTTGGGCACCCAAACCTTGAAGGAATTCTTTTCCTGGGGAACTCTTTGCTCAGTCGCCAATCGAGTGACAATGCCCTCTTAACCCACGCATATTCAGGCTGCCTTTTATTGTTATTAGCTAATTTTGACCGTGTGACTTGAAGACACTCCTTATAATTTAAAACCTTTAACGACCGAGGTTGAACCGATACGTTAGGTTCTTGCTTCACTGTACTTTTGCTTGGTTGAGGAGGAATTGAATATTTGACTTGATCATCATCTTCCTTCTTCACTATGTTCATGTCTTGGCCCCCCAGCCGGGATAATTTAGGCCAATCTAGGAGCTTCGACTGAAATATTGCAGTGCTCTTCATGCCCCTCGGATGAGATTAAATTTCCACTAATATTTCGGGTGGTAGGCTTGCCCCATAGCGTCTTGTTGTTGAGTTGGGAAAAATTTGGACAAGTGAATGTGGCTTACTGCGAGTGGAATAAGTTGGGACTCAGTCGTTCACAGCAGTTTGCTCGGTAGAGGTTCTAAAATTCTTTTTGCTGGTGAAGACCCAAAGATTTCCTTAGCCGGCAGAGGCCCTAAGATTCCCTTAGCCGTCGGAGGCCCTAGGATGCCTTTTATATTTGATATGGCACTTAAGGTTGTCTTGGTTGTTAATTGAGACTTGTGTTCGGAAAACTGTGGACTAGTCGTTTGTTCGACCACTCAAAAACTCAGGATAAAATATTGCATAGATCAAACCGATTCATGTACGGCTGTGTCAATTCTAGTCTCAGAACCGTGTGAGACGAAAACTCTTCGATCTTCAACTTCATGTATGCCACTTGATGTTACATCTATTGGGTGATTTGAAATAGAGTTGGCTATATGTCTTGCCGTAAATCTGGCATTCGCAAGCCTTCTTTCCAACTCTTAAATCGCCTCATCACTAATGAGAACTGAAATTAGATACTTGAGGTATTCCATTGTTTCGCGCCATGCAGTTATGCTATAACCCCGCATATTAATACCAAATTATTCCAACATGGGACCTCCTCTTGTATTCAACTTCCTCGACGAGAGTTTCAATATCATAACTCAGATAATTAGATAATTTACAACCAAGATAGCTATAACGAAACCATCTTGAAACTGCTAAAATGGCCTTCCCAATGGACTCTCGATTAGTAATTTTAAAGGTATTAATATGCAACAACCTTTCTCTCATGGCTATTAAAGATGTCATGCTTAATATCCAAATTCGTAATCAAATTTAAGAATGACCAACCTTCAATATTGTGACCGTAACTTTTTGTTTGAACTCTGATTGAAGCGACCTTGGTGTCTCCAGAAAGCAGAGAGACATATCTTCAATTTTGTCTGAAATATCTGTCTCCAATTCAGCCGGGAAAAAGACTAAACGCCCTCTAAAGCTGATTGGACTTTTCAATCTTACAGACTGATCAATCTTTGGTATTTCGATCGTAACCTCCTTGTACAAATTCTGATTACAGAGTTCTTAGTGTCCAGAGAAAGAGGAAAGATTGTTCTTCAACTTTTTTGATATAATTTTCTTTAGATTCGGTTCAAAAAAGGACCAAAATACCCTCTAAAGTTGACTGACCTGGTTGGAAGTCCTCTTTCAGTATAATTTTTTACCGGTTTCGTCCCTCTTGAGAAAGGACTCGAAACTGTATGTGGAGACTTGTGTTTTTAGGCAAACCAATCACTCTTCTCAGACGCCCTCCTTAGTCCCACCGAGCGTACAAAAAATATATTCTGGGGAAATTATTGTAGAACATCGAAACGAACTTAGGACTGGGTCCGGAGTGATCGTCCTGAGAGCGATTGAATGAATAGTTAAAGATGGAAGAAGTATGGGAGAGAGAGGGGAAGATCTAGAATAGAATAGGTAAAGGAGAAAAGAATTGGTGGAGGAGCAAGAACTTTATTGAGAATATAGGGGATAGGGAGAGGGGAAAAACATAGAAGATAAAAGCTAAGCTAATCTAAGAAGCTAAGTTGAATGTTTGATGTTTAGTTTTTGTAGATCATGCCTGCCTAAGCTCTTCTTATATAGACTCTAAACTAGCCCCGGCCTAATATATGAAAATTTGGCTAATACAACAAAACCTAAAATAGGAAAACTCAATAATGGAAATTCTAATACAGGAAGACCTAATACAGCCCTGGCCTACTTCCTAAGCCGTATTTCATGCTCATCGTCTCCTCTTTTCCCAAATAAGCCACAAAAACTGTCACCCGCACTAGTTCCTAAACTTGTAATCCAATTTTGACTGCATTCTTTGCCGAATTTGGAAAAGTCATAAATTGCAAAGTTGTAGATCAATGTCTTATCTTTCTTTGAATTTTGGAATCGCATCAATGGGATATTCCAGTAGGAAGATACATCTATTTTACCGAGACATGGTCAGACGAATCCGCGAATTAATTTTTCGCTCTAACAATACCGAATACCGAAATTGAAAAAAAACTCGTACCTATCTCGAACCAAAATAATTTCTGTACCATACTGAATATCGAATAAATTTTTGGGTACTATACTGAAAATACCGAAAAACCAAAATTGTCATGAACAACAAATCCATTCGGGGAGCACACTAATTCCCGTTCTCTTTCATCCTCATTTCTCCTAATTCTTGAGACCGAAAAATCCACATCAATCAACCAAGCACCTACCTAACTCAACATTGAACCAACCAACTCATTCAAGCAAACAATTCTACTCCATGTCCTCCCTTAAAGCCTCAACTCCCAACCCAAAAAGCCAATTTATGAACAAGCAAAAAAAACACCAACATGGTTTTCCCCTCACATTCACCAATTCTCAACGACGCCAACAAAGAAAGACAGAAACCCACTTAACATAAGCATGCAACAACTAAAAGTTCAAATTAGATACAAATTCACAATCTAATTTCAAAATTCTAAATTAAAAAAAGTCAGAAATTAGATGGAGATAGAGAGGGGATAAGGAGGGGGGTAGCCACGTTGGTTTCCGGTTGGAGCCTCGTGGTGATCGCCTCGTCGGAGTGGGTATTTGGATGTATGAGTTAGAATAAAAAAAATCCACCAGAGAAGGAAAATGGGAGGGGTCGTCGGGGTCCAGAAAAAGAAAAGAGAGAGGAGAGGTGTGAGTGACTGAGTTGTGTGTTTAAGTTAGGCTTATATTACATATATACTTGGCAAAGTTACAGTTTAGTACTTCGGTATTTTGGTATAACACCGATATTTACCAAAATTTTACCGAATACTGAATTTTCCGAAAAACACATACCGAATAAAATGGCGAATCCTAAAATACCAATCCCGAAATACCGAATACCAAAAATACTAAATACCAAATACCGTTTGCACATGCCTATTACTAATACATGTATTGTGAATTGTTAACGAAGGATACAACATAGAAACTTGCAACGATTACCACGACTAATTAAACCATCTAGAAATCTAACCATTAGATTCCTGAACCGAGTTATTAAATCCTCAGTGATTGCCAATATTTTTGGCCGAGAAGGCTTCGAGTTTTTAATGCCACGTGCCAATTGCAATTATCTTGGCGTGTAATTTGTTTGGGAATTATCTGATAATTCGGATAACCCAAATTAGTTTGCTAATTTTCAGATTATTTAATTTCTGCAATTAGTTATCTAAATAAATAAATTCCAATAGTCTAAATAAATCAAAAAAATAGATTAACCTATTTCACATCCGTCCGAATGGTCTTCCTATTTCAGGCAAAGTTTCTTTTGAAATGTTCCCATAAAATAAACAGACACGACGACTACGAGAGTGTATCTCCCATGTTATCGGACTAAATAATCTTTGCCCGGGTTCGATAGCCTTTTTGGTCCTCGTGCACGGCCCTGTATGCAGGCCACAAAATCCCTTTGGGCTTTCTTGATATCGAAAAATCACCATCATCTTGTGGGTAACTGGATTTCTGAAAGTAACAATAACTAACAATTATCTACCAACAAATATTTAGATTAACTGTTAAAAGTATTATTTTGAATTAATCAAAATATTTCGAGTTTGATTATTTAGAAATACAATAATATTAAATATTTGTTGAGAGATGTTTTACATATTTTAAAATCCCACCCTATTTCACACCAGAATTAGTCGACAGTGGTCTCGTCTAAAAAAATTAACTAACAACGCCTCCCCAAAATCAATTATATTAGTACGAAAACTCTGATTTATGCCCACTATCTTGAACTGCCCCAACAGAAATATAAGAAAATCATGCGATGCCTTGAAGGAGCAACGCTGTACTCCCGACCAAAACATCTATTGAGTCAAACGATTCTAAGTTCGAGCCATTTCCAACTACAAAGTTCTCAAACCTCTTGTTGTTGAATTTGAACTTGATTATGTTTTAGAAGTCGACTTGGAGACCTATAATTAAATTTGAATAATTTAAAATTAGTTGATCTACTTACTATGTGGTATAAGGACTATAAATTAGTCCGCACCAAATCACTTCTCCATTTTTACACAGCTAGCACAATTTAACATTTAAGTGTCCGCAACTAAACTCAAAATTTGTGAAAAACTTCTCGGCTGTAAAAAAATTTGCCCAATAAACAGCAATTCATTGATACGATTTTCTCTATTGTCATCCATTAGAATTCAAGTCAAAAAGTATTTGGTGGCATAAGACGTAAGACGATTTGATGAAAAAGTATTCAACGTTAACATGGTGTATTCTTGGTGTAAAAATTTACTTTTTAAAAAAATCCATCAAACTTTAATAACAAAATACACTCACTTCTTATAAGGTATAAAAACCTTTTTACTTGAACATAGAGACAAATTAATGTTGGGATGGCGAGAAATAGGAAAGACTTATTTCTTATTCCTATTCCTATTCTGACTAGATTCTGGACTCCTAATTAGACCTAGATATAGGTTACTTGTACACCAAGGGTTTGTCTCTATATAAAGACATGTTACCCTAAGGTTTTGTACAGCTTTTGTGACTCGGATCCATCAATAAAATTTCTCCTTTCTCACCGTGGACGTAGGCATTAGGCCGAACCACGTAATTCTCTTGTTCCATGTTCTTTGTGCGATCTTGTTCTCTAGTTGCTGAATTCTTAACAATTGGTATCAAGAGCTTGGGTTGGAGGATGACGAACGGGGCGAAGTTTGCTCTTGTGAAATTCGATGGTTCTTCAAATTTTGGGTTATGGCAAAGGCGTGTCAAGGATCTCCTCGTGCAACAAGGGATGGTCATCGCGCTCTTGGAGAAGAAGCCCGAGAAGATGGAAGAGCAAGAGTGGAAGGAGATGGGGGCCAAGGCGGTGGCGACAATTCGCTTGTGCTTGGCGGATGATGTGATGTATCACGTCATGGATGAGGAGTCACCAGCTGAGGTATGGAAGAAATTGGAGGCAAGGTATATGTCTAAGTCTTTGTCGAACAAGCTTTATCTTAAGCAAAGATTGTACGGGCTCAAGATGAATGAGGGCTCGGATTTGAGCCAACACATTAACGGTTTCAGTCAACTTGTGAGTGACTTGAGAAAGGTTGATGTGAAGTTCGAGGAAGAAGACAAGGCATTGTTGCTGCTGAATTCTTTACCTGGCTCCTATGAAAATTTGGTTACAACTCTAACTTGGGGGAAGGAGTCCCTGGTGTTGGAAGTTATCACAAGTGCTCTGCTAGGGTTTTATCAAAGAAGAAAAAATGGTGATGAACAAGCGGAAGGGCTGGTTGTGAGGGGTAGCCATGGTAATCGTAGTGGAGCAAAAGACGGGAAGGGATCTAAGTCGTGGTCAAGGAGGTTCAAGGGAAATTGCTTCGAGTGCGGAGAAAAAGGGCACGTGAAGAAGGATTATCCAAGAAGAACTCGGGATCGCGAGAAAAAAGGATCAGGTTCCGTGAATGTGGCCTCACATTCGGACGGGTCGGATGGTGATCTTCTTTCTGTTTTGTCAAGTCCAAAGCATTCTGTTTCCTGGATTTTGGATAGCGCTTGCTCTTTCCACATGACGCCCAAGAGAGGGTGGTTCGACACCTACAAGTTCATTGATTCAGGTATGGTGACTATGGGTGATGGTTCTACTTGTAGAATTGCTGGCATATGTGATATCCGAATTAAGATGTGGGATGGTGTTGAGAGAAAATTGTGTGGGGTTAGACATGTTCCAAAGTTGGAGAGGAATTTGATCTCGTTAGGAGCCTTGGATTATAGTGGGTATAACTATAATGTTGTAGGCGGGCTAATGGAGGTGGAGAAGGATGCTGTGGTGGTGATGAATGGTGAAAGGAATGCTAGAAACACCTACAGGTTAGTGGGGAACACGGTTGTAGGTGGAGTCACCTCGTTGGGTTCTGATAGAGGGGAGAAAAGCTCTTGTGTGATGGAGCAAAAGCTTGACATGAATGGTTTGAGTATAGTTGAGATTCGCAAAGACAAAGTTAGCAAGTTCCCGCTATGATTGTCTAAAAGGACGTGCACGTCAAAGGTGTTGGGTAGGTTTTGTATGGGGAATGCGAAGTCGTTGGTAGCACCACGGGCAAATCGGGTATCTCACTCAAGGCCGAACGGTGGAGTTCGTGGCATGTCAAAGGTTCTATTTGGTAGAATAAAAGGTTGCCCTTTGTATGCTATGGCATGTAGCATTGGTATGAGGCAAGAAGGTCCAGCGGAGAAGCAGTTCGAGGTTGCGGAGCATGGGGTTGGCCAAAAAATAGAGAGCGCATCTATTGGTCACAAGTTTGCTTCAGCAAGTGGATTTGCTAGTTGGAGTTCGATGGAGGTTGGAGAGAATAGGCCAAGCAAGCTCAGAAGCTCGAGCTTGGGGGCTGGCTCCAAGTGATTGAACAAAAGGTGAAGAGAAAGTTGAGATGGTCTTATTGATGCAGTTATCTATGGTCCGAGATGGAGTCGGTGGAGTTGGATTGGTTTTGCAAGATCTCATGGTTCTTCATGGGGCGGTGTTTTGTCAAGGTGGAGTTTGTTGAAGTTCGGGTGGAGCTTCATGGTTCTTCCACGAGATGATTTCTCGCCAAGGTAGAGATTGTTGGGATGGCGAGAAATAGGAAAGACTTATTTCCTATTCCTATTCCTATTCTGACTAGATTCTGGACTCCTAATTAGACCTAGATAGGTTACTTGTACACCAAGGGTTTGTCTCTATATAAAGACATGTTACCCTAAGGTTTTGTACAGCTTTTGTGACTCGGATCCATCAATAAAATTTCTCCGTTCTCACCGTGGACGTATGCATTAGGCCGAACCACGTAATTCTCTTGTTCCGTGTTCTTTGTGCGATCTTGTTCTCTAGTTGCTGAATTCTTAACATTAACCATAATGACAACTATGATACTAGACCAAATCAATGGAATTTGGACCAATTATTTTTAACTTGGATTCACTTCAGAAGATCTTAAGTTATATCTCACGAATGTAAACGATACTATTGACTATTGAGAGAACCATCCCTAAATAAAGTCCAACAATATTCGGAATAATATAGATTTTGAAAAAATACAAGACTAGATCATACTAGACCACGAAAGTTTAACAAGTCAAGACAACCATTGACGCATCTTTATTTTGTCCAACTTCTTCTCCTTGATAGTATCCAAGCTAGGCTTCCACCCTTTCCCAGAAACCTGCCTGGTCAAATACTCAGGCCACATAACCTCCATCTCATCAACATTAATTTCCAGATTATTATTATTATTGTGCGTCCTTTCATTAATTTCCTTCTTTTCTACCACGAACTTGCCATTGTCACCCTCTCCGCCTGCAACGGGGCATATCCTAGCGAACAAGGGGAGGAACCTAGGAGAGGAGAAGAGAGAGGCACGTGACCTCAGGACCTTGTTGGCGCTGAAAAGCACGTGCCTGGCTTCCTCGGACGACAAGGGAGCCACCCTCCCTCGTCTCATGGGAAGCATCATGTACACCTTCTTGGTCTCGAGCTTCTTGTCGGCCGGGAGAGGGCTTGGTCGTCGACTCTTCTGGGTCAACGTCCCTTTACTTCTGGTCAACTCCACCACCACCTGTTGCGGGTGCTCCAGCATCAGCTCGGCCACCGTCAGGGGCCCGTCGAACACGTAAACGGTGCCATTCGGAAGGATCACTTTCCCTTTTCCGCTGGCATTTGATGGTGTTGGTGATTGGTTAATTTGGGATACCGTGATATAGTTTCCCATGCATTAATATTTGTATATTATATGGTTTTCTTAAGATGGGGCGGGGGTGTGACATTTATATGGAGAATTGGAAGTGTGAGTTTGTTAAACAGCTCCATTCCCGTGAGTGGTTTAATGGTGGACTCGTTAACAACTAGAGCGATTGGGGTCGTTGGTTTGTTGAGGTGATTTTGGTGGTGAGTATTTTTTTTTGTCTGATCCAACGGTTATGGATATGATAGATTTTGAAGGGGTCCAATTAAGAAATTATAAGGACGGTTGAGGTTGGTGATTGTACTTAACGAGAGGTGGAGCAAGTCAAGGAACGGTTCAACAGTGTCTTTTAAGCTATGTGATAACGTAATGAGCATATGCTTCTTCAATTTGATCAATATAGTATGGTGTAAAATTATCAGATCTTATTTAGAAAATAATTTTTTAATAATATTTTTTTCGTTCGTAAAATTTCAATACAAAACTTTACTATTAGTGTATTTTTTAAAATTTAAGTTTTTATACCATAATTACATTACATGTTACTTTACTATTAGTGTATTGAGATGAGACCGCCAAATATTCGAGGGGAAATTATTGGACCGCCCTTTTTTTAATCTAATCTCGTCCTATTTGTACATGGTTTCTTGGGAATCTGTCACGAGTCCTTGGAATGTTATAGAGCACGGGCGAATTTTGACATTTTGCCTTCTGGCTGTGACATGTGAAACATATGATCTTTTGGCGAATACTTATTCCAAATCATAGCCGTGCCTATCTTTTACCTATCGAGTCCGATCTCAGAAGCTGAGTAAATACATGTCATTCTTATGTAATTAAGTAGAGATTGGTTGAGTTCGATTAGAATAAGTAACTTTGCAACGTCATTTATCTCCAGAAAATTCTCTTAAAATATATGATAAATGTAATTTTTTAATAGTTACTCCACAATGTTCATGAAAAGTTTACATCAAGATAAATTATGGGTAAATCCAACTGAAACTAGGGTCGCCCAACCGAGACTATGATCGTCCTTACTAATGTATCATATGGGACTGCATCACATCACAAATGATGCGATTTGTAATTAATATTTGTAGAACAAATTGAAGCAGTTAATAAAAGTCGCCAAAAAACATCATATATATTTTTCTTAGTTGTATTTCCAAAACTAAAAGTTAATTTTTTTAGTTAAGTCACAAATATAATTAAATTTGGCACTTTGTTTAGAGAACTCGGATATTTTATGATCCGACGGAAACAAAAATTAATTTCGTCTTGTCGCCTATTTTAGTGTCATCTGAAAAAATAAGTTAGCCGATTATAAAACATTATACAAAATCAATTAATTTGACCAGGCAAACAATTGGTTTCCAATTTCCAAATGTTCCTCGTGGTTTAACTATTCCAAGATAATTATTCCAGAAAAAAGTATTTTATGACCATGGTCATTTGTCAAGGTTTTCAAAGGAATATCGATGGCCAAGAGATTTGTATCCGGGTTCAATCCTCACAGAAAATATCATTGAAAAAATAAATTTTAAAATAGATCTGACATAATTTGACTCTAAAAAAAAAATTCCTAGGGAATGAAGTCAAAGCTCCTCGGAGATGGTATACAAAACTGGCAACCAAGGCCTCTGATTCCCTTTCCTCAAATATCCCATTCCCGTGTCTTCCTCTTCCATGGCTTTGACCATTTCATTCTTTTTCTCCTCTCCAAGCTGGTACCCAACTCCTCCTACCTCCGGTAGAACCCTAGCCCCTCCTCTTCTCTTCCTCTTCGACCTCCTGTTGACCATCTCCTTGGCGAGAACCATCTTCTCCCTTTCTGTTACTCTATTTTTGACCCTACCCAAAGGAACCAACAAGTAAACCTCTCCCGCCACCACCGCGTCGTCAGCTCGCATGGCCACGACCCGGCCCGTCCTCTGAAGCTCGCGTACCAAGGACACGGCGTGGCCGGGCTCATCGAGCATGATCTCTCCGGCGGTAGCTGGGAGCTTCACTTGCCTCGAGTCTCCCTTGGAGTACCCGATGAGCTTCGCTGTTTTAGGACATGGGCGAGTAAGAAACAAGCAAGCGGATGAAGAAACGTGGTTTCCCATGTTCCCAGAGGTGATATTGGCTTTATTATTCAAGTGACGAGCTCTCTTTATATATATATATATATATATATATATAAGAAAAGGAATGGAAGGAAAAGAGTCAAAGGATCTAAAGTGGGAGTAGAGCTAAGACTTAGTGCGGCAATAGACAGGAGAGTGTGGACGACAAGTGTGGCGTACGTGTTCCAGGGAGGCTATGTCTATTTGTTTCTTCTGTTTGAATGATTTTGGAGTTGACGCGGAAGTTCTTTTACTTTTTGGTAGAAAATTAATTTATGGTGGATGCTCAACAAAATTACTTTTGTTGTAAGAAGAGAACTAGTTTTTTTTGGTATAAGCTGTGAGTGTTATATATTTATTTATTCATCAATATTACAAGGAATCGAATGAATAGTGCTTGTATTTATAGAGTCTTGCAGTAATAAAAGAATATATCCGGCTAGAGAAAAAGGAAAAATATAAAAACCCAAATCTAATGTAAGAACGATCTAGTTAATGAGTTGCTTTTTTTTAGTACCCTTATTTCAAATCAATATCGCAACACTTTTTGACTTTCCGCGGTTGTGCTTGAGCGCGAACTTTTTTTAGTGTAAAACACATGTTATCTTTATATTTTAGAGATAATAATTTGGAAAAATTACTCTCATACCTCTGAAATTTGGTATATTGCATTCGCTCTTTTGTATTTTGATAATTGATTAAAAATTCTCCATAGTTTGGCAAAATTATATCCTGTACTCCTGAAGTCAGAATTGGAGTTTTTTTCCGGCAAAGACCTATGTGAAAAGATAGAAATACTCTGACTTAAAAAAAAATTCTCTTCATTTTGAACCTCTGAAAAGCACCCAAGAACATCATAACTCAATTTCCTCAAAAAAAAAAGAAGAACATCATAACTCAACCCAGAAAATTATCCAAATCATGAACCAAAAAACACCAAACCCATTTCTCTTTCTATCCCTCTTTATCTTCCTCGTCGTTTCAATTCAAATCTATCTCCCCAAATTCTCAATCCCCACCTTCTAAAAAAAAATCCTCAATCCCCAGGATTCCGATTCGGACAAAACAGAAGAAACGTAAACCCAGAGAGAGAGAGAGAGAGAGAGAGTCTAGAGAAGCTCCGAGGATAACACCCTGAAGCAATTACAAGGGGAAAAATCCAATCTTTCTTTCGAGAAGACCGAAGAGAGAAGCTAATGAGATTCTCTGTTTTGTATGGCGGCGCCCGGTTCCAATGCCCTCTCGGGGAACTTCCACGTGGACGAGGCCATTAATGGGCTCTCCAAGCCCTGTGGCATCTTCTTCTCCTCCGACCAGAGACGGGTGGCCAGGTTCTGCCTCAGAGCCAGCGTCAAGGTTAGCGGCGGCAGTAGGGAGTTCCCTTCCTCGAGCGGTGGTTTGGTTAATGGGTTCTTCGGGTTTGATTCGATTGAGAAGGTGGATGACGACTATCGAGCCCGTACTTGGTGGACAACGGCTATCGAGCTCGACGGTGATGACTTTCTTACCGGCTTCGAGAAGGTAGACTATCGAGCCTGTACTTGGTAGTGCTTCGACGGCGCCGCCGACGCCTTCGACTTCTCTTTCCTAATCTTACCCCCCGCCATTTCGCTTCCGATTTCTTCTTTGGATCCAAAGTTCGATTAGGGCTTCTTTCGGGAATTAGAGTTTTTTGTGATTTTTGGATCTGGTTTCTTGAAGATGATCTCGATTTTGATTTCGATTGTTGTTTTTTGTGCGTGCTTGTTTGTTACTAGATTGATGTTATTAGATTATTGAGATTTTTTTTTAATTTGGTGTTCATGTTTTTGGTGTTTGAATGTTAAAGAAGATGCTTTTTTTTTTAAGAGCATTTGTGTCATTTCACGTGGACCTTCGCCTGAGAAAAATTCCGATTCCGGTTTCAGGAACTCAGAGTATAATTTTGCTAAATTATAGGGAGTTTTTAATCGATTATCAGAATACAGGGGGCGAGCATGGAATATATCAAACACTAGAGGCCTGACAATAATTTTTTAAAATAATTTAGATACGAGTTTTAAGGCAACTTCTAAAAATTTTAACTTGATATCCCTATTTAACCAGAACAATTTCTCATTTGTTGACCTATTTGCTCGGGTATTGCGATTTTATCGTCTACATGTGTTTTGGGGCTTGATGATTATATCAATACAGTAAAACCTTTTTCTTTTATCTTTTTTTTGATTTTTTTCCCACCTGGCGGGGCGGGGGCGAGGGCGGGGCATGGATGCACCTGGTCTAACTGTAACGTTTTGCTCTCTCTTGAGAAATTGAATCGGATCGGAAGGAAAAAAAAGGGGAAAGTAGAAGAATGGTTTATTAGGACTTGCGTGGTTAGGAATTGGAACGGGGGAGGGAGAGAACAGAGAACTGAAACGACGTCGGATCGGGAGGAAGCTGTGAACAAAGAATATATAACATAGCTAAGGACTATTTAGGTAATTTGCCATATTACATGCGAGTTGTGACTCGTCACGTATCAGCCGCGTAGGGTAAAAATGACAACATTTCAAGCCCGTTTGGCTAGGCAGCTGCCTCGGAACTGCCCAGATAAAAGTTGGTAAATCACATGGATTAAATTACCAATTTTAAACCATAGGTCATAAATACAAAAAATATGATACTACAAGGTACTAAAATATACTTTTTTCCTATTTTATTTACGAGAGACCTCATAAGACGCACTCATTAAACAAAGCTTGTCATCAACCCCACCCCCTCCCAAAAAAGAAAAAAGAAAAAAGGATAAATTACCTTCAAGTCTATGACCTTTGGTCCCCCTCCCCCTAAGGTCCTTAACTTTTAAAAAATAATTGTCCCGTCCCTAAGTTTGGATGATAATAGACTCTCGGGTTCTTAAAGTCAGAATATTCTTTTTTCTCCGGAGAAAAAGGAATATTCCGGTTCCAGGGATCCGAGAGTCTCTTATCATCAATACTTAAGGACGGGACAATCATTTTCCAAAAGTCAGGGACCATAGAGTGAAGGTGACCAAAGGACAAGGACTTGAGAGTAATTTGCCAAAAAAAATCAAGCCTATACCGTGTAAATATAGGGGTCAGAACGTCCGCCAGTACCCGGCCTTTTTATATCTTCCCTCCTCAGCAACCTGTAACAAAAGACAACCAGGACTAACTATTGATTATACGGTTGAAACTTTTTAAAAATTAAAAATCATTTTCTAATCGCTCAACCGTGTATCATATCGTACAATTCTTTGTCCATTAAATTTTTTTATGGAAGTCCATTAACCTATTGGTCCAAAATAAATTAATATATGCTATAAAGGCCTTTTAAAGAATTTTTTTTTAAAAGGTAAAAATTATATTACTTCTCAGAAAAAATATTAAAGTATTATATTAAACAGCACAGAAATATAGCTACCAAACTGCACTGAAATACAGCTCTATAAGTACTAGATAAACAGCTATCAGACTATAATAATAGACGCTATCTAGTATATACCAAAAATCTCACAGTTTATATTCCAAAAAATTCTCCAAAAACTCCAAAAATCAAACATCAAAGAATTAATATAGTTTTTTTTAGAATTAAGAATTAATATAGCTCAGACAGAGAAATTGCTCCTCCCCGGCCGAGTTCGCCGCCAGGAAGAGGTAAAAACCGACTGGAAGAGGTTTTTAGGGTTGCTAATGTGGTATCGGCTAGCCCCTATTACATTATTGTCCGAAATCTTCAATACCTATCATTGCCTTCTTGAAGAGGAAAGACACCATTTCTGCTTCCTATGATGAAGGAAAACCAGAGGAAGCTGTCAATTTTAGGTAGAGACATTTTGACCTTTTGTATTATATTATGCTTCTACATGCAAATGGAGAGGGAGAATTCAGCTCTTTGAAATATGGAGGCTTGCAACGTCAATGGAGGACCAATAATCCGAAATCGAGAAATGGGCTTTCCATTTCTTACTATCTGCTCAAAGGTTCATTGAAGGGAGATCCCAATACTATGCCAGAACTGGCGAGAATATCTGTTTGTTGGACCCCCTAGGCTTCTGGTTGATTATTTGTTTTTAATTAATGCACTAATTGCATTCTGGGACAAAAACTGCTTGTTTTTCCTATAGTATTTTGAGGTGATTTATTTAATTTCTTCTGCATCTTGCTACTAGATGGTCAAAATGGGAAAACAACGTTCATTTACTAAAACAGCTTAACAGCTGGCCGTTACACTCTCAATCACAGTTGGCTGATTATACTTCCAGAATCATCTCTACCAAATCTGACCAGCATGGCCCCCAGATCACGCCTTATCACTGCTGCAATATTATTATATTACTTTTTTTTTTGGGTGGAAAGAATATTGTATTACCTTAGTTGTATCATTTGCCTTCGAATGCAATAACCGGGGTGGGATTCGGAGATTGAGATTGGCAGTTACTTAGGAAGTTTAGGGTTTCAATATATACAAATATATATGTAGGAAACCGGGCTGCCATATATAGTAGAAAGGTCTTGATTTTTAGTCTCAATTGGTTCTAGTTCTTGTCCCTCCGAAGGAGATAGTTGTTCTGATTTCGAATTTACTTTTCATTATTATTCAGGTATTATTCTTCTCATCTTTATGTATCTCGTTAATATTCGTAGACTGATCTTGTCCATGGTCATGTTATAAATTTGTTAATTATGTTTATAAGTATTTTTTTGATTTATACTACACGATATTCGGATATTGAGTATGTACCACGTAGCACTAGTCTAGAACTTTTGTTTAACTGCTTTAGAGATAATAAAATGCGAGAAACACGTCCAGTAAGTACGTGACTCAAATCTCGGATTTGCTGTTATCTTATTGATTTAGTCTCTACCTTTATTTGCTCTGTTAAATTGTTTAGTTTTCTTAATCATCTTTTTGTTTCGTTTGCTTGATAATTAGGAATAGAAAATTTATCATTCTAGGGTCCTAATTTTTGGTCCTCCATTCCCTTCTCCGGTGTGATTCTTGTTTCTATTGCGTGTCTTCAGATAGATATTGATCAAACTGAGGTGGAGGTTCAGATGAATGGCCCCAGTGTGGATTCTGGATTGGCAAGAGTTCCTTACTTTTATTGTGAGGATGTTGTTAGACATGAAAAGAGTGGCTCCGTCGGGGTAGTGAAATATGATGCCGGTGGCTCGACAAGGGTTCGGGTTATGTGGTTGGATGGCACGGAAGAAACCGAGAATGCTAATGACATAACGCTCGTTGATCGCCCGTTCTTTCCTGGGGAGTATGTGGCTTCTGTTACTGACCCTACTGGGCAGGTTGGTGTCGTTCAGGATGTTCATGTCTCCACGGACCTGCTTGCTCCTGATGGATCCATTCTAAGACATGTTTCACCCAGAGGTTTGGAACCTGTGATGGAATTCTATGCTGGTGAATATGTAGTGTTAGGTTCCTGGGGTGGGTAGGATTTATCATGTTTTGGACATTGTCACTGTCTTAACTGATGACGGTTCCTCATGCAAAGTGGTACGACCAGATCCATTACATCTCAAACCTGAATCCAAGTATCATATGGATAAGTACGGACACTATCCGTACTACCCTGGTCAGCGCGTACGAGCTAGCTCAGCATCAGTTTTTAAAAGATCTCGGTGGCTGTCAGATTAGTGGGAAGCTAATTCATTGGAAGGAACGGTCACCCGCGTTACTGTTAGATCACTGTTTATCAATTGGATAGCTTCTGCTGTGTATGGTTCCAATTCTTCAGCCGCACCTTCAAAAAAGCAGCGTCCGAAGAACGTAAAGCTCTTGCCATGTTCAAATCATGCATATTGGGAAGTAGGTGACTGGTTTCTTCTTCCTCCTCCTCTTGTTCTGCTGTCATCCTCCAGCACTCCAGGGCTTCAAGATAATGGTTGCAAATTAGAAGAAGGGACATTACACCAAGTTAAAGAGCCAGTGGACCTTGATCGGGTGGGTGCAACTAATGCAAATGGGAAAATAAACAAGGAGAATTTTGAAAAGGGCTATATGATTATCAATACCAGTAGAAAATTTGACGTGTTGTGGCAAGACGGAACCATCGGACATGGCATTGATTCAAAATTGTTGTCTCTGAACGGCCATGAATTGGTTGCTCAACAGTACGTTGTGGAAAGCGCATCCGATGACATTTCAGAAACCCGACGTAGTGGGCTTATCCAGAGTGTTAATGCAAAAGAACGAACAGCTTGTGTAAGATGGTCGAAGCCAGGTGAAGATCCTCGCGAGTTTGAGATGGGGGAAATTGTCAGCGTCTACGAGCTGCAGAGTCATCCTGATTATGGGTACAAATACGGAGTCGTGGTTTTTCGATTGTCCCCAGATGCTGTCTCGGATGGTAAGGACCCTAGAACAGAGAAGTACAGTGGCGGAGAGATTCCACCTGGTGAAGCGTTCACAGCTTTGTCTTTGGTTGGTAATGTAACTGGTCTTAAGAATGGAGATATAGAAGTCACCTGGGCTGATGGGATGGTTTCAACGGTACACTTCGAATCTGCTGTGACCACTTCTCTTATTGTCTTCCTTTTCCAATTTTTCAGTTTCCTAAAACAAAATTCCTGTCAGTTTTTTTTATATTGCAAATGGTGCTTTTAACTTGGCATTACTGTCTGTTTTGACCAAACATATGTTTGGTGTAGGTTGGACCTCAAGAAATTTGTGGTGTGAAGCGAGACAGTGCCTACCACAACAAATCGATTGATAATGAATTTGCAAGGAATCCGGCTCGTTCACTTCTCTTGGATGCTATTGACTTTGCAAACAATTGGGTGCTACATTTTTCTCGTGGGGAAAGAATGTAGATGATTTTTTACAAGAACTTCAAGGTCAGGGGACGACCAATATCTTTGAGGGTCGAAAAGTGGAGGAGTCTGCTGACGTCGAGGCCCAGCTAACATCATCAATTGTATCTGAAGAAGGGTCACGCAACTTGGAAACAGAGAGAATCGAAGTTGCTGCTGCTTTGAATTCAGATGGCAATACTCCCCTTTTTAAACCTTTTGATACAGCAAACGATCCCTTGGATCATCATTTCCTTGGTACAAGTGGGCAGGTATCACAACTTCTTTAATTTTCCGCTCGTACCTTAACATTATTGTTTTGTCGCCTAAAAGCTAGAAACTGAAGTGCTCAATCAATATTTGCTCATCTTGTTTCTGAACAGGTTAACAATGGAAGGAAATGGCTAAAGAAAGTGCAGCAAGACTGGAGCATGCTTCGGGACAACCTACCTGGTAAAATGGTGATTGAATTTATTACATGCAAAGTGGATAATAAAATAGAATATGTTGCATCATCATCGAGATTACTAACTAACTAACGTTTGAAACCGATATTTTATTAGATGGCATTTATGTGCGAGTTTATGAAGATAGAATGGACCTCATAAGGGCAGTCATAGTTGGGCCCTATGGGACACCCTATCAAGACGGACTTTTCTTATTTGATTTTTATCTTCCTCCCGACTATCCTGATGTTCCTCCGGTGAGACCAACGATTTCAGACTCGGTTTTTTTTCCGACTTGTTGTCTATATGTGAAATGCTTACCCATCCATCACCATGGAACAATGTTGATATGTGTTGCAGTCAGCATACTATCATTCTGGCGGTTGGCGAATAAATCCGAATCTATATGAAGGGGGAAAGGTATGCCTCAGTATTCTGAATACATGGTTAGGCAACAAGAATGAAGTATGGGATCCCACGTCTTCCAGCTTCCTTCAGGTGCTAGTTTCACTTCAGAGTTTGGTTCTAACTTCAAGGCCATACTTCAACGAGCCCGGGTACGACAAGCAGGTCGGAACGGCTGAGGGTGAGAAGAACTCTTTGTCGTATGACGAGAACACCTTCTTGCTAAGTTGCAAGACAATGATGTATCTTTTGAGGAGATCCCCGAAGGTAATATCCTAGGATCCAACTCATCACCCATCTCTTTGGTTACATGCCACGTTTAATGATCTCTAGCATAATTGAATATTAGGATTTCGAAGAGTTGGTCAAAAATCATTTCAAAAGACGTGGTTGGTATATCCTCAAGGCTTGTGATGCATACATGAGAGGTAGTTTGATCGGCTCACTATCTAGAGATGCTTCAGCTGGCGTAGAAGAAACGCTCAACTCGACTTCTGTCGGGTTTAAGCTAATGATGACAAAGATCATGCCGAAGCTTTACTCTACCTTGAGTGAAGTTGGAGCTAATTGTGCAGAATTCAAACATTTGGTGTGAGGAGGCAAGTAGAAGGACGCCAAAAATGGAGGAGATTGTTTCTACTCGTCGATTTGCCATGATCACGCTGTATTATTTTTCGTCGTGTGTTTTGGGATTTGCTGATTATATCACTTAGTTTTTTTTATGAGCTTACATACTCTCAAAATGTTATTTGAAAACTTTTAATAAAATACGGGAATGCCATTGTTTCACTATAATTATTTTGTTATCGTGAATGAATGGATAAAATAAGATTATTTTATAGACAGGAAGAGGGCAAATTATTCTCGAATTTTGGTCTATATCATAAATGTGATTAGATTTCTGCTATTTTAAAAATTATTTTATTCTCCTAACTTCTTGTTGTAGCCTAATTAATTTGCATTCCCACGTTAATGCTTCACAAATCATAATCACCACCGGACATTTCACGTTCTTAGAACAATGATCACTCACAGTGCCAAGGATAGCCTTGCATATATCAACGTTGAATCAATTGAGTAACTATTGTTATTGGCCCATTAATCAAAGCCACGAAAACAAATTGAGATCATTAGTTAATATACGTTTAATTACCTCTTAAAAAGCCATAGCCATGCGGCCCATGCCATAACTTAGGTGCCCTGACGTCATTTGCCTCCCCACTACCCACCACTCTCTCAAATTTAATCTCCCACAAATACAGAATCACGAGAGAAAAAATTAATAATTGGAACACCTGAGCTCAAATAGCAGGAATTGACATAATTAGATGAAAGATAAATTAAATCACATCGTAACTTTGTGAAATGTTTCAGCCCGTTTAATTTCAAAATTCACCAAATCCTCTCCGTATTTTTCCATGGCAGAAATCACAGCTTTAGAAAATACATACTCTGATGGGGAAATATTAAAATATGGGTAATTAATAAAAATAAATTGTAATTAATTACCTGCGACGTCAATGGAAGAATAAGCAGGTGGTGGATTCGAGCTTCTTGTCGGCCGGGAGAGGGCTTGGTCGTCGACACTTCTGGATCAACGTCCCTTTACTGCTCGTCAACTCTACCACCACCTGTTACGGGTGCTCCAGCA
The DNA here is from genome assembly GCA_963995505.1 of Hypericum androsaemum. Lineage (NCBI taxonomy): Eukaryota > Viridiplantae > Streptophyta > Magnoliopsida > Malpighiales > Hypericaceae > Hypericum > Hypericum androsaemum. The sequence goes on along the minus strand of OZ023185.1, from coordinate 6,126,187 downwards.
TCAGCTCGGCCACCGTCAGGGACCCGTCGAACACGTAAACGGTGCCATCCGAAAGGATCACTTTCCCTTTCCCGCTCGCATTCGATGATAATTGCGACGGATTAATTACGGGTACCGTAATATAGTTTCCCATGCATTAATACTCGTATATTATATGCTTCTATTAAGATGTGGGGTGTGACATTTATTTGGAGAATTGGAAATGTGAGTTTGTTAAACAGCTCCATTCCCGCGAGTGGTTAAAATTTTTTTTTGAGAATTAATGGTGGACTCGTTAACAACTAGAACGATTGGCGTCGTTGGGTTTAGGGGTGAGAAAAAAACTAAGAACCACATAACCGATCTGATCCAAATTAAAAAATTCAATCCAGAACTAGATCTAAAGTGAATTGGTTCGGATCAATTTTTTCTTTGTTCAAAAAATAGTTCTCGGATCTATCTGAAAAGAACCATGGAGAATCAAACCAAACCATAATTTCTTTATATAAGGAAAAAAGAAGCTTATGTGTGCACTAACAACCAATTTACAATTCAATATCCATTTATGACAACTCTAAATGTCAAATCTTGATTGCCATCTCTCCTCTTGATATCTTTACCATTTGTCGTTGTTTTATACATTTAGCTTGGAGCTCTTTGTCGTCTCTGGTCACCCTCCTCAAGTTTATAATTACCCATTTTTATCAAATTGTAGATCTTTCGGATCTAAACCGGACCAGACCAAAAAAATTTGTTCGATTCTGGTCCAGAACCGATTAGCAAATAGTTTGGTTTGGATCTCATTTTTTTCTTAAAATGATTCTCGGTTCTTATGGTGTTGGGATGGCGAGAAATAGGAAAGACTTATTTCCTATTCCTATTCCTATTCTGACTAGGTTTTGGACTCCTAATTTGACCTAGATACGTTACTTGTACACCAAGGGTTTGTCTCTATATAAAGACATGTTACCCTAGGTTTTTTGTATAGCTTTGTGACTCGGATCCATCAATAAAATTTTTCCTTTCTCACCGTGGACGTAGGCATTAGGCCGAACCACGTTATCTCTTGTATCCGTATTCTTTGCGCATTTTGTTCCCTATTTGCTGAATTCATAACAAGTGGTATCAGAGCTAAGGTTGGAGGATGTCGAATCACGACGCAAAATTTGCTCTTGTGAAGTTCGATGGTTCTTTGAATTTTGGGTTATGGCAAAGGCGTGTCAGGGATCTCCTCGTGCAGCAAGGGATGGTTATCGCGCTCTCGGAGAAGAAGTCTGAGAAGATGGAGGAGTAAGAGTGGGAAGAGTTGGAGGCCAAGGCAGTAGCGAAGATTCGCTTGTGCTTGGCGGATGATGAGGAGCCACCAGCTGGGTTGTTGAAGAGGATCCAGGTCGGAGTCAAAGAAGTTCAATGGAAGTGGCTTCAAGTGCTGAGAAGGGCGCATGAAGGGGACTATCCAGGACGAACTGGTGATCAAGACAACGAGGATGGATCTACATCCACAACCATGGCCACATGTTCAGACGGGTCGGATGGTGATTGACTTTCTGTCTCATAAAGTCCAATGCATCCTGGTAATTTCTTTTTGTTAGGGACCTTGAATTATAACAATGATAGTTATAAAGGTATGCTTAAGAAGGTGGAGAAGGATGCGATGGTAGGGATGAAGGGTGAAAGAAAATACCTACAGGTTAGTGGGGAACATTATTATAGGTGGAGTCACATCAATGGGTCTGATGAAGTGGGAAAAAGCTCAGGTCATATGAGGTTGGTTCGTATGAGGGAGCAAAGGCTTGACATGGATGGTTTGAGTGTAGTTGAAATTCGCGAAGACATGGATAGCAAGCTATGGTTGTTTCGTGGAGGCATGGTTGGCAAGGAACCATGGTTGTCTCAGAGAAGCATTGTTAGCTGGGCCCTGCTATGGTTGTCTAAAGGAACGTGCACGTCAAAGGTGTTGGGTAGATTTTGCATGGGGAATACAAAGCCGTTGGTAGCACCACGAGCGAATCGGGTATCTCACTCAAGGCCGAACGGTGGAGTTCGAGGCATGTCGAGGGTTCGACTTGGTGGAACAAAAGGTTGTCCTTTGTATGCTATGGCAAGTAGCATTGGTTTGAGGCAAAAAGGTCCAACGAAAGAGCAGTTCGAGGTTGCGGAGCATAGGGCTGATCGAAAAATAGAGGGTACGTCTATTGGTCGCAAGGTTGTTTCAGAAAGTGGACTCGCTAGTTGGAGTTTGATGGAGGTTGGAGGAAATAGGCCAAGCAAGCTCAGAAGCTCGAGTTTGAGGCCTGGCTCCAAGTGATTGAACAAAAGGTGAAGAGAAAGTTGAGATGGTCTTATTGATGCAGTTATCTATGGTCCGAGATAGAGTCGGTGGAGTCGGATTAGTTTTGCAAGATCTCATGGTTCTTCATGGGGCGGTATTTTGTCAAAGTGGAGTTTGTTGAAGTTCCGGTGGAGCTTAATGGTTCTTTCACGAGATGATTTCTCGCCAAGGTGGAGATTGTTGGGATGGCGAGAAATAGGAAAGACTTATTTCCTATTCCTATTCCTATTCTGACTAGGTTTTAGACTCCTAATCTGACCTAGATAGGTTAGTTGTACACCAAGGGTTTGTCTCTAAAGATATGTTACCCTAGGTTTTTTGTATAACTTTGTGACTCGGATCCATCAATAAAATTTTTCCTTTCTCACCGTGGACGTAAGCATTAGGCCGAACCATGTTATCTCTTGTGTCCGTATTCTTTTTGCATTTTGTTTCCTATTTGCTGAATTCATAACAATGATTTGGTCCGGATCGGTCCAATTCGGACCATTTGCTCACCCCTAGTTGGGTTGTTGAGGTGATTTTGGTGGTGGGTATATTTTTGTCTGATCCAACGGTTGTTGATGTAATAGATTTTGGAGGGGTAATTAAGAAATCATAAGGACGGTTGAGGTTGGTGATTGTACTGAACGAGAGGTGGTTGTCGTATGGAATTGGGAAAACTTCATCATGTATCCGGAGTGCCATCAGGGGTGTTTTTTTTTTCTTTTGTGGGTTTTTTTCCAAGGGAGTTTTACCATGGTAGGTTTTTAATGAAGTTCACGGCAACAATCTCATATGGGTCTTGATATGAAGGTGTAGTCCTTATGAAGGGAATGTACTAGTTGGGTAGATGATCTCATGGTGTAGTTTAACGGTACAATGCGTTGTAAATATCTAGAAAGTACATAGTTCTGGCATTATCATAGCGTAAAATTTACCTTTAAAAAATGGTTTAGTTCGTGCTGGGACGGGCTAAACGTCCTGGGGATGGGTTCTTCAAGGGGTTGGTTAATGCTTGGTGTGGGTACATTTTTGTTGCCTTGATCAAGCTGTATTGTATTGATATAATCTGTTTGGAGTAATAAGAGGCACTTTAATTTGATCGATATGGGTCAAGGAACGGTTCAACTTTGTCTTTTAAGCTATGCGATAACGTAATGAGCATATGCTTCTTTAATTTGATCGATATGGTATGGTGTAAAATTAAGGGATGTGATTTTCTTAATGATATTTTCTTGTGGGCAAAAATTGAATACAAATTTTTACTATTAGTATTTTTTTGTAAAGATAAATTTTTATACGATAATTACTATTTGTACATGGTTACTTGGATTTTAGATGGGACCGCTAAAGAAGATTAGAATAGGAATTAATTATATTCAATCGTTGTATTTATCTCAGAGATATACATGACTTATATACAAAGCATCGAAAAGAGTATAAGGAAGACTAAAAGACTCTAACGTCTATTTACATCTAGGAGTCCTAACAGTATTTATAACAGTGTATATAACACCTATCTAACAACTGTCATCTACTGTTATTTAATAGAAATAAATCAATTTATCTTGATCTCTGTAATCTTTGGTTCCTTTACACTCCCCCTCAAACTGTGCTGAGAAAGTCTTCGAAGGCCAAGTTTGTGTCGTAGTGTAAGATGCAGCAGACGAGGCAATGGCTTCGTGAAGATATCAGCAAGCTGGGAGCTAGAACTAACAAAGCGAGTGATGAGGTGACCAAGAGCAACCTTTTCTCGAACAAAGTGATAGTCGATCTCTATATGTTTTGTACGTCCATGAAAAACGGGATTGACGGACATATAAAGTGCACTAATATTATCACAATGAAGAATGGGAGCAGTTGGTAAGGAAATTCCGATATCACGGAGTAAAGATGTAAGCCAAGTTAGTTCCGCTGTCGCTAAGGCCATAGATCGATATTCAGCTTCCGCACTTGAACGAGAGACGGTTGGTTGCTTCTTGGCACACCAAGAAATGCAAGTGCCCCCCAAAAATGTACAAAAGCCGCTGGTGGAACGCCTTGTAATAGGACAACCTGCCCAGTCGGCATCAGAAAATGCATACAAGTCAAGAGATGAATTTTTATGTATCCACATACCATAATCAATAGTTCCACTCAAATACCGAAGTATACGTTTGACAATCTTATAATGCCGAGTTGTAGGAGCATGCATAAATTGGCAAACATAATTGACAGAATAAAAAATATCGGGACGAGTGAAAGTTAGATATTGTAGAGCGCCAACTATACTACGATAATGTGTATCATCGGAAAAAGATGCATCCTCGTGCATGAATAAACTACTTTTAGTGGCCATGGGGGTGGAAATGGGTTTACAACCAAACATATTAGATCGTAAAAGAATATCACGAGTATACTTAGATTGACATAAAAGAAGTCCGGATGATGATGTATGTACCTCTATGCCAAGAAAGTAATGAAGTGGGCCAAGATCCTTAATTGCAAATTCAAGAGCAAGTTTATCAAGAAACCATTGAAGAAAATCATGATTGTCACCAATAAGAAGCATATCGTCAACATAAATAAGGAGGAGAAGCATACCTCGTGGAGAGTGGTAAATGAACAAAGAAGGGTCAGCCGTGCTACAAAAGAAGCCGATATGGAAAAGAAAGGTACCTAACCTGTCAAACCATGCTCGTGGAGCTTGTTTTAACCCGTATAAAGCTTTTGTTAATCGACAAACATGATTAGGTAGGTGTGGATGTTTGAAGCCAGGAGGTTGATCCATGAAGACAGGTTGAGAGAGATATCCATGAAGGAATGCATTTTTGACGTCTAATTGACGAATAGACCAGTTACGAATAGTTGCAATGGTGAGTATCGCTCGAATACTGCCAGGCTTAATAACAGGAGAGAATGTTTCAGAAAAGTCAATACCATCTATTTGTTTATAGCCTTTTGCAACTAATCGTGCTTTAAGACGTTCGAGACTACCAGCGGGATTGAGCTTAGTTCTGAAAACCCATTTGGAGCCAATAACATTCATGTCATCCCTCCGAGGAACAAGGTCCCACGTGTGATTAGATTCAAGAGCATCTATTTCCTCAAGCATGGCCTTGCTCCATCCTGGATGCTTCAAAGCAGATTGTACAGTTTTAGGCAACTCAGGGATGCTAGGATGTGTGACATGCATGGCAGCATATCGTGGATTGGGCTTGATAATACCGTGCTGAGATCGAGTGACCATGGTATGTTCTCTACTAGTGTTATTGTCGGTAGAGTGGCTGGCTAAAGTGGGGGTGACAGAAGGGTGGCTGAAGGGTGAGAGTGGCTGAAGTGGGTGCAATTCATGAGAGGTGAGAGTTTCGGTAACCTCAGAGGAGCTAGAGGATGATGTGGTGATGTTAGGTGGAGAAGGGACTTCTAAATTTGTGTTGGAGGTTGGATGAGCTACATGGTCATTATTGGGAGAAACTAAGGTGGATGTGGTGGGATTTTGGTTGATAGTGTTTAATGGTTCAAGCGACATAGGAGCTGCATCCAAAGAAACAACTGGGACAATTGTATTATTATGCATAGGTGAAGGGGAAAGAGTCATACCATGGCAGGGATCTTCGGTTGCATATTTGGCACCTGCAGAAAGGTCAATGTTAATAGGAAGATTCTCCTCATCAAGGCACTCATTATAAGAACTCATCTCCCTGTCAAGAACTTCTGATCTGTATAATGAGTTAGGATTAGTAAAAGAAAAGCAAGTTTCGTCAAAAACAACATGTCTTGAGATGTATACTCGGCCTGTTGAAGGATACAAACATTTGTAACCTTTGTGTTTCGAACTATACCCGATAAAAATACAAGGTAAAGATTTTGGCTCTAACTTATCTTTCCGATAGTCTCCAAGATAAGGAAAACACTTGCAACCTAACACACGAAAAGAAGTATAATCTGGATATTTTTTGTATACCCGAAAGTATGGAGAATCCATATTCAATTTATAAGAAGGTAACCGATTAATTAAGAAAACAGCAGTACTAAAACAATCTACCCAAAAATGACTTGAAAGTTTGGCGTGAAACATCATGGTGAGTCCTAATTCAGTAATACTTTTATGTTTTCTTTCAACAAGTCCATTTTGAACTGGGGTCTTGGGACAAGCCGAATAGTGTACAATTCCAAGTTTATTGAGTAGATTTATCAAATCGTTATTAACAAACTCACCCCCTTCATCCGTTTGAAAGATTTTAATTCTCTTTGCAAATTGACATTCAACGTAATTGGAAAAATGAAGAAAACAAGTGAAAATATCTGATTTCTTTTTAAGAGGATAAAACCAAGTAAATCTAGAATACCCATCAACAAAAATAGCATAATACCGATAATTTTCACGTGATTTAATAGGCGCAGGGCCCCATAAGTCACAATGAATTTTGTAAAAAGGTTCATTGCATTCGTCACTACTATTAAAGAAGAGAAGCCGGCATGATTTTCCCATTTGACAACTGTCACAGAAAGTATTGGAATTGCCAGAAGAAAATTCAATGAACTTCTGCCTAGATAAGTACTCAACAATCCGATATTGAGGGTGGCCAAGACGTTGGTGCCACCCTTCTTTATGAGTCTTCTTAAACCTTGTAGAAAATAAAGCGTTATAATCTTCCTTCAATGCATATAGTCCACCATGTCGTTTTCCATGAGCAATTACTCTTTTGTTGTTTTTGTCCCTAATCAAGAAACCATCACTATTAAATTCAAAGATATATGGCATGTCCAACGTAAGTTTACTAACAGAAAGTAAATTCTTTTTGATGTCAGGCACTAATAAAACATTTTTCAATGGTAAAGAATCTTTTCCAGAATAAATAGTAGAATCACCAACATGAGTTATTTTTAAAATTTCACCATTTCCAACCATGACACCATCACCACCTTTGTAAAGTTTCAAGTTTTCTAGCTTACCAGAGTCAGCAGTGATATGAGCATCGGCGCCGGTGTCCAAGTGCCAATCAAGATCCGGTTGTTCTTTTAAAGAAAGAGCTGCAAAAGCTTGAGGGATATTACCGTCTTGATATGAATGATTAAATCGTTGGAAACACTTTAAAGTCGTGTGGTTAGCTTTGCCGCAAATTTGACATTTTTCTTGGTTTTGATGAGCATTCATTGTCCCGCCATGTTTTGAGGAGTTGAGGTTAGGTCTCAAATCACCTCTGTTGACTCCTCGTTGATCATTATTAGCGCCTCTACCATAGTAAAATCCCTTGCCCTTGGAATTAAAAGGTTGGAATTTCTTCTTGTTATTGCCGTTGCTTCTTTCTCCATAGAATGCCATTTGAGGTTGACTAATAGGTTCCAAACCATAAAGTTGAGTACGAGCTTCATGACTATGGAGAAGAGGAATTAGATCAGAATATGATGGAACCGGAGGTTTCAACATAGTGGTGACGAACGTCTCATATCCTGCCCCGAGACCTTGGAGCAACCAAAAGACTTTATTTTTGTCTGGAACAGATTTTCCGATTGCTGCTAGAGCATCACATATTGTCTTGAATTTTCTAAGATAATCACTTAAGGTGTCATTGCCCTTCTGAAGCATAGATAGTTGTTGAATAAGATGAAATTCCCTTTCTTGAGAATCTTGAGCAAAGGCTTCTTCCAATGCTCTCCATACATCTTTTGCAGTAGAGAGACCAACAACAATACTCAACACTTCTTCAGATAAAGTGCTGGTAATCCAACCTCTTAGAAGACGATCCGACCGTCTCCAAGCTAAAAAATCAGGATTCAGAATCTCCTTAGATGCTTCATTATCAGAACTACCTGTTCTGAGAATGGTGGCCTCTGGCATAACAAACTCTCCATCTAGAAAGCCTTGCATATCTTGACTTTCTATGAGAGCCATAATCTGTGTCTTCCATAATAGATAATTGTTGCCAGTAAGCTTGAGAGAGACAAAATTTCCCACATTTAGAGTTGATGGATACGGATAGGAATTAGCAAGAGATGATGGAGTAGTTGCCATTGAGAAGAGATGATAAGTCACTCTCTCAGAAAAGCTCTGATACCATAAAGAAGATTAGAATAGGAATTAATTTTATTCAATCGTTGTATTTATCTCAGAGATATACATGACTTATATACAAAGCATCGAAAAGAGTATAAGGAAGACTAAAAGACTCTAACGTCTATTTATATCTAGGAGTCCTAACAGTATTTATAACAGTGTATATAACACCTATCTAACAACTGTCATCTACTGTTATTTAATAGAAATAAATCAATTTATCTTGATCTCTGTAATCTTTGGTTCCTTTACAACCGCCAGATGAAATTAATGGACCGCCCTTTTTAAATCTAATCTCGTTCTATTTGTACATGGTTACTTGGAAATCGGTCACGAGTCCTTGGGATGTTATAGAGCACGGACGAATTTTGACATTCTGCCTTCTGGCGGTGACATGTACTAAAACATACATATATATATATGCATATATATGTATAGTTTCCAAGGTCTAAGATTTAGAATCGATTTTTTTATATGTAAAATTCTATTATTTTTAAGAAAAAATACCACATGTTACACTACATGTATATACGGCATAACTCTTAAAATACTAGATAAAATATAGGTTAAATTACTCTCACGTTCCAGGCCTTTGGTCACTCTCCCCCTAGGGTCCCTGACTTTTGGAAAATGATTGTCCCGTCCCTAAGTTTTGATGATAATAGACTCTCGAGTCCCTGAAGCCGAAATATTCCTTTTTCTCCAGTGAATCTCCACTTGAAATGAACAAAATACCCTCCCTTGTTAAATTATACTCCTCCCTTGTTAAATCCATCTCCTCCAACCTCAATTACAGAAAAAAATTCAATTTTAAAACTTAGATCCAGAAAACTCAAAAACACTAACTACAAAACCCGAACCGAGTTGGGATTGTGTTGTTGGAGGGGGTCGGGCAGGCGACGAGGCGGGAGAGGTAGTTGGGGTCATCATGGTCCAAGTGGGAAGCCGTGGATTGCCGCGATAAGATGGAGACGGTGCGCTCCAGCATCTTGGTCGGGGTCGCGGTGGCGTTCGGGCTCAGTGGGTTGCCGCCTCCGTGGTGCTTTATTGCGTGAGGTTGGTCGATGCCGTGAGGTTGGATGGCCTCTGCAAGGACGGCCTCTGCAAGGACGGCCTCGTCCAGGAGGCCATGAAGCTCTTCAACTCCATGCGGCCCCGACCAACTCCTCTCTCCTTGAAGATATCTTCGACAAGCGGCAAGCTGGGACGCCGTCGAGAAGACCAGATTTGGGTGGCCATGTATCTTTCCAGATCTGGGTTGTCGATGTTATCGGCTCAACACAGTCTTCTTCTTCAAAGCTCCACCACCGCCTGGGTTTCAAGGAAGAGGGAGTCATATGTCTGTCTTCCTGGGAGCCACATGATGTCTCTCTCTCTTTCAATTCCAACGGAGGAGACAAGATGCTGAGATTTTGTGAAACCCAGGAGGAGCAACAAAGGGAAAAAATGGAAACTTTGCACCAAAAATCAAAAACTATTGAACAGGAGGCAAATTGAAGGGTTTAGTTTAGACTACCCATATTGGTGAGCGGATTGGAATAAATAATTAATTTCTCTCTCATCAAACTACTATTTATTCTAACTCAATCTTTTACCATCTTTATTAGTGATCTCATCCAATCCGCTCACTAAATAAACAAATAATTTCTCTATCATCCACATATTATATATAACTTAATTTATATTTACATATAAATTGTAATAAATGTATAAAATTATGCGTCCATAATTATAACAAGTAAAAAATTAAAATAAAATAATAAAATTAAGATTACAAAAGTTAGAATACAAAATTAGAAAGAAAATATAAATTATATATTTAATTACTAGTACCAAATTTTTGCCATATATGCTCAATCAAATCATTTTAAAGAGCGTTATGTGCTTCTCTATTCCGGAGTCGTTCTCTATTAGTCATATAATTGGATAGCTCTCCAATACGTTCAGTAGAGAACTGAAAAGCTTCTCCGTCATCTTCTTCTTATTCTCCATCTCTTCTTCTTGTAGGTCTATCATTAAAAAATTATGTCGGATCATAATAGCAAAGATATGTGTCTCGTTCATTCTCCACTATCATATTGTGCATGATGATACAAGCCATCATAATTCTTCCCATTAAGACATTATCCCAGATTAGCATGGGTGTCGAAGAAATACAAAACGAGCTTGTAGCACTACAAATGCTCGCTCAACATCCTTTCTAACAGCCTCTTGATGTTCAGCAAACAACTTGTGCTTTCAAAATTGTGGAGATTTAATCGACTTGACAAATATAGCTCATGAAGGATATATACCATCAGTGAGATAATATACTCTATCATTTTCGTGACCGTTCACGATGTAACTCACCTTAGGTGCTCAGCCTTCCAAAATATCACTAAAAACTGGAGACCGGTGGAGTACATTAATATCATTGCATGTACCTGGTGTTCCAAAGAAAGCATTCCATATCCATAAGTCATATGATGCAACAGCTTCCAAAATGATTGTTGGCTTTCGACTTCTTCCTGTATATTGCCCAGCCCATGCAGTAGGACAATTTTTCCATTCATAGTGCATACAGTCGATACTATCAATCATGCCTGGGAATCTACGTTTTTCTCCAACATGGAGTAGCCTTGCCAAATCTTGTTCATTGGGCCTTCTTAGGTATTGGTCACCGAAGCAAGAGATGACACCTTCTACAAAATTCATGAGAGATTTTCGTGTCACAGTTTGACTCATTCACAAGTATTCATCAATGGCATTGGTTGATGACCCATAAGCTAACACCTTTATAGCTCCAGTATATTTCTGCAATGCTGAAAGACCTTGTCTACCTGTGGCATCTGATCTTTGTTGAAAATATCTGCCAGTGGTACTAATGACCTCTACTATACGAAGAAATAATGATCTTTGCATGCAGAATCTACGCCAAAAGATCTTAGGTGTATTTGTTGGCCTGTTGACAAAATAGTCGGCCATCAAGCACTTCTGGCCAACTTCGCATTCTCTATCAATATATCGTCTTCGCCCTCTAGGAGTTTGATCTTCCACGACCTGATTAGGATTGTTTGTGATCACATCCTTGATTATGCGATCAATTTATTGATTCTGTTGACTGACTCGTGCTTCCCATTCATCAAATTCGATAAAATTGGAAGTACTTGAACTTGAATTTGAATCAACTGATGTGTCTTCACTGAAAGATATTTATGAAGTGAGGTTGATAAACTATATTGGGTAGGAATAATATTGAGAGAAAAAAAGAGAGTAAAGAGATGTGAAGGATGTTAGGAATATTAGATATGTTAAGTTTGATGCAAATCCAACAATATATAACATGTGAAGAAAAGTGAAAAAGCCAAAGTTAAAATGACAACTCTTTTGACTACGGGGAAAAGTAGCAAGTGAAGGAAAGTGAAAAGCCAAAGTTAAAATGACAACTCTTTTGACTACGGGACAAGTAGCATGTGAAGAAAAGTGAAAAGCCAAAGTTGAAATGAAAACTCTTTTGACTACAGGACAAGTAGCATGTGAAGGAAAGTGAAAAAGCCAGAGTTGAAATGACAACTCTTTTGACTACGGGACAAGTAGCATGTGAAGAAAAGTGAAAAAGTCGCTACGACGGGGGGGGGGTCCTAGGAGGGCGCCAGCCCCCTTTGGGCTGTGATCGACTATATAATTACAAATTGAATTGAATTGATAATTCGATTACATAATTAAAATTACAAAGTGTAAGTGATTACATGAATTAAAATACTTACAAAAAATCAACTAAAATGACATAAATTAAAATTACACGAAAATAAACTCATCACTTTCTAAATACAACTGACATTAGATAGAGTTTCATCTCTTCATCTTCTGATGATAAGTGATATTTTCCCAACAATGTATTCAACATGAGTTGATTCATTTGCATAGTCCTCCTTTCTGCCCTTTTTTGCTCTAGCTCGAGTTTATTTTGTTTCTTTTTGTACTCCAGCTCGATTCGATCCCTTCCCAATTTTCTCATTACTTCAACTTCATTGTCTCTAGTGAGTCTTAATGCACAAATTTCTGCAGCAAAATCAGAAGTAGATGAAGATTGTGATGCCTTACCTTTTTCTTTCCTTTTCTTTGTAGCATCTCTACCTATGGGACGAGACATTGTTGAAGATCCACTCACTGGAGTTTCTAGGTAGGAAGGGATTGCATAATCCCCATCTTCAGTAGTCCTTGATCTTTTTGAGCTGCCACCACTTTCTTCATTATCCTCTTCATTCTCGGATCGGAAACGTGTTGAATCATGACCTACTTTTAACTCCCATTTTGGGTGTTTACTCATAACTTCATTAAATACAAACAAGTCATTAAACTTACTGCCACCCGTTTCATAAATTGTGTGAGCTTCTTCTTCAACATCTTTCATGCTCATTCCACTCCTTTTCTGACCATATGCTTCCGGGTAAGCAGTAACCCACTTGCTTGCATTTTCACTAAGTCATTTATGACGACCTTTGATTACAGGCACATTTCTTTCGCCGATCTCTTCCGGATTCTCGGCTCGAGCTTCATTGTACAAAGTTTTCACTCGTTCCCACAACGAGGCAACCTTTTGATTTTTGCCATGTATGTTATCTTCACTAACAAAACACCAGGATGACATTAGGGCCATATCTTCTTTCACAGACCAGCTTTGATATTTTGCCCCCTTTTCAGAATTTGGGTTTGTTGGCTGAACATCTTCGAACAAATTTTGAGAGATGTTTTGTGAGGGTTGATGTGTTCATAGATCGGAATTTGAGAGAGATTCGGCTAGAATTGGGAGTTTTGATAATACTCAGAATTGGAAAAAGTTTGAGAACTAAAATAAGATTAAAATGGTGGATAATTTGGAGAGTTAGGATTATTCGGATCCATAATAGAAATAATATAACTAAGCAATACAAAGAGATTATGTAATGAGAAAGTAGAGAAGTTTAGATTGTATATCAAAATATGTCAATATTGAGCTCTATTTATAGAGAATTGAAAAATATTAATTTTTATATTTTATTTTTGTCAAAATATAATATTAATTATGATAACCAAACAAATAATATTCATTAGTATCTATTTCAACGAATTATATTGTGCCACGTGTCAATAGGATTAGATTAAGATTAAAAAAAATGCTCGCGATCCATGCTCGGCTGGCCGAGAGTCTATTATCATCAAAACTTAGGGACGGGGTAATCATTTTCCAAAAGTCAAGAATCCTAGAGAAAGGGTGACCAAAAGTAAAGGAATTGGGAGTAATTTACCTAAAACATATCATAACAATTTTATGATAATTACTATTTACGTATAATTTTCAAAAATCCTTACTAGGAGTACCAACCGCATCCTATCTAAAAGTATCCCCAACTTGCATCGAATATATACACCACCCCTAATTCCTTCCTATCAGTCTTCTAAATCATAGCCCTGCCTATCTTTTGCCTATCGAGTCCGATCTCAGACGCTGATTAAATACATATTATTCTTATGGATTAAGTAGAGATTGGTTGAACAAAAATCATTTAAACTAGCGGTACAAGGCATATAATTTGACGGAGGGTGTAGGGTTCAAATATTTGTAAGATATAAAATTCTTGATGTAAAAAATTTATTTTTACAAAATAAGTAAAGATTGGTTGAGTTCGATTAGAAAATGGAACTTTGCAAGGTCATTTACCTCCGGTAAGCCTTCTAAATTTCAAGGAAATTAAGGGTTCAAATCTTGACAAGTATAATAGTGTAAAATATATTTTTTTCCAAAAAAAATTTACCTCCAGGAAATTTTCTTAAAAATATATTATTTTTTATAAATGTAAAATTTTAATAGTTACTCCATAATGTTTTCATGAAAAGTTTACGTCAATTAGAAATTATGGGTAGATCCAACTGAGACTAGGATCGCCAACTGAGACTAGGATCGTCCATACTAATGTATAGTATGGGATCACATCTCAAATGATGCAATGTGTAATTACTATTGTATTTCCGAAATTAAAAGTGAAATTTTTTAGTTAAGTAAAAATATAATTAAATTTGGCACTTTGTTTAGGGAACTCGGATATTTATAATCGGACGGAAACAAAAAATAACTTCATCGTGTTCCCTATTTTAGATTTTTTGAGAAGGTTGGGGTTTTATTATATAAGCAAGGGAACAAAACTAACCAATTTGAGTAATGTATAAAAGGGAAAAAGAAAGAAAAAATAATGAACCCCTTGAAAAAACCACCTCGTATCTACAAACGTAGGTACCAAGTTTCAGCCGAGACTTCAATAAAACTCTACGGAGATAAAACATTATACAAATGTTCCTCGTGGTTTAACTATTCCAAGATAATTATTCCAGAAAAAACTATTTTATGACTATGGTCTTGTTTTCAAGGTTTCCAAAAAACTATCAAATAATAAAAAACTTATATTTAGTCTTGTGTCCAAATCTCACCGTAATGAAAACTTTATTGAGAAAATCACCATTACAAACGTGAAAAAAAAAAGTTTTCAAAGGAATGAAGTCAAAGCTCCTCGGAGATGGTATACAAAACTGGCAACCAAGGCCTGTGATTCCCTTTCCTGAAAGAACCCATTCCCGTGTCTTCACCTTCCATGCCTTTGGCCATTCCATTCTTTCCCTCCTCTCCAAACTGGTACCCAACTCCTCCTACCTCCGGTAGAACCCTAGCTCCTCCTCTTCTCTTCCTCTTCGACCTCCTGTTGACCATCTCCTCCACCAGAACCATCTTCTCCCTCTCCGTTACTCTACTGTTGACCCTACCCAAAGGAACCAACAAGTAAACCTCTCCCGCCACCAACTTGTCGTCAGCTCGCATGGCCACGACCCGGCCCGTCCTCTGAAGCTCGCGGACCAAGGACACCGCGTGACCGGGCTCATCTAGCATGATCTCTCCGGCTGTAGCTGGGAGCTTCACTTGCCTCGAGCCTCCCTTGGAGTACCCGACGAGCTTCACTGTTTTAGGACATGGGCGAGTAAGAAACAAGCAAGAAACGTGGTTTCCCATGTTCCCAAAGGTGATGTTGGGTTAATAATTCAAGTGATATGCTTTATTTCTTTTGTGATATATATATATATATAAAGGAATGGAAGGAAAAGAGTCAAAGGGTCTCGAGTGGGAGTAGAGCTAAGTCTTAATGCGGCAATAGACAGGAGAGTGTGGACGACTAGTGTGGCGTACGTGTTCCAGGGAGGCCATGTCTCTTTGTTTCTTCTTTTTGAATGATTTTGGAGTTGACGCGGAAGTTCTTTTACTTTTTGTTAAAAAATCTAGTATAGATGTGTAGCAAAATTATTTTTGTTATAACATTAGAAAATATGATCGTAAGAAACACAAAAAATTTATGTGATTCGTCAAATTATTAGTTGTCATTTTTTAGCATCATCATTTCTAGCCAATATCTCAAAACTTTTTGACTTTCCGAGGTTGTGATTGAACGCGAACTTTTTTTTAGTGTAAAACACATGTTATCTTATATTTTAGATTTATTAATTTAAATTTGACTTAAATTATAAAATTAGACGAAAGAAATTTTTATGATCAAATTTTAAGGTAACTTGTCAAGATTTTAACTCGATATCTCTATTCAAACTAGAACAATTTTCCACTTGCTAACCTATTTATACCCTGTTATTGCGATTTTATCGTCTAGATACATGTAGTGTGTTTTGGGACTTGATGATTATATCAATAGTTTTTTATAGGCTCACGTACTCTCAAAATGTCATTTGGAAACTTTTAATAAAATACGGGAATGGCATTGTTTCACTACAATTACTTTTTTTATGTGAATGATTGGAAAAAGAAATTACTTATCAAGGGAATTGAAGAAACGTGAAGAATGAATTGAATGAATGGATAAAATAAGATTGTGAATGAATGGATAAAATAAGATTCTTTTTTACAAAGAAAGAAAGAAACATGAAGGTTTGTTCCTATCATGCAACTGATCTGACGTCTTGATTGGATATGAGGCATTGAGATAGAACTATAAGTAAGAGGAAGCATGATTATGTGTGAAGAGGTAAGTTATAATAATTTGGAGGGCCAAAATATAAATTGCCATGGACTGAAGGAAAAAATAACTGAAGACCCTAAATAAGGTTCTAATGAGGAAGGAAATGAATGAAGGAGGCCTTATATCACTACGAGATAATAAGAAAATTTTAAAAGAATGGAAATTAATAAAGACCTAGAACTGATAAAATTAAACATCGAGCTGCACATAGAGAATTTGGATAAAGACACTTTAGTAATTAGTACCATGTATTATAGGATACATATACTTTGCACTTCCTATTATCGAAATACCCATAAAACGTAAATCTAACTTTCTATTTACTATAGCTGATATGGCAATTACTTACTTGATGAAGTGGATAATAAATAATTCAAAATAATAAAATATCAAGTATTTGCCAATCGAACGAGAACCTAAGCTTCTCCATTTCCAATCGAACGCCTCCTCGGACCCTCCCGTCTCCGGTAAGTCCTTCGATCCAGACCGCTCCTCCCCCGACAGGGACAGGGATAGGGAGCGGGAGACAGTGTCACGGGACCGTGAGTTGGAGAGGAGGAGGGAGCGTGACCGGGACCTGGAAAGGGAGCGCGAGGCGGAGGAGAAGGCAAGGGAGAGGGCGGAGAAGCTGCAGGCCTCGTCGCTTGGATCTGAGGCGGCGCCATATCAGCTTCTTCGAGTAACATGATTAACATGATTTTTTCGGGAAGGAGAAACAATTAACATGGTACTACTAAAGTGTCTTTATCCCTATAAAATTCAATATTTCAATATAATGTTTAAGATGATACTGAAGAGTCAAATATCAAAATGTCGCTTTTAGGCTCGGAGGTTTTTTAAGAAATGGAGGATTTTCCCTCTCCATGCTAAAAGATCATATAGGCTATTGTAGAACCTATTGAGATGTCTTAACATCGCTTCTTCAATTAAAAAAAAGGTATGTTCTATGTTGATACTTTATAATTTTAAAAGTTCTAAAAATATAAATATTTCTGAAAATACGGAAAAATTGAAAATAGTTCTTAAAGATCTTTACAACTAAAATAATAAAATAAAATTAGAAAAAACAGTCATCAGATTTTTAATATTTCTCATTATCTAAACATTTTAGTATTTCCATTCTAATCGTCTCTATTATTTCTCAATTTTTATTATTTCCCCCTCAATTTTAAGGTTTTTTAAGAGGCTATCGTCAATAATGCCACGTACAAAGTTAGTCATAATTAGAGTTGTCCGTTACTGACGTTATTAATAGTGTCAAATTTTTGTTCATCCGACTACAAGTAAAAAAAAAAACTATAAACCTTCCGAAAAAAACTACAAAGTTAACTTTCGCTTGAAATGCCATTTCAACAAACAAACAAGCAGAACGCTGATCACATTAAATTTCATTGCAAGACCTATACAAGTAATTCTTGAAATAAAGTAATTCTCAACTTTTTTCCAAGGTTTAAAAAATTATCGGGAGGCCCACCCGGAATTCGGGCCGATCTTTGGGTTAATCGGCTTGAGCAATCGGATCGTCAGTCTAGCATAATTTTTTATTGTCTTTTGGGATAAAGACACTTTAATATCCTGTATTATGTAAAATAGACATTTTGTATCCTGTATTATGAAAATACCTACTTCCGTATTATGTGAAATAGATATTTGGTACCATCTTCTCATATAAGCTTTGACTTTTGTTGACGTGGGAACGATGACATGGCTTAAGCTTGGTTAGGGGTGAGCTTAAAACCGAAACAAACCGCAAACCGCACCAAATCGCACCAAACCACACCGAAAAAATTGAAACCGCAAAGGTATAGTGGTATTTTCAAACCGCACCACACCGCACTGTATGCTTTCGGTACGGGGTCGGTTTTTATTTTTTTCACCCCGTAAAACCGCACCGCACCGCATCTATAAAACGACGTCGTTTTAATATAGGTTTAGTGTTAATTTGTTACTATATTTAATATAGGTTTAGTGTTGATTTGTTACTATATTTAAGCGTGGGATTGTTGTGAATTTCGTGGGCTTAGTTTTTGCCCAAAAAATTAATGAAATTAGCCATTTTTCAAATTTGGGACTACTTAAATGGGCCAAGTTCGAATTTGCGGTCCAAACCGCAACCCGCACCGCACCACCCCGACACCGCAAACCGCACGGTGTGAGTTTTACAAAAAAAAAAAGTTGCGGTACGGTGTCAATTTTCACACCGACACCGCAAAACCGCACCGAACTCACTCCTAAGCTTGGTGACATGACACAAATCATAAAAAATAGGTTTTAAAGTGTACATTTTTTAAAATACCGACAAATTTATTTGATATCATGTCTAATTTTCTTTGTTGATTTGGAGAAATCGAGTGTGTGTTACGATTTTTTTTTATTTTATGTTGGTTTGGAAAAATTCAGGTCGGACTGGACAGATTGAGTAAAAAAATAAGGTCTTACCATTCGGTTCGACCAAATTTTGGGCAGTTTGCAAGTTGGGCGTTTTAACCCTCAAACCCGAAAAGGAAAAGTTCATGATTCGTGGTCCGACTTGTCTGACCACTTATGAGAGCATATTTTTTAAAACCTTGCCTTTTCTGTATGGAACTTATTCTTAAACTTTTCGATTCACCTATAATTCATTTATGAGACAAATCAACATATTTATTGATAAGCACATAAATTAATTGGTGATGAATTTATTTTAATTTAACCTAAAATGTGAAATCAATAAAAATTTAGTAGTGTTGAATATTTGTTAACAAAATTTAGATGGCTTACTACTAGCTCATCTTCAAATATTAGTGTTGAATACCGGCAAAGTCTAGTAATTAAATTAGCAGGCTTACTAGTAGCTCCTCTTCAAATAGTAGGGGGAGCTGTATCAGATTGAAAAGTCTAGTAAATTAAAGTTTAAAAGAGTATTTATTATGCCGGCAGGATGATTCGCATATTTAATACGTCAAGAGTGTCAGCCTCCGCTTCCTCCATCTTTCCCCCATCTCTATGTCTCCGACGGGATGATTCACATGACTGATGCTCCAATGAAAGGCGCTCGTCAGATTTGTCTTCGTGCGGAAGCGAGGCGAGTGGTGGAGGATGTGAGATGAGATGAATCTTCTCCGGCTGAGCGGACAAGGCTGGCTTTGTCTTTGGCGGAGTAAGCGCGGAGAAGGCTAGCTTTGTCTTTCTCAGTGAATTCTCTCTCTCTTTCTATTTCTTGTTTGTATTTAGTTTCTTGGTCAGTCGTTCTAGTATTTATGTGGTGGAGGGTGGGGAAGAGGCCTGATTGTCTCCCTAGTTCTCTTTTCCTTCTCCTGCCTTAAACTAAAAAAAAGCACACCGTTGCAACCAATGGATGATGAAAAGAAAAAGTTGGGCTTTGATGCAATTATCTTGATCAAAATTATGAACCAAGTATATAGATTGATTTTCTTTTTCGAGAATTGGTATATATAGATTTGATGATTGACTGGATAGGGATATTGAACGATGTTGTCGATAACTCTGACTTTTATAGCACCATAGATGATTATGACTATGAGGTAAACAGAATTCAAATAAAAAAAATAAAGCAACATTGTCAAATGGATACTTGTACTACAACCCGAAAGAAAAACTATAACCCTTTCTGGCGTTCAACGAATTGCTAAGAATTTTTTAAATTCTTTTACCAATTTTGCCTTTCAGGAACGGACGTTCTAGTTAAAATTATGAGAGGAACCAAGCTGTTCGAATATTTTTCTAGAGAACTAACACTTATTGGTTCGAGTAATAAAAAATTTGAATTCATTTAAGAATTTTTCTACAGGTTTAAAAAACATTACGAAAATCAATAATTTTACATGTCCATCTTTTTAAGGTTTGGGATGGCTTGCTTGCTTTTGGATTATGCAATATGAATAGATGCCAGACGGTACTTCGCTTATTTAAGGGAAAAGTTTACTTAAGTATCCTATGATATCGCAAAAAATTAAGTCATTACCCTGTGGTTTAAAACGTATCAATTGTGTCAAACTTATTCTAATTAAAATCAATTTGAGGTCCGGGCAGCTGCCCGGAGCCTGCCCGTTTTGCCCGAACCTTAACCGGCCACGTGAAGCATCCACATCAGATTTTTCTGATGATGTGGCACCCACGTGTACCCTCTACCCCTCTTCTTCTTCCCCACTCTCTTCTTCTTCCCGTCTCTCTTCTTCCCCGGCTTCGGCGGGGTTCAAGGCTATCTCCAGGGCCGCCTTCAGCGCTAATACCTTCACTCCCAGGACCGTCTATGGTGCCTATGAAGGCGCCGGTGGGGGAGGGGGAGCGGTCAGTCTGGGAGGGTCCGAGAGCACGGCGTTGTTCTCGGCACTGCCGCTCCAGCCATGGCCACGCGGCAGGGAGGGGTACTTCCTGTCGGGACCGCTGGAGCTCGGGGTTCTGTTCGGGCCCATGAACCCAAAATTCGGCGGCGGGTCAGATAATGGCTCCTCTCGGGTGCCCTTCTTGGCTCCACTGGGAGGGGCGTATGTGAGGAAGAGGGGGAGGAAGGACATTTTGGAGAAGAAGAATAAGCTGTGGGTGGATCCGGTGTGGAGGGAGAGAGGAGGCGGCGAGAAGGACGAGGAGGAGGAGAATGCGGTTGGGGCAGGGGAGGAGGTGGACGGACGGGTCCAGTGGGCCCTCGGAATGGGGAAGAAGAGAGAGAGGGGAAGAAGAAGAGAGTGGGGAAGAAGAAGAGGGGTGGAGGGTACACATGGGTGCCACGTCATCAGAGAAATCTGATGTGGCCCTTCCACGTGGCCGGTTAAGGTTTGGGCAAAACGGGCAGGCTCCGGGCAGCTGCCCGGGCCTCTAATTGATTTTAATTGGAATAAGTTTGACTTAATTGATATGTTTTAAACCACAGGGTACTAACTTGATTTTTTGCGATACCATAGGGTATTTAAGTGGACTTTTCTGCTTATTTAAATAGTCGGACATTGCTAAGCCTTTGGTCGTTTTCATGCAAGAGAGAAGACTTCCCACTTGGGTCGACTCCAAGTGGGAAGTAAGTTCATAGTTAATGTAAATGACTTGGGTCTCTTCTCCAGGTCAGCTGTTGAGGGTTGGCGAGGATTTGGAGAAAAAGAACAAAGAAGAGAGCTTCGTTGAATTGGATTCAGCTCGGTGAGGGCGATGGGTTTGTGCCTTGGTGCAAGAATCACAGCTGAGAAGGCTCTTCGAAAAGGTGTTTTGGTGATGGCTTTAGCCTTTATCAGCTTTAGAAGTGTGGAGTTTGATTGTTGTATTGAGAGTTAATTTCCCGGATTTAAGATTATTATGTCAGAGAACACAGATCGTTTGGTTTCGTTTTAAATGTACATGTAGATGGTGGCCGATATGGTATTAACATGTGCAGTGCCGGACCAAAGAGGAGTTGTCGAACTTGCTGGAAACATGAACACTTTAACTAATGTAGTTCCTTCAACGATTTCGCCCGAGGGCGAGATCCTGCTGTTCCGAACATATAATTGTCTTTACGGATAGGCACAAGAAGTCTTGAAAATATAAATAAGAAGTCTGGAGTACGACGGCGAGTTCCTTTGTTTATTCATGCAAATCATCGACATCGAGTAGTCCGGGAGAGGGACACCCTTCTAACGGGAGCGGATTTGGTCCTGGAAGGCCAAATCCAACTAGGACTGTCCTGGACGATTCAATGGTTGATTTAGTTATGATTCAATGGTTCACTTACTTATGATCCAATGGTCTACCTAGTTATGATTCAATGGTCCATTTTTTCCCGTCCCGGGTCTGTCCCAGTTACCCAGTTACGATTCAATGGTTTACTCAGTTACGATTCAATGGTTTACCCAGTTACGATTTAATGGTTGTGGACTTTTTTTATTTTGCACCCCCCGTATTTCTGCATTTTTGCAAAATAATCCCGCGTGTCCTTCAATAAAAATCCTCCAGCACCATGCTGGATTTGGCCTCCAGGACCAAATCCGGTCCCCCTTCTAACATTATTCAAGTATACACATAAGCAAGGATTTTCATATTTGCACTACCAAGTGATTTAATTTGAATAATTTCATTCCTCTAATTGTTCCGTTGCCTTTTGTTGGAACTCTATATGTTATCTTTCTGTAAATTCTATAAACATAATCCATGATACTTGTTATAAAACCCGAAAGAAAGCTCAAATTTAGTACCGTGTGATTTGCTCAATTTATACACTACAACCACGTTATTTAAAAATGTTTAACTGAGTGACATGAATATCTCTAGTTAAGACCGTTGCGGGATTGTGAATTTGTGGGAATTGTTCTAGGTTCCAGGGCCTTATCTTTTTTGAGTTGGGCCGGACTTGTTGAAACGATTCTAGGCTCAAAAAGTCTTCTGGGCTTCTTGTACTTCCGCTTGGACAAGTTCGCGTTCTGGAACCTTCCTTTGCCATATTCCATTTGAATTTAAAATTTGAATTTAAATTCATGAGTAACAGCCTATTTATTTTGGAGTTTTTATGGGTCTTGTAACAGCCCATTTAATGGGTGGTTTAATGGCCCTATTAAATTTGAATTTGAATGATGGAGGGCCTAGGCCCCCTATAAAAGGAGGCCTCCTCTTTCATTCCAAATCATCTTAGCTCTCAATCTCTTCAGAGCTTTCTAGTTCTCCCCCTACAACATCAAATCATTCTTTTGAAAGGAGTTCTAAGACTACGAAAGATTTGAAAAGTATACGAAAGTGCTTCCTTTTGAATACGAGATTGGGCGTTGTATCTTGGGAGCTCTCTTACCCACAGAGGCCTGAAGCAAATAGGCGGGTAATAAGAGTTTAAGGGCACACGGCTTGCTGTGGCCTCATCCAGGATTGCATCCGAATGTCACTACCTTGAAGAAAACGGTATTTACACTTAGCTCGAAATGTGATCGTGAGCATACTCTTACCCTTCACTTTTATATTGGTTATGCTTTATATACTCGTATTAAAATCATAATTTACTAATATTATCGACAACAATCTTAAACTCTTCCTATTAGTAAATTTGGTTTGTTAATCGTATAGAGAATCTATAATCTGATCTCGTCTGTTTATTTACATTGTTGCATGCGTACAAAAACTTAGTATGGTTTTCCTTGAGGCACTGTTATTTTTGTTACTGTCGCTTGCTTCTGTAGGGGAAAAATTTGATTGCACAAATCATAGCTACTGTTCGTAAACAATTGAAAGGGGAAATCGATTAATCTAGTGCTTCTGTATTTCTCACCTTCACTGAATTGGAAAAGAAGCTTAAATAGTTTACTGTTTCATGTAACAGTAGGAAGGAAACAAAACAATTAAATAATGAATTAAACATCTCTGTAACTGCTTACTGTTTCGTGAAGTTGAATAATAGCATTAACCATTGCATGCTATAATTGATTGAATTCCGTCTGTCACGAGTTCGGTAACATAAACAGTATTATATTAATTGTCCGCTTAACTGTTGTTCATGGACGTTTACTTAGGGAAGCTTTAAATGTAGATACATATTTGGGTGTGGTTTAAATCCGTTATTCACTCAAAATTTTTGGTGACATAAATCATGGCTGAAAAGAACAACTCCGGTGCGACGAACACTACTAACGATAACTTGAACAAGGAGGTTCCCGTTGTGAGAGTTAGCGGTGCTGAGGCCGTGATGTCGGGTCATAGAAACCTAATGCCACTACCGTATTCTCAACTTGAGAAACCGGAAAAGTTCAAGAGTGAAAATTTCAAGAGGTGGCAACAAAAAATGTTGTTCTACCTGACTACCTTGAACTTGAACCGGTATGTCAAGGAGGAGAAACCCAAGGAGAACGTGAGTGATTCGCAATAAATTGCGATCCACGGCGTATGGGTGCATGAAGATTACCTATGTCGCAACTACATATTGAGTTCTCTCGACGATACGTTTTACGGCGTGTACTATACCAAAGAGACTTCAAAGGATCTTTGGGAATCGTTGGAGCACAAATATAAGGTTGACGAAGCCGGTGCAAAGAAATTTGTGGCCGGGCGCTTCCACGACTATCTGATGGTCGATGGAAAGAGCATTGTGGAACAATGCGAAGAGTTGCAATTGATCTTCCATGATTTTTCATGATTTTGCAACCGAGGAAATTTCCATCAATGATGCCCTCTAAGTGGCGATGGTGATTGAGAAATTACCACCATCTTGGAAGGACTTCAAGATGTACCTTAAGCACAAGAGGAAGAAGATGACGCTCAAGGACCTTATCCGAAGGTTATGCATCGAGTAAGACAACCAGAAGGTTGACAAGAAACCAAGTGGCATGGTTGCTAAGGCCAATGTGGTCGAGACCAGGGGAAACTCCAGTGGGAACAAGCAGAAACACTCAAATAATTTCAAAGGAGATACTTAGAACAAGAGCTTTACCGGTGCCTACTTTGTTTACAACAATACCGGCCATCGAGCTAAAGATTGTCACAAACATCTAGCCGCAGAGGGCAAGAAGACGGCATGACCAAGTAAGGGCAAGAACAAGAAGCCCGCTCACGCTAACATTGCAGAGGCTAGATTGAGTTCTGACCTCGATGAGATGCACCTCACGGCTGTTGTATCCGAGGTGAACCTCGTGGGTGGGAACTCAAAAGAATGGTGGGTGGACACGAGGCTACCTGCCACATTTGTGCCAACAAATGGATGTTCAAGACCTATCAACCGGTCGATGATGAAAACTGCTACATGGAAAATTCTGCAGTCTCGAAGGTTGAAGGCAAAGGGATGATCATACTAAAGATGACCTCGGGCAAGGAGCTGACCTTGATCGATGTGCTGTATGTGCCCGAAATCTGGAAGAATCTTATCTCCAGAGTGGTACTCAACAAGGGGGCTTTCGGCTTGTGTTCGAGTCTGACAAGGTCATCATGTCCAAAGGAGGGATGTTCATTAAGGGCTACTTGATCAACAATATTTTTAAGATGAGTGTAATGACTTTAGCTCCCAAGACAAAGTCTAGTGATAAGCTTGGTGTGGGTGCCGCCAATAAGGCTAGCACGATGTAATGAATGTTGCCGATAAGGCTTATGAGAAAGTTAAGGTTGCTTATTCTCGCGAGTTGTTACATTTGTGGCATGGTAGACTAGGTCATGTAAATTATAAGTCTTTACAAAGGCTAATATCACTTGACCTACTACCGAAGTTTAACATCGATCATAAACATAAGTGCGAGACTTGTGTTGAAGCCAAATATGCCAAAACATCTTCCCACTCGATTGAGCGAAGCACGGAACTATTGGATTTAATCCATACTGATGTATGTAATTTAAAATACGTAAAAATACGTGGCAGTAAAAATTATTTTATAACTTTTATCGACGATTGTACGAGGTATTGCTATGTCTACTTGATGAGAAGTAAAGACAAAGCAATAGACATGTTCATTCATTATAAGAATAAAATTGAAAACCAACTTGGCAAGAAGATCAAAAATCTTCGAAGTGATCGAAGTGGTAAATATGAATCTCTATTTGCACAAGTATATGCCGAGAATAGAATCATTCATCAAACTACGATGCCTTATTCTCCCGAGCAAAATAGAATTGCAGAAAAGAAGAATAGGACGCTTAAGGAAATGATGAATGCGATGATTATTAGTTCCAGATTACCAAGGAACTTTTGAGGGGAAGCTGTGCTTTCGGCCAACTATGTGCTCAACAAGGTACCTCACAAAAGGTTGGATAAAACACCTTATGAATTGTGAAAAGGTCATGCACCTAGCTATAAATTCTTAAGGATTTGGGGATGTCTTGCTAAGGTTCCAATCCCACCTCCTAAAAGGAAAAGGATAGGACCCAAGACGGTGAATTGTGTATTTATTGATTATGCACAAGATAGTGCTGCATACCGATTCCTGGTACACAAGTCAGATAACTCTGATATCCACATAAATACTATCATTGAGGCTATTGATGCTTCATTCTTCGAGGAAATCTTTCCTCACAAAGCTCGAACTGAAGTTGACAGTCAAGTGGACCAAAGTGGGAGCAATGTGGGAGAAGAGGAACCTCAAGATGAAGTTGAAAAACCTAGACGTAGGAAAAGGGTTAGAAAAGAAAAGTCATTTGGATCTGACTTCCTAACTTATCTGTTAGAAAAGGATCCAGTAACGTACAAGAAAACTATGTCTTCTATAGACTCTGGTCTTTGGAAGGAAGCAATAAATAGTGAGATAGAGTTTATCTTGCATAATCATTCTTGGAAACTAGTGGATCTACCTCCAGGTAGCAAACCACTAGGCCACAAGTGGATCTTCAAAAAGAAGATGAAGCCTGATGGTACAGTGGATAAGTACAAGGCAAGACTTGTAGTTAAAGGTTATAAGCAGACCGAGGGTGTTGATTATTTACATATGCTCCTGTCTCCAGGAAAATTTCTATAAGGTTAGTCATAGACTTGGCAATTTTATTTAACTTAGAGATCCATCAAATGGATGTGAAAACAACATTCCTGGATGGAGATTTGGAAGAGGAGATTTACATGGAACAACCCGAAGGGTTTGTGGTTCCGGGTAAAGAACATAAGGTGTGCAAACTTGTAAAATCCTTGTATGGATTAAAACAAGCACCTAACCAATGGCACGCAAAGTTTGATAGTGTAATACTTTCAAACGGATTTCAGATAAACTAATGTGATAAATGTGTCTACATGAAAGAGAATAATAAAGACTATCTAATAGTTTGTCTCTACGTAGATGACATATTGATCATGGGTAATAATGATAATAACATAATTACCAAGAGAATATTGTCGCATAATTTTGACATGAAAGACTTGGGACAAGCTGATGTAATACTTAGGATGAAAATCACCAAGATTTCAAAAGGTTATCCTCTTTCCCAAAGTCACTATGTCGAAAAGATACTTGAAAATTCGATAAGGTTAGCAATGTAATTGCGAGAACTCCTATAGAAGTGGTGTCAAGTCTCTGCAAGAATCGTGGAGATTTCGTGCGACAACTAGATTATTCTAGAGTTATAGGCAGTCTAATATACCTCATGGACTGTACTAGACCAAATATTGCAAACTCGGTAAACAGATTATCGAGATATACGAGTAATCCCAATGATGAACATTAGAAAGCGATAGTTAGAGTCCTTAGATACCTAAGGTACACTGTTAAATATGGATTACACTATACGAGATATCCAGCAGTTCTGGAAGGATATTCAGATGCGAACTGGATCTCGGACTCCAAGAATATCAAATCCATGAGCAGATACATATTTACAAGGGAAAATTATGCTCAGGTCCCTGTAGTTTGGCATCCCTACCTCTCAGGTCCCTGCATTTCTGAAATCCTTCCTGATGTCCCCAAAGTTTGGTTTTAGAAACTCTCGGGTCCCTGACGGCTCTTTTTTTCATTTTTGTCATAGAAATGACCAAAATACCCTTAAATAAAAAATAAAAAATTTACCTTCTTCATCCTTTGACCAAAAACACCAACAACTAAAAACTAACTCAAATCAAACTAACTCAAATCAAGAACACAACCAAGAATATCAAGAACAAACAAAAAAATTAATTAAACGTTTCTGGCTGGGTTTTCAATTTCCATGGTTTAGATTAATTAAACATTAGGGAGTGGTCATCAAGAACAAACAAAAAATTAATTAAACGTTCCATGGTTTATATTAATTAAACCAATTTCTGGGTTCATCCGGGAGCGGTCACTAAGAACCCTAAGCCTTGACGATGAACGGATGTGCTGTTCCATCACCACAACCTTGGCTTCCCCGACCAAGGAGAAAAAACCCAACAAGGGGATAAGAATGAGGAAGTGGGGCAAGTGGGTCACCGAGATTAGGGAGCCCAACACTGCCGTGTTCTACCTCCATGGGACAACCGCCCTCGCCCTCCAGGACGACCACGCCCAGTTCTGCGACTTATCCGAATGTCGAGTTTGTGGGAAATAGGGGAGAGAGAGAGAGAGAGAGAGGATGGTGGAAGGGGCAGTGCGTAAGGTGGAGAAGAAGGGGTCTGGTCCTCCGCCACCACCACTGTTCAAACTTCAAACCCGAGGTACGACGGTCACGGATGCGTTGGTCGGGACTTGGATTTCTGGATTTTTTATTTTATAAAATGTTCTTGGTTGTGTTCTTGATTTTGGTTAGTTTGATCTTATTTTTGGATTGATTTTTGGTGGTTGGTGTTTTTGTTCAAAGGTTGGAGAAGGTAAATTTTTTATTTTTTGTTTAAGGGTATTTTGGTCATTTCCATGACCAAAAATGAAAAAAGAGCCGTCAAGGACCCGAGAGTCTCTAAAACCAAACTTCGGGGACGTTAGGAACGATTTCAGAAATGCAGGGACCACAGAGGGAGGGACGCCAATTAGAGGAGCAGCGGTCTCGTGGAGATCATGCAAACAAACCTGCATTGCTAGATCAACTATGGAATCAGAATTCACAGCATTGGATCTAGCAGCTGAAGAGGCGGATTGGCTCCGAAGTTTCTTGGAGGACATTCCGATGTGGTCAAAACCAGTGCCTCCCATTAGCATGCACTGTGATAATCAGTCAGCTATTAGAAGAGCACAAAATAATGTGTACAATGGAAAGTCTATACACATACGTCGTAGACATAAGTCCGTGAGAACGTTATTAAAATGGGTGTGATATCTTTAGACTATGTAAAGTCAAAAGAGAACATCGTGGATCCATTAACTAAAGATCTAACGAGAGACCAAGTTGAGATATCATCGAGGAGAATGGGATTAAAGCCCACAAAATGACCTAAAACCATGATGGCAACCCAATCTGGATTGTAAACCCCGATCTGCAGGTTCAATGGAATAATTGAATTATGAGGCTAGGGTCGAACAAAGCACTCAGAAAATTGAGTTCCCTACCTATTCCTATGATGAAAGAGTGATAGATATGTCCATGGGAAGGTTAAGCTTTCAGCTTATAATGATCCTTATACTTCGAGTATTTATAAGTGGGGTATGGCAGGATACTCCTTATAAAAGATCACCTATATCGAAGGTGAAGGGGCCACTTCTATGAGATGAGTTAAGAGATAAATCTCTAAAGCATGCAATGAAGTTTTCAAGGCAGTCCAGGGCCAAGATGGACAACAACGAAAGAATCGAGTAGTGGTTTGAGAAGGAGTTGTGTGAGTACCTTTTTCTTGGTGTATATAAAATGCCAACTAGTTCAAGGTATCGCATCCACTGGTTGGTAAGTATATCCGAATATATTTCACTAAGGAAGGTTCAAGGCTTTCAACCACCTTTCCTGATGCAACAAATTCTCCCAGAACTCCAAGTTGCATGTAGCATTGGTAGCCTCATGTCATATAAGCCATTTTGCATTCATGTGGGAGATTGTTGGAGAATTGGTATTAAAAAAACCAAGGAAGAGATGGCCCAATACAAGTGAGTGTATTGGGCTTTGGGCCCAAGTATCTAATTAAAAGGAGAATCCTAATTAAATATAATAACTAGGTGATTAGTGGGCTACTTTGAGCTAATTTAATTAGATGTCACACCAATTGGATTTAGGTGCTTGTGAGATCAATACGAAGCTCGTTGATAAAATTTTGTAACGATATATAACCCTTGCAAAAATCAAATTCTCGGTGTGAATGCAAATTGGCTTTAAAGTGGTATGGCTGTAATTGAAATAAGCGCAATCCCACGTTGGTTATCGCACCATGTTGAGACAAGTTTATAAGGGACTAGAATTGTAGCATGGGTAAACTGATGGAGAAGGGAGAAGCTTCTCACGCCGTCTGTCCGTCTGGCTTTGCTTGGCACGCACGCACGCGCGTGTCCCATCCCATCTTGGGCGCGGGCTTGAGTGCGGGTTACGGGATTGTGGGTTTGTGGGAATTGTTCCAGGGCCTTATCTTTTTAGAGCTGGGCCAGACATGTTGAAGCAATTCTATGCCCAAAAAGTCGTCTGGGCTTCTTGGGCTTCCGCTTGGACAAGCCCACGTTATGGAACCTTCCTTTGCCAGATTATATTTGAATTTAAATTTTAAATTTAAATTCATGAGTAACAGCCTATTAATTTTTGGGTTTTTATGGGTCTTATAACAGCCTATTTAATGGGTGGGTTAATGACCCTATTAAATTCGGATTTGATTGATGGAGGGCCTAGGCCCCCTATAAAAGGAGGCCTCCTCCTTCATTCCAAATCACCCTAGCTCTCAATCTCTTCAGAGCTTTCTACTTCTCCCCCTACAAAATCATATCATTCTTGCATAAAAAAGTCAGAGTTCTAAGGTTACGAAAGGTTCGAAAGGTATACAAAAGTGCTTCCTTTTGTACACGAGGTTGGGCGTTGTACTTTGGAAGCTCTCTTACGCACGGAGGCCTGAAGCATATAAGCATAAAATAAGAGTTTAAGGGCACATGGCTTGTTGTGGTCTCGTCCAGGATTGCATCCGAAAGTCACTACCTTGAAGAAGACGTTATTCACATTTAGCTCGAAGTGTGATCATGAACATACTCTTACCCTTCACTTTTATATTGCTTATACTTTATATACTCATGTTAAAACCATAATTTACTAATATTATCAACAACAAAGACCCTACTATTTAATTTTTTTTGGAAAAAATAACCTTAAGTAAACTTAGGGGGAAATTTGGCTTTAATTTTTTAGAGAAACAATTTAGAAAAATATGATGATAATATTTTTAAAATATGAATTCTTATTACTTTTTTCTAATTCATTTTTCAATTTAGTGATACATAGGGATATTTTTGTCCAAAAATTTTGTGTAAACAGTGAAGTGTCAATTAGAGTAATTTTTGTCACCCGGTCAATCATTTTTAAACGAGGATTATAGTGTGCAAATCAATCAAACCACAATCTACTAAAATGAAGTGTTAACTTTTCAAAATTCTTTTTCCATTTTACCTATTTTGTCTTTTAGGAATGCACATTCGACTTAAAATTAAGGAGCTGCGAAACTAAAACGTACGGTATGTCAAACTACTTAAATAAATACCTTTACTCTTTTTTTTTGGATGGCTTGCTTTTGGATTATGTAATATGAATAATTGATGTCAGACGGTACCTCACATATTTAAATAGTCGGACATTGATTGGCCTTTGGTCGATTTCCCATTTCCTTGTAATCAACACATAAGTTTGTGCATCTCTCTCTCCCTGGGAAATTAGTTTTAGTTTAGTTTCACATTGTAGTAACGGGGTTAGCTAATTCTAACGTAAGAAATTCACGTGCGGGAAAAGTCCAATGCTCTAGAACGTCTCATGCAAGGCGGAGAATGTTATGTGCCTAAGCTGTCATGGATTGGATTAGTAAAATAGTTTAAATATAGAGTTGTACCCAATACAAGGTATTCTAGACATTTTTACCAAATTCTAATAGAAACATAAGTTTCCCCTATCTTCCCTCTTCTTCTTCCTTGTTTCCTCTCCCTCTATTTTCTACCAAACTACGTTCTTGATCTTCTTGACATAAGCAAGGACATTACAAGTGGTATCACAGCCAACGATTCTCGAAAATCGTTGTTATGGCTTATTGGTCAGACACAGAAGAACTATTGGTTGATTACGACCCGCTTGCTGCTGAACGGGAGGCAAGATTTGGGAAACCGACGAGATCCCAATACGGGTCAGGAGAATCATCGGGGCACCATCCGCGTTCTGGGCATCCTCAAGAATGGGAAAAGGAAGTTCTTGGGCAGACACGAGAATTTAGGGTTTTAAATGGGGAAAATGGAAACAATCGGAAACAGATTGAAGATTCTCACAAGGGAATTACTGATTGGAAGATGCGAATGGACGCTCGCCATCACGAGATTATGCAAACCCTAAGGGAGATTGGTTATGCGATGGGGGTGGATATAGACAAGGCCGGTAAACAGCCTGATGTGGTGAAAGACGATGAGTGCACTGGAACTCGTGTGGGTGTTGGAACCTGCAACCCATTGAGTGAACCAGACGAGGTCCCCAGCCAACTGCCTACCTTTGAAGAACGACCACACGAGCCTAGCATGGTGGAGAAAGGCGATGAGAGTGGGTCGCGAGGTGCGAGACCTCTGTTGTCTCTCCTACCCCAAGAAAACCTTCACGTGGTGGAGAAAAGTGAGGGGGGTGGAGTGCGTGTGGGATTTATCGCGCCGCAAGATCGCCATCAAGAAGTAAACGAGAGGCCGCATTATCAAGAGCACCTACAAGATAAGGTTTCGGAAAAACAGCCGCTAGGAATTTCTCTATTTCCTGGAAACAGCCAGCGTGAGTGTGTGATGCAAGGATGTAGGGTTCTTGATAAGGTCGATAAGGAGAAAGATGTTCATAATAATGTAGAGGGTGAAGCTGTGACTACAATTTTGGGGGATACAGCAGCTGATTGTTCTGGTTGTCTTGGGTTAAAGATCGATGTTGTTGCTGGTCATGAGGTGCAACTGATGGGTACAAATATTGATATTGATGACCATATTAATGAAGATTTGGTGGATGCTGAAGTAGGTTGTGCTAGTTCCTTAGTTGTTGATTTTGATATAGACCATTTTGATGTGAAATCGAAGCCGCCTGATGATTCAGAAGCAACTAAAGAGTTGGAACAAAATTGTTTAAGTAAAGTTGTGTGGAAACTTCTATTTCAGAATTAGGATCCAGGAGATTTGGTGGCGTATTTGAAGAAGTAGATTGGAAATATGTGAAATTTGAGAAGTTGAAACTGATTTTTGGTTGTTCTGGAATGAAAGAAATGTTTGTTAGGTTTGTTTATTTTGGGTTATCTACTGTCAAAGATGTTGGACCTGTGAAGTTTGAAGTTCCATGTATTGTTGAAGATAGAGAGCTTACTGTTCAAACATTCAAGCTGTACATACATGAGGAAGGTATGATCTTGATCAAACAAGCTGAAGACGCTTCAAGTAATCAGGCTACAAATAGTGTTCAAAAGCAGGTTCTTGTCCCAAAAATGTTTGAACTGCATGACAAATATTTGGTCGATGCAATGCTCAAATGAATGGGATTGGAGGTGAATCTTTTATGGTTGTATGGTGTGCATTAACTGTAGAGATGCAGACTTTCGACATGAGAACCGATTCTATGCAATGGCAGCTATTGGAAGAAATTGGTGCAGGTTCATCACCTACTGCAATTCCTAAAGCTGCAGGCCTTAAATTTGATGCAGCACCTGCGTTGCCATTTGTTGCTGAATTCTCTTTCGCAGTCCTTTTACAGCTATTACAATTCACTGCAATGTTGCAGTCCATAAATCTACAGGTGGTTGTAGATTCATACCTTGTTGCATGTCTTCAAATTTGTGCAGCTTTGCAACTTTGTGAAACAGCTTGTGCTGCCATGGATTGGTCTACTTTTGCAGATTTGCAAGTGGACACCGCACTTGAAGCCGAGCTTCCTTTTTCTCTTGAGCAGCTATTAAGCTGGAAAGACAAGCCACCAAACGAGAAGTCGACAAAACAAAGCAGCCAAGAACTCAACTATGTTCAAGTGTTTTTGAGTTTGGAAATGGTGCAGATAAATGTTCAAATGGTATCAGTTTGGAAATTTTGGCCTCGATGGCGGTCAAAGGAAGGACATGGATACGAGGGAGAAGTGAATGTTTTAGATGCTCTGAATTGGTTACAAGAGGCAAATGGTCAGTCATGTGTTGATGTTAATAAGACTTCCGAGGTGCTTTCAGTTTGGATTAGTTGCATAGATCCATGCAAACAAGTTCGGATAAAGATGCAAATAAGGGTGGGCGAAATTTTAAGGACTGCGGCTATCCATCTTTATGAGAGTAAGTGTTGTCAAATTATCCTTCCTACTTGTTGTTGGTGGTGCAGTCAATTGGATTTGCACACAAGTTCCTTCATTTTGATCCCCGAGAACATGAGATTGTTGACATACTACATTCATGTAAAGAGTGGGTTGGACTATTGGTTAAATGGACTCCACTTCCAAATGCAAACAAACTGCTGGCTCACGAAATTCATTGGCAACAGCATGTATACAAATTTTTCTGTAGTTATGAACAATTGCTGATTTGGGAGGAGGGATTGCCAGATGATGATGCTGTTGGGTCGTTCTTTTTGCTGCGGAAGCTGCTTCTATTGATCTCATTTCACATGAGAATTTCTTTGTTTTGAAGATGGTAGCGCCATGTTATGAACCTTGAGGACAAGGTTCTGTTGAACCGGGGAGTTATTAGGGGAGTTATTATGTGCCTAAGCTGTCATGGATTAGATTGTTGAGTACTTGGGCTTTATTCAATGTATACGGGGCCCAATTGTAAAAGGCCAGCAAAATAGCTTAAATAGAGAGTTGTTCCCAATAGAAAGTATTCTAGACATTTTTACCAAATTCTAATAGAAATATACATTTCCCCTATCGTCCCTCTTCTTCTTCCTTACCTCTTGTTTCCTCTCCCTCTCTTTTCTACCAAACTACGTTCTTGATCTTCCTTACCTCTTGTTTCCTCTCCCTCTCTTTTCTACCAAACTACGTTCTTGATCTTCTTGATATAAGCAAGGACATTACAGAGAAATACTGGGTTGCACCAAAAATGGGCAGAGAGAGAAGACTTCCCATTCCAAGTGGGAACCAAGTTTGTAGTTAGAGTTGGGTCTTCGTCTCCAGGTCAGCTATTGAGGGTTGGTGAGGATTTTGGAGAAAGAATAGAGAAGAGCTTCGTTGAATTGGATCATCTCGGTGAGGGCGATGGGTTTGTGCCTTGGCGCAAGATGTTGGAAAATTGTATTCGGGTAGGAGGATGAAATGTGGTAGGAATGTCACGAACTTCAAGGATTTTTTGATTCTTTAAAATGAATAATTCGACCCTTCGAGTGAATCTCGCGAGTACAACGGGTCAGTGAATTATCGCTCTCAGGATTCAATGAAGCCCCAATTCTGTCGTCAAATTCAAGGTTTGTACTTCCTTAACCTGACCAAGAACGCACTAGAAAGGATTTATGATGATGCTTTGGACGAAGATGCGTAGGAAGGTATTTAAAGTTGGATTTTTTTTTTTAACAATGAAAATAAAACACGCTATTTATAGAAGTTTGGCATAAGAACTTATGCCTTTCTATCATCAAAAGACTCCATGAAACGTTCATCAATGGTGGTTGATGGTTTGGGTCACTTCTTTTGGGACAAGAAGTTTGAATCTGTCCGGGCAGATTTGCGGTTGATCCCATTACTCCTTGTCGTAGCGGCTTTGAAAATATCCAACATTCTCCTCCTATTTTCAAAACTTTTAAAATAGTAAACAAATAAAACTTAAACATAAAAGATTTATAAAACTGAGTGGCTGCATCACTTAAGTGACTACCTACGTACCCGCGAGAGATCAAACCAACGTAGTTCAAGCTAGGATAGGAATGAGCATCATCGTAAAAGTCAATACATAAATGGTAGGTATCTTTTCGATTTGAACCTTCACTTAGTGTAAGAAATTCAAAGCCTTATCAATGTTCTATGGTGAACGAGTCTTGAACCAAGTACATATTGACTTTGGAAGTTAGTGGTCGATCCCATTACTCCACACATATTGACTTTGGAAGCTAGTGGTCGATCTCATTACTCCCTGTCGTAGCGGCTTTGAAAATATCCAACACAAGAATCACAGCTGAGAAGGCTCTTCGAAAAGGTGTTTTGGTGATGGGTTTAGTCTTTTATCTGATTTAGAAAGTGTGGATTTTGATTGTTGTTTTGATGGCCCTGTTTCTGAATTTAGGTTTTGTGTTGCGAGTTAATCTCCCGGATTTAAGATTATTATGTGAGAAACCATAAGGGTTTATGTTTTATTGTCTTTAGGTAGTAATGAAGATGTTTGTTTGGTCCAATCTAGCGAACCTTAGTCATCTTTGTCCCATCATAATTTGGTTTTGAGGGTCTCCGTTGAGGATTTGGTCATTTGATCACATATCGTTTGTTTTCGTTTAAAATGTACATGTAAATGATGGGCAATATGGTATTAACATGTGCAGTGTTGGACCAAAATGGCATGGTCGAACTTGCTGGGAACATGGAGACTTCAAGTAATGTAGTTCCTTCGACGATATCGCCTGAGGGTGAGATCCTGCTGTTCCCTAAGTTGAACAGCTTTGTGTTCTGTGACCTACAAGCAGCAACATGTGACTTCCATCCCGATAATTTGCACGGTGAAGGTGCTTTTGGTTGCGTATACATAGGTTGGATTGATAGGAAAGCTTTAACTGCAACCAAGCCTGGGACAGGAATGGCCGTTGATGTGAAGACACTTAACCCGAAGGGTGCACAAGGTCAACATGAATGGATGGTGGGTATCTCATTGTTGATACTACTCGAACTACGTATGTAAGTACGCATACAGATGTACTTATTAAACCACAGCACGATTATTACGGCGAGGATGAGCCAGAAGATAAAACAAAAACAATTATATGGATCCAGGCTGTCCTCCTGGTCATCATTCCTGTCCGACGACGTCAAAGTGTCATCCTCCGCTTCCTCCATCTTCCCTATATCTCTATGTCGACGGCGGGATGATTCGCATGACGGATGCTCTTTTGAAAGGATTCTAGCATCAAATAGGGAGTAATAAGTAGAAAATACAGAGAGCGGAACTGCAGTGGCCTCATCCGATTTGTCTTTGGCGGCAGAAGCATAGACAAGGCTGGCCTTGTCTTCGACGGTCGTGCTGGTGGAAGTGTGGAGAAGGCTGGCCTTGTCTTCGGCGTCTGCACCGGCAGAAGCGCGGAGAAGCCTAGCCTTGTCTTCGGTTGCGGCGGAAGCGCCGAGAAGGCTGGCCTTGTCTTTCTCACTCTATTCTCTCTCTGGATCCTCTCTCTTTCTATTTCTTTTTTTCTTGTCTGTATTTAGTTTTCTTGGTCGGTCGTTCTAGTCTGCTCCATCTCCTGCCCTAAACTAATAAATAAGCACACCTCTGCAACCAATGGATGATGATGAAAATAAAATGTTGCATTAATATTTTGAGTTGAATATAAAGATTCTAACACAACAGTGAGTTCACTTATTGTTATTCTCTCATATATTTACTTTTTTTTAGTTGGATACAAATATTTGTTTAATTAATGTAATTGTAATCCAGCCGGAATTATTGCAGTTTGGATTTTTAAAGAAAAAGCGAGAGATTCTTTTAAAATTTTCTATTATTTATCAAAACTTCATTTTAATATACTAAAAATTAACACATTACTATCTTAGTTATGTGGAATATAAAAATAATAAGATACGTGTAGCACAAATGTAGAATTCACAACGACAACTTCATCAAAACCTATGTTGGTAAAACCCAATAAGAAACAACTGAAATAGGAAAAGAGCATCTTTAATATCGCACATACATAATTTTGTATTAAAAAAAAACTTGAATCTCAAATATATTCCTATGGTAATTGTCTGAAATAGATAATTGCATTACAAATCTCAAATATATTCCTATGGTAATTGTCTGAAATAGACAATTGCATTACAAATCTAAAACCAATAAATGATTGAGATTAATATAGTTGATACTGAAATGACCTTCAAAATTGGGATGTAGTAGAAAATGGATATAGTTTATTTTCTAACGACATAATGTTGCTATTTTTATTTTTGAAGACTTGAAAAAATGGATAATTTGGATTATCTATATTTCGGATATCTGATAGTTGAGAATTCGGACTCGGATACTAAAAATGCCCTAAATGTTCCACTTTGGGTTGGGCCTCTCGGCCCACAAAATGAACCGTGGGCTAGATCATTTTAATTGCCAAAATATAAGCCCAATTGGAACAAACCAATTTATTCCCACCAGCGACGCGCTTCTCTAATCCAAATCAGGGTTTTATAAACCGAAGAAGCGAAACACCACCTCAACCGCCGCCGCTCCCAAGGAACCTCTTCGGAAACCGTTAGCAATGGGTAAGTGATTCCAGACACTGAACCCTCTCTCTTTCTGTCGTGTTTTGCTTTGAGATTTTTTTTTTAACGATGAACAAAACGGCATCGCAGCGAGGATAAAGGTGCACGAGTTGAGGCAGAAGCCGAAGCAGGACTTGTTGAGCCAGCTCAAGGATCTAAAGGCCGAGCTCGCTCTCCTCCGCGTCGCTAAGGTCACCGGCGGCGCCCCTAACAAGCTTTCCAAGATGTAATTTTTCCATTCTGTCCTCCCTCTTCGTTTTCTCTTTTTGAGCGGTTATTTGAAAAGTGCGAACGCGTGATAGTGCGTTGGTGTTTGAATTGGCTGAGAGTTTATTTATTTGGTGTTGTGGTTGCAGCAAGGTCGTTAGGACTTCGATTGCGCAGGTGTTGACCGTGATCTCCCAGAAGCAGAAGGCTGCTCTCAGGGAGGTTTACAAGAACAAGAAGTTCCTGCCGCTCGATCTCCGTCCCAAGAAGACCCGAGCCATCCGCAGGAGGCTGACCAAGCATCAGGTACTTGCAGTTTTTTGTTCGGTGCGGTTGCTTATTGTGCTTGTGATTGTGTGTGAGCAAGTGAGGTTGCTTGTGTCCTTATTTCCTGCGTTTTTTGTCATCTTTTCAAGTGAATGTTTGAAAAATTTATCCTATCAGACCGTTTTCGCGGTCGAATCCATTTTGAATTTGATAAATGCATTGCTTGTGAAGTATGTGTTCGTGGAATCCCCTTTCTATTTATTTCTATTTAGTTTATTTCTATTGCAATTCATCATTGAAATGATTTCCAAATGAAATCCTTGAGGAATTCTTTCCCCCTGAATTGCTAGGATTTGCTGTAGTTGTACACAAATCCAAAGAATTTAAGTTGAAGATTTTGCAAAATGAATTCCATCATCTAACCAAGCAAGAGTGACTAATTGGATTCCCAAATGAAATTCTATGTTCTCTTAATCAACCAAGCATGGAGTGGATTTGAAAATCAATTCTTTAAACAAATGACTCACCCCTAACCAAGCACAACTTGCATTTCAATTGTTCTCCTCTCTGTGCAGCAATCATTGAAGACAGAGCGAGAGAAGAAGAGGGAATTGTACTTCCCCCTCAGGAAGTATGCCATCAAGGTTTAGTGCCGCTTCTTAGCTGGACAATATCATTGCAATTATAAACCATTTCTTTCCGCAGTTTGACAATTTCTTGAGTTATATATTTCATGCTATGTAAAACACTTTTGTTTACCATGTTCTGCAAACTCAGTTGGAAGATTCTCGACATTTTAGATTTCTCCGGATGTTTTGCTCGGAGATTTATTTTTACGTCCATCTTTCTGCTTCTTCATCCCTCCTGGCCCCACCCTAGACACTATAAGATCCTTTTCTAACCAGCTTTTTTCCATTTTAAGTCGAGAGAAAGATAAATAGACATGTCTCATTGCACCGATAGGGGTGTTCATAGTGACTGAGGAGGTCGAAGACCAAGATATGAGTTATTTATTAGCCAAGCATTCTTCTTACGCCTAAATCCAATCCTCTTTTCCTCGCGGGAAAGAAAAGGATTTTTTCGTTCTTCTTTTCATGAATGGTACGATCCCTCTGTTTTCCTTGTAGTCTCTGTTTGGTTTGATTACCTTTTAGCGCTCATTCAGTCATTTGGCTACGTGTAAAAGTTGGAAGGGATAGTAGCGATTTTACCATTCCATTTTGATCTAAACGTTTTGATTTAAAGTAAATGGTCACTAGTAATGCAAAATGTGTAATTGTTTGTTTAGCCCATTATGATATTTTGATGGGCTGCGTCATATCTAGCATGGTCTCCGACGGTGTGACCTTTGATGTGGGCTGCGTATACGCTTAAAATCGCGATCTTTTATTAAGAGGGTATTAATAATTATAGATTAGCTAGTGTGGTTTGATTTCTTGACACATGAGGAGATTTAGTGGATCAATTGGATCGTACAGTGTAGAATGGGGGGCAATGTTCCTCTTGTCTTATTACTCGAGTGTTCTTCCCCTCATTCAACAACCAGAACTCGTCGTCTAGACTCAAATTTCTAAATGAGATTTTTATTCAAGTTTTTTTTGAATAAATAACCACGCTATTTGGAGAATCAAGTTCTAAATAGTGTAGAATGGGGGGCAATGTTCCTCTTATTTACTCGAGTGTTCTTCCCTTCATTCAACAGCCAGAACTATGTCGCCTGGACACAAATTTTTCTGAAAGAGATTTTCATTCAAGTTTTGTTTTTAAATAAATAACCACGCTATTTAGAGAATCAAGTTCTAAATAGTGTTGGAATCTCATATCTATTCTGAAAGCCTCGAACAAAATTCATTGAATTGGAGTTTGTAAAAAATTTGTATGCATGGGTAACAATGGATAATGCGTTTTGTATGAATAATTGATTGACTCTGATATTACAATCTTTACATCCACTCTTAGAGCTGGGCATTCGGTATATACTGATCTGAAATATCGAATAAAGAATATATCGAATTAAAAAAAAAATCTATACGGACCCCGAACCGAAATTATTTTGGTACCATATCAAATACATAATTAAAATTTTAGTATTATATCGAAAATATCAAAATTCAAACAAAAAAATATAATCCAACTTTAAATTTAATCCATCAATACAAAAATTTTCCTGGTAGATTCATCTCAAACAATCTGAAGAGAATAAGAAAGAACAACATGAAACTAACCACCAAACATAACTCGAACCAAACTGACCACCAAACCCATGTACATTAACTCCCTTTAATCCTGTAGTAACCCAATCAATTTAATTAATTCAATTGAAAGAAATTCTAAGTGATTTTAAAAATCTGAAACCCTAATTAACAATACTTGGAGAGAGGAGGTGGTGGTCTGTCTCCGAGGGGTGGTCGCCGACCTCATGGTGGCCCGTGGTGATCGGCTGGTAGCCGCCGGTCGTGAGGTCAGAGATGTGTGTGTTGCCGGTCGTGGGCTATCTTTTTGGTCGAGAGAGAGAAAAGAGGTGGGGGCTAAGCTAACGTTCTGGAGTCTCTCGACAGAGAAAGGTAATATAGATTTTATTTTTTTAATTATATAGTTGGTAACCTTACACTTTCGTACTTTGGTATTTTTGGTATAATACCGTTATATACAGAATACCGAAATTCACATCAATTTTTCAAAAATTGATACCGAGTTAAATCCCGCAAACTGAAATACCAATCCCGAATATGAAAAAAATACAGAAAATTCTGAATACCGAATGCTCACCCTATCCATTTTCACATTTTTAGATAAGTTGATAAATTTTCACACCATATTTACATTAAGTAAAATGATAACCTCCACAAATAGGAGTCAATATGCTGGATTCTAGATGTTGAAAGTTAAAAATGCATTCGTTGTTTGCGCTGAAGTCTTTACGGATAGGCACAAGAACTCTCGAAAGTGTAAGCAACAAGTCTCGATTATGACGGCGTAGATCCTTTGTTTATTCATGCAAAACATCGACATCGAGTACCATACTTCTTAAAGGACTGTTTTAAAAATATAGACCGGGTATGGTATTTCTGATGGAAACTATACAAAGGAGAGTTAGGATGGAAAAGCTGCGAAGAAACTGTAGGTTCACTAAGGCATGGTACTTGGATCCTGTTGGGAAAAGTGGTGGCATGGCCTTATGGTGGAACGAGGAGGTTGAAGTTACTATTACTTATGGTTGTGCAAATCTGCTTTCTATTGAATGCAATGAGGTGAGCACTTGTAAAAGCTGGAGCTCCAGCTTGGTTTATGGTGAACCGGACGGCTCACGTAGATCAAAATTTTGGAATCGTATGAATAATATCATACTTCCCCCTGGTACACCTTGGCTGTGCATGGGGGATTTTAACTCCTTTTGCAATCCGGAAGAGAAACGTGGTGGAAATGTTCCTTCTCTTAGTCAAATGGAGGGTTTTAAGCAATTCCTCTTCAATGGTGGTCTTATGGATTTGGGTTTTCAGGGAAACCCCTTCACGTGGACTAACAAACATGAGAATGAAGCTAATATTCTCGAACGTTTGGACCGTGCTGTTGCCAATTATACCTGGAGGAATCTGTTCCCTTTTGTTTTGGTATTTCACGGCCCTATGGTGTGCTCTGATCATGCTTACCTTATTTTGGATACCTTTCCAAAAGGTCGACGAAAAAAATTCTTTCGTTTCGAGTCCATATGGACTAAAGAAGATGAGTGTTGGAATATCATTAAGGAAGCTTGGGTTCAGCCTGTTTGGGGGTTTGCAACTACTGGTTGGCTCAAACATGGCCTTATGTGCAGTAAAGAGCTTCTTAGTTGGAGCAAGAAAGTTTTTGGTGATAGAGCTAAAGCTATTGCGCTGAAGCTGGATGAGATTGAAGCACTTCAGTTGCTTAAGTTTACCGCTGAAATTAAGAGACATGAGAAGTCTCTAAAGTCTGAACTCGATGATCTCTACGCTCAAGAGGAAATGTTTTGGCATCAACGATCTAGAGTTAACTGGTTGCATTTTGGTGACAAGATCACCAAATTTTTCCACACAACTTCCACCCATAGGAAACAACAAAACTAAATTAGGAGACTAAAAAATGATGGGGGAGAGTGGCTAAAGGAAGAATCTGATATTGCTGAGACGGTTACTAACTATTCTAAAATATTTTTGGTGCAAATGTGAATTCCAATGCAGGCCCTATTTTGGATGCTTTGCCAATGGTGGTGACAGGACTCATGTCTACAAGACTAACAAGCCCATTGCCAAACAAAGAAATCAAGGAAGCCACCTTTCAGATGGGTGGTTTGAAATTCCTGGGGCCGGATGGGTATTCTGGTATCTTCTTTCATACTTATTGGAATATTGTTGGTGGAGAACTCACTCAATCTGTCAAAGAGCTATTTGAACTTGACTCTATTCCAATTGAACTAAATAGAACTTACATTGTGCTTATTCCTAAAGTCCCTTCACCCGACCAAATTTTACAGTTTAGGCCTATTGGCTTGTGCAATTTTGCTTACAAAGTCTTCTCTAAAGTGCTCTCTAATAGGCTTAAATTGTGTATTGATGATCTGATCAGTGAACAACAGGGTGCTTTCATTAAAGGTAGGTGTATTCAGGATAATATCGGCCTTGCTCATAAGGTCTTCCGCAAGCTCAGCCGTTGCAAGAAGAAAAAGAATGGTGCAATGGCCTTGAAACTGGATTTGAAGAAGGCGTACGATCTGGTGGACTGGTCTTTTTTGACACAGATTATGGCCAAAATAGGTTTTTCGCAAAAATGGATCAATTGTATTTTTGCATGCATTTTATCTGTTACTTACTTTGTTATGCTTAATGGCAATCCTCTGGGATGGTTTAATCCAACTCGAGGGATTAACTAACAACTGCCCTGCCCTCACTCATATTTTGTTCACTGATGATACACTTATGTTTGGTGAGGCAAATCTGAGGGAGGCTGCCTCTATTATATAGATGCTCTCAACCTTCTCTGCATGCTCTGGCCAATTGTTCAATCTGTCTAAATCAGCTATCTGTTTTGCCAGGGGCTGCTCGAGGGAGATGCGAGATCATATCCTGGGAGTACTTCAGATGAAGGAAATGAGTCGTGATGACAGCTACTTGGAGATGCCTTCACTATGGGGCAGATCTAAGCGGCTTGCACTGAAATTTGTTCTCGAAAAGGCTGAAAGGAAAGCAAAATCATGGAAACATCGTCTACTCTCTACAGCTGGTAGAGAAATTATGGTAAAAGCGGTCCTCTCTTCCATTCCCACGTATACTATGCAATGTATCAAATTTCCAAAAACTTTTTATTCAAAATTGAATAGCATTCTTGTAAGGTTTTGGTGGAAAGGTGATATTGATCATAAGACCATCCATTGGAGGAGTTGGAACAAAATTTCTTCCTCCAAGTCAAATGGTGGGCTTGGGTTTAAAGATATGGATATTTTTAATGATGCCTGATTAGCCAAACATGCTTGGAGGTTGTTATGCAAGCCTAACTTGTTGTGCTCCAAGATCCTGAAGGGTCTATACTTCTCACATTTTGATTTTTTGCAGGCTTTTAGGGGTCGTAAATCTTCTTGGATGTGGCATGGTCTTTACCATAGCAAGGAACTGATCAAGAGTGATACCTTTTGGCATATTGGTGATGGAAATAATATTAATGTGTGGTCTGATCAGTGGCTTCCTTTAATGGAACACAAGAAAATTATCTCTGTTAGGCCACCTAATTCAAATGTTCTTTTTGTATCAGATCTTGCTTTCCCTGCTGGGGGCAGATGGAATCATGGTCTGATTGACATTCTTTTCTCACCTTTGGAAGCTGCTGCTATTCGAGCTCTTATTCCCCCACGCGTTGATTGTGTTGATAAGCTCATTTGGTGCAAAGCTTTGAATGGCATTTGCTCTGCCAAGCTTGGTTATCTATCCTTGAAACCTAATGTTGTTGATCCTTCTGTGCACGGGGACTTCTGGAAATGTATTTGACGACTGGACATTCCTCCAAAATT
The DNA here is from genome assembly GCA_963995505.1 of Hypericum androsaemum. Lineage (NCBI taxonomy): Eukaryota > Viridiplantae > Streptophyta > Magnoliopsida > Malpighiales > Hypericaceae > Hypericum > Hypericum androsaemum. The sequence continues at coordinate 6,081,494 of OZ023185.1, read as the reverse complement.
ACGAACCTTTTTATGGAGAGTGTTAAATGATGCCATTCCTACTGCCGACACTATGTGGAGGCAAAAGATGGCTGTCAACAACATTTGTTCTCTTTGCGGATCTCATCTTGAAACCATTTCTCAGGTTCTATTAACCTGCTCTTATGCTGTAGTTTCTTGGTTTTGTAGTTCTTTGGGCTATAAGACTAGAGATATTGATTCAATTTCTTTTAGAACTTGGTTTGTTACTGTAATGCAGGACTTAAATCATCAGTATGCAGACTCCCTCATTCCGCTTATAGTGTTTATTTGCTGGCAGGTTTGGAAGATGAGGAACAAATTCATCTTTGATGGCATAAAACCTGATCCAGTTTGTGCTATACAAATCGCGGAGCTTTCCTGGAGGGAATGGACGGAAGCAAAAGTGACTGGACCCGGGGCTGCTGTAGCTGGCGTGGAGTCCCTTTCACCGAAATGGGTACCACCTCAACCAAATGAGGTGATAGTGAACTGCGATGCTTCTTGGATCAACGAGAAACATGATTCAGGAGTTGCTGTGGTCGCTAGAAATTTCAGAGGCCAAATTATTGATGGCCAAAACTTTATCATTCGTACTCACTCTAGCTTGAGTGCGGAAGTGGCTGCTTTCCAAGCAGCTGTGGATCTTTGTACAAGTCGCTTCATCGCTACTAAGGTTCAGATTCAGTCGGATTGCAAGATTATGGTTGACTTTATCAACGAACAATCTTCGTCGATTGATTGGCGCTCGGAACTCAAAGCTGTCACTGGTAGAGCCGCTGTTAGGAAACTTGTTAATTGTGGTTTGGTTTTTCTCCAAGGAGGACGAATGAGGTAGCCAATTGGGTTGCCACTCGCACGAGAAATCGTCTTTGTGCCCCTGATTGGCCAGCTCATCCACCGTTGGAACTGTGTCTTCTTTTGTGTAATGACCACCCTTCTTAATTATATTCGCGTTGGCTTATTTATTCCTAAAAAAAAAGTACCATACTTCTTAAAAAAAGTACCCCGGGATAAGGATGGATACACTTTTTAACATCGTACATGCTCTTAAACAAAAGAGATAAATAATACATGATATAATATTATCACAATGCTCAGATGTCTAGGCAGTGACAAGTTATTTAATTTTAATAATTTCATTTCTTATTGAGAATTTAAGAAGCTCAAGCGCTCATCAATGGTGATGAGACAAGAGAAAGAAGAAAGGAAGAAGATGGTGAAATTGGTAGTATATTCACTTAACCTCAAAGGAATGATGTACATGTTGTTTTATACACGAGAGAATAAACAAATATTCTGTAATGTACTGGTACTCAAATATAATAGTTTCAAAGTTAGAGTGATCAATGTGTAGTTGGTCACAATATAAATAGCAAAGAAATAGGAAATGTGGAACCATTCATGACACTTGATAAAAGAATCTAAAGGAACGATTGTTCCTCTTTCCTTCCCCTCTTCTCTTTCTATTTTTCTCCCTTTTCTCTAATTCTAGGGTTCTTGATCCCTTTTCTCAAATCAAGAACGTTACATGGTATCAAAGCTACATAATCCTTGGATTCTTAGCTGATGTCGAACTGGACAAATATGGCGGACCAATTTCAGAATCAGAAGCAAGTTGGGACGGGTCAGTTTTGGCGTTGGGAAGACGAAAGTGAGCAACGCTGGCACCGATTCTTGGAGGAAGCCAAGAAGGACGAGCCATATTCACATTCCGGGTATTACCAGAAATGGGTATACGAGGTAACTCATCCAATTCCAAAACCTAATGCTCTTTTAGATGGTTTCGATTGGTATGGATGGTTAACCCGATGTGAAGATTATTTTGCAATGAAGAACATTTCTGAAGGTAGTAAAATCACTATTGCTGCAATGACTTTGACTTTCTTGGAAGGGAGAACAAATGAGTGGTTTTGGTCGTGGGTCGATAACCATAAGAATGGAAGATGGAGTGAGTTTGTAGAAGATTGGTGTACGCACTTTGGTGGGTACCCTAAGTGTGAGGAAAATTTTGAGTTTGAGTCTGATAACCCCAGTTTGATTAATTCTGAGACCGAGACTACCCACTTTCCAAGAAGGGATCCGGAAGAGTTCTTGTCTGATTTAGGAAATGAGAGGTCTGAGGACAGCAAGGATGGAAACATTGAGTCGAAAGAACAAGTGGGTATTGAAGCTGTTGCGGAAATTAAGGGCGAGAATGTTAAAGTTGGAGACTTTGAGAAGAATTTTTGTGAATTTGAAGGAGAAAGCCAAGTGGGTTTGGCAGAAAACTTGGTTTTAGGATGTGGGGTTAATGTTCATGAAATTGGGTCTCTTTGTGATGTTGTCCATGAACAAGTTGATGATTCAGTTAAGTTTTGGTCTTCTGTTGGCAATTTGGCAAACAGTACTTATGGTGAGCTCAGTGACAAGAATGAATCAGGTGGGGGGAACATATTTTTGGAGGAGGGATGTGTTGTGGAGAGTTGTGTTGTTGCGTTAGAATCACCATGGGTGTTCGCTTCAGTGAGGCAAACCAGTGAATCGATTGAAGTGGCAGATTTGTTTCTTGCTCGACATAGTCTGTTGCCAACATTGGAAGTTGCTTGTGATGAGAGAAAGACTGAGATGGGTGAAGATGGACTGCATCGGGGAAGGCCACCGAAAACTTTTTCAAGCAAAGATTATACTGATGACTTGACTAGGGTCATGATTTTTGTATATGATCCGGGAAAATTGGCAAGGTTATTGAATTTGAATCATGAGGACACAAGTCGGTTGCAGAGTTCTTTACTGAACACAAAAGCATATGTAGCAAAAGATGTCTTTTGGGTAAAGAAAGAAGTACATGAACTTTTGCCAGAAGAGATGAAAGAACAAGTTTTTGACAACTTTTGTATCAAATTTTTAGTGTACTTACAGAAGCTCTGTGAAGATCCTACTGCAGATCTGCACTTTTTAGCAGCAGATCGGTCATCTTTTGCGGATTTATCAACCTCTGAAGGTCTGCAAATTCTTGCAACGGATCAGCAGCAACAACAACTACATTTTGCTGCAATTTCGCAGGGAACAAGTCGGCAGGTGGTTGCAGATTCATTCCTTGCTGCAAATCGACAGCAGCTACTTGTTGCATTCTTGTCATTTGCTGCTACAGATCTGCAATTTTTTGAAGATACGGGTCTGCGACTTCATGGAAGGTTGAACTCCCTTGCTATAGATGCACCACTTGCTGCACCTTCGCAGCAGCAGCCTCTTGCTGCAATTTGGCAGAAACTCGATCTGCAGATTTCCAATTTTGCAGATGCAGGTTCCTCGTCTGCTGCAATTTTGTTGAAACCAGATCCAACACTTGTTTCTTGGTTGCAGAATCAAAGAAACAAGCTGATCATATCTGCAAAAGCTTCCTCTCCTTGTGGGGCAGCAGCTATTGGACAATCTTGTAAGATTGTCATTCGCTACAACCCAGCAAGCTCCTGCAAATTTCCCAATTATGATATTATTGCTACGGAGGGTGGCTTCATGCTTCCTGTTGGACGAAACCATCAAGTCTATCATCAAGACTCGAGGTTGGAAGTGAACTCTAAGATTGCAATTGCTTATGAAACTAAAAGAAAGACATGGCAGATGAAATCTGTTGCGTTCAAGATGAAGATGATGATTGCACATGTCTTTGATCCAGGAGGGTCGACATACAGAGACTTTGTTTTCAAGTCACATGCCTTGATTTTTGGGTGCAAGGTTTCAGTTGAGGCTCAACGGGCAGCTGCAAGAGGGTTGCATCGGCGAGTTCGCTGCTCCGATTTTAAGATTCCTTGAACCTTGAGGACAAGGTTTTGTAGAAGGGGAGAGTTGTAATGTACTGGTACTCAAATGTAATAGTTTCAAAGTTAGAGTGATCAATGTGTAGTTGGTCACAATATAAATAGCAAAGAAATAGGAAATGTAGAACCATTCATGACATTTGATAAAAGAATCTAAAGGAACGATTGTTCCTCTTTCCTTCCCCTCTTCTCTCTCTATTTTTCTCCCTTTTCTCTAATTCTAGGGTTCTTGATCCCTTTTCTCAAATCAAGAACGTTACATATTCCTATCTAAGCTAGAAGACAAAAGGGGAAAGAGATTTTATCCCATTATTTGTGGAATGGATAAAATCCCCCTCGGATCACGCGCTTTTGATGATTGGCGAGCTGCGTGAGTGGCCAACAAATATTCCTCGGTGTAGGTGAGTGGCCGATAGATCCTTCTCGAGTTTTGTGGAAGGTGGGAGCGAAATAAGTTTGGCTCGGGTTTGTCTTCGGAATGGGCCTGCTTTTACTTGGGCCCAGAACATATTGACAAGTAGAGGAGTTCTTGGCCCAGCTGGTGCTTTTCGTACTTCATCACATTGTTGAACCTTCAATGGATCTTGCTGAATTTGATTCTTCAATATTCCTCTAATTGTTCCGTTGACTTTTGTTGAAACTCTATATGCCATCTCTCTGTAAACCCGAAAGAAAAACTCAAAAAATATACGAATTCTAGTATTCTACGAATTTTTTAGTTTTTTTAAAAAAAATCATGTTCAGAACTTATCACATTCTTAACTACTATTTTCAGAATTATTTTCCCTTTTTACCTTTTTTTTGTCTTTTAGGAACGGACATTTTAGTTAAAATTAAGAGAGGAACTGAATTGTTAGAATATATTTTTACAGAACTAAAACGAACGTTATGTACTATAATTTACCCCAAAAAAAACGTTATGTCAAATGTAAGAATCAACAATTTTACTCGTCCATCTTTTTTAGGTTTGGGATGGGTTGCTCTTGGATTATGCAACATGAATATATGCCAGACGGTACTTCACTTATTTAAATAGTCGGACGTTGCTAGGACTTGTTTGTTATCCCGTTTCCTTCGCTTCACTAAACCGACTAATTTAGATTGGAGTTGGGTGAAATATTTAATAGATGGTAAAACTTTCACAATAAATATTTATACTGATACATTTTTAATAATTCAAACTCGAAATTTTGTTAAGCTAAAATAACCTTTCCTTGTTAACTAACACATAGGTTTTGTGTATAGTTTAGTTTAGTTTGGCGTTGTACTAACGAGGTTCGCTAATTCTAACGTTAGAAATTCACGCGTCAAAAAAGTCCAATGCTCTAGAACGTCTCATGCAAGGCGGAGAAATATTGGCTTCCACCAAGAATTGGGGGGAGAGGAAGAGAGAAGACCTCCCACTTGGTCGACTCCAAGTGGGAACCAAGTTCGTAGTTAATGTGAAAGAGTTGATTCTTCCTTTCCATATCAGCTACCGAGGGGCTGGTGAGGGATTTGGAGAAAGAACAGAGAAGAGAGCTTCGTTGAATTGGATTCAGCTCGGTGAGGGCGATGGGCTTGTGCCTTGGTGCAAGAATCACAGCTGAGAAGGCTCTTCCAAAAGGTTGGATTTTGGTTGTTGTATTGATTGCCTGTTTCTGAATTTAGGTTTTGTGTTAAGATTATTATGTTGATGTTTTATTGTCTTTAGGTAGCGATGGAGATGTCTGTTTGGTCCAATCTGCTGAACCTTAGTGATCTTTGTCCCATCATAATTTGGTTCTGTTTGAATGGCAATGTTGGTTCTAGAGAGAAGTTTTCTTTTTCGTGTTGCTGGGTTAAAATCATTATGCAATTTGCAGTTCAGTTTCTCTGATCTGTTGAATTTGAGGGACTCCGCTGAGGATTTGGTCACTTGACCACTGGTTTCCTTATAATTGCGCACGGAAATGATGAGCGATATGGTATGAACATGTGCAGTGCCGGACCAAAATGGCGCTGTCGAACTTGCTGGAAACATGGACACTTTGAGTAATGTAGTTCCTTCAACGATTTCGCCTGAGGGCGAGATCCTGCTGTTCCCAAAGTTGAACAACTTTGTGTTCAGTGACCTAAAAGCAGCAACGGGTAATTTCCATCCCCATAATTTAATCGGTGAAGGTGCTTTTGGTTGCGTATACAAAGGTTGGATTGATAGGAAAGCGTTAACTGCAACCAAGCCCGGGACAGGAACGGCCGTCGCTGTGAAGACGCTTAACCCGAAGGGTGCACAAGGTCAACAGGAATGGCTGGTGCGTATTCGCTGTTGTTCATTCTTAATCCCGTTGAAAGTTTTTTCTTGGTTCTAAATGTCGAAGCCGGTGAGATGAATCGTTCTCCTTCGTTTCTGAAACACAGGCAGAGATAAAGAATTTGGGGCAGCTGCAACATCCGAATCTAGTAAAGTTAATTGGATACTGCTTAGAGAGTTACCATAGACTCTTGGTTTATGAGTACATGCCCAATGGCAGCTTGGAGAATCATCTATTTGAAGGTCTGTTATTAGCAATACCGCGACCTTTTCTGTATCGAAATCATCTGCTGCGAGATCAACCAAGTAATATGTTGCTGTAGTTTTGTTGCAACAGGGGATTCTAACTTTGAAGCTCTCTCCTGGGATCTCCGTATAAAGGTACTCCTCGGCGCTGCCAAGGGTCTTGAATTTCTTCATCAGAAAGCAAATGTCGTGCACCGAGACCTTAAGACCTCGGACATCCTGCTGGATTCGGTATGCAACAGTTCACCGTGACAAGTTCTGCTTTCTTATATTTCAGGTCGTGCTTTTTTCTAAATCACACTTTTCCATCACAATAAAGTGTAGAATTTCAATGCCAAAATCTCTGATTTTGGTTTCGCCAGAGATGGACCAACTGGCGGTAGAAGTCATTTGACCACCAGGTTCGTCACCACCACCTACGGGTATGCAGCTCCTGAGTACATCGGCACAGGTACGAAGCACTTCCACATTTCGTTGTTGTGTGCTTTTTACGTTACAGCAACATCGTCAACAACAGCGAAACCTTAATCCATCATATGGGGTCCCATCTTATGCAGGTCACGTGAGCGCAAAAAGCGATGTTTACAGCTTCGGGGTAGTCCTCCTCCAAGCATTGAGCGGGAAGAGAGCGATGGATTATAGGAGGCCTGCAGGTGAAAGGAGTTTAGTTGACTGGGCAAAGCCCTTGCTCAATAACAAACGGCGAGTTTTCCTACTTCTGGATTCTCGCATTGCGGATCAGCTCATGCCAACAGCTCTGCGGGTAACCAAACTTGCAATGGACTGCATATCGACAGAAAAAAAGCTCCGGCCGGACATGACAGAAGTTGTAAGAGAACTTGAGGAAATTCATCACGCCATCGGCAATCCGAGATCAATGGCTCAAAGATAGTAGATAGATTACTATCTTCGGGACAATACAATCTTCGGACGATTGAGTCAGCACTCAAATGTGGTATGAGTGCTTGGTAGTGTACATGGTATTTGGAACTTGGAACCTACAGGAGCAACAAGAACTGTCACCTTTTGTCCAAACCACTGCAATTTAAAACCAGAGGAACAATTTTTTTGTGAAGAAATAGCTTCCACTCAAGCACTTTAAAATTTGAGGCTTCTGCAATGTATTCCGACAAAGCTTCGCTGGCTTTGACAATTATTTATGATTTTGTAGGTTCCATTGTGCTTCGATGTAATATTATCCGGCATTTCATTACATCCGTGTATTTTTTTAGGCCATTTATAGTTCGAGAATTGTCCGAATTTTCGGAGTATCCAAATTACTATTCTAATAATATGTTCTATTACATACATGTATCGATGGACAAGCAATTGTCCGAATTCAGCTAGATCCTATCCATACTGAGGACACGTACGCGACTTAAGCAAGTATGGTGTTGATTTTTCGGGGATATATTGGATGCTGTCGTGGTCAGAACTATCAGGTTTGGATTGTAGGACGGTTGACGAAGAAGAAACGCGCATGTGACAGATCTGATGGTGAGAATTAACTGGAGTTGCAATAAGGAGTATTTTTGTGTTTTTACCTAATTAGGATTTCATCTTTCCTTCCTTTTTTCTTCCTCTCTCGTATTTTTGGTAAGATTTTTGCAAAAAAAGTTAATTTCCTTTCTTCTTCTCCTCCTCTTCCTTTTTTCCCTCTTTCTCCTCTTTCTTCTCTACCTCTTCTTCTAATTTCTTTCCCTCTTCTTCCTCTACTTTCTTCTCCTCCTCTTTCTTTTCCTCTTCCTCCTCTTTCTTTTTTGACGTGGATGTTGCAACTAGGGAAGGTGGAAGAGTTGTCATTTTTTTGTTTTCAAAGGCAAAAATTTCAACAACACATCATGCAAAAACAACGGCAAATCAAACAAAGATAACAACACATCGGTTTTCAAAGGCAAAACAGATGTGCCCTTGTGTGTGCCGTTGGGATTTTGGCCTAATGTACCCTTTTATTTTTGCCAGATATGCCCTTGAAATTGAAAATATAATTCTATGATATTCTTTATTGAAAATAGATACTCATTAATGAAAATAAGATAAAGCTCCACCACTAAAAAAATCAATTTATTGTCTTTTAGATACATTAATGACGTGCGCATTCCCAAAATATCTTTGCATAATCACCAATATTACAAAAACGTCATCAAGCATGCAAACCCAGCTAAACTATTTTTACATTGTATGATTTGTGCCAGTATCACTGAATCTGGGTCATGATTTTTCTATTTCGGAGGTAGACACCAAAAATTAGGGGTGAGCCAGAAACCAAGTAAATCGCTAAACCGATCGATTGACCGCCAAGTCGACCAAATTGTAAATTGCACAGTAAACTGGTGTCGTGGTGCGGTTGAAATCGATACCGAGTTGATGCGATTTAGTTTCCATATTGGTTTCAAACCAAACCGCGACACCGCAAAACTGCATACATAAAACGACGTTCTTTTAATATAGGAAAAATTATGCTCAGGTCCCTGTAGTTTGGCGCCCCTCCCTCTGGGGTCCCTGCATTTCTGAAATCATTCCTGACGTCCCCGAAGTTTGGTTTTAGAGACTCTCGGATCCCTGACGGCTCTTTTTTCATTTTTGGTCATGGAAATGACCAAAATACCCTTAAACAAAAAATAAAAGGTTGGAGAAGGTGAATTTTTTTATTTTTTAAGGGGTATTTTGGTCATTTCTATGACCAAAAATGAAAAAAGAACCATCAGGGACCCGAGAGTTTCTAAAACCAAACTACAGGGACAACAACATAGATTTTGGAAACCCAGGGACCCTAGAGGGAGGGACGCCAAACTACAGGGACTTGAGCGTAATTTTCTCTTTAATACATGTATGGAGAGACAGAGTTTGATCGCGGTAATGCATCGAGACGGCTAATTTAACTTGATGTTCCTCCTAAAATATGTTTTTTTTATTTGATCGTAAATGTTGCGATTTGATCTTTAGCATTCTGTTGTGAAATGCTAAAACATATTTTTTTATTACTTTGGGCCTACTAGAATGGGCCTACCATGAAGGGGCCCGAATTGCGGTTTCAAACAGCAAAACTGCACCAATAAACCGCAAGCCACCAAACCAAACATCGATGGTTTCTATTAACACCGCCACACCGACGGTATTCATTTATTCTAAAAAATTTGTAATTTGGTGTCAATTTTTACACCGAAACCACAAAACCGCACCGAACTCATCCCTACCAAAAATAGTGAAACGGCCTCAAATCTACGTCGTTTAGGTAGCCAGAACAGAAATAAAGCCATATGTCCCCACAATCCTACACTATGCCCAATTTGCCTAATTGTTGTCCACCACTTGCTTACCTTTTGGCTTTGTTTCTATTTTGAAGAAAGAGGACGGCTCCAAATTGTGGCCCTTTTCATCGCCAATTGTAACCTGGAAAGAGGGACAAGTTCCAAATCAATGCTACGTTAAAAATGCCAACTCTCTCTCTCTCTGACTAGAGCGATTCCCCTCTCTCGCCATTCCTTTGCTTTCTCAACTGCTCCGGCATTGAACCTCCTCTAGGAGGTTCCGGTCACCCGCCTGAACAGGATTCCCCCATGGGAGGTGATGACCCGGGGGAGACCCACTGCAACAACGGCCTAACCCCTCCAAAAGGAGGGGAAAAGGTGAGAGTCGCCTCTGCAGAGGACGAGGCACCACGCTACCAGGAAATCCCAAGAGCCCAAGGACACGAGGAGACACGGAGGAGGAAACTCTCCTTCAAGGATGCCGCTATGTAGAGCTCCGTGGAAAAGCTAACTGAAGGGGACCATACTTTTGATTTCTGCCCAGAGGAACTCGTTTCGAGCGATGACCCGTTCTGCCCTACCATACGACTAACCAAGGCAAAAAAAATGAAATGCGAGCCCCATGGTGGAGGACACTGATTGTGAAGGTTCTTGGGCACTGAATAGCTTACCCCTACCTTCGTCGGAGGCTAGGTAAACTATGGGGGCTACCTTAAGATTTTCATATGATTGATCTTGGTTATGACCATTATCTTGTGTGACCGGCCTTTGTCGATGAGTATGATCAGATCTTGACTGGCGGATCATGGATGGTGGCGGATCATTACGTCACCATACGTCGCTGGGTTCCAAATTTTGACCCCAGATCTGCCAGAACAGAGAAGATCGTGGCATGAGTTCGTGTCCCAAATCTGTGTATGGAGTACTACCAAGCCTAATTCCTTCAAAAGCTGGCGCACAGGATCGGTCGCTCTATCCGTATAGACACTAAGACTGAGGAATGCCGTAAAGGAGGCTTTGCAAGAATATATGTGGAGATCAATCTGAACAAGCCTCTCTTGGCAAAATTCAGGGCTTGTCGCCAAACCTACAGTGTTCAATATGAGGGATTGCACCTCGTTTGTTTCTGCTGCGGTTGCTACAAACATCTGGTCCAAAGTTGCACCCATCAGGCGAATGAGGGAGATGATCCTAGGGAATCTGGCGATCTTCCGGCCAGAGCACCACCACCACCAGAACCACCTCACCAGCCGGAGCTGGAAACCCATTTTTGAGGGTGGATGCTAGTACAAAAAAATAGAGAGGAAAGAGACCTGTTGGGTGGAAAAGACCAATGAAGCCCTCTTTTCACAAAAATGGATAAGGCTGTTACTCCAATAGGTAAGGGTGATACTGATTCTTTCCCTAACAATACCTCTACTTTCGTAGTGCTCCAGTTTGATGAACAACAGGAAGGGACAGAGGTAGAAGACAAACAAGAGGAACAGGTTCCCGTGACCCAGGCTGTAACCAAGGAAAAGTCAACACCAGGCCTACAAACTAGAAATCCCAGAAGCAACACCAAGTCAAACAATCAAGCCAATAGGTAGGAGAATAATGCCTACCAGAAAAAAGCCAAACCTAACAAAGAAAAGGGTCATGTTGACCCAAAGCTGGGCCCCTCCAAGCCCAACCCTGGGAAGGCTATGGCCTACCCAAGCAAGTCAGCTGTGCAGACCCATGCTAGGGCAAGCTCAAACCATAATGCCCAAACCATGCAAACAAATACCTAATTACACATGTTACCCATGATCCGAACCCAACTCTTCCCCCTCTTCGGAAGACCCTGGTCCAGACCCTTCATCCACTGCGATGGAATGGTCTAAACCTATAGATTCTTCTGTTACAGGAAAGTTCTTGGACGAAAAAAAAGGACCCTCGGAGGAACCCCCGACCTCTCTGGAGGCACCTACTCGGGATTCCCATCCGGACAGGAGATGAGTCGTGAAGCTAATGCGGAGGCCATGGAAGTGACCCCAGAGAATCAACAAGTCAAGGAGATGCCATTGGACTTGAGCACACTCAGTCCGACAAGGAGTTACTCGAACCACTCGTAATCCCTTTCCCCACCCTTAAGTAGTTTTCTTTGTTGTTGCTCCTTTCCGATGGATATTTTAATTGGAACTGCCAGGGTGCTGCGAGCACTAAATTCAAGGCCACCATTAAAGACCTTGTTAAAGACCATCGTCCTAGCATTCTTGTGTTGCTCGAAACTTAGATCTCAGGTCGTCGAGCCAATTTGTTGGCAAAATCTATGAATTTTGGAAATGTTATGCAGGCTCCGATGGACGGGCGCTCGGGAGGAATATGGGTCCTCTGGACTGACCAGGATATCAAACTCGGAGTCCATACCCTGGATAAGCAGTACATCCATATGGAAGTGACGAAACACAATAACCAACCTTGGCTTTTTACCGCGGTATATGGAAGCCCTAAGCCTCATATTCGGGAAATCCTATGGGAGAAACTCAGGGAATTTCAACGCCTATCTCACAGGGAATTTCAACGCCTATCTCACATCTGATGGGAAACTTGGGGGTGCTCCTATCCGTGCCTCTAAGGTTCAAAGTTTTTAGACTTGGATTGATGATTGCAGCCTGTTCGATCTGGGTTTCGTGGGCACGCGATTCACTTAGGTCCGAGGCAGGACTCACGAGAGATTAGATAGAGGCCTAGCCAATTTGGAGTGGCGCACCAAATATTTAGAGGCTCGGGTCATTCACTTGCCGAGATGGAAATCAGACCATTGCCCTTTACTGATCCAACTGACCCCGAAGTAAGGTTTCTCCCCTAAAAATGCATCTTATGTTTCATCGTAGCTTGGCAGTCAGACCCGAGGTTTCCCGCTTTTGTTAAGGAGGCTTGGGATCAACAGGAAAGACTCTCAATGGCTTGCCAAGAATTCGTGAAGAAGGTTCAAGTGTGGAACAATGTGGAATTTGGCAACATCATATCTAGGAAGAATAGACTCAAGAAGTGCATTGGAGGAGGTCAAAGGAGAGACCTCGAAGCCGTCTTAGACCTCGAATTCAACCTACCTCAGGAAGCTTGAACTGACCCTAAGGAGAGACCTCGAAGCCGTCTTAGAACAGGAGGAACTTCTTTGGGCCCAAAAGTCAAGGAGGGACTATTTGTTAAATAGTGATAGAAATACCAACTACTTTCATGCCTCTACGCTTGTGCGAAGGAAGCACAACAGGGTGGAAGGTCTAAAGAACAAGGACGGAAGGTGGATCATGGATCCCAGGGATATCCAGAAGCTGATGAGGGACTACCTTGCCTTGCTCTTCACTACAGAGCAGGGACCCGCCCCGTGGGTGATCTGCCCCAATCTCTTCCCAAGCCTGGCATAAGAGGAGCAACGAAAACTATAATCGATTCTGTTAAAAGAGGAGATCAGAAGGGTAGTCTTCAAAATGGGCTCGCTGAAAGCCCCAGGACCTGATGGCTTCACGCCTTCTTCTATCAGAAAAACTAGAGTGTGGTTAAGAACACGGTGGTGGACTTTGTTAGAAGAATTTTCATGGGTCGAGTTTCCCCCGAGTTCATCAACCAGACGGCTATTGTTATGATACCAAAGTTGGACCTCCCACAGGACCCAACACAGTTCAGGCCTATCAGCCTATGTAACGTGTCCTTTAAAATCGTTAGGAAGTTGCTGGCTAACAGGCTCCAACATTTCATGCCTAGATGGGTGGCTCCAAGTCAGAACAGTTTTGTCCCTGGACGCAATATATCTGGAAACATCATTATCGCTCAAGAAGCTATCCACACCATAAAGGGAAGGAAGAAAGGGAAAAGACTTATGGCGATCAAGGTTGATTTGGCCAAGGCTTACGACAGACTAAGCTGGCAATTCATTAGGGAAACTCTAACCTTAATTAATCTCCCTGGTAACTTAGTAGAGTTGATATTTACTAGAGTGTGGTTAAGAACACGGTGGTGGACTTTGTTAGAAGAATTTTCATGGGTCGAGTTTCCCCCGAGTTCATCAACCAGACGGCTATTGTTATGATACCAAAGTTGGACCTCCCACAGGACCCAACGCAGTTCAGGCCTATCAGCCTATGTAACGTGTCCTTTAAAATCGTTAGGAAGTTGCTGGCTAACAGGCTCCAACATTTCATGCCTAGATGGGTGGCTCCAAGTCAGAACAGTTTTGTCCCTGGACGCAATATATCTGGAAACATCATTATCGCTCAAGAAGCTATCCACACCATAAAGGGAAGGAAGAAAGGGAAAAGACTTATGGCGATCAAGGTTGATTTGGCCATGGCTTACGACAGACTAAGCTGGCAATTCATTAGGGAAACTCTAACCTTAATTAATCTCCCTGGTAACTTAGTAGAGTTGATATTTACATGCATTTCAACAGCTTCTATGCAGGTTATTTGGAATGGTGAGACGACGAAGAGTGATCCCTGACCAACAACCTAGGCAAATATCTCAGAATGCCTTTGCTTCATAAAAGAGTGATCAAAAGGACCTATGTGTTCCTCCTCGAGAAGGTGCAAGCACGATTGGGGGGCTAGTGCGCGGAGAAACTGTCCTTTGCGAGAAAGACTACACTGGCTAAATCGGTCCTGGCTACTCTCCCAACTTATGCAATGCAGATGGCTAAACTCCCCTTGGGGACTTGCGACGACATTGAGAAGGCACAACAAAGTTTTATTTGGGGGTCATCTCAGACCAAAAGGAACCCCCATTTAATTGGCTGGGACATGGTGTGCAAACCAATGAAGGCAGGCGGTCTCGGCTTCAAGAAGCTGCGGGATCAAAATCGTGCTCTATTGATGAAACTGACATGGCAATTACTCACGGACCGTAGTCCTCTTTGGGCTAAATTTTTATGGAGCAAGTATGTTAAGACCAAAGCCCCTAATGCAGAGATTAGCAGCAAGAAAGGCCAATCTCCACTTTGGTGAGCTATTGCAGCCATCTGGCCTGATATGTTGCAAGGGCTTAAATGGAACATCGGGAATAGGCACACGACCAAGTTATGGATGGACCCATGGCTGGGGAAAGCAGTTTACCTCAAGGATAATATCATGAGGCCGATCCCTGGCCACCTTAATAATGCCACTGTGAACCAGGCGATTAGTCTGGATGGTGGTTAGGACTAGGATTTCCTGAGGTGTTATCTTTCCGACCCAATGTTGTGTAGAATTGCAGGGATACCTCCCCCCAACCCTTCGCGAGGGCCGGATAGAATATCATGGGGAGGAACTCATAATGGAGCCTTCTCCATAAGGACAGCTTATGACCTCCTCCAACAAAACCAAGAGATCCAAGTCATTTTCCCGTGGGCAAAGCTATGGATGTGGAACGGACCTCAAAGATTGAAGCGTGTGATCTGGCTTGAGGGACATGGTAGCCTCCTCACTAATGCGATCCGGAAACATCGACAAATGACTCAAGATATGCTATTCCCATGCTGTCGGGAACATGAAGAGACGACGCCTTGCGTGACTGTCCTAGAGCAAACCGAGTTTGGATTGGACTTACAGGACATATGAAACTGAACTCATCCCATTTTTTCAATATGAACTTAATTGATTGGCTTAAATGGAACCTGAACTCGCATGATGGTTGGCTCTCTCTGTTTCTTGTTGCTGTCAACGCAATTTATAACTGGAGGAACAATCTAGTGTGGGGAGAAGGAGAGACTCACCCGACTAATACGCTCCCTGTTATTTTGGCTAGGAACTGTTTGATTGAAGAGGCGTGCAAAAATGTGGAGATAATGCAAGCCCCACCTAAGCGGAAGGAAGTGATGATTGGATGGCACAGACCAAAAGAAGGATGGGTTAAATTAAACACCGATGGAGCCATGAGGGCGTCCACGGGCCGGGCAGCAGCTGGAGGTATCCTCAAAGATCGACATGGAAATTGGATGGGTGGTTTCACGGCCAACCTTGGGAGCTGCTCTAGCGTCGTCGCGAAGCTTTGGGCAGCGTTTCACGGGATCAGGCTTGCTAAGTCCCATGGGGTAGATAAAGTTGTGCTGGAAACTGACTCCAAACTGGTTGAAGAACTTCTGACTCAGCCAAGACAGCAGGGAAGGCACCCCAAACCCACAGCAACACAAGTCCTGCAAGAGATGGAGGGAGCTTGGAGTGTGGTAATCGATCATGTGTACCGAGAAGCTAATCGGTGTGCGGACCGACTCGCCAACATGGGTTTTGATAAGCCCGTTGGCCTCCAACCGCTACGGGAACCACCGTCGGAGATTAGAAGCTTAATGCTTGAGGATGTCAGTGATGTTGCTTTCTTTAGGCAGTTTGGAGCTAGTAACGGTGCAAGGCCGGGTTTCGCGATACACCAAACGTCAATGGAGGGTCAAATCTCCCGAGGTACTCTTTCTCTACCACGGATTTTTTCCCACTGGATTTCCCGTGGTAGGGTTTTGACGAGGCCGGCGGTTTACCCCTCCACTTCTACCAAAAAAAATTGTAACCTGGAAAACGACATACGCCCTCCCACAGGCCACAACTATCTCAATCAGTCCGATGCAATCCGTTACCGCCGGACCCATTGTAGCGTCGTCACAGTTACGAAATCTGCACCAGCGTTGGACAATCGACCGGCTAGTCCTGAATCGGTTGTCTATGTCAGAAAGGTTTTATATTCTCTTATTATCCAAAAATAATACCAGAGCAATACTTTTGTATTAAATATTTTTTGGCTATTTTGACCACACAAGAATACACCCATTCGAAGCGATAATCGACTAATAATTGATTACGGTTTTCATAATTTTAGCATAGTTTAAAATGTATGAGTTATAACAAAAATCGCACAATGGATAATCAACGGCAGACAATATATACGAGATAACACAAGGGAAGTAAAAAAAAAGTGTCCGAAGTTTCCAAGAGGAGAGAGCGATAAGAACGAGGGCCGATAAGCACAATTGTCAGCATCTTACAAGCAACAAGAGGAGAATAATAAATAAATAAA
The DNA here is from genome assembly GCA_963995505.1 of Hypericum androsaemum. Classification (NCBI taxonomy): domain Eukaryota; kingdom Viridiplantae; phylum Streptophyta; class Magnoliopsida; order Malpighiales; family Hypericaceae; genus Hypericum; species Hypericum androsaemum. The sequence goes on along the minus strand of OZ023185.1, from coordinate 6,064,929 downwards.
TAAAAAGGAGAAATATTCCCCAACTATTCTTTAAATTATCTAGATTTTTTCTCAATAAAATAGTGAAAATGACAAGAGGGAAAGGGTTTTTTTTCCGAATACACGGTTCAATAATTCAGATTTGATCTGATAAAAATTTTGAAAATTGACCAATTTTTTTAATAAGTGTTTAATATTGATACTGTAGACTCCAACACAATAATTTTTGGTTAATTTAGATTAACTGTTTCAATAGTTGATGAAGTTGTTTGTTGGTGGAAAAAAGGGGTCTGTTTTGTGTGGGGAAACCGCCACCGTCAGGCGTCAAGAGCGGGGCCCGTTGAATCGCACGCAGACAACTGGTTTGGTTTCGCCCGAAGATTTTCAATGCCTTTTTAATGGGTAAATTACACCCTAGTCTTTGGTATTTGGTCATCCTCTCTCTCGGATCCTTGCATTTTCAAAAATGATTTTACCGTCTCTCGTCTTTGATTTTAGAAACACTCGGGTCCCTAGTGCCGAAATATTTCATATTTTCTGAGAAAATTCTACTTGAAAAGATTAAAATGCCTCTCTCACTAAACAATTAAAAATTCTCTCTCTTTCTTTCTTCCTCCCACTTCATCTTCTCTCTTACAACCATTCGCCATGTTCACCAAACAAATTAAGCTTCTGTGTTTTCAAAAAAAAAAGTAAGCTTCCAACAACCCATTTTCAAATTAAGCTTCCGACTTTGGAGCTTAAGAGAAAGAAAATCACAAATCGACGCTTTTTCCCAAATTCACTTTCTCGCTTTCCCCGAAATAAAAAGAGAAAACTTAGAAATTAGGATTTGCTCTTAACAAATTAATCAGATCTTGTGAAGAACACGAAGTCCTCAAGGACGGACTCGTCCCCCGCCGCTGCCAATATCAAAACCCAATTGAAAAGAACATGAGTAAAAGACAACTCGTGGGACTGATTTGAGATTTGGCTACCAATATCCCCAAATTAAAGAACCCCGATTCCTAATTAAAATTTTCTTCCCCGAGATTGGAAATTTTTTGTTGTGGTTTGGCCAAAAACCAAGAGAAAAACAGACTCAGTAAAGGAGACATTGTTTTGGGTACTGAAGGCTCTTCGTGCTTTGCTAATTGCTTGGTTAATGAGCGATTTATATCCTTGCTAGAACATGTTGTTGCGGTACTGATGGGATTCAAGTTGTGGTGGAATGAATGGAACCAATTGATATCCTTCCAATTGGGGAAAAGGGAAGAAGGAGAGGCTAAAAGAAACCCAGATATCTTCGAGGATTTTTCTCTACGGGGGACGACGGGTTGAACTTCAATAACCCTAATTTTGTTCTAATTAAAATTTTTAATTCGAATTAGAATATTCAAAATTAAGGTTCTTCAAATTTTATTTCTTGTTGATTAGTTTTGATTCTCTTCGATTAGTTATGATTGTTATTAAGTTTTGAGTTTGAGTTTTGGTTTTGAATTTTTTTTTTGTTTAAGGTTGGAGGAAGAAGATTAAGAGGGGGGAGGGGAAGGTGAAAGGAAAAGGAGATGGAGATGGAAATTTTTTGTTTTTGGATAGGGGGTATTTTGGTCTTTTTAAGTAGGGTTTCGTCGGAGAATATAGAATATTTCGGCACCAGGGATCCGAGAGTTTCTAAAATCAAAGACGGGAATGGTAAAATTATTTTTGAAAATGCAGGGACTCGAAAAAAATGATGATCAAATACTAGGGACAAGGGATAATTTTTCCCTTTTTAATTGGCAAAAGAAACCTATAGTTTGTTCATTTAAATGTATGGAGTTCCATAGCCGTTGATAAATTACCAAAGGCGTTAAATTCAAACCCCTGGGGGAAATAGGTGACTAGTTGAATTGGATGGGGGGGATTGTCTTTTCTCTCCCACTAGGTACTGTTGCAATTTTTTTGTGTACGACTATTTTGTTTTCTCTGTGTCTCATCCCCAAAGAAAATAGTGTCATATATTAAATTTTTATATCCAATATAAAATTTTAACATTATAAATGGTTACTTTTTAAAAAATTATTCAAATAAATTATATCCATCATAAATAGATATATACAATTGGGAATAAAAAGTATAGAGAATAAAATGATAGGGAAATATTTTTTCCAAAATCCAACATTTCATTCTATCAATTGGGAATAAGAGAGCAATTAAGAGAATACTCATCTTGTGCACTGTCCAACATTTAACTTTTGGTTTTAAAAATTTTGAACTTTACCGTACTTTTTTTGGTCATGACTTTACCCTTACTTATCATTTTCTTTCATTCATTAAAAAAAATGAAATCTTGCCTATTATTTTCCTTCAATGAATAGAAATTTACTTCCTTTTAATCTAATTTTCTTCCCTCTTAGTTTTACCCCAAAAAAAAAAGGGAAACAAAAGTTTGTGGTCGACTGGTCGTGTACTACTTAGTACTTACCGTCCACTCCTTTGTAATGATAAATAGATATTGAGCCTTTTAAACTGTTCAAGCGAAAAGAATATGGATAATACATAAATAATGATATCAACCTACAAAGAAAATTGTTTTAATTTTGCTACTATTTAAATATCTTAGTGATTCAAAATTAGGTCAACTTAATGAATACTATATAATTCAAAAATATATAAATAATTCTTCTATATAGAATGTTTGGCCATAAAGAGGAATTCTCTAGCAATTTCTCATCATCGATTGGAATTACGACGATGCCCCTGCTTTAGAACGGATGAACAAGGGAGGATATTTAATTATTTATGTCTTCAGTTTTCAATAGCTTACTTCACCTCCCCTCAACTGCTTGCAAAACTAAATGTTTTATCTTGTTAGCTATTACAGACACCAACTCTGATGGGATGTGTTAAGTTCATCTTTACACCTGGCATCACCCAAAAACGAAAATACAAGTTTCAAAAATTAGAAGATAAGAAAAGGACGTAAAATAATCATTGTTTACAAAAATGATCGGACTGTAACACAATACCAAACTTGAGTCATTTTTATGCTACATTTTTTTAGGGCAAATTACCTTCACATCCCTGAGGTTTGGTTACCCTCCTCCTAGGGTCCCTGACTTTTGGAAAAAGATTGTCCCGTCCCTAAGTTTTGATGATAATAGACTCTCGGGTCCCTGGCTGACGTCATCGGCTCTTTTTTTCATTTTTGGTCATGAAAATGACCAAAATACTCTTAAACAAAAAATAAATTTTTTTACCTTCTTCAACCTTTTACCCCCTCCTGCTCCCGCTCCCGCTCCCTCTCCCCCCCTCCCGCTCCCGTCCTCTCCCCCTCCCGCTCCCGCTCCCCCTCCCCCCCCCCCCCCTCCCCCTCCCGCTCCCCCTCCCCCCCCCCCCCACTCCTCCCGCCCGCTCCTTCCCGGCGCCCCCCCCCCCCCGCCCCCCCCCCCTCCCCCCACTCCTCCCGCCCGCTCCCTCCCGCTGCTCCCCCCCCTCCTCCCCCCCTCCCCCTCCCGCTCCCGCCCTCCTCCCCCACTCCTCCCGCCCGCTCCCTCCCGGCCCCCCTCCCCCTCCCCCTCCCGCTCCCGCTCCCCCTCCTCCCCCTCCCGCTCCCGCCCGCTCCCCCACCTCCTCCCCCCCTCCCCCTCCCGCTCCCCCCTCCTCCCTCCCTCTTCGTCGTCTTTTTCTTCTTCTTCCTCTTCCTCTCACGGACCATAAATAATCTCTTCCTCTAAAAGAAGCAACTTAAAATATATAATTAGGGACAAAGTGGAGGACAGAGGATATGGTGATGACGATACCATCGTCTACGAGAATGAGAGATGGAGGACCTAGACAAGGATATGGTGATGACGATACCATCGTCTCCTCCATCAAAATCCTTATACGACATCAAAAGCATTCTCAAGGTTGGGATTAGGTCGATACAGCATTTAATGGGTTTCAAGTCGAGCTTTTTTTGGATTAATTTTTAGTTGTTAGTTGTTCTTAGTCAAAGCTTGAAGAAGGTAAATATTTTTATTTTTGCTTAAGGGTATTTTGGTCATTTCCATGACCAAAAATGAAAAAAAGAGTCGATGGCGTCAGCCAGGGACCCGAGAGTCTATTATCGTCAAAACTTAGGGACGGGACAATCTTTTTCCAAAAGTCAGGGACCCGAGAGTCTATTATCGTCAAAACTTAGGGACGGAACAATCTTTTTCCAAAAGTCAGGGACCCTAGGGGGAGGGTGACCAAACCTTAGGGATGTGAGAATAATTTGTCTTTTTTTTATAAGTTGAATATTATTACACCTCAAAACAACTACAAAATTTAATGATAAAAAATTTATGCTAAAATTTGGAAACCTAATTGGATCAATGGTCAAAACCATTGATAATCAATTATTTGGTCGGACCGATTAGTTAGTCAGATTAGATCAATCAGAACAATAAATATAGAAAAATAATTATAATAATTATAATAAAAGTGGCCAATAAAAAGGACAGTGGCATTATTATTCACATCATGTAGTTACCTGTCACTCATCATACTAATAGTGCGAAAAGGCATCATTATCGTATCATAAATTTTTTTTAAGGGAAAATCGTATCATAATCTATAGGACTAGAATGTGTGTCCTAACAATAGAGGGAATTTTCTAATCAACGTTAAGTCATATTATGCGGACCATCATTTTCGTAGCGAGAACGTCAGGCCAAGCTTCCTTTATAACTTTTTTTCTCTTTGAAAAAATGTTTTCTTTTTAACAGTCACACCAATGCCGGCGAAATGTCCAGTATAGAAATGGAATTTTCACAATATAAATATAAGTTTTTTGATTGGGACCAATTATTTGCTCATTTTTTTCCTAAGGAATTGTAATGTAACTGTATTTTCAGAATTTGAATTCATAACTTTCAATTATGTTATAATAATTCATATTCATTGATCTAAATACTCCAGAGTTACAAGTCAATTAGATTGATTTAAAGCTAATCTGATACCTCATATAAAGTAATTCATCGAAAATTAGTCCTAATTTTTTTAATAAGCAAATTTATTAAAACCATAGAAAAGAAAAAAAGAAGTACATAATGTCCAAAACCCTCAAAATGACTTCTAGCTAGCTAACTCACACGTGAGTAGTCACGAAGTTTCAAAAGATGCTAGGCGGAATAGAAAAAACACTAGTAGAACCGTCGAATCGACACTGGTGTCCATTTTGAAGTCCTCTTGCCCGGCTTCTTTGGCGTTATAATGGACTCGCCCTCCTCAACTAGATGAATTAGTCTTAGTTAAGATACCGCGTTGTGTTGATTTTTTAGAAGTACATATAACTGTATAAGAGTATTTCATAGAAGTATATATAATAAACATGTAGTATTTTAATTTGTTGATAAAATAATATTATATTTCTCAGTGACTAATAATTATACAATTACGTGAAATAAATACTATTTTTAATAATTCTACAGCAAAAAATATGATTTATCGTGAACTATATATTATCTATCTTATTCTGAATTTTTAAACTTTTTTTTTGAAAGTAAATGTTGTATTATTACTCCGGAAGTAATTACATTAAGTAGGCCAATACAAGTTTGCACAGGAAGCAAACAAGACCGGCGATTACATCCATAGCAGTGGTACTCCAAGGAAATTAGAAACCTAATACAGAGCTACTCCAATGAAAAAGCAAGCAGGCTACGCCAAGAAATTTTTTTTAATTTTTTTATGTTAATTAGGTATCAATTTAGTATATAAAGTTATTTGGGCAAATTACCCTCTAATCTCTGGTGTTTGGTTTTGGGCAAATTATCTCCTAGTCTCTGGTGTTTGGTCATCCTCCCCCTCGGGTCCCTGCATTTTAAAAATAATTTTGCCGTCCCCCGTGTTTGGTTAAACCTCCCCCTCGGGTCCCTGGCGAACGTTAGCAACTTTTTTTTTCATTTTTGGTCATGGAAATGACTATTATACCCCTCTGGTGTTCTTCTCAGGCGAACTCAACCTTCCGGTCATCTTTTTCGGCGAACTCTGGCAAACTTTTCATGCCAAAAAATTCTTAATTCCCTCCAGATAATCGATTACCGTAACACGGGGGCCTTAATTCTATCCAGAAAATTGCAAGAAAAAATGGCAGCAACAACAACCGCTTCCGCCTTCTCCACCACCTCGAGGTTGGCCCTCTTCATCTTCTTCACTTCCTTTCCGTCGAGGCACCCCCGCCAATCTCCCTCCACCGTCATTGAGTTTTCCCTCTGCCGTTGAGGCCCTCTTCTCCGCTCTGCTTTCCCTCTACCTCGCCGCTCTCGCCCAATCGCAGCATTCGTCGGGGAGATCGACCGTCGAGGTCCTCTTCACCCGTTCTCTATTTAGGTTTTTGTGAATCGAGAATTTCTTAGGAATTGGAGATTTCTTGGGATTGAATCAGAAAATGAAGAGTTTGAACGTCCGGGATCGTCGTGTCCGTTCTTTACCGCCAGAGTCTACTTCGCGCTCCTCCCCGTCGTGTTCGGGATCGTCCTTCCACCTCTTCGGATTCCTTGTCTGCATGGGGTCCACCGAGCTGGGCCCGCCACAGGAGGCGGCCTCGGCGGGGAGCGTGGGGCCCACCGCCTAGACGCGATGTTCCTAGTACCCGTAGTCGGTCTTCACGTGGTCGGTGTAGTCTTTCTCGAAGGCGTAGTCGGCCTACTAATATCTGGGTTGTTTGTTCGATCGGTATTTTTCTTGATCTTTTGTTTTTAGGTTTTTTGTTTTGTTGGCCAGAAAAATTCGCTGGAGAAGATAAAGAGTCGCAGGAGAAGATAAAGAGTCACCGGAGAAGGTTGTATTCGCCTCGAGAAGATGATCAGAGGGGTATAATAGTCATTTCTATGACCAAAAATGAAAAAAGAGCTGATGACGTCAGCCAAGGACCCGAGGGAGAGGTTTAACCAAACACGGGGGACGGCAAAATCAGTTTTTAAAATGCAGGGACCCGAGGGGGAGGATGATCAAACACCAGAGACTAGGGAGTAATTTGCCCAAGTTATTTTGAGTGATATTGTAAACTCGCTATAACATACACTTTTTTCGAGTTGGAGGCTTCTTAACATCCTATCAGAGTATGTTGGTGCAAGTGTATTTTTTTATAAGTAGACTGTGATTGCAAGTCCTATCCAATTGTAAGATTCTGGTTGATTTTATCAAGGTGAATCAAACTCGATAGAATGGCAAGTGAAAAATAAGATATTTTGGCAAAAATATAATTTAGGAAGTTGTACAAATGTAAGCTTAATTGTATTCTAACATCGATGAATGACGTTATCAATTAGAATGTGATGATATCTGGATCTTTACTATGTACAGTCAATTAATTACTAATTCATCTAAGGAGTTAACTTCTTTATTTTATAACTACTTTCCACCATATTTAGTATATAATGATAGATGTCTTAAATCTTAAAAAACTACTATAGAAGCTACCAACATAGTGACTGGTGATGTCTTAACTCTATAAAAAAACTATTGACAGAAGCTACCAACATATTAACTGGCAAGAGTTTGTTATTATTAGCTAAGGAATGCTGACATAAGGGTAATAAATTGATAGAATTTTAGGGCTTAATTAGTGACCAATGTAATTATTGGTATAAAATTTTAACTTTGTTAAAATTCAGTAAGTTATCTTCTGTAGTTTGATTTTTTTTATAAGTAAAATTTTATTAATCATAATAATATTTACATATTATTGTTAGTGTCTGTATAGAATTTTTCCATACAAGGTTGCAGTCGCATGCCTCATTCAAACCCTGTTATAAGAAAATTCAATAAAAAATGTGATAAGAAAAAGGAATATTTGTGTTTGACTTAATTTAAATTTTAATTAGTTAGTCTCATATATATTATTGAGAAGACAAAATGCAGCAAAATTTACTGCAACTTCCGGCAGAATTACCTACGCAATTTTCTTTATATACAATGGAGAAGAATTGAAAATACTTTGAGAACAGAATTAAATGCCATTTGACAATTGATTCACAAAAAGTCTTGGTGTTCACCTCAGCGGGTCAAAACAATTCCAACCCATTTAATCATAAACCATTATTGAACCGCGTTTTGATTTGATCAAGCCCGCCCGGGCCATACAACACCAAATTCTTAAAAATATCGAAACACCTACTACCCATTGATATAATTCTTCCGGAAATTATTAACATTCCTATATTTTAATATAATTTTTCTGGCAATTATTAACATTCCTATATTTTTAGGGCTCGAACTAAAAATATTGAATTAATTTATAATAACATTATTACCTATAGATTCAATCTTTACCCGTTAACTTAAGTACTTAGTACCAAATTTTCAATTTTATTGTCACCGAAATTTCTGAGAACACCTCTTTCTCTTTGGTATTGCACCTTGTGGATTCCAGCAAAGATTATTCGTTTCTTTGGTTTTATTATTTTACATAATTATTGATAGCAAGCTGCCTCACGGCAATGGAAGGGTGCCTTGTAATTAATTAATTTTTTAAAAGGTAAAATTTAGAGTTTGAATTCTGAACTTTTTAAATAATTATAATATTTTGTACCGTTGGACTACAAACTCTTATAATTAATTAATTACGAACGGGTGATAACTAGTTGTTATTAAATGCTCTTTCAAATACTATAAATCCCCCACCAAAAACTTATATCAACTCACTAATTTAACTACAAAGTCTCAAAATTTGAGCAATAACTATGCAACAGTTTTGAACTCGAGCATTAAACAATGTAAAATTTGGTAGGAAGAGTTTTGTTAACATTTAAAATCATGTTGATTCAGTTTGTTTAACTATTATATATATAATAGTTATATAATCATTTATTATCTCTACGTTTGATGAGTGTGTAAACGCTCATATTTTGTCATATGTTTTGTGCGTGTTTAGTCATGTTTTGAGTTATATTCATCATGTCATGTTAAGTCTTATGATAGATTTAGTATATTTATGTTTGGGACTGGATTTATACCCATTGTCATATTTTGTAGGAAATTGGAGCTCAATGAAGGTTGTTGGAGGGGTGATTTCGAGAGACCATATTGCAAGAGTCATAACTTTTTGCTCGAGTGTCCGATTGTATCAAATAAGATATTGTTGGAAATCTTGAAGAAAGATCTACATTTTGTCTTTTATAGTCGAAGCCAAATTCGGAGCAGAAGAGAGACAAAAATAGAAAATACAAAGATTCGATGAAGCTGTGCAGCCCAACTAGCGACGGGGAGTTAAACTAGCGGCCGCCAGTGAAGTTGGAAGGCCTCCACATCGCTAATCAACTAGCGGCCGCTAGTGAGGGGATACAGAATATTGATCGAAGACCCAACTTGCGATTGCTAATCAACTAGCGGCCACAAGTTGCCCGATGTCAGCTTATTTCGGACTTCGTATCTAGTTAGAAATTCGACTCGTTTAAGAAGTATTCGACTCTTGGCCTCTTGTTTTGGCCTTAGGACCGTAATTATATTATTACTTGGCTAGGAAGACTTCTAGTTCAGGTTAAACCTCCTCTAGGTTTTCCTATTTTCGTGTTAGACTTTTGGCTATATATAGGCCTTAGTCTCTTAGGTTTTTTGGGACGTTACTACTTGCAGAATTGAGAACAGCCTTTAGAGCTTAATAAAGGGACGACTTCAGTTAGCACGGGGAAAGGATTGGCAAAGCTTGATCATCACGACTAAGCTTTCTCTATCTCTACCTTTATGTTAATTGCTATCATGTTCTTCATTAATCTATTGTGCTTTGTTAACATGCTTAGCGAGTAGTTCTCTTGTGAGTGCGATGCCCTAATTATGTGATTACTCGTCTATGTTAGCTATGGTTTGATTATCTTTCGTAGTAGTTGTCAATTGATGATCTTAATGCTTAATCTAAATTGATCACTTAGATTATGATGTTTAGTTGATAATAATAGACCGGAAGGCATTAGAATCAACGGAAGAGTCAATTGACATGTCTTAAGGTATTAACGAGAAATCTTGATACTAAGGGATAACCCGCTAGGAGTTAACTTCATAATTGAATTTAGCTTAGTTCTTGATCTAATTAATGACCGGAAGCTTTGATTAGTAATCATGAACTACTCTAGCTTAGTTTTGTCATCCTAATGAGCGGAAGCGTTAGGGAGATGCATTAGAACACTCCGGGTACTAGTTAGAACTTCATAAAAACCATAGTCTCAACATAGATGGGTAGTCCATAAGGGTATCGTGCTCGTTTATCTCCATTGATTTACAACTCATCTTTTATTTGCGTTTCCGATCTAGTTTTATTTACTTTACAATCTTTTAATTCTCTCACTTCATATTATTATTTGCATTGATTTTGTGTTCGACCCTCAGTTCGAAACCCTACTTACTTACTATACTATTTGATTGTGCGTTTAATTGCTTATCAATTTTGCGTACATCAAATTGGCGCCGTCGACACGGAACTGAGATTTTAGGACATCAACTCAATAGCAATTGGTTTTGTGTGGCAAACTTGCTGATTTCGTGTGATTTCTTTTTCAGGATTCTCTAGTGCATGCCAAGAACCCGGAGTGAAGGACTAGACCTTGACACAGACACTGTACTTGAGGTTGACATCGGAGTACTCGAAAGGGTAATTAGGCGTGAAAAGAGGGATCAAGCGAGATCAATGGCACAAAATCAGGAAGATGGAGCTCTCCAAGCTGTAGGAGACGCGCCACGCAGAAGGACGCTACTGGAATCTTCTGTTCCCACCTGGAATGGGAATCCTAATAGTTTACAACAACCACCTGTAGGTCCCCACTCTTTCCAGATTCCAGCAGCGATTGTCGGACTACTGCAAAACTCGGTCCAATTTGGCGGCTTGCCAAGTGAAGATCCTCAAGACCATCTATCTCGATTTGAAGATATCTGCAACATCATGAAGTTCCAAAATATCAATGATGATGTCTTGAAGCTGCGCCTCTTTCACTTTTCTTTGAGAGATCGAGCTCGTGTTTGGTACAATAAGTTGAAAGGAGAGACGATTCAGAGTTGGAATGACTGGCCCATGCTTTCCTCCGGAAGTTCTTTTCTATGGCCAAGTCAGCCAAACTCTTGCAAGAAATCAACACGTTCATCCAAGGAGATGGGGAGAGCATCTATGAAGCCTGGGAACGGTTCACGGATCTCCAAAGTGCCTTCCCTCAACATGGTATAACTCAAGATAACCTCATGAAAATCTTCTACAACGGGTTAGATGGCCCATCCCGTGATCATATTGATGCCTCCTCTCAAGGGGTGTTCTTGAGGAAGACTGCTGATGAAGCTGCTCGCTTAATGGAGGAAATGGCTGAACTCAATGGTATGTGGCCAAAAGAACGTGCTAGGCAACCACATAAGGAAGCAGCCCGAGGTGTACTCGAAGTAAATGCCAACATGAAGCTCGAAGCTCAAATAGAAGTACTTACCAAAAGACTTGACAAGTTGACCAAGGACAAGGAACAGGCAGCTGTGGTGCAAGATACTTGTCAGCTTTGCAAAGGGGCATATCCCACAACTGACTGTCCAATGTTGGAAGAGATCCAGGCCATTGCTGATAGAACACCACCAGGAATGGGCTACTCACAACAAGCTAATGCTCATTCAAATTTCTCTCGATTTGGTCAGCAAGCACACAACACTAGTGCCCAGCAAGACTCCAGGAAACCATATTTGGGCGAGCAAGTCAAGGAAATGGGTGACAAGATCGATAAGTTAGTGGGGGTAGTCCAGCAGTCCATCCAACAACAAAGTATAACTGTGCAGTGGCTGGATCGTTGTGAAGCACGTCAGCAAGAGTTTGAGACATACCTAAAGGGGCAATCCACGCAACTCAAGAAGATGGAGATCGAACTCAAAAATTTGGCTGCAGCAAACACTCAAAGGGAAATAGGTGCTCTACCCAGCAACACCGAGTCGAACCCGCGAGGACAGGTGATGGCCATCACAGTGAGGAGTGTGGATGAGGATGATGAACCATATATTCCTCCACCGCCTTATGTCCCTCCACCTCCATTCCCGCAAAGACTCCGGAGAAAGCCACCACTTGAGAACAAATCCTCTTCAAAAGAATATGCTGAACAGATCAAGCCAGCTATAGAGGAGGAGGTAGTTACTGAAAAGAAGGAACTACCAGTTTATATCAGTTAACAAGAGGATTCTTATGTTCCTCCACCATCACCTCAACAAGTCAAGAAAGTAGTAGTGATCGATGAGAAGGCCCTTGAATTCATAGAGACAATGGAAGAAATTCAAAGCCATGTCTCTTTCTTGGAGATGTTAGATCAAAGGCCACAATATGCTGAGTTTTTGAAGGAGATCATCGCGAGGAAGAAGAGGCAGAATGATGGCAAGATGACCCTTTGATAGAAAATGACATACCGCCAAAACTAAAAGATCCAGGGAGTTTTACTATTCCTTGCAATATTGATGGTATTCAATTTCCGCATTGCTTATGTGATTTAGGTGCTAATGTTAATCTCATGCCTCTTACTATTTTTAGAAAACTTGGACTTGGAGGCCTCAAGCCAAAGGAGATGTACCTTCAACTAGCCGATCAATCAGTCAAGAAATCACATGGAATCGTGGAGGATGTGATAATCAAAGTCGACAAGTCTCTCGTACCTATAGATTTTGTGGTGCTGGACTGTGCTACCAATGAAAGTTACCCATTGATTCTGGGACGTCCATTCCTCAATACTTATCATGAAATGGTGGACGTTCATAAGGGCAAGCTACTTCTCCGCATAGGCCCAGATGAAATAGAGTTCCAAGTAACCAATAAGCGCCTCCATCCACCATAGTACCACAGGGAGTAACAAAGTCAAGCTAACGACTCTAAATTAGCACGTTTAGTATTTTATCTTTCTTTATGTTTGTATTTGCTTCAGTATTGTTATTTTGATTCAGTATTTTAATGGTCTTAGCAGGAGGTTTCGGACAGAGACAAATTGAGCTGCAGCAGAATTTTCCAGTGCATACACAAACTTTGTTGCGCAAAAAGACAATTAGAGCGAAACACCACGAACCTTCCCCACCGCCTCCTATCAATTGACAGGGCAGTACCAGTCCTTTCCTCTGTTCCTTTATGTTATGTGTCTGTTTTATGCTTCGTGATATTCTTGTTCGTGTGCGTGATGTTATTGGTGTCTTGGCCTTACATTGAGGACAATGTGTTCAATAAGTGTGGGGGGGTCAACGTGCGGTTTCATTTTGGTTTGGCATATGTGATCGAGTCTAGACCTGGATTTAGGATTGTGTTTGTGATTGAAGTGGTGTATTTAAAGCAAATGATGAATTCCCCCTTGAATTTTTGAACTTTTGTTAGAAGTTAAACCTCATACCTTGTTAGGAATCAAGTTTGAGTACGATGAGTAGAGACGTGTAGGAACAACACCCTTGGTTGTTTAGGTTAGTGGTTGCACTTGGTAGATTATACTAGCGGCATTGATGAGTGACCTTGTGAGATTTTAGAGCCGAAGGAGGAGACAACCGTCTCTGTATAGCATGAGGTGCCTACATTGCTCCGGTCATCGGGTTTCATGCCATCACTTGGTACCGTTTTGGTGGTGTGGGTGTAAGTGACAGGACGGGGGCCATCTTTGATATTGAGCCTAGAGCCTTAGAGCCGAAAACCCTTTATATCCTTTGTTTAAACCCGTTGAGCTTGAACTTTTTCTTTGAAATATTATATGTAAGCCAATATGTAAGCCCTATATCCACAATCTTACCCACCTTTGATCACTTTGGTTCGAGGATGCATTAGGTCTTAATCTTTGGGGTATAATTGTAAGGGTTCATTTGATAGAATAGCTCGGGAATAAACAATGGGGGTAATGGGTAGAATTGAGGCCGACAAAGAAGCCGAGACCAGTTGCCTTTGATGTGCAATGTGATGAATTTTATGTGATTGAGGAAGGTTGTGAAAAGTGAAAAGAAAAAAAGAAGAAAAAGGAAAAAAGAAAGAAAGAAAAAAATGAGAAGTGAAGGAAAAGAAGAAGAAAAAGTGAAAAAGTGATGAAAAGGGAATGTGAAAGTTGGAAATGGAACAAATGTTTAATGATGGAAAGTGGAAAGTTTGGAAAGAGGTTGGAAAGTGAATAAATGGCACGGCTCGAGCTGAGTGGTCAATAAGATTTGGGTGTAATCTTGGGATGATTGCATATTAGATAAAGTGTGAGGTATTTAGAGTAGACGAGAGCTAGAACATTTTTGTGAGCTCCTCGGCCGGGTGGTTTAGCTACCTCCCACATATATTATCCTCACCTGACCTTAACCCCATTACAACCCAATGAAAAGTCTCTTTGATCATGAGCCCCACATTTATCGAGGCACCACTGAGTGAGACGTATGAAACTTTGAGATCCGGGACGTGTACGCGAGTGATAGGTAGTTGACTACTCATATATGTGAGCTTAAATTTCTGAACCTCTGAGTGGTCAACCTTCTAGTGTAATCTACTAAGTGCGAAAACTGGGTTAAACCATCAAGGATGCGGTGTCTACACGTTCTTACTCTTTGTGCTCAGGTAAGTGAACTACTTGGTTGTGGGTTAGTATTTTAATAAGAGTTTGAAAGTTTGGGTGTGTGTCTGATGCGCCTTACTTGAGGACAAGCAAGGAAATAAGTGTGGGGGTGTGATGAGTGTGTAAACGCTCATATTTTGTCATATGTTTCGTGCGTGTTTAGTCATATTTTGAGTTATATTCATCATGTCATATTAAGTCTTATGATAGATTTAGTATATTTATGTTTGGGAATGGATTTCTCCCCATTGTCATATTTTGTAGGAAATTGGAGCTCAATGAAGGTTGTTGGAGGGGTGATTTCGAGAGACCATATTGCAAGAGTCATAACTTTTCGCTCGAGTGTCCGATTGTATCAAATAAGATACCGTTGGAAAGCTTGAAGAAAGATATACATTTTGTCTTTTATAGTTGAATCCAAATTCGGAGAAGAAGAGGGACAAAAATAGAAAATACAAAGATTTGATGAAGCTGCGCAGCCCAACTAGCGACGGGGAGTTAAACTAGCGGCCGCTTGTGAAGTTGGAAGGCCTCCCCATCGCTAATCAACTAGCGGCCACTAGTGAGGGGATACAGAATATTGATCGAAGACCCAACTTGCGTTTGCTAATCAACTAGCGGCCGCAAGTTGCCCGATGTCAGCTTATTTCGGACTTCGTATCTAGTTAGAAATTCGACTCGTTTAAGAAGTATTCGACTCTTGGCCTCTTGTTTTGGCCTTAGGACCGTAATTATATTATTACTTGGCTAGCAAGACTTCTAGTTCAGGTTAAACCTCCTCTAGGTTTTCCTATTTTCGTGTTAGACTTTTGGCTATATATAGGCCTTAGTCTCTTAGGTTTTTTGGGACGTTACTACTTGCAGAATTGAGAACAGCCTTTAGAGCTTAATAAAGGGACGACTTCAGTTAGCACGGGGAAAGGATTGGCAAAGCTTGATCATCACGACTAAGCTTTCTCTATCTCTACCTTTATGTTAATTGCTATCATGTTCTTCATTAATCTATTGTGCTTTGTTAACATGCTTAGCGAGTAGTTCTCTTGTGAGTGCGATGCCCTAATTATGTGATTACTCGTCTATGTTAGCTATGGTTTGATTATCTTTCGTAGTAGTTGTCAATTGATGATCTTAATGCTTAATCTAAATTGATCACTTAGATTATGATGTTTAGTTGATAATAATAGACCGGAATGCATTAGAATCAACGGAAGAGTCAATTGACATGTCTTAAGGTATTAACGAGGAATCTTGATACTAAGGGATAACCCGCTAGGAGTTAACTTCATAATTGAGTTTAGCTTAGTTCTTGGTCTAATTAATGAGCGGAAGCGTTGATTAGTAATCATGAACTACTCTAGCTTAGTTTTGTCATCCTAATGAGTGGAAGCGTTAGGGAGATGCATTAGAACACTCCGGGTACTAGTTAGAACTTCATAAAAACCATAGTCTCAACATAGATGGGTAGTCCATAAGGGTATCGTGCTCGTTTATCTCCATTGATTTACAACTCATCTTTTATTTGCGTTTCCGATCTAGTTTTATTTACTTTACAATCTTTTAATTCTCTCGCTTTATATTATTATTTGCATTAATTTTGTGTTCAACCCTCAGTTCGAAACCCTACTTACTCACTATACTATTTGATTGTGCGTTTAATTGCTTATCAATTTTGCGTACATCAACGTTATATAACTGCTCGCTTGTAATACTAGTTTATAATAAGCAAAATATAAACTAAGTTATTACCTAATAATTCTAACATAGATGGAATTGATTTTTACCTCTAGCTCGCGTGCCCGCGCCGGAGATATGGGTGGAAAGGGACCAAGTCAACCTCCTCAGCCAGGTTAAAGCCACGTATAATTTCCCCCCAAGGGCATAACAAAATATACAATAGATTCTTGACAAAAAAAAATCTTGACCAAAAAAATAAAAAATAGATAAGGGCAATTCCGGAACTTCAAACAACCAACTCATTCCCTTCAAAATAAAGACACCCCTCCCCTCCCCTTCCCCCTTAAGAGAAACAAAGAAGAGAAAACCACGCTCGAAGCTTTTCAAAGAGAAACAGAAAAATACAGAGAGAAAGAAGAAGAAGAAGAAGAAATAGAAATTAAGGAAATGGGAGAAGAGGCCGTTGTACTATGGATAGACGAAGACGATGAGTTGGGAATAAGAAGCTCCAGATTATACTGTAGGATTTGCCACGAAGCGGAGCTGGAGAGCTCCAACACCCTCGAAGCTCCTTGCGCGTGCTCCGGAACGGTCAAGGTATGTACGTATGGGATAATTAATAAAATTGTTCAGAACCCATTAATTAATTAATATTAGTTAACCGGGTTAGTTTTATGTTTTCTGGGTTCTATTAATTTGGAAAACTTACGGGGTGTGTTCCAATTCCAGTTTGCTCATAGGGATTGCATACAGAGGTGGTGTAACGAGAAGGGCAACATCACTTGCGAAATTTGCCTCCAGGTTCATTTCCTTTTTTCCCATTCTGTCCTAATTCTATTTTTGTTGTCCCATCACTTTTTTTTTTAAAGATAGAATTTGTATTACTCCTAAAAATTAGATTATACCATGAATACCAGATATACATATCACTTGTCCGATCACTTGTTTTCCAAGTTTATGGTTAATTGCTTGGAGATAAGCTTACTTTGAACCGCAGCCAAGAAGCTTTTGCCTTTTTATTTTATTTTATGAAGCTATTAATCTATATTCGAACCGAAGGTGAAACTCGACTGTTCTTTCTAATTGAATGATCCTGTATACGTTGCGTTGCGCCTAGAAAGTACTACTTAGCTTAATTATAAATGTCTAAGTGCTGGTTTTAATTTTCATTTGAAAGAATAAGATGAAATAGTGGTTTTCTGTTCAAGCCTATCCATCCATTCAGGGAGCTCCTAATTTTGGCAAAAGAAAATGTAACAACTGTCGCTGTTTGGTTTGGATGTCATTATTTTTATTATTTGTTTTATGTTCTTCAAATATGAGTCGTGTAAAACTGAAACTTCATTAGAAGCTATTTTAAAAGTCTTTCTTTACTTCACTTCAAGCAACGTCGGTTTTTATTTAATTTCCAAGTCCCAACTTATTTATACTCCAATTTTTTTAACATTTTTTTGTTATAGTCTCATGTTTAGGTGGTAAAGTAAAAGAGAGCGATCCCGATGATTTTTTTAAGTTTAGGGAGTTAAGTTAATTTTCTTTTGCAGTTTTTAATGAACTCACTTTTACAAGTAGGGCCTTGTTTAAAAGAAAACTCCAACAAAAAGTTGGGAGCTTTTATAACGGTCAGATTTTTAACTTTAAAGGGATATTGTTTTCGTAGCCCGTGAAATAAGGAAAATGTCCCGGAGATGTGAAATTCTGACATCGGAACGTTAAACGAATTTTGGTCGACAACCGGTGTCCTCTCCTTTTCACCAAAAAAAATCGGTGTATCCTCTGCGGTTATACGTATATACGTAGATCAAGAAATATTTTTTTGTATTTTTCGTTTTTTTATCCGATTATATGTTTATAATTAGATGACACAAAAGGAATAATTTTTTCGTGTTTTGGCAGACAAAGTACTAATCTAATTGCGAAATTGTGGTCCTCGCAGAGATACGAACCGGGCTACACAGCAACTTCAAAGAAGGCCAAGCTTTTCGACTCGATGACCGTAGGGTACTTTTCCAAGACTCATGATTTCATCCTAGTACTTACTATTTGTTGCACTTGCCTCGTTTTATTTAGTTTTGTGGTAACACTCAAAAAGCTCTTAATTTTAATATCAAAGTATTAAATAAGAGACCAAATTATGGTTTCATAGATATGAAGCATCGAAATAACCGATTGTTAATAAAATATTGCAGCCTAAATTAAATAAATAATAGGGTCATAAAGGCAGAAAACTTTGGATAAGGAAATGAACTTGGGAAGACACCTGTACCGGGTTAGTGCATAAGCGTCATATTGGTCGCTTTTGCATGTAATTTAGCGTTTTGAGACTAAATTCTGCCCTTTGAAACCCCAATAAAAATAGTCATTAGTCTTCAAATGGGAACATGGGGGTCCACTGATTTATTCGCATTATTTAAAGTCACCTTTGACCTCACATACATACTCATGCACCAGTTTCTTTATATCACTTAGTGATTGGCTAATCTAAAATTCAGATGGATTAAAATTTTTGAAAAATAAAAATAAATATTTAACAATATTGCGTTTTAAATAATCCGAAGTCAATATTTTTTGTTAAGATATATATACTGGTTTCATTGTTCTACTATATATAAATATATACATACAAGCAAGTACACATACATAATAATAATAATAATAATATTATTATTATTATTATTATTATTATTATTATTATTATTATTATTATTCACATGGAGAACCATCGCAATCAACTACATTATTAGTATTAACTATATTGATTTAATTTATTACCTCATTTTATTTTCTTATTTGGGGTCGATCAATCAATATTATTAACGCAATTCGCCGACTGCTACGGCTTGTTTAGTAATATTTATTTATTTATTCATTACGAGTTAAAGGTTCGAATATTGATTATAATTGCAGTGAGAGTTGGGGGGAGATAGAAAGGGAAGAAAATGAGACGGAGGAGGAACAAGCGGTCGTCTCGGAGTGCACGGCTGCCGCCGATAGAAACGCCTCCTTCTGCCGGTCGCTGGCTTTTATAGTAAGTTCTTTGCACGTGCCCACATCGTGCTAAGTAATCTTATAAAACAATCAACATTTAGATTAACTAGTGAAAAAATTATTTTATCTTAATCAGGTCTCAAATTCGAGTCATTAACAATACAACAATGTTAAATACTAATTAAAAATAAGTCACCTTTTAAAGATTCTACTTTATTTTAAAGATCATACTTTATTTTTTTTGTAAGTGTCTATATGAAGTAATTGGAACGATCATCTTATCTAGAATTATGTGTTGTTCTAAACCGAGTAGGATCTCTAATCGGATAATTACAGTCTAGTCACCTTAGAAAGCGACTCGACATATGAGTAGTTGCTTAAGATATTATTCACAATGGACAATTTAGATAAAGTAAGTGGTGATCATCAAGTAAAAGGTTGTCTACATTTATTATTTTTATACGATAAGGTCAATGTCAAGTGGCCTAATTCTGTCGATCGACCTCCCTCGCAGTTAACTTTCGTGCTACTTTTGAGAGACCTGTTTGCCACTTGTTCCGGTGGACACGGAGATTACCCTTTCCCCCTTCTCATTGTAAGTGCCTTTTCACCCAGAACTGGGCAAAATAATTACCGCCATCTCAAAGTACTCATATTTCTGTTCCACATTGATCTTGAAGGTACTCGTTTTCAGAGGTAGTGGGATTCTTCTTCCAATGTACATAGTTATTCAGACCATCTCAGCAATTCGGAAAAACATTCGTGAATACAACCAGGCAAGTTAGTTATGTCAGACCAAAGATTCAATTATCAACAGCAATAGTTTATGACAGTAGTTCTAACTAATTAGATAATGTCATGCAGAATTCGAGCCGCGTAAACGAAGCATCTGCAGCGGAGGGAAACCGCGAAGAGCAGCTGCATTTGGTTTAGCTTAGAGTTCAGACATGTACAGACACACCGATTCATTGGAGCATTCTATCAATGCTTTAAGCATGTACTTCCCTATTCATGGGTACATATAAAAGAAAAAGTAATTATGAAGATTGAGGTTGAAGTAATCTAGAGTTTACACTAACTACTTTAGTTTAGGTGAAAGCTCACCAACCACATAACTACCGCAGCAAACACTACCAGACAGTAGGAGAACAACTACTACCAATTATAAGCTCACTTTCAAAACAAGTCAAGCAATAAAGTCAGCAGCAAGTTTCTTGCATGACATGATAAGAGATGTCCCAAGTCAAATTTTTAGACAAACAACCCACCATTTTGGCACACCAACCACATCGAATGCTAGGCCGAAACATTACTATACTGAACAAATCTGGGTCATGACAAAGTCATGTGATTTCCCAGAATCGCTAGTCTAAGAGTAATTTGTCAGAGCCGATAATAGTATGTATAGATTTAGCTGAAATTTATGCTTCCCTAGCTAAACTGTACAGACCACTTTCGACCAAAAAAACTGTATGGTCACTCAGTCGGGAACAAAATTACCTGCATTATGGATGGCACTTGGCACTTCAAGCTTGCACCAGTGCCCTAGCTCTATGCTGAAGTTCTACCAATGACTTTATACTGGAATTCCCAGACGAAGTGCCACAACCATTGTCTGTAGCAACTTGGATCAAATTCCTAACAATATCAGCAAAATTGTTGCTACTTCTTTGACTGGCAAATACTTTTTCAGATCCTTTCCGGTGTTTTCCGTAGAAAGCTTCAAAGTCGCCCGACTTATCAGCTGCTCGTTGAAGTAGAGAATTAGGAAGTCCTGGAATAATTGGATAAAAATAAGTGATTAGCAAGCAGATCGGCTAACGGTTAACACTACCACCAAAAGCTATTCAGATACATTGTTGCCAGCAACCAGGTTCACATATGCTGCTATCTAATAATTATTCGAGTCGATACTTTCGCAAAGTTCATGAAATCTTCTTATCATTCACTACCGACTGGAACAATTCTGGAGAGGGATCTAAGCATCAATGGGAACTTCAAAAAAAAAACAGTTGAGCAGAATAAAAGATTACCAGCCAGTCTAGCAACATTGACACCATAACTTTTGGGGCATGCACCAGGTGTTAACCTATAGAGAAATGTGACTTCCTCAATCCCCCCATCTTCATTTTCAACTTGACATCCCATGTGGCAGAGTGAGACCTGCAGTGAGATGGAAGACAAGATAAAAAGGAATGGCCTATTAGAAGTTCATCGAATGAAGCAATTGCAATGACTATCCTATCTTATACTGATACTGGTAATATCTAAACATTGATGACTTCAACCATGGAGACATTATGAATAAACAAGTCATGATAAGGCAGTGAACCACCTTTGGGTCTTTCTCATAGTGAACTGCTAATCGATGATAGTGAGTTGAAAACATTCCTCGGCAATGCACTCTGTGTACAAAATGCTCAAGAACAGACTCCCTGGTCATGTGAATCAGAAGCGGAAATGACTTAGCTGAAACTACTGGAGAAATTTCGAGAAAGCATAAAATTTTAAGAAGTCAATGCAACTATCCCGATCCTGAGACCTACGCTATTGCTTGTCCATCTGATGTTGATGTGCCTCGCCCAAGTTCATCCAGAGCCACCAATGAGTTACGAGTTGCCGACGACTACAACATAAGACATTTATAAAGGTATTACAAAATTTGTGTTTTAACTGGAAAATGTTATTACTATTTTCTAATTATCATCATGCAAATTGCATTTGGATGGAGGCCAGCAAAGTAAGTTGAGCAGGCACAAGAGCATCTACCTACCATAAGTTAGATTACATTCATTGGAGGCTTCTACACTTACACAAGGAACTACTACTTTAAAGGTCACAAGAAGGCATAATACTCACCAGCATCAGTGCAGTTTCTGAAAGTTCAGTTAAGAAGGTACTTTGACCAGTCACGATATGATCCTTTGCACCCATTCGCACAAAGATACGATCGACAGGTGATAACACAAAACTCTCTGCGGGAACATCAGCTCCAATCTGTTGAAAAATATAGGTGAACAAATGGGAGTCCTACAAGCAAAGGACTGATAGATACTAAAACTTACCTGAGCTAGAATCGCAGTCAAACAAACTTGGCGCAGAAGAGTTGATTTTCCACCCATGTTTGGACCGGTTAGAAGTATGAAGTTGGAACAATCAGACCCCCCAATGCTGACATCATTAGGAACAAATGAACCTTTGCCTAATGAATCACTCCGGAGAACAGGGTGTCCCAAACTTTTTGCAGAAAAGCAAGGTACTTCACTTGGCAATGAACTTAAGATAGTTGGACGGCAAGCTGGTCCTTCATAAAACTCGCTCGCTATTGATAAACTGATCAAAACATCCAACTCTGCAACAAAAATCAAGTGTAAACAAACTAAGTATGACATGAACTTGAGTGAAGTTACTGCTCCTTTCGAAAAAAAAGTCGTTACTGCATTTAATCTTGTAGTGGGGATGAGAGTGTGAAATACATGTGGGACTAGGGGGAAAGAGTGAGAGGTTAGTAATTTCATATATATGTTTGCATTGTGAGAGCAAAGCAAGAGAAAAAGAGAGCCCATGCAAACATCCCATTCATTTGGATCAAGAGAGATATTGCAACCTGCAGGTATCAACAAATCTACTATTCAAGCATTCAGTCGATGGATATTAACCTGCAGTTACAGATACCAATTGTCTCCACTTCTCATGATATTCACTGAACTGCCCAATCAATCGCTGCAAGATGCTCTTCAAGGCTGATTCTTTTTCTGATTCAGCTAGAGATAGCTCTCTTAGGAACTTCTTAATATCTGGATTCCAATATCTATAGAAACCCTGAAAGTGCCAGCAGAAGGAAGCAACTTGAGATGTAATAATTGTAAGGCCATTTCTCAAGCAAACACAAAGTGCCCATGAGACCCGGAAGAGGAATGAACATGAACTCGTTTTAAAGTCTGCACACAACCAATTTGTTTTTTTCTTCTGATATTTGAAATACTTCTTGTTCTGAATTTTTTTGTCTAATATGAAGTCAAATAAAATCAATACATGAAACTTTAAATAACTATCACGTTTGAACTAAAATATTTAAAAAATCCGAAATAGTTTAAGTTTGTAATGTGTGGTGCAAATCGATCTCATATTACATTATATGTTCCCAATCAGTTTGTATCAACTGCCATCAAGTGATCTTAGCAATTATTTATATGTTCCAAATAAAATATAGCAAAAATAAAATATAAGAAAAATCTGAAACACTTCTGCGTTTCAAACCTTAGAATAACGGAGACTGAGAATTTATTAATCGTAGTGATTTATTGATTGATAGAGGCACAAATTTTACACCAGCATAAGAAGTTGATGATGGAACATGCAAACCTGAAGGCACTAACTCATACAGTAAGCAAAAAAGAAAGGAGATCTGAAGACATTACCAAATAGTCATATCAAGAACTCATCAGTGAGCAACAAAAAGGAGACCACA
The DNA here is from genome assembly GCA_963995505.1 of Hypericum androsaemum. Classification (NCBI taxonomy): domain Eukaryota; kingdom Viridiplantae; phylum Streptophyta; class Magnoliopsida; order Malpighiales; family Hypericaceae; genus Hypericum; species Hypericum androsaemum. The sequence goes on along the minus strand of OZ023185.1, from coordinate 6,041,328 downwards.
GAATCCGACTAACTCTTGAATTTACTTACTTTTTTGGATGATTGCAACTCATAATCTTGAGGAATGCTCCCACGCAAGTGCTCAGGGATTTCTAGCAAGTAGGTATCTTTTCCGATTGTAACATAGCTAATCTGTAATAGATCAAGTTAAAATGGGAATGGTCAAGAAACAGTTCAGATCAAGAAGTAACAAACAAAAAGATCCTTGACAATTTCTTACCGAAGAATCCCCAAGTAGCCTTTGCTGTTCCTTAATATGTTTCAGCAAATTATACTCTATCTCCTTAACCTTTTGACAAGCAGAATCATATTCCTTGTCGCCGCCTTTATGTGGTACTATTCGTCCAGTCTCATTTGCTTCAACCCAATCAAATGCACCTTTAAAATGATTTATTATGGAGTGGATATCTGGTCGACCAAAACCTGTGTCCAAAGCATTGTAAATAAGAAACCAAAAGCATTCTCCATACATTGGAACAGAGAATTTGAGAATGAGTAGTTTACCTGGAGTTAGTAAGTGATGTAGGAGTTCAGAATCTACATTTTCCATTATTAGACTAAGTGAAGAGCATGCTTGGTCCATCAATTCACAGCCACGTAAACCTGTTATGAACTCCTTGAGTTGCTTCTTTGCTGCATCTTCATATAAAATGACTTTGTTTGCGTTTCTTCCATTAGCTTCACTGAAGTCAGTTGAATGAAGCATACGGGCTTAATAATGATTAATTTATTGTTGACAAAGCCAGAAAAAGGTGGTGCATGCTCGTGCATCTTCTCAGATTTACCTGCTAGCAAATATTCGTGCAAGCAGTCGCTCCATGTCTGGAAGTCCGGAGACCAATTTCCGAAATTCAAGAGCAGCAGACTGACTTGTACCCTGGAGAAAAGACAAGACTATCAGAAAGAAAGCATGAAAAATAAGAATGAAAAATGCACAACATGCCAAAAGGTTAGCAACTAAAGGGTGCTGAATCAGAAACTTACCCTTAACCCCGCTATAGCATCTTGGCGATTGATGATAGATTTCGCATGATAAAGAGGTCTTGCCAGCCATGTTTTGAGCATTCTCTTTCCACATGCTGTTGCGCAATGATTCAATTGTGCATATAGTGTCCTTCATAAGCAGATTTAACATAAGAAAAGAAAAAAAATCAACGGATTTGACTTACTTACAACCATATATTTTTAGATGTATCACGTACCCAGAAGAGCCTCCATTTCTGCTGTTCTCAAAAACCTCAAGGTTCTCAAGAGCAGCAGCATCAAGGATCATGTATGGTTTCTGAGAAACTTCTCGAAGATCGCAGAGAGGAAGTAGCTCAAACTTTGCAAATCTAAGCAACGTCTCATCAAGGAAAGCCTGCTTAAGGTAATAGAGAGAACCTCCTAGAGCAGAAAGAGCAAGGCTACCATCTTCACCTTTGTCGTGCAACTCCAACAAAAGATCTGGCAAGCAGACTGCTCTGCTTTCTTCGACAGGACCAATTACATCTGAATCTGCTTGCTTACTCGTAAGCTTGTAAAATGTTTTGAGTTCACAAACTGTTTTCTCAGCATCCCAAAATTCAATATGGGGGATTAATTCGTTGACCAAGGGATTCCTTGCGTGCCTCAGCAATGCTCTCTCAATTTCAGCACTAAGTATCTGAGCAGGTTTTATAATTTCTACTGGCCTTAGCTCAGATAACAGGCAGCACAAAGAGCTACATTCCGCATCATCTTCAAACTAGAAAAGGCAGAAAGTGCACGAAATTAGTAATAGTGGAGTTAAAAGAGTCTTAGAAGCATATATGGATGATTTAATAAACCGACTATGTCAAGCAAATGACAAAATCAGCAACAGGACCAATAGTCTACCAGCTCCTTGCATGCTGGACCTTATCAAAACTTGAGTAATAGTTTTTCTGTAAAGGTGATGAGATTTTGACAGATAAGATCTAATAATACACAGTGCTAATGCTGATGAAAAAATTACTCGTTTTGGTGATGTCAAAGCAAAGCAGGTAGGTAGCTACATCATGCCTAAATATAACAAGTCAAAATTAAAGGTGTTGCAAAAAAAAAGGTAGACAAGCAATCAAATACGGAAAATAAGTGCACCTGTCCAAGAATAACTCTGCTAGTAGCAACATCTACTAGACACACACCGATGGATCGCCTAAAATTTTGGTCTTCTAAACTGGAAAAGCTTTCAGCAACTGCCATAAGATAAGATGCATCCGGATTTGTTGATTGCAATTCTCCCTCGGTTAAAGTTCCCTTTGTGATAACAGCACATATTTCACGTTTCACAACCTGAAAAAGAAAGAAGATTATCAAACCACTTTTAAGAACTCACGTGACTATAGAATCATAATTTCCATTTGAACAGATGTGAACGCCAGAACAGTGACAATTCAATAGCTAGCAACTAGTACCAGAAGCCTATAACAATAATAGACCAGCTGCCTCTCAAGAATCTTAAAAATTCTTTGGTTCAGTCCTCAAAAGAAAAGAAAAGCAAGAAGCTCTACATGCTATATTAGACAACTTTGAATAAGTTCATTTGTCTGAGAATATGTCAACTCTGAGCTGTTCCTTTCTTGTATGTCTGAAGTCCCCAAATGTGTTCCTAATTCTGAGAAGCAGTCACATCAGTGTTCAGTGATCCATCACCACATTTAATGGGAGCTTTGTTCTGCTTATAGTCGGCTCTAATGCTTGAGGCAACCAAGCCAAGGTCTTATACTCATTCTTTTCTCTGTGAAGGTAAGATATGAAAATCTCAACCAGACAGTGCATAAACAGGGGTGGTACACATTCTAAAGCTGGAAAAAATATTCAGAAATCTTATGCAATATAAACCAACCTTGTCTTTAGAGCCTTTTTCTCTACGACGTCTCTCCAATTGTTCAGGTGTTTCTGTTTGCTCAACAACAAGAACTCGATAACCCTGCTCTGGCAAGAAAGCTCAGGTAAAACTTACTATTCAAGAACAGAAGGTGCTAATATCAAGGGCAAGTATTAAGCTAGGGATGCGAGTGAAATGAAGGATAGCAAACCTTTCCAGCTAATTTCTCCACATTCATCGAGAAATTCTTCTCCGGAAAACCACAATGAGGTTGTTCTCCCTATGCAATCAAGAACACCAAAATATTAACTTTTAGTAAAAGCCTCAATATAGTAAACAAGATCACCAAACCACAAGTACAAATGTTTGAACCAGCAGTTTGTGTCTTCCTTATTGCCAAATGCTTAAAGAAAGATTTCTAATCCTGGCAACTAAAAGAAATGAAATGGTTCTTTGTTTTGTGCGTAAACCAATAAAATAATGAAATACCTTCATGTACTGCAGATCTAGCTCTTTGGCTCCAATATGCGCATCCATTTCGTAAAGTTCATAAAATTTTCCCATCTGCACAAAAAATGCCCTTTTATTACAGATCAGAGAACCTGCATCTCAACGGGACTTGCACGTTTTTTGGGCATCTGATATACCTTAAAAAATAAAACCTTGTCCATATGCTTTGACTTAAACTCCCACCATTGTCTCTGCAAATAGCCACGTCTGAGACTCAAAACAAAATATTTCCAACACATCCAAATGCTCATCATTTGAGAGCTAATACCTGGCCACTGGATAAGCTCTTGATAAAATCAGGCGGCAAGTACAGAGTACGTGGGTCATAACCTTTGTCTCCAGGGCTTCGGCGTTTTCCATCCCTACGTTTCCTGTTTCAGGACTTATTCAGTAGATAATAGAAGAAAGGGCATATTCTATTAAAAAAAGAAAAAGAACTAGAGATGTGGTCACACAAATCAACACGTAGTCTTTATTTATTTATTTTTTTCTTTCTCGTAACTAGCTTTCAGTTCTCTGTTGAAATAAATAACCACCTATTTCAGTCTTCCCTTAATCACTCTAGACAGATAACTGATTAGCAGGACGTGTCAATGGTACTAACAGCGACAAACATGTCCAAGGAAACCAATCAAGTAAGTCATAAAATCAATCAAGAATACTCAGGTGCTGAAAGAGACAGTTCCTTCTAGCCACCATATTAGGAATGGCAAACAATTGCAATTCTGGTTGGCAAGTTTTGGAATTTAAATAAGACTTACGCTCCAAGAAATGGAAACTTTGCTGCTTCGCGACTGCCAAACCTTTCCGGTGCATCCTTCATCAAGGTCTTCTCCAAGCCATTACATGGCTCACTTGCAGCTAAACATGCCAAAATTTATCACAAACGATCCAGAATCAGGTACATGCATTGGTATTATTCTGGTCGTAAAATAAGTTGTATCAAGAAAAACACAATTGTGGCATAGATAGAAAGATAGTCGTTGCCCCATGCTAGTTACCGAATTGCTCTTGTAAATCCCAAGGATACCAAGCAAGCAAAAAACGAAATTAATTTGAACTGACTCATTCTTATTGTTAGAATCTCCGTATCCAACCCGAAACCTAATTTTTAACACTTATAAATAAGCCCAAGCAAGTGTGGCAATATCAACAATTATAATCTTGTGACCACAAAGTTACCACCAACCATAGTATTATGAACCAAAAGGAAAATGCATGGCAGGAAAGACATACCCAGTAGAGCATAACTTAAAACATAAGATCGCAGAAAAAGATAAAGAACAAGAACCCCATCACTGACTTTGCTTGTTCTTCAAAGGCTCGACCACTGGAGCATTGCCACCATCTTTATCAGCATCCTCGGCGCATTTGCTCTTCTTCCCCGAACTCAACGTCTTCCCTCCACCGCTGGCCTTTCTCTTCCTCGTTTCATCCTTCCTGCCCTTCTTCCCTCTCTTCCCACACTCCTCTTCCACCTCTTCGTCTTCCAATTCTAATTCCACATCCTCATCATCACTAACAACTTTCCCGACGACATTCGCACCCCAGCTCTCGTCACTCGAATCCTCACCACCACTCGAGCACTTCTCCTCCGCAGAAGCGACATCCTTCACCTCCACGTCCTCAACAACCGCTTCACTAAACCCCAAACAACCCTTCCTGAGACGCTTCAACCTCCCCGGCTTCTCCTCCACCCACTCCACCCTCTCCTTCCCCAACTCCAGCTCCTCCTCCTCCCCGTCATCGTACTCCACCAAATGACAGCCCTTGCCGGAGTCATACATCTTCACGCGCCCCTCGTACCAGGCCTTGTCCATCGGCCAGTAAACCTTAACCCTCTTTCCCACCACATCGGCCCCGAACGCGCCACCCCCAACCACGAGAAGCGACTTCTTCCGGTTGTGCGGGACCGGGGACGGGGTCACCGGGCTAGGGTTCGGGCTCGGGCTCCGCTGCTGCTTCTTAGGATTAGGGTTAGGGTTTTTGGCGCGCGTGATCGGAGACGGAGTGGGAGAGTCGGATGGCCGCTTGGTGAAGAAGGAAGTGATCTGGCGCTGCTGGTTCACCAGGGGCGACCGGCCGTTGGTGGTGATCTTATGAGGAGCGGGGCCCATTGCTCAGGCCTAAAGGGGAACGGGAACAGTGGAGGACGACGACCGGTAATTTAGGTTTTTAGTTTTTTTTTTTTTTTTGCCGCGGGAGAGGTGGTGAAAGTGGGAGGTTTTTACTAGGAATGAGGAGGAGGAGGAGGAATTAAAGGGGGAGGAAACCCTGGTGGCGGGAATTGAGGCGCCGGGAAGTGAAACTTGGCGGGAATTTTGGAGCTCCAGGAGTGAGGAGACGAAACGGCGTTTTTTGTTTTTGGTTTTCGCTACTTCTCATGTTCCGGGGACTTCAGTTTGTCAATTTTTCTGGATTTGTTTGATGTTTCATTTGTTGAGCCCATAACTTAATTTAATTTTGTTACGATTTTTTTTGTCAATATTTTGCTGCGATTTTTAATTCCCATAAAGTTCGTTTTCTTTTGAAGTTTGTGGATTCAGGAGACGAAACGGCGTTTAATGGTTTTAGCATGCAGCAATTTTGATGGTCTTCCAGTTAGTGGTGTTCTTTGTGTCCAATTCTAGACTAGTTTCGTTTTGCTTGATTTCTTTCCTAGCAGCAAGTAACATGTACAAATTTCTTTTACTTTCTTCATTTTTATTTGAACTCAAACGACTTAATCCTTTGGTTATGTCGGTAACTTCAGAGCCACAACACAAAGCTCCTTTGAATAGTCATATCGACGGAGGAAAGTCGATGAACTTAAGTGAAGGCTGCTCATATACATCTTGAACAAAAAAAAATAAACTGTCAACTTGAAGCTAAGTGTATAAGCTTTCTTACTTATCAAAAAAAAAACTGTATCAGCTTTCTTTATTCATGATTTCCTCAATAATGTCCCTACAACTGCCGAGGCTTTTAAGCAACTGAAGATTGACAGAACATGATAAAACTGTGACCAAGTTTCTCCTTTCTCAATGAGCAACATCTGGCCATTACATGGGTATGGAAAAAAGTTTTTTCATGAGCTACTACAAACTTTGTTCTTCGACGAGTTCATTGGCCAGAGAATCGTGGAGACCACATCACTGCAATAAAACCATCACGGTGATCAATCTGAGGATAGCAGAGTTCCGAAAGGAAACGGCTTCATGGTCTCATCCATATTGCAGCTTAATGTCAGTAGCGGTAGAGCATAACCGAGTAGCATTTCTACAAGGCATAAAAGGGACACAAAACATCAAGATTCCAGCCTTGCCATTGTATCCCCTGATCTATAGTGGACTAGACAGACCATTAAAGGTCAGAAACTCTAAGACGAAACTCTTACAAACTGAATCAAACCTAGATCACAACGGCCGAATCAAGGCAGCATGGCAGTCAAGGAAGGTGCAATCAATCCAATAGATAAGACGGGTCTCATGATTACCAAAGAAAAACATCACTTGATGAATACTGAAAATACTTGGATAACTATCTTGGCACAGAAAGACTTTAACTTTGACGATCAGGGATCATCATTCTCCATCAAAGGCTAAATTACGTCAACGCCTACAATTAGAGGACATAACAACATAACAGTGCACAGGCGTACCAAATAGGCGAAGGAGCAGCACCAACAAGTCTCAACTAAGCCTCGTCTACTTGGATTTCGCGCAAAGCTGCTCAGGAATCCCGACATCCTCCTCCTCGTCACCCTCGCTCGCGTCAACCTCGTTGGGAACATCATTATGGACATTATGTGCAACAATGTACTCCTTCAGTATCCGCATTATCTCATCCTTAATCGAACACAAGGCGGCAGACAACGGGACATCCTCTTCGCTGGAACCGACGCAATAGGTCCGCAACCCTAGCCTAATCAAGGCTTTAACCCGGCGAGGCCCCGATCCGGAACCAGTAACTTCTTTGGGATTAAAAGCTCCCACTGACCCTGCAATTCTGAATCCACAAGTCCGAAAATCAAAGGGGCATAATCGGAAATTTCTATTTCGGGAGACGTAAAGCCCTAACTAACAATAAACTTGATAGATGAAATGGAGAGGGAGAGGGAGAGAGAGAATACCGTGAACCGGAGAAGGCTGGAAACCTCGGCGGCGCTGGAAGGGGGGGAGAACGGAGACTTTTGGGCCTCTTTGGTTAGCAGAACCAGGAATTGTGGGCCTGGATGTTGGTTGGGCTCTGGCTTCGAGGATTTCATATTTTAAGCGCTAATTAAAATCCTCCCAGATTCGAACACATATGTCGGTATAATAATTAACTGGATACACTTTTTCTTTTTGCGGTGTAATATTTCACTATCATTTCCTGACCCCAAAAAAAATAATATATATATATATATATATCTCACTATCATTTCTTAAAATCGATTGAAAGTATATTAGAGAGAGATCAGGGACTGACTCTTGCAAACTTGCTATAGGAAAAGAGCACCAAACTGCTATACATGACTTTGCACTTCACATCAACAATCGACATTAACCAGATAGACTTGAATCTACGCATGGGTAAGAACACAGTAAAAATCAGCTGGCAACGGCAAGAGTCAGTCTGAGTACGCATGGGTTAAGAGAGACGTGTTCACTTGATTAGCAATCGAGTAAAGAGTTCTCCAGAAAAAGAAGTCCTTCAAGATTTGGGTGCCTAAAGAAGAACTTTCGCGGTCAAAGAAAGAACCATATGAGACACGACCCATAAGGAGTGATTGGCCCACGAGGTCTCCAAGTTATCATACGAAGCCTACATAAGGAGATGCCAAGAAAGCTGAACCCACACTCGGGGGACAAGTGACCGGAGTCTCATCGGCCGACTCTCACGAAGACTCAACGAAGAAGGTTGGAGCGAAAAATCAAAAAATAAAAGCAAAAGCTTAGAGACCTTCAACAACAATTATATGGTCATTCCAATGAAGAAAAAATGTCTCTTACTCGGCCACGGAAGCCTAAGATAGACCATCTTAAGAAAATCGTGGGCAACCTAGTATTTCAAGATGAAAAACCATTCATCCGAGACCTTGTCATCGTCCGAGATGAAAGAATGAAATCCACAGAGTTTAAAAGATATACAAAAGTGGCTAAGGAAGGAATTTTCGATGCTAAAAGCGCATCTTCTAGGCTTACCTTGTATGATCATTATACGAAAGAGCCGCTACTCGAGATTTCAATATGCTTATTTTGGAATCCAAGAGGGAGGCAATTCAGTTGGAGCTTGTTCAAGATGAATCAAGATAAAGTTATTGAGGTATATATAAACAAACATCTACTCGACTAATTGGCTTCAATGATGGTGTGTCCTATGATCAAATAGGTGATCATTTGCAACGGCTAGGTCTCGACCGGTTTGATGGTACATTTTTTACATATTTACGGTCTTGCCTTAGCCGGTTATTTTTTGAGTTGAGTTAATTTTTCGCGTGTTCAAGGACGGATACACATCATTGCTTTTCCTAGCGTCAAAACATTGACGTGTAGGGGGCATTGTTGGAGCAGAAAATTAATTCGCGGATTTGTTTGACTATATCTTAGTAAAATAGTTATATCTTCCTACTCGTATATCCGATTGATACAATTCTAAAATTTACAAAAAGATAAAATAAAGATCTAGAACTTTCTAGTTGGTGACTTCTCCAAATTCGGCGCAAAGGGAGCTCAGAATTGGGTCGGAAGTTTTGTAAGTAGGTTTTTTCTTATTAGGCTGCAGATCTGCTGAACCTATTTTGGTAAAAAGGCTGTATCTTTCGACTCATATATTGGATTGATATGATTCTAAAAGCCGCAGAAATAGAAGACAGAGATCTACAACTTTGCAGTTAATAATTTTTCCAAATTCAGGACAAAAAGGGACAAAAATTGAGTTACAAATTTTGGACAGTTTAGGTTTTCCTTATTAGGCCAAGGCTATGTTAAGTTTTCCTATTTGAAAACAGCTTAGGATTTTTGTATGGGGCTGGGGGTAGCTTATTCTATAGAAGGAGAGCTAGGCACAAGCATAAAGGACCCACAAACCAAACATCAAACATTCATATCATTTATCTTATGTAGCCTCTAGCTTTTATCTTTATATTTTTCCCTTCTCCTTCTCCCCCATATGTTCAATAAACTTCTTTCTCCTCCACCAATTCTTTTCTCTTCTATCTATTATAATATGTATCTTTTCTTCTCTTTCCCATATTTCTTCTATTTCTCCCTTTCGTTCGAATCACTCTTGGGACGACCACTCCAGACCCGTTCTAAAGATCATTTCTGACATTCTACCATAATTTATTTGCAACAGAAGCATAAGCTGCTCTCTACTTCAGGAAGAGAAACCATGATAAAATCAGTCCTAGCTTCTATACCAACATATGCTATATGCAATGTGTTAAATTTTCTAAAATAATTTGTAAAAAGCTTGATGGTTTGATGGCTATGTTCTGGTAGTCGGGAGATCTTAAGACTTGTAGAATTCATTGGTTGAATTGGGATAAGATCTCTAAGCCTAAGAGTATTGGTGGTTTGGAGTTTAGATGTATGAAGAGCTTTAATCAAGCTCTGCTCGCCAAGCAAGCTTAGAGATTGCTCTCCAACCCTGAATCATTGTGCTCTCATTTGCTCAAGATTATTTATTTCCCTTCTATGTCTTTCTTGCAGGCTAAGAGGGGTCACAACCCTTCCTGGACATGGAGTAGCTTGCTTGGGGGGTTGGCGACTATCAAACCACATCTGCTATGGCGAGTTACAGATGGTTCCAACATAAGGATTTGGGAGGATGAATGGCTTCAAGGTCTTCCCAATTACCACATCCAGTCCCCTAAGCCACATGACTCTGCCCAGCATTTGGTTGCAGACTTGGTTGATCAAACAAGGAACGGATGGCACACTGAGGTCCTTAATTTCCTATTCTCAGCGGACGAAATTTTTGAAATCATCAAGCTCAAACCTAGGCATGGACTAGGCAAGGATAAATTAATTTGGGTCCCTGCCAAGTCAGGCAAGTACACTGTCAAAGCAGGCTTTCATTTTCTGCAGCATAGTTTTGTTAATGTTGATGATGCTTTGAGAACTCTTTGGAACAGGGTATGGAAGCTGAACACAAATTCAAAAATCAGGGGTGTCTTATGGTGGACAGCCAATAACGCCTTGCCTACTGCCCATAACTTGTATAGAAGAATAATTTTGGATAACGAGGAGTGCAAAATTTGTCAAGAAGCTATTAAAGATGTGAAACGTGTACTGTTTCTATGCCACACGCAAGATCCACATGGTTTTCATCTTCATTAGCTCATCTTCCTCCCTTCGAAGAAACTCCTGATCTAAAAATCTGGTTTCAGAATCTCATCCTCTCCCTTGAGGGTGCAGATTGCCAAGACCTCATCCAACAGTTCGCATTTGTTTGTTGCCATATCTTGATTGCCCGCAACGAGTTCCTCTTCTAAGGCAAGCGACCAGATCCTAGAGCCACATGGAGCAATGCTTGCAGACGATGGATAGAGTTTAGCAGCCTCATACAATTTACCCCTGCAAAGCCTGCAAGTTTTATCTCTATAAGTGAGTGTTGGCGCCCTCCCAAAGCTGACACTATCAAAGTGAACGTATATGCCTCTTGGTTGCAGTCCTCTAGTGATCCAAGCCTTTCTCTTGTGTCTCGCAACCACCTTGGTCATATCTCATTCGCTAGAACTAAGCACGCAACCTTTACTTCGGTTATTGCAGCTGAGCTTGAAGCTATTTGTGAGGCTGCTTCTTATTTGAAGCAACAACATCGTCTCTCCCGGTCCTTCATTGGGTCGGACTGCAAGGTGATCGTGGATTACCTTACCAACAACTCTTCATCTATCGATTGGGACCTTGAGCTCCATGCCTTAAAAGTACAATCTATTATTTTGAGTTTACCTCTATGTAAGCTTTTGTTTGTGCCTAGAGGCACAAATCGCATGGCGGATTGGTTTGCTCGAGCTACGCTTGATTCCTTTTGTCTGGAGGATACGTTACAAAACCCTCCAAATGAGCTCTTGAAGCTTCTTTTGTATGACTTCTATATTTCCTCTTAAAAAAATCTACATACTCAATCTAAATTCTAACATAATTGAGCCAAGAAGTTACACGCAAGAGGGAATGACAATTGAAATGAGCAATCGCTATTTTTCAAAAGGAATTAAGATATCGACAACTTTCTTTGGACGAAGATATAAATAGGGATGGCAGAAATATCCAAACCCTGATGGTAGGACCCTACTCTTACCATACGGGTCTAGGGTATATTGACTTTGACTGGGTCTAGGGTAGGGTATGGGTATGAGTCCATGTTTAGAAGTAGGGTCTATGGTAGAGTATGAATCCATAGTTAGACCCTGTGGGTCGGACCATCCCCTTATATTTTTACCCTATTTTAGACTCTACCATAATTAGACCCTAGTTAGACCCTAATTATACAGTATTATAATATATAGACTATACTTTATGGTTAACTTTAATATATTTTTTATGTTATTACACAACCAGCTTAGAAGATGTCACGAATGTTGGACCACTAGAAGCAAAAATTATATTTTTTTGGGAAAAGTCCACTTAAGTACCCTGTGGTATCGCAAAAAATCAAGTCAGTACCCCTGTGGTTTAAAACGTATCAATTGAGTCAAACTTATTCCAATTAAAATCAATTAGAGGCCCGGGCAGCTGCCCGGAGCCTGCCCGTTTTGCCTGAACCTTAACCGGCCACGTGAAGCAGCCACATCAGATTTTTCTGATGACGTGGCACCCACGTGTACCCTCCACCCCTCTTCTTCTTCCTCACTCTCTTCTTCTTCCCCACTCTCTTCTTCTTCCCCTCTCTCTCTTCTTCCCCATTCCGAGGGCCCACTGGACCCGTCCGTCCACGTCGACTCTATCCTCCCCGGCTTTTCCAAGGGTCCCACTGGACCCGTCCGTCCACCTCCTCCTCCCCTGCCCCAACCGCATTCTCCTCCTCCTCGTCCTTCTCGTCGCCTCCTCTCTCCCTCCACACCGGAACCACCCACAGCTGCTTCTTCTTCTCCAAAATGTCCTTCCTCCCCCTCTTCCTCACATACGCCCCTCCTAGTGGAGCCGAGAAGGGCACCCGAGAGGAGCCATTATCCGACCTGTCGCTGCCGCTGCCGAATTTCGGGTCCATGGGCCCGGACAGAACCCCGAGCTCCAGCGGTCCCGACAGGAAGTACCCCTCCCCGTCGCATGTCGAGGACGTTGGGTTAATTTGGACGGCGTTGGATTAATTTGGATGGCGTCGGGTAGGGATTCGCTCTTCTTCTTGCTCGAGGATGGTGTCGGAGAACCGACAGCGAGAGCAACGGCAGGAGCAGGGGGAGAGCTCGCCGGAGGAATGGCGGGGGTGGCGACCATAGCTGGGGAAGGAACGGGAGTGACCACGGTGGGAGCCACAGACGGTGGGGAGCTCACTGGGGCTGTGGCCGGTGGGGAGCTGGCCGGAGTGGCAGCAGGCGGGGGAGTGGCCACCAAATTAGTCACCGTCGGTGGGTTTTTGGGACGATGATGATGATGATGATGATGATGATGATGATGATGAGAGGGGAAGGATGGGGGAGAGAGAGAGAGAGAGAGAGGCCGCCATGTCATCAGTTTTGATGATATGGCACGTTAAGTTGGCCGGGCAGGTTTCGGGCAGGTCGGGTAGGCTTCGGGCAGCTGCCCGGGCCTTTAATTGATTTTAATTGGAATAAGTTTGACTCAATTGATACGTTTTAAACCACAGGGTACTGACTTGATTTTTCGCGATACCACAGGGTACTTAAGTGGACTTTTCCCTTTTTTTGTTGAATTTTTTATGTACTTCAAACTCGAAAAGAAAAACCTTGTACTATTGAAATTAGGGCAAATTACCCTTACGTCCCTGAACTTTGGTCACCCTCCCCCTAGGGTCCCTGAATTTTGGAAAAAGATTATCCCGCCCATAAGTTTTGATGATAATAGACTATCGGGTCCCTGGAACCGGAATATTTTATATTCTTCGGCGAACCCCCACCTGAAATGACTAAAATGCCCTTCCACTTAAAAAAATAAAAAATTCTTTTCTTTCCCCCTTCTTCCTCCTAACACTTCATCTTTAACCTCTTAAACACACCAAGAACACCAACCAAGAACAAATTACTAAACCCAGAAATTAACATCCAGAAGTCAACCAAAATTCAACAAAAAATAAATTGCAAAAGTATATTTTCCTCTTCCGCTACCACCGCACCTCGTCCCCAAAAAAAACCCAGACAAAAGCGCACAAAACCCATATCCCCAACTCCACAAACAAGAAAAATGGTGGACCCAGCTGAACCCACTTCTCTAATGACTTCCGCGGCCACCGTCCCGATTCTTCTTAGTTGCCCTTTCCTCGACCGAACCCACTTCGCGTCCCTTCTCGAAGGAGGCCTCCCACCGCTTCAAGCACTTGCTAGAGAGGGCCGAGGGTTTGGCCTATACCATCATGGACGACCGCCGACATCCTCCCTGGCTTCCACCCATGGTGTCCACCTCCCCTGCATCCTCCCCGGCTTTCACCCACGGTGTCCACCTCCCCAGCGTCCTCCCCTACGGAGAGCAGAATCCCTTGCAAAACTGACTTGAGCGCCCTCACCGTTCCTACCTCCCCGGCGCCTTCACCCTCCTCTCCACCAACGTCGCCATCTCTGATGGCGACCTCACCGCCACCCTCATCCACCGCGCTGACCCCTCCCGCTGCCGCGCCTGCAGGCAGTCTGCCAGGTGCATTAGGTAAGCTTCAAGGTTCAGGAATTGTAGGGAGTCTTCCCGCTGCTGGGCCTAAAGGAAGTCTTCTAGGTGCAGTAGGTAATCTTCCATCTGTTGGAAGTCTTCCTCTTCCAAGTAAAGGTAGTCTTCCAGCTTTAGGACCATCGGGTGCAGGTGGAAGTGTTAGTGGTGGCCTTGGTGGACCTGCAGGCAGCGTTAACTGTGTAATTGCCAGGTCCGGAGGCGTTATTAGCGTAGGTTGTCAAGGAGAAATTGGGTCTAAAGGGAGTCTTCCAGGTGCAAAAGTCGGTCTTCCGGCTGCAGGTCCTAAAGGAACTTGGCTAATTAATTGGATATTATAGACAGTTGCTGTTCTTTAGTTTTTGGAGTTCCTTTTGAAATTTCTTTCATTTTTGGGTTAAAGTTGTGGTTTTGTGTAGGGTGTTCTTGAGTTTAATTTTGATTGTTGGTTGATTTTTTAGGTTGGTTATTTTGAGTTTGGTGTTTTTGAGTTCTTTTTTTGAATTCTTGATATTCAAGAGATTGAAGGATAAATGGTTTTTATTTTATTTTAGTGGGAGGGTATTTTGGTCATTTCAGGTGGGGGTTCGCCGGAGAATATGAAATATTCCGGCTCTAGGGACCCGATAGTCTATTATCATCAAAACTTAGGGACGGGATAATCTTTTTCCAAAATTCAGGGACCCTAGGGGGAGGGTGACCAAAGTTCAGGGACGTGAGGGTAATTTGCCCTTGAAATTAAATTACAAATTTTGATATTTCATCAATTTTCTATTGAATGTTGATATGGAATGTAGTAGATGTCTTGAATTTGTTTAAATATTATATAAAAATTAACTTTTCATTAAAAATTATTAAAATACAGAACGTTAAAGGGTCGGACTCTACAGACCATGTAGACCCTGGGTCTCTAAGAGGATAGGGTATGAATCTAACAATTAAAAATTTGTAAGGTCGAGGGTATGGTATAGGTCCAACTAAAAAAATTAGGATATGGGTAGGGTCCTACCAATACCCTACCCTACCCTACTCTACCCATTGCCATCCCTGGATATAAACAAACAATGTAGCCATGATAACTGTTGGTCAAGCAAAGTATATCCCGACCATGTTGAATCGGGAGAGCAAGTGCAAGAACTCTTCCTGTTTAAGCTCGGATGACCTCTTGTTGGCAAAATCGGCATGCTTCAAAACAACCATTGTTTTCTCCTTGAAGCTAGACAGACCCCTCTCTGTCTTCTCCATCTTCCATCTCGTCATCCGAGTCCATGCCATGATCCTCCTTCGGATGGAGTTTTTGATTGTGGGTGTGATATCTCGAAAATGATATGTTCTATCTGAAAGCCTTAAGTGATTTGATTGGTACTATCCATATCAACAATGTGTATCTTCTTTTCTGGTACACATCTCGAGAGAAC
Source organism: Hypericum androsaemum (assembly GCA_963995505.1). Classification (NCBI taxonomy): domain Eukaryota; kingdom Viridiplantae; phylum Streptophyta; class Magnoliopsida; order Malpighiales; family Hypericaceae; genus Hypericum; species Hypericum androsaemum. Next base: position 6,025,793 of record OZ023185.1, on the reverse strand, counting down.
TCCAAGGTTAAACGTGTTTGGTCGGGAGTAGGATCTGAGAAGTTTTCTGGAATGCATGTGAGTGAGGACAAAATACACTGAAAAAAATATGTGTTGGTCTGTGGAGACAGTCAGTCAAATCACGGAACGTTACAGTTACAGTGGGGTTAGAATATTTTTGGTATCAGTTAAGCATTTTTCATCAATGATCAAAATTTCACGAGATTATTTTGAATTTTTTTTAAAAAAAATCCAATTTTCTTTTCATTCTCTCTTCGAGGTCCCCGTGTCTCTCTTGCTTCCCTCGCTCTCTCTCCCTCTCCGGATCCTGCTGTCGAGCAGGTCTTGAAAGTGCTCATCGTTGTCATCGTCATCATCTTTTTCCTCGTCGTCGAGCAAGTCTCGTACTCGGAGGGTTTTGTGATGGTTCGCATCGCCATCGTCACCATCGCTGGAGCTTGCCGTCGCCAGATCTGGAGCTCCCGAACAACGTGGAGCTTTCGACGGAGTAGATTTCGGTCGGGCGGCAGCATCAGCTTTTTAGATTTTTAGGTTTTTTGCTACAATATACCGATGGAATGCAACAAATACATACTCCTGCTGGAAAGTTGTGGAATGTTGCTCGGTGCCCTTTGGCCAATATTTTAAATCAGAGTTGGTTAACCATCCACACACTACAAACCTTGGCAGAAGCCTCATATCAGAACTTAAAAGGTTTCGGTAAGACTTGAATTCCTGCTAAACAATCTTGTACATGTCATTAACTTAAGACGGTTCCTAGATTTAGTTCACACAGCAGCAGATCAAGAATCGATGAATCGGATGTCGAAGGAGTGTGGATGTATCTGCCAGACATTAAGTGCTGCATATTCCTCCAAACATTCTTTCAGTTGAGCTTCACTGTAACCCTGCTCCAAGGCAAACCACCATTAAAATCAGAGACATCAACCAATTTTGATACAATAAGTTCTTTGGCAACATAAAATCAGAGAGACCAAAACTCCCAGAGCCGATACTTGTGCTCTCTTGTGACTGATACGAGTTTATGGTAAGGAGATAGAACTTAACAGTATTAGCATCGACCACAAGAAATCATTTTGAGTTCTTTGGTGTGTAATCCAGTGAGATGGGATGTTAATAGGAACATGTCAAGACTTAGTTGGCGAATCGATTCAGGACAAGCAGAGGTTTAAAAAGTAGGGAACAAAAGATACACTAACCTTTCTAGAGATCCAGTTGAGAGCATCAGCATAGCTGATATCCATCGTTTTGTTTCTTGCGGCTTCGTCACGCAAAACTGAATAGATGTCGGAGATGGCATCCAAACCAGCTTTCTGACGTTCATCGGAATACAATGAGAATTTGGACATCTGCATTAGCCTCAGTGCCTCATCCACGTCGCTCTGCGCCACAGTTTCAGAAAACCGCAGTCTAGCTAAAGCCTGAATACAATCAATTCTAACACTCGTAAATCCCAAGTCAACATATATTATAAATGTCTATAAACGTTTATTCACAATGAAGATATATAAGCCAGCATAAAAGTTAGTTTCTCCAGAAATTTAAAAGACGGATCTATTTCTTGAGCAGTAACCTAAAAGATATAACCCAGCCAGAACCCAGACCAGGCCACTGGATGATTTTGCAGCAAATCAAGGCCGTCAATCAATTAAAATAACTGGACTCAAATTATGCCTCTCCAACGCTATCATCATGCAAAAGAGAAATCAAATCAAACTTACAGCTGATATCCGGAGAATGCTAAGCAAAGTCCTGATGGTTGTGTAGGAATGAGGGGTACTTGACTTAGCTTCTTCTTGTCTAATGCTGGAGTATGCAGTAGCAATGTACTCTTCCAACTCCCTCGGGACAAAAGGTGACAATCTTCTGGCAGCCGAAATGTATGCTCTACAACATCATATGACAAACCATTAAAGTTTCAGGTACTGAAGCATCATTGCACAAACTAATACCAAATATTCTCAAATATTTGCAACCACAAGCATATTATATTTTATATCCCTTAGCGAACACCGATCGTCGCTATAAAAGTGCACGACTACATTTTAATCCTCCGAGAACCTCAGTTGAAGAAAAAATAGTATTTGAAAGCAAAAGATTTCCTGCCTACAATGGAAATCAATGTTAACCTAACTACTGCATTTCTAGCCAGAGTAATATATTGCTTATAGCAATTTGATTAGCGGTGGCTGCTTCCCTATATTAGCAACCTGAGAGACATCTGTGTGTTTGGGGGGCTTACATAAGCAGCCTAATGAAAGTATGATCACAGATATAAACATTGGATGAATAACTTGGGTAATAAGTAGCGTGTCTCTAATGCTACTCTTCCAGAATACACAGTGATCCTAAGTGCATAGGTTGGAACATATATATGGATAAGCGAGTGGTGAAGAGCAGAATTCACAACAAAATGGGTAAAGGGAAGGAGATTCTTATTTTCTGAAAAAATGATTGAGGTTGTAGATGCTAAACAGTACTCACATGGTTCAGCCATTTACTTTTCTTCTTAGCCAAAGTGCATTTAGATCCAACATAGCAAATACTAAAGCAAGATCACATAAAAAGACAAGTACTTGGATGCCATTCTGAACAATCCCCAAGTACAGAAGCATCTTCTGAAAATAATTGAAACACTGTTGGCCATGAATATAGATCTAACAAGAACAACATAGTTTCAAGTTATGTAACACTGCCATGGAGGCAAAGGCCTCCTTCCTTGGTTCAAAACTTGGCAAAAAGGAGAACATGCGAGCAGGAAGATGAATAATAAACAATGGAAAATTTGTGGAAATGATTCCAATGAGTGAGATCCTGTAGGAATCGATAGGATGACTATTGGATAAGAAAACATATAGCAAATTATCTCTTCCAGAACAAGTCACGTGATTGGATGTGCAAGTGCAGAGAGAAAGCACAAACATCAAAGAGAAGTGAAAGCCATGTTCAAATTTTCACAGTCGAGTTCTGTAATCAAAGTTAGATAGTACATACCGGAGGATGGAAGGTTCAAGAGGAGCAAATCCAAGAGCAGGAGATTCTTTTGTGCGGTGCACATGAACAACATGCCTAGCCAATTCAAGATCACTATCCATGTCTGCTCGATCAAGGATCAACCAGAGTAGATCAAACCTTGAAAGCAAAGCAGGAGGTAGATTAATATTTTCAGCTGGAGTTCTCCTTAGGTCATATCTTCCCCTGCAAGTGGACACAAAAATAAAGCTCCTCGTCAACAAATAAGATGGGGGTTATATAACGAGTTTCAAAAGAGAAGCAACATGAAAAGAAAACAAAGTCTAATTCCTAAAACAAATTAACTGCAAGCTAAAATTTAAATCCATATAGTTTCAGCTTGTTAAGTATACAAAACGATTGGATAATTATAATTTAATACCATGCTGGATTAGCTGCAGCAAGAACCGCAGTCCTTGCATTCAGAGATGTTGTGATACCAGCTTTTGCAATGCTGACAGTCTGCTGCTCCATCACTTCATGAATTGCTGTACGATCAGACTCCTCCATTTTGTCAAACTCATCAATAGCACAGATACCCATGTCAGCTAGCACCTGAAAACAACCATTGGATCCTTATAAAACTCAGGGCATGAGGGCAGGTACCAATTAACATTAACAAAGTACTATGGAAAGGCTAAGCACTCTATTGGAGGCACAGCAGATTCAACAAAATTCTGAGAAGAAAGCCAATTTTCAACACTTTTTCAAAAGCAACCTCCAAAATATTAATGAATGATTCAAGAGTTAAATGCTCGACAAAAAGAGGTATTATAGTCGTACCAATGCACCCCCTTCCAGGACCATTTCATTTGTTACTGGATCTTTCTGGACAGCAGCAGTTAGACCAACACCGCTACTTCCTTTTCCAGTCGTGTAAATACCCCTGGGTGCTACATTAATTATGTGCTTCAGAAGCTGACTTTTGGCAACACCAGGATCGCCCATCAAGCATACATGTATATCACCACGAATCTGAAAATGTTGCATGTGTTAGACCATAGAAAACAAACATATAAACCAAAGTTATTAGTTTGCAAAATGTTAAATCCTCGGTTTTGACAGGTATTCATGGTAATAGCACTTTGAGATGGATAAGTGGGTCAGAATTAGCTAGTTAGTTATCAGAAGGAAGCGTGTGGATCTTTAAGAAGTCTGCAGACCTGCTAAAGGTGGGAAACCTGAAAGTTATTCAGCATGGTGTCTTGAATACTATGCAGAAAAATCTAGGCACAGCGCAGTCTTTATAACAGGAAAACAATAAAATTCTGCCAGACGAAATCCCTACTGAGTAGAGACTGCAGAGCTATCCCGACATTCATCTCCCTGACTCACACCCAGCCTTTCAAAGAAGCAGAAAGGGAGTCGGGACTAACTTCTGCTTGCAAAAACATTATTGATTGAACAAATTAAATGACAGGGATTTATTAACTAGCACACCTTCATTCCATCCTTCAGCTTCCTATGAGGAGCACCCACAAGAAGAAGAAGAAGTGCCTTTTTAATATCTTCATGCCCATATATTTCAGGGGCCAACGAACGAGCCAACTTATTATAAATATCCCCATCCTCAGCCAGACGAGCAATCTGTTCTTCCTCATCCCCTATTAGTTCATACCTGCAATATTTCAAAAGTTAGTATGTCCATCATACTCATCAGATCTACCAGCACAAATGAAGTGGTGCAATGAGCACAAAACATTGGCTTGCTTTACCAATGTAGTATTTTATCGTCCAACATAAACAAAAAGTGTTCCTACAAACTGGGCTGGTATTACATTATAGTCCAAAAGTCTTGAAAAGGTATTGCTATCTTTAAAAAAAAAGAGTGTGGCAATTAAATGGTCAATGCGACTCACTCTTCATATTTCTTTTTGAAATGGGTGACGGACATAGCCTCCAAATATGTATCTGCAACTAATCCAGCACGCATTGCTCGAAAGCCAGTGTAAGGGATTGGAAGAAAGATCCCTGACAAGTCAACAACATCACCTGGAACAACCTGGCAGCAAAAGGTGTAGATATTATTAAAGATGAGGTTATTTTTTCAACACAAGTAATAACAAATTCCAATGGTGAAAACACCAAAAGCACAAAGAGCAAATGCAAGATGGCCTCCGTAAGAATTAGATTCAATGAAAATAATTGTGTTCTTCAACTTCTTTCTTCACTAACTAGATACAACAATCAATTGATTCAGCCATATGAACTAATCAACCCAAACATTAAAGCACTAGACACTGCTTTAAGCCTTCCCAGCATTCTAGTACAAAGTTACTATTTATCTCTTGAAGACCATCTTTGGAAAAGTCACCAACCTTTCTGGTAAGTTCTCCTCTGAAATGAACAGTCATTGAGCGGGGGATATGACCTTTCGGAACATGTTCTGCCAACTCTTGAATCTTTGCCTGCATATGATCATTTCTACCAATCAGATGAGAGGAGCAACAATGTCTCTTTGCACTGACATATATTCCTTTTGTTTTAGAAACAGACTCACGTACCTCCTGAAACTTGAGAAACTTTGATGCTCGGAGTTGAAGAATAAGAGCTCCCTTAGTCTGGTTGGTTTTGCAGCGCTTAGTAGGGCACTCGAACAACGGCATAAAAACTCTAGCAGTCACCTCCTATGGAACACACAATACATGAGCAAATGAAGATAAATAGAGTAACAGGTCCACTTTGCCAGCTGCCTCGAACTAGGTACCTGGTAAATTTCGAAACCACACTCTTCACAGGTGTACACAGCGACCTGCATCAACGGCTTGACATCGGAACAACGGGTGACAATTCCAGATATCCTAACAAGGTGGCCGATATGTGAAGCCTTGACCTCTCTTAGAGTAAATGGTGTCCCCTTTGAAGGCGCTCTAATATAAACTTCACTGAATCAGCAACAAGCGAGCATTTTCATAGTCAGCACCAAGTAAGACCATCTACATAATAATGAATTAATGACGAGAACAAACTCAAACACCAAAAATAGGCATCCCGAGCGGACCATCGTGAAGCAACTACAATCTCAAGCTAATCCAAGTGTCAACCAACCACATTGCATAGGAGAAACTTACTAGAAACGTCTGATATCCGCAGGCATCTTCCGGAGGGGATCAACACTGTCGGTATTTTCAGTAGGATCCTCGGATCTCTGCGTCATAAGAACGTCCTGGTCATCGTCCGGGAAGGCCTCGGTGGGCTCCGGGAGCAGCTCATCGACCGCGGAAGCAAAAATCCCAATATACCGCCGAGTGTTCTCCTTGACCCGTCGAACAAACATCTCGTCCATGTCCTTGTACTGTGAACGACAGCCACAAAATTAGGGTTTCCGAACATCTTAGAGGACGGAACAGAGAGAGAGAGAGAGAGAGAGGGGGGGGGGGGGGGGGGGGGGGGGGGGGGGGGGAACTTACGTTAAGAAGGTCTTCGAGGTCGATCTGGATGGCGCGAGTCCTGTGGTTGGCGACGTCTTGCTGAGATATTAGAAAAATAAAAATAATAAAATTAGAAAAAAAGAAAACAAAAATTAGTGTTTGTAATAGAATGTTCGTGTGACGGGAACTCACTAGAATGTTCATGTACTTGGCTTCGCCCATGGCGTCGGCGAAGTTGAAGAGGAAATCCTTGGCCAGATCTAAGGAAAAGAAGCGGCGGAAAGGAAGTTAATAATCGGCTAATAAGAAACGAAGAAGAAGAAGAAGAAGAAGCAGGAGGAGGAGGAAAGGAAGACTACTTACTTCTATCGGTTTCGAAGTCGACCTCCTTCATGGTGCTACCGGCGGCCATTGGAGAGGCGAGCGGCGGAAGAGAGAGAGAGGGGGGGAGGGGTGTTGAAATTGGTGGGAAATGGAGAGAAGGGGTGGGGGGAAATAAGGAGTTTTGGCGCCAAAAACGTGGAAGCCGTAAGAACTAAGATGCGGTCGGGAGTAGGTTTTATTAGCGTGGAATCGAGCGTTTTATATTTACGCGCGGAATGGAATGGAATAATGATCGCGGAGAAAAAAGAGGTAAGAACAAAAAATGTGGCTGCTGGGATTCGAGCCCAGGTCTCTAAGGCCACAACGTAGAATTCTAACCACTAAACTAAAGCCACTTGTTTGCTTCATTTGCGTTGAAAACAATATACATAGCAACGGCCTAGTCCATCCTCGTACACAATTAACACATATCTTAGCAACAATTAACTAGCGTTGTTCTAGCTTAAATATGTTTCATGTTTGAATTATTGACAATGTAACAGTGTTAATTACATGTTAAAAATTTTTTTGCCACAATTTAAAAGTTATACCCGAGTCAAATAAGGAATAATTGACCTAATAGGTCGGATACCAGTGCAAACTAAAAAAATAAATTCCTATGTTAACTAAACTAGAACTTTAACAAGTGTATCATTTTTTTTTCGTTTTTTCTCACTTTACTTGTGTCCAATTAGACAATGGACAAGGGATGACAAATTATGAGATTATCTTCTATCGGATACCCCAAGCAAAAACCAGTCAAGAACTCTTGCAGCTGTTACACAAGCTGCTGTTGCTTGCGACCACCAACAATTGCTTCAGCACAGGAAGGAGAACTCCGACCAAAATGGCCATGGAAATGGTTGATTAGCCCATTAACGAAAAGCAAAAACATAGACCATTGGAAAAAAAGGGATGCGAAAGGACACCAGGATGTATAGGAAAAAATGTGTATATCTCTTTTAATTTCCTCAGCAACAATCATGGTCCCAGGTTAAAGACTGGGATGACAAGGACTTCCGTCACAAGCATAACCAACCATACGTACAAGTATGCACACGATTTTACTGACGGTCCGTGTAGTTCGATGTGGTACATGTCTGCAGAGTCTACAAGTAGTCACAGACTGATGCACAATCAGACAATATGCACTGAAAGATACCACCTTTGGACAGCATGACCTTCACCTGCAGATGTGCGGTCCAGTTATCAAGTAGTTGCACTGCCGGCTAAGAGAGGTACACGATACAATTTCCAGGGGCTCCGCGATCAGCATTCGTCGTCTGCCTAGTGCATTGAATCTGCTTGCTCACATTGCGGGATAGCAACTAAGCCATGTCAAAATCGATGATGTTTGAGATACAAATTTACTGCCAATTTCACTGCTAGCATTTATTAGGATGTTGGACGTTGCTCCTTAGTCTTTGCCAACTTTGCTTGTATCAGTTTATCCAAGATAGGAGGCTCCAACGGAATTGGATCATGACAGCGCTCCGTGACACCAACAATTACCTGCAATATTATGCAAAAGATCACTCTCATGAATCACCAGCCACTAAATCTGAACTGCCAAGGTAAATTAAGTCCTGATTGGAAATAGAGTACAAGTATCAAAAAGCCAACTCTTTCCTAAAGGAAACCCTCAAAGCATACATGGAACAACACACCAGGCAATTCCATAGTCTACAAGAAGATGAAAAAATATCAGATAAGTTAAAATAAGCTCGGAGGTCTTGCCTCATCTAGCAAAAAGTCAACAGCAGCTTCATCGTCAACATTGTCTTTCAGAGAACCTCTGAGGAACTGAATATCCAACTGAATTTGCTGGAATCCACTGCGGTTGAAAGTTTGGAGTCGGACAAATTCTTGCAAGCTCTTCAAACAAAGTTTCACTACTGTTGATAGAACAGACTCCTGCACATTGCAAGTTGATGAAGTACTCAATCAGCAGAAACAGCCACCCGAGTTCCAAGAAAATTGAGAGACTATTGAATCAATGCGTCCATGTAAGTCAAAACAAGTTACTTATTAAAAGAAAGCAAAAGAAGTTACCTGCGTATACTCGACTTTTGTGAAAATTTCAACTTTTTGCTCAAATAATTTAGCTAGGTGGCTTTCCAGGAGCTGACTTCTAGCTCTTTGAGTATTTGAGTGAGACGTTTTACCATCTCGTAAAGGATTACTACGGGAGGAAGTAGTGCTTCCGTTGCTTTCAGAGCGACGGTGCTTCCGCATGGGTCCTTGGGGTAAAATCTGCTTCACCTCAGTTGCGGTTGCTTCCAACTAGTAGAGCAAACACCCAAGTAAGCATTTAAACAATCTTTCATTACGCAGTTATACCGAAAACAGCTTTTGGAGACCCTCCGGACATTTACTTTGTTTTCGGGAAAACTTCCTGAAAGTACCCCCAGTTTCACAGAAAATGAAATAGAACTTTGTGATCCACAAAGGATCAAATTGGATCCCATGATCTAATTAATTGTCAGAAGGGTCCTATATACTAATATATATTAATGCATAGGACCCTCGTAAACTAAAGTTTTATTAACAAAAAATAGGTAAATTATTATTTTATGAATCAAGATAATCTAAGATCTTAGTTTTTAGCTCAAGTATTATTATAAATCCTTTTCCATTTTTCTTGCATCAGGACTAGGTTTCAAGAATTATTGTTGCATTCGGCACAGAAAAATAAAAAGAAGCTAATGATGAGGAGATCTTCTTAAGAATTTCTTGAAATTATAACTCTAATTATGCAAAAATTAATTAAGAAATGTCACGTTTAACGCCTTTTACATATATCTCGGTTTTACTCGCTTGTCCAGTGATACTATTTGACATTGAAACCGAAAGCCACTTATTGATGTTTTTTAAACCATGTGTTCCTATTTGACTTTTGGTGACATTGAAACCGCAAGGTTATCTTGTGAAAATTTCCCTTTTATTGTTTTGGAAGATGCTCCCAAGCTGTCCAAATTTAACTGAAACTGAAAGAAAGCTGGTTTGTTATTTTAAAAAAAATAAAAAAAAGCAGGTACTCAGCAAACTACCACAGAGCTAGTACGCACTGAAGAGAAAGAACAGTAAATGAGGAACATGAATGGAGAACAAACCTCTTGGAGAAACAAATCAACAAACATATGAACTTCTCTTGGCTCCTTATGCTATATTACAGAAACAAAAAAAATATTAGAGAAGTGGCAAACAATCAACTAGGTGCTCCAACAATGCGGGGAAAAAGAACAGCTCAACTAACCTTGACCCAGTTTGGAGTAGTAAACCTTTTCCTAAGCAGAACCGACACTCTCTGAGTCCTCATATTGATGTACTAGACAACACAAGTAGTAAGAAGCAAAGGTTTTCAGATAAATGATTAAAATGAGAAATCACCAGAGCATGCGATGTATAAAGCTTGCAACCAGAACAATCCGTATCCAGTTGTTTCACCCGGCCAATTGAAATAAAGGAAAACAGAAAATCTTCATCAAAGTTCAGGAAACTGAAAGACCAACAATTAATTCCTTATACAAAATGAAAGAGCAGTATCACCACTGGCTTCAATTAATGCCAACTGCCAATGAAGCGGATATGCAGAAGACACACACATCATTGCCGATTTCAAACTGGTAACAAGGAATTCTGAAAATGCTCAGAGATATGAAAAATCTTTGACTCACTTGGCGTAAAAATGTATCACCAGCTGACCGGAAGCTTTGGCACATTTCAACAGGAGCAAATGCAGGCCCATTCTCGAAGCAATGAACAACACCAGAAAAAGACGCCGCTATTTCCTGCCAAGTGATGCACATGAAATTGAGATACGATTTGAAGGCTGAAAAAATCTTTTAAGTATGGCACTGAGCTCATTGTCAAGGAATCTGCAATGACACAGGACGGCCACTTGCCTCAGTGATTCTAGGAATGGCAGTCTGTTCAACAAAGATGGACAGGTGAGCCAGCACCAGCACTAAACCTGGTGCCACTTTATCAACATGGCTTCCCTCAGCCGAACCATGATCCTGGCCTCCTTTCTTGTTTCTTCCAGACAACAAGAAGAACCGGTCATTGAGTACCCTGAAGAAGTCTTGAAATCCTACTTGAACACGATCGATTATTAAATCTCTTAGTCTGACTAGAAGCCCTGAGCTGTCAGCAAGAAGTTGGCGGAATGCCTGCAATAAACATCAGTTCAAATAACAAGACAACAAGTATAAGAGCACGGGCATCTAAATGAGAATGTATAGATGTACAGCATACAGAGAAATAAATGCACAAAAATTTCACAATAGCTACACGTGCTGTCTAGAGAGAGATGCAGTAAGTGTGAGACATTTGCCACAAAAATGGTAACAACTTTTGTTAGGCCAACGAGTGTAATAACACCTCAATTTTTTCCCGTACATAACAAAATCATAGGGTTAATATGATCTCCTTATACCAGTAAGACATCCACACTTCCTTGCAACACCGCATTTTTTCCAGCCTCCAGGATATTCTGCAACGAATTTTCTTCCACTTCTTCCTTTTTCATGGTATTGATGCTTAAGAGGACATCTGCAAGATCCACAGGACATCAGACTTTAGAACCATCTAATCTAGGTATTCAGACGTAACTTCAAAAAATAGTTGAAAATCACTTCAGATTTCTGGTCCAAGAAAGTTCATCAAAAGTGAACAGGTTATTTATCTGGTTAACTATAAGAACCTGAACATAGTTTCACAATCCCCTTTTTTAATGGAAATCCTTCATGTACTTAAATCAAGCAAATGGGAATGAACCTTGGCTATATTTGTACACTGACCTGAGATATTCTGCAATAGGTCTGAAAATGCTTTTGGGATGTACTGTTTGACAACAGCCTTGGATGCCTGAGGACATCAAACCCTTATTTAAGGTACAAGATGAGAAAGGAGGTGCGGCAAGAGACTATCGCCTCAAAAATCGAAAACTGACCTCCAAAGAATAATCAGGAACAAGAGCCTCAGGCATCACTTCTTCCATCAAAAGCACACCTCTCCATATGATTCCTGCCCAGTAAAATTATGCCAATTTAGATGCTTTCATGAAAGGCTGTTTCATTTAAGATGAATCTAGAGCATGCATAGTAGATTAACGCAAAGCTCAGTGCAGTTCTAACCGAATACGAGATAAATGGGTTTAGAGGGACATTTATTAGTGGTTTAGACTTTTGTAGATTTTGTAGGGGATTGTATCAGGTCCTCTTGATGTAAACGGGTGCACCCCCTGGTGCCTTTTAATTAAATCTTTGCTTATATGGGAAAAAAGAAAGTGAACTAGAAATGAGAGGCTGGACTCACAATATAAACAACAAATAATAGCAGGGATGATTCCTCGTGAATAATATGACACCACATAGAAAAGCTCTCCCCGAGCAATGAAAACAATAAAAATATCGAGCTTCTACTATGCTTTAACAAGTTGGCCATAGTGACAATAATAAAAGAAAAGAAAAGGCCAGCGGAATGCATAAACCACTTGGCATGAGATGATATGCAGATAGCATGATAAAAGCTCTGGTCAGCCAAATGGAAGATATGACACTGTAAAGGCATAGAAAATAAAGAAAAGGGCACAAAACTTGTGATATTAAGAGCAGACTTTGTAGCAAAATGAATATAAGCCAAACCATAGATTATACTCACCAAATACCCCAATCAAATTTTCCACAGATATCCCCTTCCGTATATACTGCTCGGTGATTTCGAAATGCCTAAGAAATGAATGGAAAACGTGTCAAATAGTTGAATGTTCACGTGCTTTATATATGTCCAAAGCACTAATGAGAAGATTAAATATGATTGACCGACCATATACAACTTGGCAAAAGTCAGTGAGTGCATCTTACTTGCTAATCAACTCCAGAGACAGTCTAGTGAGTTGATCTTCAGAGTCGGGGAAAATTACTCTGTAAGCTCTGACAGCTTCTGCAAACCCACGGACAGAAGCCTACACCCATTAACTTGACTTTCAGCTTGGAATGGAATAGCAATAGGTGTAGTATCGAAGCAACAATGACCAGACTTCCAGTTCCAGTACTGGCACTGTTTAAAGAAAAGACTACATTTCTATCTTCTCAAACTTCTTCCATCATGTTACTTGGAAAAGAAAAGACTTACATCATGCTTTGTCGCACTGACTAAGCCGGCATTATCTCCTTGTTTACAAGGATCACTATATGCATCCAGAGGATCATTTAATTCTTCCAAATTAAGGCGAAGGTCCTCAAGCGAATGTTCCATTTTCTCAAATAACTTGGCCTTCAAATTATCAACCTGTTGCAAAGTGGTAAAATTATCATTTAATTCTCTAATTTAGAACTCGGCTCGGAAAAGTATTTGCACAGGAATCGATTCCCAGGGAGATGCAAATGAGAAAACATGACATCTTCAGTAAAGAGTGACTACGGGAGAAAAACTGAACCTAAAACTGTGACAAGTAGCTCGACTAAAACAAGTTTGGAAACAGAACAAGTAGCACAAACCGGGATATCCAGTCGATTAAGAAGTACAGCAGCCTCAGCCCTTTCTTGTATGGATTCAGAATCTGAGAATAGCTTCCCCTGATAAGTGCATGACAAAACATGAGTAAGGAATTGGTATCTAAAATAAAACAGAGCTGGTGCAACCTCAGAAGGATGCCCTGAATCCAATCCTTAAAGTATAAGGGTGTACGTTGACAAGTTGGTATGCCAGAGGCCAGGAGAAGGGTGTGCGGTGTACCTGCAAGTTTTTTACTACTGTGGCCATAGCATCTTCTGATGATCGTTTACAATCTTGAAAGGATGAGTTGCCATATGCCTGGCAAATGAGATGTGAATTTATAGAGGGAAAAAAAAACAACTTGAAAACGAATACAAAGAAGTTTAAGGAACAAAACTGGACCCAACGATCACAAATTTATACCCATAACTAACCTTAAAAATTGGCATTGCCCCAGTGTAAAATCTGACAGCATCAGCATAGGCTTCTGTTTTGATACACTTTCCGAGTCTAGCAGGTAGATCATATATGAACTGTACATTTCATTTGTTAAATACACGGTAAGAGACCAGTCAATACTTTGGACAACAGGAACAAATTTTGCAGCCAAGTGATACTTGTTCACTATCGTTAATGAGACTTTTTTAACATCTACAAATATAAATGATAAAACCGAGGCACGATCATGTCACTGACAGCTTAGCACAAAATATCCCATCGCATCAAGTAGCACTAAAATTACAAAAGGTACCCATTAGACTGAGAGAAAAAATTCAACCAATATGACCAGGCGTGCCTTTTGTAATTCAACTTGCTAGATAGACAGCAAAAAAATGGTGCCTTCGGCAAAGTAAAGGAACCCATTTTGATTCAAGGAAAAACATTAAGCATGTGCCTCCCTGGAATGACCTCCCTAGAGTGATACGAATCCATATGGCTGTTCAACAAAGAACAAAATGGTACCTGAACTTTCCGAAGAAGGTTACGAGTTCGATGCAGCTTCTCTATGTGTTCTCTCTTCTCAAAAAGAGACGTGTTCACTCCGTCACTCCTCGACTGTACAGTGAATATCTGGCAACGGTTGCAAAGAGCTAACCAACCAGAGAATAAAGGGAAGAAAAAGATCGGGCAGAATGTCCCCTGAACCAACCGTAAACGAATGTCCACTCATCTCACATTCATTCATTATACCTTGTCTAGAAGATTTTCCATACTAGCTTCCATGCCAACAATATTACTTTTCATCCTGCCACGACACACTCATACCAGTAAACAGCCACTCAAATCACATGCCAAAACAGCGTAAAACCTACTGGCGCACAACATTCATGGAGATACCTTTTGATAGTATCCGTGGCGCTAATGAACTTGTTGTAGTTCTCATACACCAGCATTTGCAAATCCGTGTCAAGATTCTTAATCTCCGCAGCCATCTCGACGTGCTTCTGCAGCAGCCCTTCCAGGTTCGACTTATTCGCCTACATTCCCCACCAATACAAAAATCAAAACACAGCTCCTCATAACAAACAACCTTTAAATGAGAGCTAACTTCGACTTCCTCGTTCTAAAAAACCTGAGGCATTTCGATTCAACGGTCACTAGCAAATCCTACAGTTCCCCGCGCGCGTGGTTAGAGGTAACCGCTAAGTTCGAGATCAGAACGGCACAGTATCAAAAGAAGGAAAAAAAAGGAAAGAGGAGTACGAGGAGATTCATGTACTGGTCGGGGTCGAAGGATGAGGAGTTGATGGCGTCCAAGGAAGGAAACTTGGACGAGGAAGACGAGGGATCCGGGGCGTAGAAGCTCGACAAGAGGTCTCTCATCCTCTTCGCCTTGTCGTCCAGAGGCACGTCGTCCGCCCCCATTCTCTCTCTCCTATTGGATCGGAGACTTGGCGGTTACTGGATCGAGAGGGAATGCTTGAGCTTTCGTCTTTCTTCTTCCTCCTCCTACCCGTTTTCTTTTAATTTTCTGCGTTGATTTGTTTTTGCTTTGCTTTACTCCTCTTTCTAATGGCCCATGGGCCCTGGAAAGTGGTCTGTAAAATTTGTTGTTTTCGCGCGATTCCCATCCAACAATTGTACCCATGGGCCTAACAAGTGCAATCACCGGTTGTTAATGTTTTTCTTTTTGGGCCATGAGGAGGGAACCGGCTGTTGAGTTGACTAATTATTGTTCGAGCTGTTAGTTGCCTAGTATTTTTTTTAAGTTGATCAAACTCTTTCAACAAACATTTAAGCAACAAGTACTTAAATTAATTAGTAAGAAAAAATGGTCTCACTTAACTAGTGTATTTCAAATTTGAACATTTAGAATGCATTGTTAAATATTCGATTTACTATCATTCAAATGTTATATCTGGATCGACCAGAAAATTACTCAGTAAAATATTCAGATATTAAATAATTTTGATAAAATAATTGTTATTTAGAAGAGTGAAAAGAAATTTAAAAAACGAAATTGGGATAGATTTTTCTATTTTACCAAACATCACATACTTACATTATTCTTTCTTTAAAAAAATACGTACATTATTTTGCTATCTTAAAAAATGTATTTTGCTGAATAAAGAATTCCAAAAGAATCAAACGCGTATATTCCTCTCCCCTCGCGGCTGGCACACCGGAACCAGCGAGGAAACCTGGTACGTGACGCAAGCGATGACGGCATCAAAAATAACACCGACGCCACTCCTTCTCCTTCATTCGAAACAGACCAATGAGATTAAAAACTCCCCCATCTACCATTCCATCCCGAACCTTATCCTCCCCTATAAATAGCCACCCCCGACACCGTCTAAAACCTTCTTTCCCTTCCTTCGCCTCTCCCATTGGGCCAACAAACCATCTTCCCCATTTCCCCTTTCCCAGTTCCCTTTCTCCTTCCCCCTCGTTTAGATCTACAGTTCCGACGTCGTTTTGCTGGTTTCTTGAAGAGCGAGTAAAAGTGGATAGGAGGAGGAAATGAATTTACCGGTAATATGACACGCGCCGGCCCCATGCGTCGAATCCGCCTCCTGCACTCCTTCTCCGTCGTCTTCCTCTACTGGTTCTACGTCTTCTCATGAACTGAAATCCCCCTGATCTCTACACTAAGTTTTTTGTTTGTTTGTCCCCAACCCTAATTTCTCCCCCAATTCTGACCAATTCCCTAAACCCTAATTTCACCTCACCGAGATGTCCGGAAGCACAGGGTCGGACTGCTCCGAACCTCGGTACGCGCACGTCGACGAGAGGAAGAGGAAGCGGATGGTGTCGAACCGGGAGTCGGCGAGGAGGTCGAGGATGAAGAAGCAGAAGCTGCTCGGGGACCTGGTCAACGAGGTTAGCAACATCCAGGACCAGAACGCCCGCCTCCGCCAGAGTATCGACCTCGCCGCCTCGCGGTACACCCAGATAGACTCCGCCAACAATGTTCTCCGCTCCCAGGTGTCGGAGCTCACCGACCGCCTCCGGTCGCTCAACACTGTCCTCGAGATCGTCGAGGAGGTCGGGGGGTTCGACGACATCTATATCCCCGAGATACCCGATCCGCTACTCAAGCCCTGGCAGCTCCCCTGCCCTGTCCAGCCTATTGCGGCCTCCGCCGACAACGCCGATGTCTTCCAGTACTGATCGCCTTAGATTTGGCTCCATTGTCCGTGTTGTTATTTACTTGTATGTGTTTCTATGTGTCGGTTTTAGGTCTGGCAGGGGTCTGTCTGTTTAGTTTTACTCCATGTTTTAGGTCCTCGGATGCTTTATATAAAGTGTTGACATGTCCCGACATTTCTCTTCTGTGTGGAGCCATGTTTGTTTTAATGGAATGAAGATGGCTGTGTGATTACAATGTGCATCCGTTACTTGGCAATTGATCTGCGGGTTTGTTCATCTCTTGTTCGCCTAGTTTGGTTTCCTAGTGCTGCTGGATCTGAATAGCTGTGAGCAATGTGATTGCAGCAGAGGGATTTACTTGTGAGATGCAAGAACTATTTGGGACTTGGCATTTGATCCCACCTGTTTTTGCATCGTTCATTTGTTATACCTGTTGATCTTTGGTCGGTTGATTATTGTGCATCTGTGCTTTTTGAGAAGATGAGTTCAATTTCCAGCCTTAGGGTTAGATCAGCCCCTTGTGATTTGCCGTGGTATTCGTATTTCATATTCTCTGTATAGATGCAATAGTTTCTGCGTCACCTTGGGGGGTCTAACGACTCCTATGTACTTGATCAGGCAGTAGTTTTCATTTTCTCGTCTTTGATGGGAAATCTCATTTGGATCTGAAAATTATGAAAAGTTCACCTAATCTATGACCTGCCGAGATTTGCTCAACTCATTTGAAGCAGTCTATGTTGTTGGTTCTCACCTGGAGTGTTATTTGGGCGGCCAATTGCATCATATTTTATGGGTTGTGGTTGTTGCACAACGTTGTACTCGTTGGACTTTTCCAATGTAGCTTTCGTTACGAAGTTTCTGTTCGGTGAGGGATCCTCGTTTTGATTTTTCTTGTGCTGGTTGTACATGAGTGGAAATGACAACCAGATATTTTAAGGTTAAGCTTCCTGGCTGGCAGATTAACGTGTTACTCGTCACAGCTATTTTAAGTAACACTATTCTGATATTCACCTGGTTTTATTGAGCTAGGTCAGATTAAAAAAAAAGCTAGGTCAGATCACAAAATAGGTACAAAATCACCGGGTCTCTATGAGCGTTCTGATAATTTGAGCCGGGTAGTTCTTGGGGATATGATAATTTAATTGAACAAGAAAATTCTCATGTATCAATTGATTAAATAATTTAATTCTTATACCCGTTGGTCATAGGCCACACCTAAAAAGTTTATAGGCTATTATTTCAAATAAACCAGAGAGAGGGGAGTGGCTCAAGTAAAGCAACCTGAAGTAATAGAGCTAATAAATACAGTCAGCACGAAAAAAATCTGACAAAAAACAAAACTCTCACCTTCTGGACACAAATGTGGCAAGATATTTCTTAGCTTACATTATTATTAGCAAATATTCGGTAAGTCTTCTACTTCTTCCGGGGAGAAAATTCCAGCTATAGAATTTGATATTGTAACCAAAACAACCAAACATATCACTTAGCTTTTTAGTCATATTGTAGTGACAAGGTCTTATTGTAGTGACAGGAGATGTTACAACTCTTATCTTTGGAATTTTTTTTATGTCTATGTACTTTATTTTTAATCTATATCCTATAATTTCCTATTTTAATAAATTACTTCTAGACGATTTCTTGAAAAAAAAGCTTTTTCTTTCTTCAGAGTGAAATTCTACAACACTGAATTTCGCTTCATCCTAATATTCTTCTCCACGAAGCTAATACCTAAGATCATGTTTATTGGTCATCGTTTCTAATCCGATCACCAAATAAATAATTAATTTCTCTTTTAACAATCTACAATCCAATCCAACTCAATCTTTTTATACTTTATCAGTGATCCGATCCATTCTAAACTTCCAAATAAATAATTAGTTTCTCTCTCATTCACATACATATATTATCTATATTAATTTTTTCTAGATAATTGAAAAATAGAGCTCTATTTGTTGATAATTAAAACACGAGTCGAAAATATTGGGGTCTATTTATAATGAATAAAAATATATAAATTTTTAAATTTTTTTATGAATAATATTATGTGAAGTGTCTTTATATTAGATCAAAAAAAAATAAAATAAAATAATCGCCGAGCGACGAGGTGTCAGGATCGGCTAGCCAAGCATTGTTGCCAATCGATTGCTCTCCAATTTTTTTTTTCATTTTCTTTTTAATCCAACGATTTTGTCGCTTCCTATGAGCGATTGGCTAAGTTTACCGATAAACTTGGTCTAAGCGGCAAATCTTTGACTAATAGGAGTTAGAAATCAGCTCATTTTTCAGACATGAACTTGTCAACTAATTACTCTCAACCGTTACTCAAACCGGTTGGAAACTTGGAATCAACACAAAGCTAGTTAAACCACGAAGTTCTTTTTTTGTATTTTCTCAAGCTTATATAATCGTACTGACGCGTATTTCATCCTAAAAAGGTACTTAATTCCATTTAACCCTAAAAATCATAAACGGAAAGATACCAGGAAAACCTCATCATATCTAAAATATACTGGACAAAATAGTCATAGATTCTTATTGTTTGAAGAAATTAATCAATCATGACAATTTACTATTATTTATTCCCTGTTATTTTAATAATCAATTGATCAGTCCCTAACCCAATTTCCGATCAATTTTTCTGACGAGACACTATTTAAAGTGTAAAAAATGCCCCTAAAACAAAATAAATAAAAGATTTCCATTTAATAAAAAAAATATCGGCAAGGCTTCTTCTATGACCATCGATTTCCTCCAAAGCCTAATAGTAAGAAATCAAAATTTCTATCTTGCCGCAAATTTTTTGTGAATCTCCTTTCTAGCAACCCTGTCTAGCACACTCCTGCCATGCTCCCTTTTCCTCGGATCATCTTAGTGATATAGGCAAAAACGTATAGAACGATAGTGACTTGTTCCGTAGATTCGCAAGAGAACAATCGGAAAGATAAGATAAGTAGAGAAACTCTAAATTTTATAATCAATTCAACCAATCAAAACAATAGACAATATGTCCTATTTATAAAGAACCAAAATAAATCTATTAACTAGAATCCTACTATAAATAAAACACATAATAATAATATAAAACATAAAGCTAATTAATAAATATGTTTCCGTGCTTATCTCCATCATTCTCCTCCGTTCTCCCCCGGTTGGAGAAATTCGTCCTCGAATTTGGTATGGTCGGCCAGTTTGAGATCTTTGTATGTGCACTCTTGAACACCTTCGAGCCCCGTGTGGACACTTGGTATCTCCCATCCCAACAGAACAAATATTTAAAAATCTTAGAACCATAAATATTCACACGAAAGACCACGAACTCGCTATTTCGGACAAATCTGTCAGCATCCTTGAGATTGTTCCATGAGTTTAACAATAGAGAACTCTCAACATATGCGAACTTATCGACTCCGATAAAGTCAATATGCTCGACATACTCGACTTCATAATCCTGAAAAACTTGAGGTAAAGACACATCCAGAAACTCACAAACAACAACTTCCTTAACCTCGTCCTCGTCACCAGGGTAGCAGTCGTAAATTGGTGGACCAAAGAAGTCATCAATTACTTCATCATCAGAAAAAATCTGATCGGTTGGCGCAAGCGGTGCCCAGGAGTTGTCCACGGTAACCTCGTCATCCGACTCCATGTGCTCGATGACGGGTGGTAGAGAAGCTGGTCACGAGCGTTGCGTAGTTCTTCCCGCCGTGGCATTTTGGGCCGCCTGGGTGCACAAGAAGTCCATGACTTCGTCATGGTTTTGCTGAAGAACAGCAATTTGTTGTGACATCACGTCCATCCAATGGTCCATCCGTTGTTCCAGACGTTCAAGATCTAACGTCTCCTGCTGATTGCCACGTTTCAGAGGCATGATGAAGGAGCGTAGACTGGTCTCTCGATACCAACTGATGCAAGCGGAAACGTATAGAACACAACGATAGTGACTTGTTCTGTAGACTCGCAAGAGAACAATCAGAAAGACAAGATAAGTAGGAAAACCCTAAATTTTATAATCAATTCAACCAACCAAAATAATAGACAATATGTTCTATTTATAAAGAACCAAAATAAATCTATTAACTAGAATCCTACTATAAATAAAATACATAATAATAATCTAAAATATAAAGTTAATTAATAAATATGTTTCCATCCTTATCTCCATCACTTAGCCTCACCGAAGCTCCCTCCTTATTTCCTCTTTATGCAGAAATATTAATTTGGAACTTGCAAAGGGTCAACATCCAGAGGCTTTAGACTTATCCAAGAATGTACAAGAAAATTAACTTTGGGACCAAATACCGGGGACCAAAGCCCTAAACCCTGATCGATCGCCGCCTCAAATGGAGGGTTTTTTGTCTGTTTAGTGTTACTGTTGGTAGTTTTTTGTGAAAAAAGTGTTCGAATATAAAGTATTACGGATGTGGTGTCCACGTGGCACGGACGAAAAAAAAAGTCGGATTTTGGACCAAAATCCGACTTTTTTAGTCGGATTACCAAGATCCGACTTTTTTAGTCGGATGACCAAGATCCGACATAAAAAGTCGGATCTTGGTAAAAAAGACATAACACGTGTTTGGTCTTGGTGGTAGGAGGTGTCACTTTTTACTTGATGGTCAAAAGTTTGATTCCAACTTCTTGCAATCTTGCTTTTAATTTTTATTATCCAACATAAATATTATATTAAATAAATTAAATTGTAATAATTAGGTAAGTAATTCTTGATAGGCAAATTGGTTTAAGTTGTGGTCTTTGGACTTAAGGTCACAAGTTCAATACTTGACTTTGAGAATTTTTTTATCACTTTATTTTACTAAATAATTCACTAATATTAAAATAATTTTTTAAAATTAAATATGGTGAATATTAAATCATTCATTAATATTAAAATGAAATTGATGAATATTAAAAATTATGGTGAATATTAAATCACTTCGTGAATGATCGGTGTTGAAATATTACTGAATACGAAGTGATAAAAAATTATGGTGAATGATTTAGTAAAACGAAGTGATAAAAAAATTGTCAAAATTAAGTATTGAACCTATGACCTTAGGTCCAAAGACCACAATGTAAACCAATTTGGCTATCAAGAATAACTTGTCTAATTTTTACAATTTAATTTATTTAATATAATATTTCTGTTGGATAGTAAAAATTAAAAACAAGATTGCAAGAAGTTGGAATCGAACCTATGACCATCAAGTAAAAAGTGGCATCTTCTACCACCAAGGCCAAATGCTTGTCATGTCTCTTTTACCAAGATCCGACTTTTTTTTTCCGTGCCACGTGGACACTACATCCGCAATACTTTATATTCGAACACTTTTTTCACAAAAAACTACCAACAGTAACACCAAACAAACAAATAACCCCAAATGGAAGGGAAGTTAAGAGAAACCGAAGAGGGAGAAGATGGGTTACACGAGTAGAACACTAATTTTGATAAAAAGGGAAAATCGATTGTTGGAGAAGAGAAGATTAGGATTTTCACTATTGGGCATGAAGGAAATTGGAATGAACTTTTTTATTGAATGGAAATCTTTTAATTTTTTTGATTTAGGGACATTTTTTAGACTTCAAATAGTGTCACGCTGGAGAAATTTACCAGAAATTGTGCCAGGGACTAAGTAATTGATTATGAAAATAACAGGGACTAAATAATAGTAAGTTGTCCAAATTAATTAGTTTTTTCAAACAACAAAGATCTATGACTATTTTATCCAAACATATTAATTCTTGAATCAGAATTAATCGACATAATAGATGTCTCGAAATCACTTAATCAATCATAATTTAGTACATGCAGTATAGAGTAACCCCTCTCCTTCCCAACCCCAAACTAAAACAACATATACATATATATATGTATCATCATCATCCACCTTCCACCCTCCCATAATTAACATTAATTATTAATTCCACGTCACCCAGACAAGACCAAGTTCTAGTTGTCGTAGGTGCGGCACTCGTCAGTCTCGGGGTTGTCCTTGCAGTAGGTCTCCAAAGGGTCGGAGTTCTCCTTCTTCCGGTCACGTGCGTGGCTGGCCGCCGCGCTCAGCTCCTCCACCTCGTCCCACGCCGCCACGCACTCCCCGCTCGCCGGGTCCCCGGAGCACGCCTCCTCAGCCTGCTTTATGCTCTCCTCCACCTGATCCGATATCTTATCCGGCGCCGCCCTCGCCACCTGCATCCTCCCCCTCGCCGCCCTCTGCCACGTCCCCACCGCCAAGCAGGTCACCGGCCGGTGGGCCCGAGTGAAACTGGCCGGGACACTCGGTGTCGAGATGTTGAGGCTTGTTACGCTCGCCATTTGTTAAAAAAAATATCTTCCTCTCTCTTTTTTTTCTCTGGTTGGTTTAGGGTTTGTGTTCGAAGTTGGTGATGATATTGGTGGGGAAGATGAGGTCCCCGGAGAGAGAGATATATGGGCTAGGTCGCGGTGGTTTTTGGACACAGATTTCTTATCGGGTGGCCGCCAATTGTGTGGCTTCCACGTGTCCATTTGGTAGGAGATTTTTTCCTCTCTCTTCATAAAATATCGCTTTTTCTCCTACTTTTTGTGAGCCCTTCTTGCGATTTTTTTCCCTTTTCTTCTTCCCTGCTTATGTGCTTGGCTAAAATCCAGAGTGGGAAATGTCTCTCTAGGAAAATTCACAAAACTCACGTAAATGCACGAACCACTTTCATTTACGTAGAATATCTTGGATTCAAATATTACAATTATTACGATACATAATATATTTGGTTTGATTGAAAAATTTATATCTACGAGATTAAAATAATCGTCATTATATTATCCGGAAATATATGATATATAAGTCATAGATGCAAACCTAATTTCCTCATGCCTAATCAAAATAAGCTAAAAGTCAAGACAAGTACAAATATAGTTGTAATCTAATTAGAATCGAGAGTAAATTATAACAAAAAATAAAAATATTATTCAAATAATCATTTCCTAAATAAATTCAGAGGGTTGTAAGAGATTTTAAAAAATCATATACGTGTCCGGAGATAAACCGGGCAAATCCCACCTTGAACGACAACATCGTGTCCACCGTTCATACATTTGTCAAGGCTCAAGAACCGTGCTATATTAGTTCATTGCCCTGGAGAATGGAAACTATCAAGACAGTCCCTTCTCTTTTTTCAGTCTTCGGGAAAATAATTTTATAAAAAGAATATTGTTCGTAGAAAGATAATTTGCCAATTTTTTTATTATAAGAGAGTTTCATTTCCATCTAAATATGTTTCTCGTCAGAAAAAAACCTGACGAATATCTTTAATCTTTTCATAATTTTGTAAGTAATTTTGAAAAAAAAAAAATTTTCGTATCATTTTAAACTAAATTAATTATTTGTTCACTTTTTCAGATTAAATAATTAATATGTAAACTTAAAATACACGTACAATAATACACGCCGTAAAAAACTAACTATGTATGCTGATATACCCAGTTTTTTGTTGTCCATCTTGTTGACATATTCTTTTATAATTAACATCGCTTTAACATGTTCCGAGTTTGAACTCTTATGAAAATAACAATGTTTAAAAAAAATATTCAGTTCAAATCTAAATTATTAGATGATAAGTCAAATATCAGATGATATAAAAAAAATCAATATACGAAATTGTTCAGAACTCGACCCATGCTTCCAAAAAAAAAAGCTGTGTTAAAAGACCTTTGTCTCTCATTTAATTATATATCCTAATTCGTGTTCGCAAAAGTTAACTTCCTCCGATTTCACTAAGTTTCAAAATAAAAGTTTAACTGCCTATAAAAATCTAAGCTAATGTGGAAAAATAAAGAGAAATCAGAATGGACCAGATTTTGTCTTGGAAGTCCGTTTCTAAAATAATTTTGGATGACCTATTTGGTAGTCATTTAATCATAATCGAACAGACTATTTTATCCAATCTCTTTATTCGAGAGGGTCCCCGTGAAACTATTTTATCATAATAGATAGACCATTTTATCATAAGTGAAAAACGATGGCTCCCCATTCCATGTAGTTAGACGACCTCGTGTGGGTGGAACTTCTATATCGTCTTGCCTCAACAAACTTGTCTTTCGGTGTAAGTGTGTTTCTCGGTGCTGAAACTCCTTGATCTCCGACTGATACTTCATGAGCTGATTTATTGATCACCACAATGGTAATAGTAAGCTTGGCACTGATTATCTGCTCTTGTTCTTCAACTGCAAATTTGAGATGGGGAAATCAACGAAAGTCGTGGACTTCTTAGCAGCTTGGAATGGCGAAGATACGAATCAATTAGATCCCATCTTACCATGGGGTGACGATAGTCAAGATACTAGACCGTTGCAGATTGATAGAGTTCGGTGCTCGTTTAATGAATTGTATTTGAAAATTTGTTATAGCTGCTCATATTATGATATTATACCTGCAATGTAGATATTGTATGCATGATATAAAATGAAATTATGTTCTTATGGAAAAAATTGGAGAGGGGAAACCTACAAGCTATATGCCCCCACTTAATTTTTTAATGTTTAATAATTAGATATATTTTTTAATGTATGTCTCTACTAAAATTAGAAATTGATCCTACTAAAAAATTAATCAACCTAAAAATTGAAATCAGAATAGTCTATTACCAATTTATCATATGCTAGTCGAGATCAAAAAATTATATTGCCCTCGCTCCCCAAATTTTCTAGCTTTGACCCCGTGAAGGAGCAACCTTCAGCCATCGACTAGGCGAAGCGGGAAGTGTCCAATCACGGCCATCCTCGAGAACTACAAGGCCGACAAGGAGAGCAATGAAGTCCTAATTCAAAGCAAGACACCGGCCGACCTGAAAAATCAAGATATGTTCTACCGTGGAATCACCGACGATGGTAAGTTTCACCCTCGCGATTGGTCAAGGCGAGACGAAAATGGCACTTTCGGACATTGCCAAAAGGCTCGGGGTGGCGTGGAAGGAGATGTAACAACTATGCTCAAAACATTGCGTCAGGTAGCCACTGACACGAGTTCTCGAATTACAACCTCTCTAAGATACTAACTGCGATCTCAGGCAAGTTAAATTGGCGAATAATGCTTAGAATATGGCCGGGAATTTTAGAATGACCTGGAATGCTGATGCTGCACATATCTTCGAGGAGCTTCGAGATGCAGCTGTTGGAAAAGATTTAAGTAAGGTCTTCAAATATCAATGAACCTTCTTGGTCGTTGTTTAGGTGTTTTATTTTGGTGACGATCCTCATTGTAAGGGGGTTGGGACTCTGCTTTCGTTGCTTCCCATGGTGTTTTTAATCCTGGATGTTAGATGATGAGGGTGTATTTTGATATGGGTCTATTTTGTTCCCTAAGGATATAACTATCTTAGTATAACTACTCTTAGAATTTTTTTAACAAGTAAATAGAACTTTACTTATAAAAAAGATAACTCTTATTTAGTTTGCATTTTGCTACATAGATATGAGGTCATCTGATCATTTTAAATAGGAGATTATTGAATAATTCCACATTTGGTATTAGGGACTAGTGCTTTATTGCACATTTGGCGTAGAAGATCAGTACTTTATAGCACTTCTACTGTAAATATCTTCGGAGTAATTAATTTTTTTACCCATAAAAAAATATATAATTCTCATGGCGTGGAATTGAGACGGGAAGAAGTTTCTGTTTTGGGAGGATCCATGGGACTTCCACAGAGAATTGAAAATGGGAGAAGAAAATCTTACCTCCTCGCAATGGTGTGACCAGAGACGAGGTGACTCGAGGAAGTACACTACCGGAGTCGAGGTAATAGAAATCCCTCTCCATCGCTTTGCAGGTTGTCATGTGGACTTTCTATTTAGCCGAGTAGTCGATTTTGTATCGCAGTGTCATTGTGACAATTCTTTTTCTTGCTCATCGTTTTTCTCAGTGTTTTACGACGGTAGAGTTTTTAGTGAGTCCTCGACTGCAAATTTTCGTGGCTCGAATGAAGGAAAATCGACACTGGGATTTTTCGGGTAAGGTCGGGGTTTCTGCTGTAAGTAGGATAGGCTCTCTTGTTTTCCATTCCTTTCCGCTTTGTTTTCTTTTAATATTAATACAACTTATTTACCTACCAAAAAAAAAGGTTTGTGATGTGGACTCTTCAGGCTACTTATAATTGACGGCGATGGTGTGGATCCGGCAGGCAGGAGAGCGACCATGCAAGAGGAAGTGACCATCGGACCTCCATGAAACTAGCTACTACGTTGAAATCACTAAAGTTAATTGATCTATGTTGGTAAGGGTGGGTTTTATGTAATTAGCTATTATGATGTAAAATTAAATTTAGCGATTTCAAAATTAAGATAGAATTTTTTTTAAATTTTTCCCTATTATGACCATCGTGTGTGCATGCAATTGGTTCAAATTTCTTGTATAAGTGACTACATATCTTAGTGTGCAGTGGTTCTATATATGTTTCAGGGGGTGTCATTATTGTAGGCAAGTGATTCCGGTGTCTTTTTGGGACTCCCTTTAGCACAATCCGACGAGTGAGGGATAACATTTTCTGAGTAAGCTCTTTGAAAAAAACACACTCACTACCGTCAGAACCAAAACAACTGTATAAATAAGTAAAGAAAAGAACTATAAATTGCCCTAACAAGTACCTGCAGGTGCTGACAGGAATCAAGAAAGAACCCTAAAATCTTATTAAGATAAATTGTCCAAAATAAATAAATTCAACAAGCAAACAACAATGTACAAATACCATATCGAAATAGACTGTAAAAAAGAATACGAACTAAAATCTGCAGCATTCTCCGGAGGACGTACTCTACGGCAGTATAACAAACTCAACTGTTGGGCTAAGCAGTGATTGAAATTTTCTAGCTTCATCTTTGGCCTCTGAAAATAATATACCACAGTCCTCGCCATACTCCTCCTCCTCCTCAAGAAGGTTCCCATCAAAAAATGAATTACAATTAATGACAGTCTTTTCTAGGTTTACGGCGTTCTCAATCACGTATAGAATAAGCTTGGTATCACCATAATCTCCTCCATGATCTCCTTGGAATCCGAAAAATTCAAACTCTTTTAGATGGTGATGTAGACACGTCCTAGGCTTTATGGCTTCTAACTTTTTAGAACCATTTCTGTATCTCTGAAACGAAGCAGCAAAATAGAGTTTCAGACAAAAACACCAATCTGAGTGCACCAAATGATAAATTGTGCACGTCGTCAAGGATATAGATATGATAATCTTGCACATGTGAGGTTTACCTAAAGGACTATATTATCGAGCCAAGCCGGAATTCCTCAAGTTTTACTTGCAACATATACTTAACTATGGTTAAGTAGAGAGTAATATAATAGCCAATTGATAAGCAGAGACTCAAAATTCAAAGAAATACATTGAATTACATATGAGACATATAATTTACCTGGACAACAAATCTTTTCAAAAACGGGGATGCCTCGATCCATGAAGTTAAGCAAATGCATCTCTCATCAGATGTAACATTGATCTTCAATTCCTTGAGATTGTTTAGCGTGGGAATTTCCATGGGCCATTTTAATTCCTGAACAACCCATAGGCAAACATGTAAAACTTTATAGCATAATTTACATACCAAACACTCAAACATGACGACTAACCTGATTCGGATAGCAGTACACAATCAGTGTAAGGGTCTGTATTTGAGAAAGATAGCCCGTGAAGAGATGAGTATTGTCCACTAAAAAATTATAAAAACCTTGTCCTACCAACATATCAGTAAGTTGTGGTGCGGACTTGAGAGGCATAGTTGTCGTTACATCAGCCAAGTACTTGAAGGACGTGAGATTCGGTGCAGAAATCTCGAGAATCTCTAAATTGTAACAATATTTTATATTAAACAACTTCAACCGAACGGGATCATCTACTTTTAGGCTTGTGAGACTATCCGAATATGTTACATAAAGTGATTCAAGAAATGGACAATATTCCAAGAAGTACTCGAGATGCTTGCCGGTCACATTCACGTATTTCAGGCAGAGAGACTTAAGTGAAGTGCAGCTACGCGACATCAAGCTCGGAAAATAATATATTTTTTCCAGATTGATGCCGGAGAAGTCCAACTTAAACCTTTTGACTTTGTTTGCCATTGCAAATCGGACCCATTTGTTAATTTGGGGTGCATTCTGGTTGTGCAAGGCAAAACGAATGTTGAACTCATCTAGTGTTTCTCCTCGATATGATTTGACTGCCCGATTCACCCGACGAATGAACTTGACCATAAGTTTGTGCATGAACTTTGGAGAATAACAAACCGAATACTTGTGAACAAATTTGAATCTCATTGGAACTAACTTCGGAAGAGGAGCCCACCGACGCGAAAGAACGCTGCATCTTAGGGATTCTTGGGTGCTCAAAAGAGAGAGAACACGAATTAGTATCTCATCCGGCAACTTACTAATCAGGTCCTCTCTGTTGCAGTCTTCCTTCTGCTTCAGACACCAGGAATTAAAACAAGAGAATGGTGGATTTAATAAGTAAAAATGTAAGCTTTTTTTCAAAGAACTGAACAGTAAAAACTGATACAATTATAAACCTAGGAAATTTATAAATCGAAGTACGTACCTTTCGTTGCTTCTTCCTCCTACTCTTCATGACCAGAAGATTGGATTAGGGTTTTAAAAAAATAAGTCTTTCACTATTTGTAAAGCTGGAAACCCAAAATTGCCTTGAAGAGGAAAAGAGACGCATTTATAGAGGAAAAAAAGACAAATTGAGAGGGTCCGTTGGGCCTGTCATTGTCTTACCATGAGCCCAACATCGCATCCATATTAGTTTTAGTTGTTTTTAAACACAAAAAAATATATAATTTTTACATGTACGAGCACAAGAAATTGAAATTGACCCCATAACAAAAATATAGACGATTCAAAATTTAATAATAATATATAAAATTAATTTAACATCTCTAGGCAAATTGTCTGACTCCATATCATCGGATAGAGTAAGCATTTAAATTATTCGAATTTGTCATTATTCGAGTTATCCAAATTGATCATTTTATTATCCAATTCAAGGTGAATCCAACGGGAAGAACCTGGAAAGGTTGAAAACGTTGCTCTTTATTTGGAAAAAGAAGAGTGAAAGCTGAGGATTGTTTTATCGATTGAGGACTTCAGGAAGTGCGAGGAGCGAAGGCGACCGCCGAGATGGTTTTTTTTTTTTGGAAAACACACCAAATATATTCAACCCTTTAGGCGGAAAAATCAATAAACAGTAAAATATCAAGATCAACGAGATAGACTACAAGCTAATCCTCCGGACTACCAACCGAGATGGGTTTTTCGGGTTTCAGTGAATCGGAGATGGTTTTGTCAATAGTGAGCAAAAGCCGACGATTCTTTTATCGATTGAGGACTTCACTGCGTGAGGAGATTAGAAGTTTTGGTTTAAGATGGCTGGGCTCACCAATTTGGATTAGGAGTCGACCAAACCAAGGCCCAAGTATATGGAATACAAATTCGGATATTCGAATAATCCAAATTTACATTTTTACTATTCAAATTTAAATTTAAATTAAAAAATTTCGATAATCCAAATCATAACATAAAATTATCTTAATTGAAATTCAGAAAAAATTATGGTTATCATATTATATGCTTAGCCCGGATAAAATACAAACATCAAACTTTATGACCAAACTATCCATCAAGATTGTACCATTGTTTCACACATTCGTGTTACTAGTTATTTTTCAGGTGAAATATCAAAAATGAACATGTATTCAACCCTAATAAATCTCAACTGTAATATTAAAATCATGTGTGCCTTTCACAATTAAACCATCTAGATCGCAATTCGGATAATACTACTCAATTTAATAATTTTTTTTTCGTGAATACACTTATCATTGGCATTCCAACAGCACCAATCTGATAACTAAAAAACAAGGCCCGACCCTCCTCCTTCTTTTTTGCTCATTTTGGGTACCTGAATATTTATACACTATTACATTTTCTTCCATTTTAATTTTTTCCAATTTTGGCTAAATTTTATTAGGGTACTAAAAAATTTTACACGATTTTATTTTTCGTATATTTAAATTTTTTTGAGTACGGCAAAACTTTATTTTGGTAATGAATATTTTTATGCAATTTTATTTTCGTACATTTTAATTACCGTTGAAGTCTTATTTTAATGACATATTAAATTTTTCAATGGCAAAAATCACAACGGTACATCAATTTTCAACGGCACTTCAAAATTTTCAACGACAAATCCGGTTTTTTCAATGGCACATCAAATTTTCCAATGATAAATCAAATTTTTAATACCACATCCCAACGGCACACAATCCTAACGTCACGTCAATTTTCAAAAGGCAAAGTCGTAATTCATATAGATCTTTAAATTCCCTTTACAAAAATATATTATATAAAAAATTATCCTCTAGTCCCTGGTCTACAGTGAAATTACCTCTCGGGTTCCTACCATTTAAAAAATTATTTTGCCGTCCCTGTTCTTTAAAAAAATGTTGATCTCGGATCCATGGCTCATGTCAGCGGTCTTTTTTATATTTTTGTCTAAAAAATGACCAAAATACCCTAAATGAAAACAAAAATAATAAAAAATTTCTTCTTCAACCTTTGGAAAACCATCCTCTCCAATCTCTAATTCTAGAAACCCAAAAACAAACCAAGAACCAACCAAACAAAAATAAATTCAAACCCAAAATTAAGAATTTCATGAATCCATAACTAAGAACTTTAAATATCTGAATATGTCCAGAAATAAAAAAACTTTAAACACTATGAATATCAACCTAGGAACAAGAACAAACCAGCAAAAAACCAGAAATTAAAACCATATTTAATGAAACTTCAACCCACCCCAACCCCCATCGAATGAAACCAACACTACCCCATCCCTGTCTTGTCGTCCTGTACTTGTCGTCCTCGTTATTTATGAGCTCGCCATCGACGCTGTTCCTGTCTCCAACGACGGCGGAGTAAGAGATTGCGTGAGTAGGTCAAAATTGGGGACAATCGTAAACAGTTGTGTCAATTCGGGGAAGAAATCCATCCCTCCTTCTTTTGAGAGGATAAATCCCTCCCTCCTAGTTCTCTGGCGCTCGCCTTTTAATAGCAGTAAGAATCGGCTCATTCCAACCTACGAATCCAAAGTAATGGCCAATTTACTATGGAAGGACGTTGTCATCCAAGGATAAACTGAAGTTAACCAAGGACAATACAATAAAGTGGTCTATTGTCACCGGCTTCGACCAAGCAAGACCATCATTGGACCCGATGGAGGGGAGACCATCAACAATCTCTTTCCAACTCAAAACCGAAAGTGATCGCTTTGAGACAACACCGTCCACCGGTCACTCTGAGACCACATCGATCACCGGCCACCCAATCACTTTGAGACCACATCGGGTACCTCAAAATATGTTGACAATATCGAGATTATTTTTGTACCTCAACAATGCCCCCCACACGTCAATGCTTTGGCACGGCCAGACGAGAAGCATTGACGTGGTCCTTTCTAAATGTCCTTGTCTTGACGAACTTGTGGTGCCAAAGGGTTGCTCACCTCCACCTTGACGGTAGTAAGTTTCTTGGAGAAAGGTGATGGTCATTACTCTTATACAGCTCTAGGATATCTAGGTCGTCGTCCTCACAGATGTACCTGATCGACTTGTATGGTGACAAGGTGTAGACCTCCAATTACCTTATCACCTTTCGTATCGCCTTACTCCTTGCAAGTAAGACAGACGGCTTACCCCCCGGGTATGGCACTGACCGGCCATCGGGCTTTAAGGACCTCCCATTTGACCGAGCTAATATACCAGGGAAACTGATCATTGATGTTGCTCCAGGCCACCCTTGTTGACACTATAAACTCGTCGTAGAAGACCACTTCAATGTAGCATGTGGCCGACATAAATGGACATGCATCGGCCAACACGATCTCCACCTTTCCATCTAATTTTAAAAAAGTTTTTAAGAATACTTATTAAAACTTTGATGGACCATAACTTTTGACTCATTAAAAATTTTTGCTATTATAATATAGGGTAGATTATCCTCTAGTCCCAGGTCAATAGTGAAATTACCTCTCGGATCCCTGCCATTTAAAAAATTATTTTTCCGTCCCTGCTCTTCAAAAAAATGTTGGTCTCGGGTTCCTAGCTGACGTCAGCGGTCTTTTTTTCGTTAAGAAAATGACCAAAATATCCTTAAGAAAAATAATAAAAAACTGACCTTCTTCAACATCAATTACATTCAAGAACACCATTCTCAAAAAAGACATTAAAAAACACATGAACATTTAACCCAAAAATCAACCACAAAATCAACCAAAATTTCCAGCAAATCAACATCCAGCTATTTAGAGGAAACCGAAGAACAGAGTGGGAATCAAGAACACCCAATCATCACATTCTTCTCCACGCTTCGAACACACAAATTTCTTGGAGACATGGGGCTTTCTCTGGGTGGTCAATATAAGAAAATTAAAATGTTCGAAAATAAAATTGCGTAAAAATATTAAGTACAAAAATAAAATTTTAGCTTTTTTTTAGAAAAGTCACATGACGAACGTGCAAGGCCCCCATAGCAGGTGCTGCAGGTGGAACAACTAGCAGCGAATCCGAGGCCGGCTGTGGCCTCTCATTTAGGGATGGCGATGCGTATGGTCGGGTAGGGTAGGGTATAGGTAGGACTCAACCCATACCTTAGTTTGGAGAGTTGGACCCATACCCTATCCTCGACCCTCGATAAATTTTATTATTAGATCCATACCCTTATCCGCAGAGTCTGCAGGATCTGACATTTGAATTAAATACAATACTTTTTGTTACTTTTATAAAATTATTATATATATATATATATAATTTAAATAAATTACAATAAATATGAAGATTTTTTTTTTAAGCGAAAAGAAACTTTATTACTTAAAGAAACGAAAAAGTTACAGGAAGGGAAAAAGAAAACAGGAGAGAAGCCAAACACAAAGGCCGAATAGAAAACCGCAAAACAGCAAGCCTATCGCCATAAAGAAGAACTCGACCCTACAAACTTGAGGGATAGCGAGGCCGATGAAGGAAACAATGATCTAAAGCGATCAAACGCGGCGCATCAAAAGTCCACCTCATACTCCAGCCAACGTAGATCCTTACTGGCATAGGTAGTCCCAGCCTGCTTCCGCGCTTGAAAGCGAGTGTTCTTGGCAGGTGGTAAAGTTGATTCTTCCATGTCCGGCTGAGAATCCGCCTCGTCCGCCCAATTGTTCTTCATCTTCTTCGTAATCGAACCCATGAACTTCAACGAGTCCGGAAGATCATCGTTGTTAGAAAAAACAACAACCCCATTGCCCTCTTGACCTGGGATAGGCATGGGATCTGTAGTAGGTAAAGCAGAGGCGCTGCCCAAAATAGATGTGGACGGTCCCGGTATTATTGGGGTTCCCTTGCCAAGGAAACCCGGTTTCAAACCTTTATGCTTGGAGCCCTTTGAACCGAATGAGCTAGTAGGTAAAATCCCGCCCGCTGCAACATATGCTGCCTTCCTAGCTTCAACTATTGCCAAATCCTCAGGAGACAGTGATGCCAATAACTCAGCCGAGGAAGGGCCATTCTTGCGCCCCTTTTTCTTGCCCGATGATGACCTAGGCTTAGAACCCGATGAGTCAGTCACATGTGAAGCTGGCGTCAACGGCTCTATTATAATCGGGCCTAAAGATACCTGACCTGTATCTTGGGAGGGCGAAACCTCCTCAATCATTACACCACAATCCCCCTCTAAGTTATTTGTACTTGGCATTGGAGACTGCTTAGGAACTTCATCAAGCACCATCAACTGGACCAAATCATTCTGACCTGTACTTAATGGAGAACATTTATCACCCGGTAGAGTTTCACCCTCTTTGTCACCAGGTAGAGTTTCACCCTCTTCCCTCGCATCATCAGGGACCTGAAGTACCACCGAATCACCATCCTCTTGGTCCTCCTCTTCGCGTACTACCTGTTGCACAAAATTTTCCAATACAGTAATAAGGGCAAGAGATGAGCACTCCTCAACTTCAATGCTGGTTGGTGAACTAGGGGAGCACTCATTCTTTTGTTGCCACACCTGCTTCCCCACGGACCTCTTGGGACCCTCAACCCGTGGGTGCAGTTTTCGGCAAGAGTCTAAATCATGACCAATGATTTTGCAATGCTCGCAGAAAAGAGGCAAATTCTCGTACACCACATCAACTAAGACCGTGCCCTCCTCAAGCTTCAATACAACTTCTTTCCGACGAGGCTTGGACATGTCTAGTTCCACCAAAACCCGTACCAAAGCGCCATTAAACCTATTTAATGCAGTCAAGTCTGATCGAATGGGGTTACCAATGGCCGCAGCTAGTCCAAGTATGATATCATTAGCGACATGCTCCATGCTCAACCCCCCTAATGTAATCCATACCTTTGTAAGAGTCGAGGAAACCTTCGTGGGCTTAAAATAGGGTACCCATGGCTGCAAGTAAAGACATCCCTGAGGAAGTCTCCAATCAGAAGAGCTCCAGACCACGTCCTTATCTTGCTCCTTCTCAAACTGAAAACCAAAGTACCCTAGGCCAAGAGGAAGCAACTTCCACGCTTGCACAGACCAAACTTTGGAGATAGCAGCTTTCAAGTCAAATGTTGAGCAAGGTTTGGTGCCTCTCGGCATCACTAACCTTCCAATCAAAGCGCGCTTCCCAAAATTTGCACAAACTGATGATCTATCTGCATTCAATTCAACGACCATATGCTCGCCATCGAAGACTGGCTTAATATACGTACCTTCTTGGACCCGGTCAGATCGCGAGTGGAGTGCGGCTGCGTAGGACATCTTCTTCATGGCGTTCTCCGCTGGAGCCTTAGGAGTCGGTGTCACAGTAGTCTCCGCAACCCCATCTTTGCTCGCTTGTATATCTCCCGAAGGTGTAGGCCTCGCACCCTCCGCAGCCTGCCCCACACCCTCTGTCAACCCACGAGCCAGCGCCTGTGAAGGGTTACCGACTAATGGGGCAAGGGAGGTGTAGAACTGGTGAAGGAGAGGAAGGATGCTGGATTGAAGCGAATCCATCCCTAGCGAAGGGCAGGGATTAAGCGACGGCGGCTGAAAACCTCCATCTGAGGATCTCAACGAGGCCGTTGAAGACATCGGAACAGCAGCGACGGTGGTGGAACACGAAGCCCTAGCCGAGGGAAACATTAATTAATACATAACGAAACCGGAGGGGTGGTCGTAGAGACCAACCCCTCTGGCAGCCACGGGGGGGGAGGTTGGGGGCTCGGGAAAGGTGCGGGATGGGGGGAGGGGGGGCGGGGGAGGTCGGGGGAGGGGGAGAGCGGGAGGGGGAGAGCTGGGGAGGGGGGGAGAGCGGGGGGAGGTCGGGGGAGGGGGGAGAGGGGGAGGGGGAGGTCGGGGGAGGGGGGAGAGCGGGGGAGGTCGGGGGAGGAAGGAGAGCGGGAGGGGGAGATCTGGGGAGGGGGAGAGCGGGAGGGGGAGGTCGGGGGAGGGGGAGAGCGGGAGGGGGAGGTCGGGGGAGGGGGAGAGCGGGAGGGGGAGATAAGGGGATCTATTGAGGGTGTAATGATGGTCTAGTTAGGATATGGTCCAAATTAGGTAAAATGGTAAGGGTATGGTAGATTCATACCATACCTAGACCCACCTCAAAAAAAAATTTTAAACCTACCTCTAAAAGTGGACTCATGTTTATACTATACCTTAACCGCAAAAAAAAACCTTAGACTTATACCTACTTCTAAAAGTGGACTCATGTTCATACCCTACTTTAGAGCCGGTCAAAATTAATAGACTCTCGACTCACGAAATAAGAGTAGGATCTGACCCACAAAATATGAGTATTTTTGCCATCCCACCCCCGATGCAGAAACGGAAAAAATTACCCGTCCGGGGCACACCCACCGAGAATGACATGCAGTCCAAATTCTCGTCATTTATTAGGAAAAAAAGCGAAAAAGTATTAAAACACAGTTACTCGTTTACAGACTACACATCTTCATCGTCATCATTATCAAAATCATCGCTTCTCCCTCCTCCCTCCGCCTCATCCCTCCTCTTCCTGCACCCGCCCACCTCAGAACCCTCCTTCCTTCCAAGTCAAAGTCAACCTTCTCCTCCATGTCCCGCCTCTCCCACCTCGTCCCTCTCAAATCCCTCCCTCCCGAAAACTCCGTCCACGACGCCGTTTCCCCCCACGATGCCGGTACCACCGCGAACTTCCTAGTTTAACTTAATGATTAAATTATATTTTGACTTTTTTTTAAATAGATGCAGAAGGAGGAGATGATCATGAGGCCTTGGAAGGCGGTTACCGGTTGCCGCCGCGGGAAATCCGTAACATCGTCGACGCGCCTCCCTTGCCGGCCCTGTCCTTCTCCCCGCGGCGCGACAAGATTCTCTTCCTCAAGCGCAGGTCCCTCCCGCCGCTCTCGGAGCTCGCCCGGCCGGAGGAGAAGCTCGCCGGGATGAGGATAGACGGGACGTCCAACACGAAGAGCCGGATGTCGTTCTACACTGGCATCGGCATCCACAACATCCTCCCCGACGGCCGCCTCGGGCCGGAGACGGAGGTCTCCGGTTTCCCCGACGGCTCCAAGATCAACTTCGTCACCTGGTCCCTGGACGGGAAGCATCTCTCCTTCAGTATCCGGGACGGCGGAGATAACGGTGACGATAGGCTTAGGGTTTGGGTTGCTGACGTGGACACGGGGATAGCCCGCCCGCTGTTTAGCTCACCGGATGTTCATTTGAATGCGGTGTTTGATAATTTTGTCTGGCTGGATAGCTCGTCCCTTTTGGTGTGTACTATTCCACATTGCTGGGGCGATCCCCCGAAGAAGCCCGTGGTCCCCTCAGGACCCAAGATTCAATCTAACGAGGCGGAGAATGTTGTTCAAGTTCGGACGTTTCAGGACTTGTTGAAGGATGAGTATGATGCCGATTTGTTCGACTACTATGCCACCTCGCAGCTGGTTTTGGCTTCCCTTGATGGCACGGTCAAGGAGATCGGCCCCCCGGGGGTTTACACCTCCATGGACCCGTCCCCTGATCATAATTACATGCTGATTAGCTCCATCCATAGGCCCTACTCCTACATTGTTCCGTGCGGGAGGTTCCCCAAGAAGGTGGAGGTTTGGACTACTGATGGGAGGCTCGTGAGGGAGCTCTGCGATTTGCCTCTTGCTGAGGATATACCCATCGCGTTTAGTAGTGTTAGGAAAGGGATTCGGTCGATTAACTGGAGAGCGGATAAGCCCTCTACTCTGTACTGGTAATGTGAAAATGGAATGGAGTAATGTTATGTGTGCTGGTCATTAAGATTCTTTGATGCATGCATCATTGTTGATGGTTTTGTGCAATTTGATATCAAATGAGAAATTTTCCGTTGCCTGCTCTTTGATGCTGATAGGGCAGAGACACAAGATGGTGGCGACGCAAAAGTGGAAGTTTCTCCTCGGGATATTGTATATACGCAGCCAGCTGAGCCGCTAGAAGGCGAACAGCCAGAAGTGTTGCACAAACTTGATATGCGCTATGGGTATGGAATAGTGACATTGCCTGATTTAATTTCTCTTTAGTAGCAGTATTGTCCACGCTTGTTATGTATATTTCTCGAGAACAATGATATATATATATATGCAAGAAAAGATATGAATATTCCAAACTTTATTATGTTTGTTTACTGAGAAAAATGATGCATTCAAGTCTCAAGCACCCAGCCATGATCACTACGGTGGTACGGGTTAGCTGAGAAATGATCTCGAAACTGGTTTCTGGTTAAATTGCTAGTTGCTGATGTAAACTTAATTGGGGTGATATTTTGTTCTTTAAAGTACAAAAATAACAGAAATTGTCTTTTCTGTGTTTTCTTGTTGAACTTTGCAGGGGGGTGTCTTGGTGTGATGACTCACTGGCTCTTGTATATGAATCATGGTACAAGACAAGGCGCACAAGGACATGGGTCATTGCCCCTGGATCTAAAGATGTGAGCCCAAGGATACTGTTCGACAGGTCATCGGAAGATGTTTACGCGGATCCTGGTTCTCCTATGTTTAGAATAACAAATGCTGGGACTTATGTGATTGCAAAGATAAAGAAAGATGACGACAAAGGTACTTATGTTTTGCTAAATGGAAGTGGGGCTACACCGGAAGGAAATATTCCCTTCCTCGATCTCTTTGAAATGTGAGTGTCCAAATATTTGTGCTTGTTGTGTATGGCCTTCATTCCTATCAGTTCTCTTATGTTCTAAATCAATTTCTTCCAGAAGCACTGGCAGAAAAGAGAGGATTTGGGAGAGTGACAAGAAAAAGTATTACGAGAAAGTTGTTGCTTTAATGTCTGATCAAACAGAAGGAGCTCTGCACCTTAATCAGCTGAAAATATTGACTTCCAAGGAATCAAAAGTTGAAAACACCCAATATTATATTCAGGGTTGGCCAGATAAGCAAGCATGTCAGATCACTAACTTCCCTCACCCCTACCCACAGCTGGCATCATTGCAGAAAGAGATGATTAGGTATCAGAGAAAGGATGGAGTTCAGCTTACTGCAACGTTATACCTTCCACCAGGCTATGATCCTTCAAAAGATGGACCTCTTCCATGTTTGGTCTGGTCTTATCCTGGAGAATTTAAAAGTAAAGATGCTGCAGGGCAAGTTCGTGGTTCTCCTAATGAGTTTTCAGGCATAGGTCCAACATCACCTCTTCTGTGGCTAGCTCGGAAGTATGTTCCTGTCCCTGCTTTTTTATGTCTGTTCTGGTTCCTTGCATATGTCTGCCTCTTTTTTTTTTTTGCTTTGAAATGATTTAGCACTCTAATTCAAGTGTAATCATATCGCAGGTTTGCCATTCTATCTGGACCAACAATTCCCATTATCGGCGAGGGTGACGAGGAGGCAAATGACAGGTAAACCTACGTGATGGTGATAAATTTGGTTTTCAAGCTTCATAAAAAAAAGATAAATTTGGTTTTCAAGCTTCATAAAAAAAGATAAATTTGGTAGGATGTGCTTTTTTGGTTTCTGGAGGGTCAATTTGGCCACCAAGATAGTTCATCCCAAGACTGCTATTTTTCATTTTTCTTTGACCGATTTCATTTTGCACAATATAGGTTTTCCAGTATAATTCTATTGGCAATTTTTTGTTTATCTTATGCCTTCTAGGTATGTAGAACAGCTGGTTTCAAGTGCAGAAGCTGCTGTTGAGGAAGTTATACGACGTGGAGTAAGCATATCCACTATAACTACTAATGCATTAGTTATATAACAGCAAAACAAAAGAACATATTGTTACTTTCGTCTTCTGTTGTCAAGGTTGCTCACCCTAGCAAAATTGCTGTTGGAGGGCATTCATATGGTGCATTCATGACTGCAAACCTCTTGGCTCATGCCCCACATCTTTTCTGTTGTGGTATTGCTCGCTCTGGAGCGTACAACAGGACCCTTACGCCTTTTGGTTTTCAGGTAACTGCAATAGCGCTAGAAGGGGGCCGCTTGTGCAAATGATCTATTATATGCTGTCTTGTTTTGTCCACGGCGATTACATTGCGACTATCAAAATATTAGCTTATTCTGTGACTTTGCTGGCCTTAGAACGAGGACAGAACTCTTTGGGAAGCCACTAGTGTCTATGTGGAGATGAGCCCTTTTATGTCAGCTAACAAAATTAAGAAGCCCATATTACTTATTCATGGAGAAGAAGATGATAATTCTGGAACTCTGACCATGCAGGTTCAATACAGTCTCCCTTTCATACTCTTTTCTGTAACTTCTGTGCAGAAGGATAAATCATGATTGACTATTTCACTCTCTTGTTCTTGTTTGGAATTCCTATATTTCAGTCAGATCGATTTTTCAATGCCTTGAAGGGCCACGGTGCCCTCTGTCGCATGGTCATTCTCCCCTTTGAGAGTCACAGTTATGCTGCACGAGAGAGCATCATGCATGTACTGTGGGAAACCGACAGGTGGCTCCAGAAGCATTGTGTCCCCAATTGCTCTGATGTAAATGCAGAGCTTGATGATGTTCGCAAAGATGGCATAGAAAAGGGAGTTACTGATTCAGAAAACAAAGTTGTTGGTGCAACCGGAGGCGGTGGTTCGGAGCTGGCTGATATCGAGCATGTATGGTTTCAATCCTTTCCAAGGTCATTGTTGTGGTAATTTCTTCTTGCCTGGCTCCAGTTACTTAACCAGAAAATAACTTGCATGAATAGGCTCTGCAACCTCTGACATGAGCGTTCCTGGTTCTAAGTAATGGAAGCTGATTCAAAGAGTGAAGGATGTCTATGTGCCTTTTCTTGGATTCATACACTCTTAGGAAATTGAGGCATGGTGTTGGCATTTAGCTGTTGGAAGTAAATCTTATTGCTGCTAGCTCGCTTTAAATGTAGAAACCATGCTTATTCTTGCAATGATTTGCTGAGACCAGAGGTGGAGGTTATTCATTTCGAGGTCTAAACTATTGATATTAGAACTTCTCTTTGAATAATACCAAGTATAATTTCCTTCCTATTTGTAAGCTTCAAGGCGTTCTATTTTCTCACGAATTAATTAAATTCTGTTGTATAGTTTGGTATTATCATCATCTCCATGCATGAAACAGTAATCGCTCAAGCAGCACTAGCCATAATTCTTTTTTGTGTAGCATACTATTTAGCATCAACGACTATGGTATCTGATTTCGCTAACCCTCTAGTTCTGAAGCATTGTAACTGCTGACATTAACTTTTGCTACCTGATATCCAGAGAGGTTAGGTAACTATACCGTCACTGCCCGAAGGCACAACTCACAGCCTTCCTCCATGTCAGAAGTAGAATGACGAAAAGCTATCAACACAGAAACGACCCAGGTACGTCGGGCTCTTCCTCGTCGCTAACCTTTGGTTGGATAACAGCTCAACCTGCGAACGTTCAACGGAAGGTTCTTGCAGCTGTTCCTTGACCACTTCCGTTGTGCATTGCTGTTGTATTCTCTTTGCAAGTCTCAGCCGCAAGATTATGTCAATAAGCAACTTAGTCAAATGACGCTGGCTGGCCTGTTTCAGAAGCGGCAACTAGTTGGTTTCATCTTCGAAAGTGTAAATTTTCACAACGCTCCTGCAGACAAAACGATTCTAGATTACACCAACTTTAACTTGCCCCCTTTTCCGGAAAAAAGTTGCAGAAGATAATTTTTTTTTTCATGGACATCCGGAATGAATGCAATAATTACAAGTTAAATATAGTTCTATTCTAATTGAGTGCACTCTTAAAATAAGTGTAATTTAATCTAAATAGAATGACAACAAATTTAAATATAGTTCTACTCTTTTTTCATTCACCGAAACCGGTTGATGTCCCCCCTTATTCCCAGAAGTTTCAACTTTCAAATAAGAATGTTATTTAAGTGGTAATAAATTTGGACTCCAGTTAAATTTTACGAATATAAAAAATATATTTGGAAAATATTAAGAAAATAAAATAGATCCAAGCTACAATGACACGCAAGGCAAGTTTCCAACTAGGCTCAGTACTCAGTAGTCGCTCCAACTTCAATTCCTCGTTTTGATATGTAGCGGAAGTTATTTACACTAGCCAGTTGTGGAATAGGCAACACTTTCGGCACTATGTGGTCCGTGCTACTGAAAAATTGCTGATTTCTAAATTGTTGGTTTGAACTCTATTACTAGTCTTACTGACATTGTTTAATTTTGTGACATTGTTTAATTTTGTGACATGTTATTATTGTAGAACATTATGGTATGCGAGAAATGTTCGACCAGCAAACTTGGACGCAATTAATTTTGTTTGTTCCACGTGTAAAAATTTTCATATTGGTTATAATGTAGTGTATGTTTCAATTTATAATTTCCGAACATTTATACGCTAGGCATATTATAACCACAACCCCAATCTTACAAGTTGTATCCATTTGTCTAAGTATCCTAGCAAGGAGGGCAGTAATGACATTGAGCTCTATTAATAATAATAAGAATCATTATTTTATTTAAAATGTCTTGCCTTAATTGAAATATATATAACACTCCTACTTCCTTCCCCTCACAATGAAGCCTTAAAAACACCCAACTCCCAACATCCCCCGATTTCCCAACTCCCTCAAAGCGCCAA
Source organism: Hypericum androsaemum (assembly GCA_963995505.1). Taxonomy (NCBI): domain Eukaryota; kingdom Viridiplantae; phylum Streptophyta; class Magnoliopsida; order Malpighiales; family Hypericaceae; genus Hypericum; species Hypericum androsaemum. The sequence continues at coordinate 5,982,837 of OZ023185.1, read as the reverse complement.
AAACCATGGGGTGTTGCCGGTGCTCCACCAGATTCTGGCTCCTCCTCCTCGTAGCCTCGGCGATTCCGATAGCCTACATAATCTCCCTCGAGCTCTCCCCTCCCCCCACCCACGTCTTCCGCTACCGCAGCGCCGGGCACCTCCGCGAGTGCGCCAAGTGGGACCCGCTCAACCGCCGCTTCCTCGTCTCCTTCTTCGAGGGCGGCCTCGCCCAGCTCCCCGTCCCCGAAGACCTCCCCGACGGCGCCGTCCTCCCCGAGATCACCGTCGTCAGGGACCCTGACGTCGCCGGGAACGCGTCCCTCGGTATCGCCCTTGATCCGCCCAGGAACCGCGTCCTCGTGGTCAATGCTGACTTGCTTGGCCACAAGTACAGCGCCCTCGCCGCTTACGATCTGTCCACGTGGCGCCGGCTGTTCCTCACACGGCTTAGTGGCCCCGGTAATCTTATTAACTTTTGTCCTTCACAGTTGTATTGATCCTATACTTTGTAGTCTTGCCTGAAATACGAGACTTGTTTTTTAATTTCATATATATTTGATTGGTTTAAATGCGGACCAAATTCCTATATTTTTATGCGCTTATATTTGGTTAAATAAATAAATGATGAATTTTCTTAGGTATTCTATTTTATTTGAACAGATGGACTATATTCTGATTAGTTCTATGGATGTTGTTATTAATTGAACAGATTAGTTGACCATTACAATTTGATTATATATGCTCCGAAGTAAATAAAAGTTATCATAAAAAAATAGATTGTTTTATTAATTTATTTATAAGTGAATTTTCTAATTAATTTATCATTAAATTCATACTGAATTCATTTTTAAGTGGAATAAATTTCTGATTCATTTACGCAAGTATACTAGTAATCAACGGTTTCCAATTTTGCATTTGTTACATCAGTTATGGTAATTTCACCTTCAAATTAATTTCTAGCAATATTCTAATGCTATTTTAAACATTTTCTAGGTGAAATCTTAATATGAAGGTCGAGTAACGTCGGAAGTGTATTTTACATTTGTTATGCTCGAACATAATACTTATATTTAAATCTTTTATACTTATCGATGTTTGACATTTTAAAACTTATATATCACGATAGGAGCCTCGAGATGCTCAACTTAGCTCACCTACCATTTGTCGCCAAATCAGTTTGTTGCCTTAGTTATCGCACTTGATTTTGCAGGTCAGTTCGCCGGGTTTTTTAATCCTTTAATTTTAATGTTTTGGCTGAAAAAAAACCAAATTATAGATTGTATCAAACTAGGCACATTCGCGAATAATATTTGGTTAATACACAAATGTACGGTATTTTATTGAAGAAAAATCATATCATATACTATATAACAAAATTTAAAGGGAAAAGTCTACTTTAGTACCCTGTAATATCGCCCAAAATTATTTTAGTACCATGTGGTAAAAAACTGACTAATCGAGTCATACTTATTCCAATTAACATCAAAAAGGTCCTCGGGCAGCTGACCGAGCTGCCCGGACCCGCGCGAACCCTGCCCGGACTACGTGGCCAGCCACGTCACCAAAACTTGATGACGTGGCGCCACGTGGACGAGGACGACCCTTCCCTCTCTTCCTCTCCTCCTCCTCCTCCTCCTCTTCTCCTCCTCCTCCTCCGCCTCCTCCTCCTCGTCCTCCTCCTCCTCGTCCTCCGCCTCCTCCTCCTCGTCCTCCGCCTCCTCCTCCACGTGGCGCCACGTCATCAAGTTTTGGTGACGTGGTTGGCCACGTAGTCCGGGCAGGGTTCGGGCGGGTCCGGGCAGGGTTCGGGCGGGTCCGGTCAGCTGCCCGAGGACCTTTTTGATGTTAATTGGAATAAGTATGACTCGATTGGTCGATTTTTTACCACAGGGTACTAAAGTGATTTTGGGCGATACCACAGGGTACTAAAGTGGACTTTTCCCAAATTTAAATATATAATAATTTTTTATTTAAATGATATAATTGCTATTCTAAACGAGTTATTTTCCAGACGACGAGAAAGCCTTCGCCGACGACGTCGCCGTCGACGCAGAAGGCAACGCCTACGTGACCGACGCAACGGCGAGCAAAATCTGGAAGGTGGGCAAAGACGGCGAGCTCCTGTCCATCATCAGGAGCCCTCTCTTCACCGTCAAAGAGTGGTACAAGAACTTGGTCGCTCTAAACGGCATCGTCTACCACCCAGACGGCTTCCTAATTGTCATCCACACTCTAAGTGGCAACCTCTACAAGGTCGACGTATCCAATGGGAACCAAGTCAAGTTGGTACAGGTCGCCGGAGGCCTGCTTGCGTTTGGCGATGGCATGGAGCTGGTCTCCCCTACCCGAATCGTGGTCGCGGCCGCAAGCCCTTCCGCGAGCCTGGTGGAGAGCCTCGACGGGTGGGAGACGGCGGAGGTGGTGGGGACGTTTAGAGGGCCGGTGCACAGGTTGGCCACTGCAGCCACTGTGAAGGACGGGAGGGTTTATCTTAGTCACATGTTTGGTATGGGGTTCCCTAAGAAGCATGTCCTCGTTGAGGCTGTTTTCTCATCTTGATAGGTGAACCAATTATATTATGGGCTTGACATTTTCTTTTTCTGTCAAATTGTGGACACATTTAAACTAATAGCTGATTTACTATGAACCCAAAGAAATTAGCATCTTTGACGAGTTGATTTGATTCATTAATTCTAACCTTCTTTTAGTGTTTTCTTTTTATTAGAATGTCCACACTCTAATGTTAAGTAGATTTTCAACACTTATAAAAAATATATCAATTTTTTTAAACATAATTTTTTTGCATCAATTTCCTTGTACCGTTAGACCAAATGATATTAACATATTTTTTCAACGAAGTCCATCAGAATGAAATTTGTATGAACTTTAACCTTGTCAATGTTACATGGCACGGGCTTTTACGAGCAACAATGAACTACGAGATCAACCAATTTATGATATCACATAAGAATCTCACAAGTCATATCCAACCTAAAATCTTAAATCAATGAATTTAAAATTTTTCAATACTTATAAACATTTTCATCATATTTACAATAGGTAATAATCTCAACATTTTTACTCTTCTAGGATTTCTTAAATTTTATCCAAAACCCATTTAAACATGTTGGAAAGATTAAAGAAGTTTCTGATATTTTTCTTGTTAAACTGCTGTTGTTTGTCGGAGGTGGTGCACTTGATTAGAATCTGGTATAGTCGAGGCAAGAGTTGGATTCTTTCTCCGTAAGACGAGATTGCCCCGTATTCAGTGCTTACGGGCTGCGGCAATCGTCCCCAAGATACAACGACTAGGCTACTTTCGAGTTCGTAGCACAACGACCCTCGAGTCTTCAGGCAAACCTTGGATATTCAGAACTTTCTGAGAGAGGGAGAGAGAGCCTACAATTGCTAACGAATGCTTGTGCAAATTGTAGTGGGGTGAGATGCAAATGAGGGGGAGAGGCCTATTTATAGACTGTGGAGGGCTGGAATCCGAGGGGTTGCCTGGCATCTCCGAAGGGCCTCCATCTCTTCCGAAGAGGCATCTCAGGCCTGCCTGTAGGCCGAAGGGGCGCCTGTTGCTGCTTCGCATCCCTTCGCCATTCAGTCCAAGTTTTGGTCGTGCCCCGTCGGATCTTTGCCTGGCCGCTGCCTTCGTGACCGTTCGGTAGACAAGCTTTCGCTCGTACTCCTTCAGCCGTCTGGAAGTTTCTGGGATGTTTTGGACCCATCCAGAATTTGCCAAAATTAAAGGCTCCTCGCGACGATGCGCACGTGCCAAGTGCGCCACAAAGCGCCCATTGCGACCTGCGTCCCATGCGCACACGATCCGAGTTGGCTTTCCAGGTGGTCAACTCATGCGCAACGATCCGAGTTGGCTTTCGAGGTGGTCAACTCATTTCCTAGCTAACAAGGAGTATCTCCTTATAAACTAGAAAAATTATGTTGTACTTTTCAATGTAGGATTGTCATTTTCCATTTTCATTTTTGCGCTTTCCACTTTGGACCAAATGCATTTATTTTGTATTCAAACTCAACATCTGCAATACTGTAACGACAAAATTATCACGATATTGTCTTAAAACTATATTATTATTACCATCTTTTCGCTTCTTTAAAGAGAAAATAGATATTATTACCATCTTTTCGCTTCTTTAAAGGGAAAGTAGTTTCACAATCAGTATCATACTACTTTAACCAGCTAATGAGTAATAATGACTCCTAGGTTATTTGTGTCACAATCATAAATTTTTTTACGTAATCATAAACATAATTTAAATTATAAAAATCAAAAAATTATTATCATAAATACATACTTCTTGTAATCTTTTCACAACAAGATCTTCATATAAGAGAAGTTCGTCACCTGATTGTTACTCACGATCTATTGGTGGAAATAGGCTTAAATTCACCACCTAAAAGTCCAAGGTTGAAAGAGTTTTTATAGATTTTTTTAATGAAGCAACTTCACAAGAGGCCGAGAGGGGGACCTGCACTCAGTAGAATATATTTGGCCATATTTCTTAATATATAGGGGTGTTTTGCCCCTCCAATTCAACAAAAAAAAAGGAAGAAGCAACCTAAGTTGTTCTCCTTCACCAGGAATAGGCAAAAACCCACACCCATAAAGAAATCACTCCGTTTCTTTTTAAACGTGGGTCATCCCCTTTTTTCTTCAGGTAGGTTATTAGGAAGATCTTTTCGAATATTAAAACCACTTTTAAATTTTTAAATAAGATTGTAGACATTATCCGCTAACCTCCAAATCTTATAAGATTTTTACATATAAAAATAAAAAACTGATTAAAATGAAAGACAAGGGTATTTCGGTAATTGACTCGCTCTCTCCGCCAAGACCCACCTCAACTCACAACGTTCGTGCTTAACCCCACGTCGTCAAGTTTTGTATCTTTTTGGGCTTTTAAGTTTTAATCTCATTATACAAAAAAGAAGAAGATTATTTCCTTCTTTTCGCTTCAATGACACCAAATCCAACCAAACCTGTCTTTGACCTTTGTTGTTTAGTACCCCTTGTCCATTTTTGAACCAATGAACCTGGTTAGAACAAGGTCTACCAGTAGTTTGAAGTTCCACAACCACCCAGATTACAGTAGGTGGATAATGGAGAGGCAGCGAAGCTTCGCATTGAAGCCCACAAGATTCCTGGTCTTCTCTTTCACAGCTTCATCCTCCATTATCTTCCTCACATTTTTCACCTTCTGGCTGTTCAAGTCTACACCTTTAACCCTCAAAGAAACCAACTTGGAGTTCAAGAGAAGTTCTCAACTTGAGACTGGGAATTCTTCAGTTGGTTGCTTGGAAGGTTCGATTTTGATTGGTACCCATCTTAGTTTGATCGAAAATGCTTCTGGGTTTCCAAGCATTTTAGTTCCAAGTAATGGTAGTGATTACAAATCTGAAGGGAGAAACTTTAGTGCTGCTCAGGCGCCGGAGGAACTGATGGAGGTAGCTGAAGCTCCTAGTGATGAGGAGATTGAAGAGGAAAGTGTAGAAAGTTCACTAGAAAGTGAAGATATGGCTGTGAAAGATGCAGGGATTTTGATAGACAAGGCTACGAGTTTAAACACCGAGAGGATCCCAGAGAAGGGAGTTAAAGATTGTGATGTTGCTAAGGGGAAGTGGGTCTATGATGAAAGCTACCCACTTTACACTAATAGTTCCTGTCCTTTGATTGATGAAGGGTTTGATTGCTTGGGCAACGGGAGATTGGACAGAGGTTACATGAAATGGAGATGGCAACCTGATGATTGCGACATCCCAAGGTATTAATTGTGATGGTTAATTTGTTGAGTGATGAAGATAAGTAATTCTCTTTAATTTGCTTGTGGGATTTGCTTGTTACTCTCAGGTTCAATGCGAGCAGAATGCTGGATTTGATTAGAGGGAAAAGGTTGGTTTTCGTTGGGGATTCGATTAATAGGAACCAGTGGGAATCTATGCTATGCTTGTTGATGGGAGCAGTGAAAGATCCCAAGCGGGTTTATGAGACCCGTAGAAGGAGAATCACCAAGGAGAAAGGGAACTATAGTTTCAAGTTTGTGGTAGTTTCCTAGTTTTGATTGGGCATTAGTATCTCATTTGCTTTTCGGTTGTTCCAAAACTTCAGCTGATGCTCTGAAGTTGGTTTTGTAGGATTATGGATGTACAGTTGAGTATTATGTCACTCACTTCTTGGTTCACGAGAGCAAAGCAAGACTCGGGCGGAAGCGAACTCAGACCTTGCGGATTGATGCGATCGATCATGGCTCGTCGAGATGGAGAGGAGCTGATATTCTGATATTTAACACTGCTCATTGGTGGTCTCACTTCAAAACTAAAGCTGGGTAAGCGGCAGTCTTCTTCTGTTTGCTCCCGTTGCTCTTTTAGCATGTGTAGGATGGCTTGTGTTGGATGAACCATGAGACACTAAGTTATGTTTAGTTGCAAACGTCTACATCCATGGACTTCTCTGTTTTGGTAGAAGTACGGGTGCCATTTGTGCCTCATTTCATTACCAAATTATTACGAGTTAGAGTGTGAGAAAGGAACTTCCAATCCATCGTGCATTAGAACATCCAGACACTTTCGTTCCAGTTGCAAGTTTTCTTCGTTGGTAAAAATTGAAACCTTGATGACAGGATCAACTACTATCAGGAAGGGAACCAAGTTCTTCCCCAACTCAATGTTCAAGTGGCCTTCAGACGAGCTCTGATGACCTGGGCATCGTGGGTCGACAGACACATTAACCCGATGAAGACCAAAGTTTTTTTCCGAAGTTCTGCGCCTTCTCATTTCAGGTCTGCAAAATCTTCAACTGTCAACGACTTGTGCCTCTCATTCAGCTCTTTTATATTTCATCATCCTCTGCACAGGGGTGGCTTGTGGAACTTGGGAGGACATTGCACGGAAGCTACTCATCCGCTCAGTGCAACCTCGAATGACTTCGATGAGAAAAACACAATCACAAAAGAGATCACTGCACAAATGAAAACGCCTGTGACTTTCCTGAACATAACTCATTTGTCCGAGTTCAGAATTGATGGCCACCCGTCAATCTACGGGGTTAGACCTTCGAAAAGGGCCTCTTCAAGAATTCAAGACTGCAGCCATTGGTGTCTTCCTGGCGTTCCAGATACTTGGAACGAGCTGTTGTATTATCACCTGCAAGTCAAAGAGGCAATAAATTTCAGTAGAACAGGTGTGTAGATTTTTCAGGTTGTACATTGTTTCATCCGTTACTGCCTCTAATTATTGCAGGTGGTAGTAGATAGGATTGTAAAGAAACTTGAGTTTGGTATTCAGAAATTCAAATGAAGCATGTTCTCCGTCAACTTGATTATCACACCGAAGTATCAAAAGAGTCAAACTTTAGTCATTGGTTTGACGCATTTTTAAACCACCTGATATCAAAGTGAAAAAGGTGTCATGTATCATCTACGTGGTAGTCCACATAGCGATCCGGGTTAATGTGTCATGTTAGGTGGCCGAGCAGCAAGGAGAAACTGCACGTATACTAAAGTATCAAAATATCAAACCCCAGACACCGGTTTAAACCATAGGGTATCGAAGTCGAAAGGCCCATACCACAAAGTATTAAAGTGAAATTTCTAATAAGAAAAACAAGAACACTCACTGTCTTGCTTCTGTTTTAGAAACGATAATTTACAAAGGACCTCTCTATTTTTTCCCTGGAGAATTTCCAGGCTGATAGAGAACAGATCGGTGTTCCCTTCCACCCAACGATCAGGCACTTGCTGTTCTTTTCAAGCGTACACGAACTCCAGCAAGGGAATTGCTTCACTACCAATTTAGCTTGGTACAGAGAAGACTCGCTGATAGCTATCTCCACCATCCGAAACCTCGAGAAGAAAGCCCTCCAAACGTCAATCTTCACGTTTCTGGCAACTCTCTCCGGGCCTTCTAGAGCTACAATGTCCCGGATCCCGTGCGCAAACATAGCCTCGGTGTTGGTCCTGGTCACGACGTCCTTGTCGAGGCAGGTTTCCAGGCAGTCGAAGTATGCACTGTAAAAGAACAATGCCTCGACGAACCTGCTGAAAAAGTTGGGCGAATTGATGTTGGCTTCGGTTTCCGATAGCAGCATCAGTGTCGGATTGAGGGTTCTGATCGATCTCATCACGCTTTCTAGGCATTCGGGCCTGCATAGCATCGTCCGAAGTATCATGTTGCAGACAACAACGACGCATTCATCAGCCGAGGTCTCGATCTGTCCCATGTTGATCTCGTCCAAGCTAGGCACGTAAACGACCTTAAATACGAAAGGGAGGTTCATGGACTTGGCGAAACTTTCCAGCCTCTTCCCTGTCTTCTCTATCTGATGGTTTCCTCTGATCCCGACAGCCGTTACCTTGAGCTGTTCAAGGGGCCGCCCACGGTCTTGGAGAGCTTGCATCAAGGACGTCCATTGGACCCCGGTCCTGATCTCGAAATCAATCAGGTGAAGCTTCCCCGCGGAACCAACATTCTCAATTATGGTCTGGATAGCTGCAAGCTGCCAGACTTGGCTTATAGGAACCTTCTGGTGCAAATTGATAATGGTCAGACTAGTACTTAACCCGTGAAGGATCTCAGGGCTTGATCTGTTTGCTTCCGCATCTTTCGGGTTGAACCTCCCCGTGGCCTTGTCAATTCTCTCCCGGAGAGCCTCAGCGAAGTAGTTCACTACCCTCTGCACAGGATTGGATCGCTCCGACGATATCCATTCGCAATGGGCGAGCAATCTGCTGGCCCGATCATACTGCTGGTATCCTACTTTCTCTGCTGCAGCCAGCAGCAGATGAGCAAGCTCAACATCTCTGGTTTCCTCCTCAGACATCCCGGATAGAGCAAACCCGAAAGGGTGCTTCAGCACCGAGAAATCGTCATAGCTTTGATCGGAGAATTGCACGTACCTCGCCCCTGCCACTCTCATCACCTCCTCGGTGGAGAGCTTCTTCCTGCAACCAGAACCCGTGGCGGACTCGCTGTTTACATCACCGCGCTGATCTACACTCAAGTTCAACTTCTTCACACCACTTGCATAGTTGTTGAGCAGCTCCAAGGAAGACGATATGCCCTTCGTCTGCGTCGTGTCCTTTCCGGGTTTGATGCTTTCCGTCCTCCCGACTTCCAGAATTGGCACCGCAGGGGCCGGGAAGCACGATCCGAAAAACTCCTCGAGCATCGTATAATTAGACTTGCCTGGCATCTTCTTCTGCTGCTGCAATTCTTGATAAATTAGTTGTTGATCATCTTCCATAAAGTTTAACCCTTTATAGTCAGGACACACAGGATAAACTTGTCCTAACATGGCAGCTTCCTGATGAGCATCTTTCTCACAAGTCCCTTGGTCAAGAAAGGGACTAACATTATATCCTTCGCCTTGGATTCCTCCGAAATCGAACGCAGGAAAGTTGAACATAGAATTAGGGATCACTGGCTGCCAAAACGCCGGTGAATTCACACGAAGAGTGACAAATTTTGGTAGGCTGGCCTGCATAAGCCCAGATCACTAACAGCTTGTTTCAGCAGCTCGGGGGCTCGGTTGTCCAAAAGTATGTAAATTGCAACACTAAATATTATGGCATATGGATTGTGACATTTGATGGCGATTCTTATCTTTTCGATGTGGCCAATACGGCCTGTTTCAGGTGTCGCCGTTGTTCCGGACAAGTGCAAGTTTCCAAATAACCATTCTAAATTCAGGTAATATTAGTCTGTGATTCCTATGTAGATCAGCCAAGTGGATGTGAACAAGTGTTCAAGTAGAAAATCTACATACGAGCCGGACTCTTAGGAGATTTTTTAATGATGTTTTTGTTAGGATATATGTTAGAATGAGTTTTATCTTTTTTTTAGTTAGGGTAATTATCTTAATTAGTTTTGATTATAATTTGTATTGTTTGTCTTTATCTTCCTAACGAGTTAGACGCAAGGTTTTAGGTGATACCTTGTAGTTGAGACATTCTTCAATACACCAACAAATAGATATAACTCTCAAATATATTTTTCTGTAATAAATTTCTTGTTTTACTACCCAGTCTTTTCTATTTATGCCCACTCTATTGTATTTCTTTCTCTACCAATTCTTTTATTTTCCATCCACATTATATTCTCTTTTGAACCCCTCTTCGTGATCGTTCGAACCTGTCTCAATTACATTTACGATGTTCTTAACACAAATTTGGTTTCAACAATGAGTAATTGTTTTTCTCATGATTATTTATCTGATGTCATATTATATTTATGAATAACGACTTGATTTTATTGTCGGGTGGCTCTCTAGGCAATATCTTTTCCATTTGAAAAATTGAACTTTGCTTAATTAAATTTAAACCCGAATTTGTTACTTGTGTAGTATGGACGATCAATTTAATTTATTGAAATAAAAGGCAACGTATCCATTAGAGAAAAGCATATGCCTCGTCGTGGGGAACACAAAACATTGTTCCTGACGTGGGTGTTTCGACAAATGAAGGTGCTAAATGTAAAGAAAACATTAAAAATAGGGAAGTTAGAGTTAACTAATTAGTGCCTGATTGATTGGACTAATTGCGGGAGTTTGTTTATGATGAAGAATGATGCAGATTAAGTTTTTTTGGTAGGTAATATTATTTATTAATCTAGTATAGAATAGTAGGTAATAATATGTGTACATCCCCTGTGGTCTCCTCTAATCTGCCCAAATTGGTCCCCCTATTTGAATAAATTAAGTTCAAATAGAACATGGGCATTTTAGGCCTTGTCAATAAACTTCGCATTTTTCGTACTCGCGACTTTAAAATTTTGAATGTACAATTTTTTGGTGATAGAGTTGCAGTAGCTCAGCTTCTTTTCTGGCCTTCCCAGTAGAAGAAATAATAATCAGAAGTCGAAGTATATAGCAGCCATTTTCTTGTATGAATCAATTCTCATTACAAAGCAATCCAAAAGTTGCGAAAAGAGTGACTTCAATTGGTAGATTTTTTTTTTGAGGGATCAATTGGTAGATATTGACATCCAATAACAATCCAATGCAATAATTAGGTTGTCTGAAACTTTGTACTAGGAAAAGGTCCAAAGCATATCCCATATTATTCGCATAAAGATGTAGAAGATGTAGAAGAACATCATATGAAAGCTAAAGTACGTCAAGAGGTCAAGAAAATTTCGTCCAACCAAATAATTATGGATCCTTCGTCACATAGGAGCCAATTTGTGTCAAGACATTCAGCTCACAAAGCAAATGTAGAGGAAAAAATGGACATATTGCATTACTTATTCATATTTTCAGACAAATTCAGTGGACATATTCCATACAACTCACAAAATATTAAATTTAACGAATTCTATCATATCATATGTTTTCGAAAATGTAACATCAAGTTAGAAAATATTATATGTTATACTAGGAATGATCTCTATATCTATCTATATAATTTTTTGGGGTGATATATCTATCTACCTCCCCACTCTCTCTCACTTTCTCTCTCCACTCTCTTCTATGATATGGGCCAACAGATGGGCTCTCCATATCCAATCGAGCCTCTCGTGGGCCTCCATTTTTTCACAACACTAATAACAACGACACTTTCTCTTGTTCATTCTTAGACCAGAAACTGAGAAAAGTAAAAAAGATCACGAAACGAATCTTCTACTGCCAAAACTAACTTAACTAGAAAGGAAAAGAGGAATTCCTTCAACAACAAAAAAGAAAGGAAAAGAGGAAACCACCATCACCGGAGAGGACCATAGATAAAACCCAATGTTTTTAAAATGTACGGGGTACGATCCGAAAAATTCTTTGTTTCTTGGTCTATCAGGTTTGACTAGCACTAGTTGAATTGTCAGTTGGGCCGCATATTTTTCTAATAATTTATTAAATAATTATACTAGTATTTAAATATCATATAATTTTAGATATTTTCATTTACAAGTATATAATCTAACAAAATTCGAATTTAGGCTAGACCAGTCGGTTTGATGAGGTGAATTGACCAGTTTGACTGGATCAACAAGTTGTCAATGTCATTGACTATCGGTTAAATCTCCAAGTTCGACATCAGGTTAGCAGTTGGACCGATAGATTTTTTAAAAACATTGCTAAAATCGAGGAAAGGGATAGCTGGATTTTTTTTTGTAGGTACAGTGTTGGAGATGAAGCTGGGATGTTGTTTCTGGATAGGTTCGACCGCATCCCGCGATTGAACGCTGCATAGGCGACATCTCGTTCTATTTCCTACCTGTCGTTTTGCTTGGGCCTCAAGCTATTTAGTTTCCTAGTTTAAATTAAACTCTTGTGATTTTCTTTCCTAGTTGGATTAAAACTCCTTTCCTAGTTTGAGTTAGGGCTTGTTCGAACTCTCTATATAAGAGAGCCTTCGTTGTTCTTTTGAGGCAGACTTTTGATATTGAAAACTAGGGTTTTACCCAAAACTTGGTTGCCTTTTCGAGTTTGTGAGCACTCACGGATTTGAGACTACTATCGTTGTGTTTGTTCGTACCTTTCGCTACATCAGTTGGTGTCACGAGACCAGTCAACGCTCCTTCAGCATGCCTCCGAAGCGTGGCAATCAGCAAAAGGCATCTGATCTCACGAACCTGGAGCATCAGATCGATGGGATGGCTCAACAAATCGCTGGACTCCAGCACAACCATGACGAGGTCATGGGCGTCTTGCGCGATCAGGTCGCTCAACACGCAACCCCGCCAAGACACACGCAACCTGCCAACCAGGCTCCTCCTCTACCTCTCGTCGACAACTCCACGTCCGATGATGAGGTCACTATGGACAATCCCTGGACGTCGCTTGCAACTGAACCACGAAGTTCCTCTACTTGTTGGGACACGGGTTTCAAGTTCAAAATCCATGAATTCAACGGAGGATTGGAGCTTGAAGAACTTTAAACTGGCTCACGGCCGTCGAAGAAGTTCTAGAGTTTCGCGAGGTACCTGCCAACCATCGCGTTTCGCTAGTGGTGACACATTTTCGAGGCTGTGCAGCTGCTTGGTGGCAACAATTCAAAACTGCTCTTGTCCGACAGCAACGGACACCATTGACTTCTTGGCTGAGATTTGTGCAGTATCTCAAGGAGGCTTTTTTGCCTTTTAATTATTCTCAAACTCTATACCAAAAGCTTCAAAATCTTCGACAGGGGACCCGCTCGGTTGATGCCTACACTGAAGATTTCTACCAACTATTGGCACATGTTGACCTAACCGAGTGCACTGATCAACTGGTTTCACTTTACATAGGCAGCCTTCATTTTCAGCTTCAAGACACGCTCAACCTTTTTACTCCAGCAACCGTGTCTGAAGCACATCAGCGAGCCATTCTAGTTGAACGACAAGGATTGTACAGGCCCTCCATTTCTTTTGTCCCCTCGGCTGCCCGTCCCATACCACCGGCTAACTCTGATTTGCGTCCCGTTATGCCCCGCACACAATCAACGCCATAGCAACCTCGCATTTCGTCACAGTCACCGCCATATACTCGACCAGGGCAATGCTTTTCGTGTGGTGAGTATGGCCATCGTCAAGCCAACTGCCCTAAGTCCACTGGTCCTCGTGGCTTATTCCTTTAAGGTGCTGATCCAGACGAGGCCATCAATGCACCTATTTTTGATGAAGAAGAGCCACAGAGTGCGGAATATGTGCAAAGCAATGTTGGCCAAGCTTTGGTCCTACGACGTTCTTGCTTAGCCCCTCGCTAGCCTGATGACATAGCCCAGCGTCATTCGCTGTTCGAGTTGACGTGCACGTTGGGGGTAAGATTTGTCGATTTATTATCGATTCTGGCTCATATGAAAATGTGATTGCTGCAGATGCCGTGTCTAAGTTGTCCCTACCTTCCGAAGCGCATCCCCAGCCATATAGCCTGGACTGGCTTAAAAAAGGGAGCAATATCGTAGTTGACCTCCGTGTGCAAATGAGCTTCTCTATCGGAGACAAGTATGCGGATGGTATGTGGTGCGACATCGTGCCAATGGACGCCTGTCACTTTCTCTTGGGCCGCCCTTGACAGTATGATCGCGGCATTGTGCATGACGGCATGCGCAATACCTACTCATTCACCTTTTTATGCATAAGCTTGGTGCTATTACCATCTCTTGCGCCAAGTTTTGACCGCCCTTTTGATGACAGAGTGTTGATTCTTTAACGTGCTGTGTTTCTCAATGTGATGGACTCTGAGCCGTATACTCTTATATTGCTCAGGCATGAGCTTGTGGCATCCTCCCCAGTGCCCAACCAGATGGCGCCACTTCTCACAGAGTTTTTAGATATCTTCCCCTCGGAACTCCCTTCTGATGGGTGCTCCACTACCTAACCGCCAGCATTACCATATGAGCCCAACTGAACACGCGGAACTACGACGTCAGGTCAAAGAATTTCTAGGTAAGGGGCATGTTCGTGAGAGCCGAAGCCCTTGTGCCGTTCCTACCCTACTCATCCCTAAAAAGGATGGCGTTTGGCGCATGTGTATTGACAGTAGAGCAATTAACAAGATTACAGTTCGTTATCGCTTTTCGATACCTCGCTTAGATGACCTGTTGGACTAGTTAAAAGGTGCCGCCATATTCAATAAGATGGACTTGAAGAGTGGCTATCACCAAATCTGCATTCGCCCCGGTGATGAGTGGAAGACATCATTTAAGACTCGTGAAGGTCTTTTCGAGTGGATGGTCATGCCTTTTGGCCTTTCAGACGCACCTAGTACCTTCATGCGGGTAATGAATCAATCCCTCCATCCTCTTATTGGCTCTTATGTGGTGGTCTACTTTGATGACATCCTTATATATAGCAAGACACTTGAGGACCATATATCACACCTCTGTGCTGTTCTCCACATTCTTTGTGAGGAGCAATTTTTTGCAGCCCTCGCTAAGTGTCAATTTATGGAGACCTCGATATTATTCTTGGGGTAACAGATCTCAGCTGACAGAATTCGCATGGATGACTCTAAAGTCGCAGCTACCCGTGATTGGCCCACACCCTCTACAATGACCAAGGCCCGAAGCTTTCATGCTTTGGCTTCATTTTACCGCCAATTTATCCCACATTTTAGCTCTATAATGGCACCAATTACGGATGTTATGCACGGCAAAGCCTTTGTATGGGGTCCTGCGGCTAACGATGCTTTTAATGACATTAAACACCGATTGATGAATGCTCCAGTCTTATTACTACCGGACTCCGACACTCCTTTCGAGCTCTATTGTGATGCTTCAAAAGTGGGTATTGGCACTGTTCTCAGTCTAGCAGGCCATCCTGTAGCCTTCTTTAGCGAGAAGCTAACCGGTGCCCGTTCGCGGTATATCACCTATGATGTTGAGTTTTTTGCAGTGATCCGAGCTGTGCAACACTGGCGACACTATCTCTTTCAGCGCGAGTTTGTTCTTTATACTGATCATGAAGCTCTAAAGTATCTCGCCACTCAAGACTCTGTCTCGGCCCGCCAAGCCAGATGGTCGGCCTACCTGCAGCAATTCACTTTTGTCATACGCCATCAGTCCGGAACCCTTAACAAGGTGGCTGATGCACTCAGTCGTCGCCACTATTTATTGCCGGATATGCGCATTTTGGTACCTAGGTTCGATTGCTTTCGTGACCTCTATCCTGTTGACAAATTCTTTGGGCCGATATTTGCTACTATGGGCATTGATCGTACATCCAATTATACCATCCACGATGGTTTCCTGTTCAAAGGTATTCAGTTATGTGTTCCAGATTGTAGCCTCCGCTTGGGATTAATCACGGAGGTGCATTCGATAGGGCATGTTGGTCGCAACCGCACCACCGAACTTCTCTTACGCAATTTTTTTGGCCCGGTGTGCGTACATCAGTGGCTTGCTATGTTGCCCGTTGTCGAGTGTGCCAGGTCTCTAAAGGGACGGCAACCTATGCGGGTCTATATCGCCCTCTTCCGGTCCCTCCCCAGTTTTGGGTCACCATCAGTATGGACTTCATGCTGGGGCTACCTCGCACCCAGCGTGGAAATGATTCTATTTTTGTGGTGGTGGACCATTTCTCGAAAATGGTTCGTCTTATTCCGTGCAAGAAGACCTCTGATGCTGTGCACGTTGCTCAGTTATTTTTTCGGGAAGTGTTTCGCCTACACGGCCTCCCTAGTTCGATTGTGTCTGATCGTGATACAAGGTTCCTGAGTCACTTTTGGCATACTTTATGGCGCATGGCCAAGACTGAGCTTCATTTTAGCAGCGCCTATCACCCTCAAACTGATGGCCAGACTGAGGTGGTCAATCGTTTGTTGGGCAACTTGCTGCGCTGTTTGGTCGGGGATCACGTACGCACATGGGATACCAAATTAAGTCAGGCTGAATTTACGCATAATATGGCAGTCAATCGAAGCTCGGGGTTGTGTCACTTCTAGATTGTTTATGCCGTGGTTCTGCTTACCCCGGTTGATCTCTTGCTTCCTTCGGCCACCACAGACAATAAATTGGCTGCTGATTTAATTACTGATCTTCAGCAGATCCATTAGACCACACAGGTTCGATTGGAGCAGGCGAATGCCGGGATGTGCACTTCGACGTCGAGGACTTCGTCTGGGCTGTCCTCACCAAGGATTGTTTTCCTACTCAGGAATATAATAAGCTTTCCTCGCGCAAGATTGGCCCTGTCGAAGTGATCGAGAAGATCAACCCCAATGCCTATCGGTTGCACCTTCCTAGCCATCGGTGCACCTCAGATGTGTTCAATGTCAAACACTTGGTCCCTTATGCCGGTGATAGCTCCTCTGGAGATGAAGTTGTTTTCGATTCGAGGACGAATCATATCGAAGAGGGAGAGAATGATGGAGATGAAGCTATGATGCTGTTTCTGGATAAGTTCGACCGCATCCCGCGATTGAACGCCACATAGGCGACATCTTGTTCTATTTCCTACATGTCGTTTTGCTTGGGCCTTAAGCTATTTAGTTTCCTAGTTTAAATTAAACTCTTGTTATTTTCTTTCGTAGTTGGCTTAAAACTCCTTTCCTAGTTTGAGTTAGGTCTTGTTCGAACTCTCTATATAAGAGAGCCTTCGTTGTTCTTTTGAGGCAGACTTTTGATATTAAAAACCAGGGTTTTACCCAAAACTTGGTCGCCTTTCCGAGTTTGTGAGCACTCACGGATTTGAGACTACTATCGTTGTGCTTGTTCGTACCTTTCGCTGCATCATATAGCTGGATGATTTACTACCATAATTACACGGTGATTAGGCAAACAAAAAAAATTAACTCTCGAAAGACGAAATTAAGCAGTACAACGCCTTGTTATCTTCTTTAAATAACAACATAAACTCTTCCGGGCACCTCTAAAAAAAATCCGGGCTACACACCTGATCGCCCATTCTTGAGGGATCTGATGGTTTCTTGACTATCTCGTTCACGCACGATCACTTGTGTGTATACTAATTTATTATCTGAGATGGTGAAGAAACTGTCGCCCGAATTGGAAGCGACCCAAGCTAGTATTCTCTAAAAAAAAAGACCTAAGCTAGTATACTTTTTTTTGGTGGAAAAAGCTAGTATACTTTCATCTGGGGAAATTAAGGAATTCAATTTAAAAATTGTACCAACTTTTCTTTAATCTATTTATAGAAAAACAAAAAGTACAAGAGAGATGGCAGTGCAATTGGGTTTGACTTGTAAGGTGGAAGAACCGATTATTTTCCAACAGATTAGGGATGCAAGGCGAAAAAAGGGGCAAACAAAAATTTACGATCCTTTGTAAGTCTAGAGTTTTTTATGGGTAGGGGTAAATATTGGGTTAGGGGTAAATATTGGGTTAGGGGTTTTCGTACATGTTGACTTTGTCGTGGTGTGATTACAGACTAGATTAAGGTCAAAGCGGTCTATTGGGAATATTCTTTGGGTTTGTATTTAGATAGAGCTTATTATAGGAATATGATCTTCGTCTATCCATGGAGACGGCATTGTCAAATTGGTGCGGGCTGATCAAGGGTGGTATGTATGGGAAGGTTTGGTTTTCGTTATTCAGATCTATAACTTGGGGCATTTGGTTTCACCGGAACAAAGTGATCTTCGAAGAGAAACAATACGATCGTGAGCTTCTCAAGCATTCCATCTACTACATCACCCGTGAATGACTCTTTTGGTCCAAAACTTTATCGGATGTGGGTAATCAAGAACCGGAACTCTTTTGGGATTATTTTAGAATTTGATAACTAGCTGTTCTCGGGTTTGGCTTCTTCTGTTTTTTAGCGAGGTTGCTCGCTTTGTTTTTTTCTTCTGGCCTTTGCTTTTTGGCTGTTTGTAACTATTTTTTTATTTTAATAAAGCATTTTTACCTACTAAAAAAGTGTTGGAGAAATATCAAAATTTTACTTATAAAAAAATAAAAAATTTGAAGACCATCGGAAAGTTTCTCAAAATCCAATTTGCATGAACCGAAGGGAAATGAACATCACCTGCCAACTACCAAATTGTCTAAATTCACAGAATTCCTCTCCATCATCCCATATCCAATTCCCATATCCGAAACTTTCAGACCTTTTCTTCGCTCCCGCGGGGATAATTACCAGAATGGTCCATCTCCATTTTGCCCACTCTCCCAAGAATCAAAACCCTACCAAACCACAAAACAAGTTTGACGACTTTTACAATCCCAATTGTTGAGGTCAAGTAATACAACCACCAACCAACAAAGTCAGCCACACCTAACCCAATCTTGAGCTCGTTCTTGTACTCAGCCACCATAACCAAAGACTCGGCCTCGATCCTCAGCTTCCACCACCACAGCCCACCGAAGCTCGCGGCTGTAGCCACCCTTTGCGGCCACCTTTCTCCTCTAGCCTCCCCGAAGACCGACCCGTCAACCACCGGCTTAACAACTGCCCTCCACCAGAGAATCATAGTCTCATGTAACCCCAAGAAGAATGCCAATTTGCTCATAACACTAAGAAAGCTCTTCTCGCGGCTCTCAAAGGTTGAACCATCGATCCCTGCGGATACCACCCATTCAGCTCCGAGCTGAACACTAATCTGCGTGGCACACAACACAATCCAGGAAAAACACAAATGGGGTCCGCGGATTCTCGCTGGAAACTCGCGATCGAATGGGATTTGGCCCGTCAAGGCGTGTACAAGAGTCGATACGCTGGTACACGAAACGAGAAGATAAAGCAGTGATGGGTTGATGTATTGGAATAGGTAGGAGAGGAAGGGGTTCAACGGAATCAGAAGCATAGGATCACCGGGAAGGACGGCGGATAGGTAGTTGTAACAAGAGATTCTGGCCAGCAAAACGAAAGAGAGGGGCAGTAAGTTGGTTAGGACAGCTGAAGTGACGATGTGGAAGGCTTGTAAGAGGAAGGAAGAACAATGGTGTTGCCATTTCTGCCGGCTGATCATATTTTCTTTTTTCCTGAAATGTAATTGATGGGAAAGAGACGGTTATTGAGTTTATGAGATTCTGGGTGATTGAAGATGTCGTCTATTTATGCAATTCAAAGAAGGGATATGTTGAGGTTTCCACGTCCGTAGGGTATGATTTGGTTGCCACCAACATGCAGGTCCAAAATTCTTTGTATTTTTTTTTGGTCCTTGCCTGTTAATGCATTACTTTTTTTTTTAGAGTTAAAATAAATTTCATTAATGAAGCCCCCAAATTACACATCATCCGAGGTTCAGGTTAATGAATTACTACTTTTGTACGTTGACGAAATTTATATAGGCTCGTCTCTCTTCTATTGACTTGGAAGTCTCCTTTTATTTTTGGATGCGTATATATTTATATATACTTGGAAAAAAATGCACGATCGATTAATATTGTGATTCTCAAAAAAAGATTAATCTTTTGTGAAGTAAAAAAATCATGTGTAATAGCAATTCAATTAAGAAGATTGAAATTGAGAATCGACATTGGTTCTTAGACAAGGGCCGAGAGTAAATTTAGGCAAAAATATGCTTAAATGTTGGACAACAATATTTTGACAAAGGGATCATATTAAGCGAAAATGTTGTCAGGGGAGATTTTGATATCCATACGCTTTATATAAATTAATGTAAAATTTTATTGAAAATATATAAAAATTTTGCTTATGAAAAATTGTAACTTCTAAAAAAATTAGGCACGCATATAGAATGAAAAACCAATCATTGATTTTAATTATTGAGGCTCCAATATTAGTTTATAACGATACACCTAACACAAAACAGCTAATTAAGCAATGATCTGACCTGACTTTTAATCTTTGGTAGAGCTATAACCATTCTGCATGTCAACAGTACTGTATCTATCAAAATATCAAGAAATTATCTCTCTTGTTTTATTCCAACGAAGAAAGGCCTAACGATATTAATTAAAAAGCCTCGAGGATATGTCAATGGAAGATGGTGAGATCACAATGTTGTTCGAATATCCCAACTCCGTTAATTAAATGGACAAGTAGGGAAAACACCACGTCCATGAAAATGATTAGAGAATTATCAATTTCCTCGAATTGTTTTATCCTAAATTAATTAGATTGCTTCATGAGAGTATCTTTCATCCTAGTTGGTTGGTAGAGAGAGTGGATGAGGAGAGAGAAAATGATAGAAAGGAGAGAAGGGTTTCCAAATTTTCTTTTTATTAATTTTTCCATTTGTTTAGTTTTTAAATTTTCTTAAGTTTAAATTTTATTATTGTTATGTTTTTTTCACCAAAAACTGGTCGAAATCAAAATGTTATCGAAGAGTCAATCCGATTAAGGCCTGTCAAACTATATATAATACTCGAGTAAAAAATTATCAAATTATAAATTACTAAAGTTTGACTATTTTTATTCGATTAGACAAGGCCAGATATCTCATTGGAATATGGTGGGATCAGATTGTTGTCACTTGCTTTCATATCCCAACATTATCAATTTTTTTGAGAAGTCCCAACATTATTAATTAAACGTGCAAGTCGTGAAAAAACTAAGTCCACGCAAAATTACAAGGAAATTATCATTTTCCTTGAAATAATTTATCTTAAATTAATTTGATTGCTTCAGGAAAGTATCGTTAGCCACTCCCTCATCCATTCATAATGTCAATGGATAAGCTTTAAAGCTGAAATTATTATTATTTTTAAATCATAAAAGCTGAAATTAGTTGAGCAGTAGACATTGGGCATCACGTAGTTTCCATTTGTCATCATTTTTCTCCAAAATGAGACTAAATTATAGAATACATAGATAAAACGAAATCCTTCCATTAATTACAAAATAAATATTAAATCAACAGCTAGGTATAGGATGTTGGATTACCCAATTATTCAACGTACAAACTTCATTTATTGGTTGATGAGTTTTAAATGATGCTAAAAATAATTTAAAAATATGTCAGATCTGAATGTAATAGAGTGAAGTTCGGCCCAAGTTTTATGTATGCTATAATTTACAGCTTTTTCCAATTACCGCCACAATGAGTTCCTACAATCAATCAAACAAGACTTTCTTTAAGGGGGCACATGATTCAATTTTACAAGCGATTAAATATACTAATTCAATAATTTAGATTTTTGGATTAGATATATAATTGTGTTTGTGAATCAATCTTTAAATGTGAGCAATCTGGGTAAAATACACTCATGATCACTCAAAATTAATAAATTTTACCCTATTAATATTTATCTTTTTTCCTTAATGGTCATTTACATATATAAATCATTTTTTTGGTGGTCACTCTAATAATTTTCTGGTCAAATCGGCTGAATTGTTGATGCCAGGATGCTGTCATATCCGGAAAAATATAATGTCAAATCCAAAAAATAAAAATTAAAAAAGATGGTATAATTATTTTCAAACACTAGGAACCCTATTATAATAACTTGCACACATATACATTGATACAACATTTGTACCCCCAAATTAACATTCCATTTCTAAACCTTATATTCACTCCCAGGAATGTCATCCAAATTCCCAATTTCTTCAACCCCTGTCCTCAGAACAAAAATACTCCCAACCCACAATAGCATTTTCACAATTCTCACCATTCCAACTGTAACAGTAATGTAATACAACCACCAACCCAATAAGTCCCCCAAATTTAACCTCAACGTGAGCTCCTTCTTGGCCTCAGCTACAAGAACCAACCACTCCACCTCCTCCTTCAGCCTCCACCACCACAACCCACCTAAACACGCGGCGGCCGCCACCTTCTGGAGCCGCCTCTTGCCTTTTTCCTCCCCGAAAACCGTGTCGTCCACCACCGGTCTCACGACCGTCCTGGTCCAATCCATCATGGTCTCATGCAACCCTAAGAAAAATATAACCCTACTAAACAAACCTCCCCCACCACCAACATAACTACTATTAGAACGATACCCGTCAATTCCAGCCGCTATGGTCCCTTCGATTCCCAACCCGACGCAGACTTGCAACGTGCATAGCAATGTCCACGCAACGTACAACTTGGGCCGGTAAATCGGGGCCGTTGATGATGATCTTCGGATTAAACCATGGACGAGAGTGGCTCCACTTAGAATCGAAACTACCGAATAGAGAATGGCTACATTGATGCAAGTAAACGGCCAAAGAATGAGGAAATTACTGGGTGGTGACGAAGGGTTAGGTGATGCTGAGGTTGTCGTGAAGTAGCTGTAAGAAGAGAGCCTCGCGAGGAGGAGAAACGAGAGAGGGAGCAATAGGCCTAATAGGGTGGTGGTGAGGATGTGAAACGGCGCCGTGAAATAGCTGAGGATTACGAGCTTCTTTGTCTTGTACTCCTCTTCTTGATCCCAATTATCGTGGGAATCCATTTCGTGTCTCGACTTTGGAAGGCAGAAGGTTGAATTGTGAGGCATTAGTTTAACTTAGTTCGATTCTAATCACATAAAATGAAGTCCTTTATGTGACATAATGTGTGTGTATATATATATGTTGAGGTTTTTTGGTAATGGGTAAAAAATAGATATATACTTGAAATGAGTAGAAAGTTAGATATGTTCCCAAATGACTGATTTTTGATAAATAAAAAAGTTGTCGGGTCGCCTAACCCCTTCCTTGCTTTATTTTTAAAGTTCTATGGTACTGCCACGTGGCAATCGGTGGGTCGTCGTCCTTTTTTAAATATTTAAAAAAAATACATGGTACCACGTGGTGGAGTTGATTTGCTGCTGAGTCTGACTTTGATATTTTAAAATTGTTTATTAAGAACTATGATAATATATCTAACCTTCTACCCATTTGGGAATATATCTGATTTTTTACCTAGTTTAGAAAAAAAAAATCCTTATGTTGGATATTGACGTAAAGTAGATTACTCATATATCTGTAGACCTATGTCTATTTATATAATTGAGAGTTGTAAAGTTTGAAAATTTTTATTGTACTAATTTGACTCATATAATGAACTCTCCTTCATTCGTGATTTTTTCCTATCCGAAAGTTTTTACATAATTTTGGTGTGCTGCGTTACAGCTATTCCCGTTTCAATCTAATTTCCTAACTAATATTTGATGAGTGGCTTGGTCAAGGAAAGGAATATGGAGTGGTCGATGACACGTCCATGATGCAAGTTGATAAGTTGACATTGGACTTTGTCTTGATGAACATTAATTTATTTAGATTGTCTGCATATAATAATGAAATTGTGAATCGGGTGAAGAGAATATGTTAGGTGTAATATGTTTCAACCAATGCATTTGACTTCAAACGAAGTTGTGCCATGTCTGTAACGTTGCGGAATTGGTTGCTCGTTTAGCAAATCGTGCGATCGACGGTTTAGGTGGTCGTTTTCTAACAGGCATTATCTCCTAGACGGAGATTAATTCAACTCTATGAATTGATGTCTGCACTAGGACCAACAACATCTCAATCCAGTTTGGTAGAGTTTTAGTGGACTATTTTGACGTACTTGGTGTTATTATCCAAATTATACTCTTATTTCATAATTAATGAAGCTTGTAGGCCACCATCTTCTACCAACCAGCTTAATTCCATTAACATTTGGCATGATATAAGTATGGATTCGTGCTATTGCATTTTTTATTTTATTTTTTGTCCTTCAAATTATGACAGTAGATTTGCCAGTAGGGTTACCCATCTAGGTCTTGATTTTACTTTTAGTCTCTCTTTTTTTCCTTTCTCTCTCATTCTCATTCCCATTATGTAATTTTTTTTTTCTTATTAATAAAGGTTCAAAATTTAGTATTAAAAAAAATAATGGAAGGATCTCTTCACAAAAAAAAATAATGGAAGGATTAATTAACGTAGTCAGGTTGCGTAGGAAAGTTTTAGAAGCCCGAAAATCTCCAGAGATGGACAGTGATACGGATAGACGTCGACTCGGACGATTTCATGACAATGGACTAGGCCTGAATAAGAGGCCAGCAAACAGAATGATCACCAGAAAATATTGGTCGGCGAGAGTTCATTCATGGTCGATTAACATTGGAAGGCCCAGTAATATATTTCATTTTTTGGCCCTTCAAGGTTTGTGGTACAGTAAGTTATCAGACTATTAAGATTCTTTACATTTTCAAGAATGGTTCATTTTTTTTTACATTTTTTCAGAATTTATTAAGTTTGAGGTACTAAACTAAAATTTTACCTTACTTTTTAGGCATGACATTACACATCATTCGAGATCTTCTTAATATACTTGTAATGAGATCCACGAGAGAAAAAAATAGTAACCATTATAAAATATTTGTGGTCGATCAACATTTGAGTGTTTAGTTCAACATATTGTGGTTTTTTACTTTTTGGCATTTGAATAGCGGATTAAATTTATACCCATGGTTTTACAAACTTGATCGGAACATAAATCAGGGTCAATATAATGTCGATTTTTATCCTAAATTCGGCCTCTAGTTCAACTGGTCGGACTGGTTAATTTTTTTAACTGACCGGCCCATCCGAAAATGTTAATTTATATATTTTTAATTTTAAAATAATTAAAATTTAATTTTAATGTTTATACACTATAATTTTGCAATAAAATTAGATTATATTCATACCAATTTTTTATTTTAATACTAAATATAATATATAGTTTCTATTTAAAATTTTTTTGATCTGGTCAATTGAATCAGTTGACTCGAAAGACTGGAGAAATTCTGGAGAAATTCTGGATTGACCTTCGAGTTATTTTTTAAAAACCATGCTTATGCCCTGTCGTTTACTCCATTAGCCTTTCAAAGATAAAATCAATTTTCTCAGTTAACTAAGTAGTAATTATATACCACAGTTAAATTGTATAATTTTATTTTCTTAATAACATTGTTTCGTTAGTGAAGAATAATTTTATTTTATTAATAAATACCAGTGTTCCGTCAGTGAAGAATTTCAACAAAACCGCGTACCATAAATTGAAAGAAAATTATTTTTCCTACTCTTTGTTGCGTGGTGGCTATTCTATGCTAGATTCTAGAGATAATTACTTAGAGAACTATAGTTAAATAGACTCTGAGAATCTTGTAGTTTTTTTACTAATTACCGAGCTCCTGTAGTTTGGTTATTATTATATTTTTGGGTCCCTGGCTGATGTCAGAATTCAAAATTTTCAAATATATGACTCAAATACCTTTGCAAAAAAATTTAAAAAAATTAATTACTGTGGCTGACCATTTGACACCATCTCCTCCGTCTTTAATCTGACTTCCGCCGCCGCCAACCCTCTTATCTGCCAAATAATCGAAATCAATCGAAACCAACGAAGCAATCGAAATCAATAAAATCTTTCACTCCTCATTTGTCTTCGTCAAATATTTACTCTTGATTTTTTTAATTAATTAAAGGAGAAAAAGCATAGGAAGGGAGATGAGAAATCCAGAGGCTTCCCTTGGATCTAACGACAACGGACTTCCGTTGAGTTTGGCTGCCGTTGCTTGTCGACATCTTCGTGGGGTGAGTTTGGTTGCCTCGATTCAGAAGTCCTCTTGCCGACCGTGAATGAGAACAACGACGAGAACCATGGTGCCTGTTCCCCTTTTCTCCTCAACAGCCTGCGTTTTCCCATTTCTTACTGTACTGAGAACGATGCCGAATCGAGGCAAGATGGCACCTACCATCGCCGGCGTCAACGGTGGAGGGAGGAGAAGATGAGGGAGGGGAGAAACTCAGAGCCCCGTCGTCATCTGGGCGTTGGAGGACGGAGCGATTTGCCTGTTAAACAATTTGCCTTCCACTCCTCGATTTGTTGTTCGACTTGGTGGCGGGAGATTGAGGAGTGGATGGTAATGGCCGGAGACTTGTTGTTCGACATTGTTAGCCGAAAAAATGGCCGGAGAAGATGAACGACGATTTTAGTTGACCAGAGCAAGAGCATATCGGTCATTTTAAATATAAAATAAGAAAAAAAATTAGCTAGGGATCCGAAAGTATAATAATAACCAAACTACAGGGACTCGATAATTAATAGTAAAACTACAGGGTCTTCAGAGTCTATTTAACTATACCTTCAGGTCCTCTCAATAATTATCTCTAGATTCTATATTGGCAAAGAGGCAAGAGGCAAAAGGCAAAAAGTGGGAAAATTAAGAGAGTACATTATAATAGTCTTTGTGGGATTATGCACGTCTCCGGTGGTTGAACCACCAAATGAATTGATATAGGGGGGACAATTATGGTCGGAGCATTTTTTTTAAGCATGAAAACAGATGAATGAGGTCGTCACATGTTTGAGAGATATTTTGGGGTATCATAAATGTATATCCATGAACCGGTCTTTTTTTTGGTAATTTGAGTTTATTATTGATTGCAATAATTAATATTTACAACTTAATTAGTGTAAAAAAAATTTTTACGATATTACGATTACCGGCTTCATCAAAAAACTACTGTGAAAAAAATAAAATAGAAAAAATTACAGTAGAGAAAGAGTACATTGATAGAGAGACCATATTTTGACATTAACATGGAAAATAAATGATTCCACACTCCAAGCTAGATACAAAGCCCTTTCAGATACTCCTTTTACAGCCGTTTATCCCTGAAAGAATCCATATAAAGAATTAACTCCTGATGTCCAAGATCTGAGATTGAGTTTATCCATCGAAGCCACTTTGTGTACACGTAATAGAATAGTATGAGAAAGAAACCGTAGGTTGCTCTGTTTTCCTTGACCATGAACCAGTCTGCTTTGTATTATGAGAGCTGAAGACGACCGATAAATGATTTTGTCTAGTAAATTTTGGGCCATGTTCAGGCTGTTTGTTATTATCCTCTTGTAGCTGCGGTTATATTAACGAACAGAGTTAAATATTGTCGATCTTATAATCCTATTAAAAGAGATAACTTTTTCAACAATATTTTTTAGTTTTAACTGAAAATATTGCATAAGAGATTCAAGTCTGAAATGGACCAAGTTAGCCATCTACATTATTTTGCAACTACATTGTCCATCAATAACTTCGACGTCACTATATATGCGTCACGAGTTGCACCTGGCTGCTAGAGCATCATTTATAATCTCTCACCTTTCCTGTCAAATTCACCCCTCTTTGAAAATTATCAAGTTGAAATGGGTGATAAAGTAGAGAAAAATCAGCAAGATCCTACTCTAAACTTTTTTTATGTTACCATATGTAAATCCTCCTTAATTTTGGTATTTTATTTGGACGTTTGTATAGGTGTATATTAGGGTTCTTTGATTTTTAGTTTTCTTTTGGTGGCACCTCAGACTCGTACCTAGATATCGTATATCATTGTTATGCGTCTGATATGCATTATTCGATACCTTTGGTGCGATAGGAAGATGTAACCTCCCGTGCCAGGTCCCCTTTAAGATAATGATACGTTACTTTAAAAAAAATCAAAAACTTTACTCTGTTTGCAGAAAATATGAAATATAAATAATATTCGAATATTCACACAATCTTTTACGGCTTTACCCCTATAATATTGCAGCCGTTCGCCTCCTCTAAATTGGTTCATTTTTTTTCTTGCTAACATATGCAATGACATGGCCACCCCACCAAATCCATTAAAGACCACCAATTGTGCATCCACTCACTCGCGCGCTCAAAGAAAGAGTTTCTTGTTTGGCCTAATTAGGGATAACTTGGTGTATAAATTTATTTCTAAGAAATTCTTATGATATTATATTATAACTAGATCATATGTATGATTTGGTATATTTGATCGTTAATTTTTTTTTCATATACAATGGTCTTGCCGAATTCATTTGCTTTTCTTTAGATTTTATTAAATTTTCATTTATCGCAATATATCAAGTATGTTTGTATACGTCACTATCGTAAAATTACTCGTAGTCACAATTGCAGCAACCACTCACATTTATGATCAACTGTATGAGTGGGGTTATATTTTATTAAATGTTGGGGGTCTGATATGTCCATTATTGGTGTAATTCATGGCATTATATATTAAATGAAAGCAAACAAAAGGTGAGAGAGCAACTTGAGGAGGTTTCTTTGTCACCTATCTTCATCAGAAAAAACTGATTACCATCTTCTTGTCTCTCTCTCTTTCCTCTGTCACCCTTTCTCATTGATTGCCTGAGCTTCACTAAGTTGGTGTCTGAAACTCTGTATCTGGTCAGCTTTTTGCCATTAGACTCTCCTAAAATGGACTTGTTGGAAACCAAACCAGACACTCCGGCATCCAAAAGACGGTATCCACTTCTTCTTTTCTTGTACTTAGTTTCTGTGTGTTATATTTCATTCTCAGTTATATAATTTCTCTATTGAACGATTTGAGTCCGAGCAATGTCGAACCTTTTTTAGGAGGCGTCTCTGCCAATGTTGTGTTTTACATTCGTAAGACTTGGAACTCAATTGCAGGAAGGTGACCGAGAAGACAGTAATCAAAGTGAAGATACCAGCAACTGCAAGTGCAGGGAACCTGAAGAATGAAGGTCTACCTTATGATTTCTGGTCCTGGAGGAAATATGGCCAGAAGCCTATTAAAGGGTCTCCTTTTCCAAGGTTACATAACCTATGAATTGGTCAAAAGCCATTAATATTTCTCTCTCATTTGTTAACTAATGTCATGGAATTTTGGGTTTGGGATGGATTTTCTCCCCACTGCAGAGCCTATTACAAGTGTAGCACATCAAAGGGATGCTCAGCCAAGAAGCAGGTGGAAAGGTGCAGAACTGATGCTTCACTGCTTATAATCACTTACACCTCCAGCCACAACCATCCAGGACCCACCCTCCCTGTTAAGAAATTAGATCAAAACGAGAACACGAGACTTACGTGGAAAACCCGTCCAGGATGGGATAATGTTGAGGAAGAAGAGGAGACTTCCACAAGCCAAATGGTCCATCCAAGTGAAAACTCTCAACCAACCACTCCAAAAGAAGAGCAGCATCAACAAGAAGAAGATCAAAACCAACACCAGATGATGATCAACCAGATGGAAGAAGACCCTTTTGAGGAGGCCTCGGGGAAAGATAAAGAAAAGACAATGGCACTTTGTTCCACATCTAAATTGTCAGAGGAAAATGACTTCTTTGATGAGCTTGAAGAGCTGCCCATTTCCTCGGACTTCACAAGCTTCAAGAGGACCAATCTTCTCGATGAGATTAGGATTCCCATTGTCCCTTCTTGATCTTGGTGATCTCTTTCTTTTTGGGAAGCCTAAACAGTTTAGGAACTGAAAATTGCTGCCTTGGGGAAATGTTCATAGATATTATGGCAATGTAAGCACTACCACTACTCGTAGTTCTTGTTGTTTCACTTTGGATGCACATATTAATTAATTAATCTTCTATTTTTCTAGGATAAACTTTACTATGGTATATCTGTCTTAAGCAATTCTATTTTTACTATAGTATCTTATAATTTCAAAGGTCAATTACTTTTTTTTTGTCAAAACAACAATTTTTCAGAACATCCATTATCAGATTAATCTTTGTTTAAGCTTGATCAGACCACAAATTTAGGTAAACCCATTCTCAAAGTATCGATCTATTACTTTATTACCACCAATTTTGTTTAGGGGAATCGTTGTCCTGTAAGTGATAAACTTTTTAACCAGGGGATGAGGAAATAATACCTGTAGACCACCAAGAATTAAATTTGTAATTCCGTCAATTTATTTACACACAAACTAGATATTCACATGTTTTTTCTAATATAGAGGGAGTGGGGGCCAGCCGGCTGCTCTCGGTGGATGTATCTCTGTTTTATGTTAATTGAAGGGAGCACGAGGTTCACGAGTCACGAGTGGGTTCACTTTCTCAATGATCTCTCACAAGTTCTCTTTCACGATATAAAGTTCACCTTTACCTTTTTTTCTTGGAATAGATTCACTTAAGTAATAAGTAGTTTTATGCATTTTACTTAAGTACCATGTAATTTATTTTTTCTACTTTAGTAAGAAAAATTTTTAAATTTGATATTTTTAGTGACAAATTCTTAAACATGATTAATTTTTGGGTAAAATAGTTATAGGTCTCTGTTACTTGAAAATTTTGATTAATAAAAATATGCTAATATTGTTTAGTCCTTGATATTTCATAAATTAAATTATTTGGTCCCTAAATCTAACTTCCGGCCACTTTCCGGCGAGACTCCACTAAAAATAAAAATAAACCTATTCTAAAATTATTAAATTGCCACTGAGATCTCGAAAAGAACCGTAGTTGGGGCACCTGGAGCCTCCGGACAACTATGTTTGGTGAACGCCTTGAGAGAGGCCAGCTAGTACTCGAGGTGGGTCCCATTCTCTTGGTTTTGGTTTCAACCAGAAAAGAAACGTCACACCCTCGGAACCTGGAATGGCCAATAATAATTATGGAAAGGAGAGAAGATGAGAGGAGAGGAGAGGAGAGGGGGCACCGACGATGGCTACGAGGGAGGAGAAGATGGGACCGGTCTCGTTGGGAATGCTCTTGTCAGGCCTCATCACCCAGTAATTGTTCCTTGCCAAAGGACTACTCGTTTCCATGGAACCATTCCATCTCTTCTACTCCCAAGTGAAGAAGAAGCAATCACCAATCAAATAAATATTTAGTATCCCCAACCCAACACAATGCTAGAGTAGATCCTTCTGCTTATATTAGAATATTAATTGCTTTCCTTCAAGTCCCTATAAACACGCTTCCAAATGGATGTTTAATTGGACGATGGTATCTCGCCGAAATTTTTTCCTTTTTTTTTGTATAAGGAAGTGTTTTTCTCTTCGGGACGAATGAGAGAAGTACAAGTGGCAATTTAGTAATTTTAGGAATCAGGTGTAGTTTTGTATTTTAGTAGATTAAACAATTTGATTTATGAAATATTAGGTACTAAACAATGTTAGTATGTCATTATTAATCAATTTTTTCAAATAATAAGAACTTATAACTATTTTACCTTTAATTTTTTCCAGTTACTATTTTCCTGATTATCTACGTAAGCACTACCTCATGTTTGGTAGAGTGATTTGGTCTGGGTGGAACTGTTGTTTTTACTTTTTATGCCTTCTTTTATGAAGTTCGGGTAAATTTTGGGTTAGGTACCTGCATCTAGCATCTTCCTTCTTTCTTGAAATAGTTTGATTTTATTTTCAGGAAATAATAATGTGTTTTTTTATCAGTTTATGGTTTTGGCACTTGCGAATTATAAGATTCTCTTCGGGAAAATGCCAATTGAACAGATATCATTTTGCTGTGGGTCGGGGGCAATTGATCATTTTTTATATATGATAAAACAGAGTTCTTTTCGAGACCACTTAAATCAACCGATCAAAAAATTATTTTAATTTAATAAAAAAATTTAAGTTTAAATTATTGATTTTGCCAATTTTTAAAAAATTTCACTCCGCAATAACATCTGATACATATAAAAAACATTCTTACTAAGATAAAGAAGCAAGAAAAGTGGATTGGTGTTTGGCGAAGGAATTTTAGAAGCAAGAAAAGGCTTAAACCTATTCAAATTGTCAACTAATGGGGGCACATTACATGTTCTCAATAGATTATAGAAGATGAACAACTAGCTTTAATACAAGAAAATCCATCAGATGGAGTTCACGGCTCTAATCTAATAGTCATGAACCGGATGATGACTAGGATACTCTATTGGGTAGGAAAAAAATGTGGTAGAAAATTGATTATAACCATGAAGATTGCTTGCCCAGGTGAGAAGATGAAGATTGTAGAAATCGAACTTCAGAATCAAGCTTTAGCTTGTGGAATAAACTTGTGCCAGGAGAAATTGCGACTTGCTCAGAGACTTCCACAATTATGCTAGGTAGAGGATTGACATGTCCATTGAAAGTGGCATACCTGAATCTCCACTTCAGTTTGTTGACCTTGAATTCCTGCCATAGGTTGATGGATCATAATCCTCGCATTTGGCAAAATGTATCCTTTTTCCTGGAGGAGCTTCTTACCTATGGTCCCAGCACTTAGCAGGAAAGCCGCCATACTGGATATTGGAAAATGAGAATAAAATGGAGTCCTCAGCAAAAACGGAAAATTTATTTAAAAAATAAAATATTCAAGATTGGTTCAAAAGAAACGGGGATTTTGCGATATTCGCGAGACTTCAATTTTCCAACGTACGCCAGATTTCTAGAGAACCATTGGAGGTCAGATATAACTGATCAAAATAGGATATAAACTTCAATCATTATACGCTGAAGTCATGTGGAAAGCAAAATTAGCCCAACAGCTGCTACTTAAAACTGAATGAACAGTTAAATATCAACTTAAGAGCTATTCAGAGGACCATTCTATTCTAGTGAATCGATAATACGATCCCTGATAGATGGGAAGTCGGTATGATAACCACATGTGGATTTTGCAGGCAATATATCCGCAGCGATTACGAGACAAACACTTTCCCAGTAACAAAAAAGATCTTAATACTATTCCCGGCATGGTTTTTAACAGTGTTACATCGCATAAGACTATCAAAGAAAACTTGGCTAATGTTGAGCACCGCTTCCAGTGTTGGCATCTTTCTTCCGGTACCTAATGGCTATTACGTGTACATATTACTATAATTAATAAATAAAATTTTCGATAAAATAAACCCTTGCATTCACTCTCATTCCTGATTCACATGTAATCCTTCTGCATGTTGTATCACTTGGAGGCTTGGACGAAGAACATCCGGGGTTATAAAACTACATTCTTGTTACGCCAAGCGCATGAATTCTTTCGAAAGCGGGATCATGACAAAAAATTTATGTTCGTGGGCAAACGATAACATGGCTAATGTCGGCTTTGGATTGGATATGGAGTGAAGGAATTGGTTCTGAACAGTTTGAAGTGAAGAGGAACTGCAGCGGCAAGCACAGATATGTGATAATGGCAAACGCAGTTATGTGATAATGGCAAGCGCAGTTATGTGATAATGGCATTTGTTTTTTGAAAACGGCAAGTCCCCGTTGATGATAATGGCACGCATAGTTTTTTTTATTTTGGTCACCCAATATTTTAGCATTTTTGCAAAAATGTCACACTGGCATGCGCAGTTATGTGATAATGACATTTGTATCCGGCCTGTATTTGTGCATGACTTTTTTTTATTTTAGTCCCCGTATTTTAGCGCGTTTCCAAAAAATTTCCGCGTGTCTTCATTCCAAACGGTTCGGAATAGTAGCATTCCGTACCCAATCCAACCCCGCTAATGTCGGGGTCAAACTAAACATTGATGGAGCTTCAGATCCGTGCCATCTGGCAGAGGTGGCGTTGTTCGAAATCTAACATATTCATGTGATTCAAACATGAGGAGAACAAAGATGGAGACCTGTACCGATATCCTCTCGATTACCAAGAGTCCAATAAAATGGCCGATCTTTGAACAATTAGCTAGCTAGCCTTTTGAAATAATATGGCACCGAACGCATACGCAACAAAAACTACGTTATGGCTGCGAGTATGTATGTGCACAAACTTGCGACATCAGCAACTAGTTTCAATTTGCGTCTGCCCTTGAACTGCTTTGTAGCACTCAAGGCTGCAAAGCGGAAGCTTCGACTTGGAATCCCGATACCTGTATGGACTACTGCAGGACGGGCCAGCGCAATTCTCTCGCGGAGGAGGATAGCTGCAGCGTTAGAAAAGAATAAGGTAGCTGCTGTCAGGATCAAACTGCTAGGAACTGTGTAGTTTCCGGATTCTACTCGGGAGCATTGAATAACAGATTTTGTCAGGAGAGGAAAACCTGGCAGGCTTAGAGTTGAATATACTAGGAAGATCCATGTCTGTAGGAAAAGTCACCACAGTTCCGGTTGGACCCGTGACCCATCTGACAGTGTTGGATGGAGGGGTTAGTGCATTGGCTGCCCTCTCCTGCACGAGGAAGGAGATTGGATTAGCTCCGCCACGTGTAGCAAACGCAATATGGCCAGTGAAAGCAATTTACCCGTGCCAATTCTTGCTGTCGCTTCTTTATCTTATCCTCCCTCTTTTTCCTGCTAGAATCTTGTCCAAGAATTTTTCTTATAGCCTCAGCCTCCAAGAACGATGAAGGTGAAATATAGGAAGGCAGATCTCAAATATTAATGATAAGCAACAACGTAATTAGCATAAGCACGTACCTCGGATTCTCTAGCAGCCTTTTCATTTTGCAATCTACGTCTCTCAGCAGCCTCGGCCTTTTTTATCTGCTGCTCAGTTTCTGTGAGCTTTTGCTCTGCATTCAAAACACATCAATGACGAAACCATGATCCAAAAATGCTGAACTTCAAGCAATAAACAGACTATTAAATATAAAACATATTTGAAGGAAAAAATAAAATGGGGGTGCTTACTTCTAGATGGTGCAGGGGGTAATCCATCTGGAAACTCAATCAAGTTGGCACCTAAGGCAGATGACCCATCTTTACTTGATTGTAGTGCTTGTTGTCGGGTGGTTAAAGTAAACTCTCTCTTGCCGTCCAAGAGAGAATACCCAGACTCATTTTTCAGCTTCTTTGTTTTTCTAGGTTCAATATCCAGATCAGATCCCAGTTCTTGGTCGTAATATTCTTCATCTTCTGCACCCTTCTTCTTTCCATCCTTCAACCTCAAAGCACCAATTTTTGCCACAGACGAAAGTTTCCGATGTTTCTGCTTTGATTTGTCATCAACTTCGATGTATCCTTCAAACATCGTTCTTGGAGCTTTCAGTTTCTCCAGGTATCGGATCTCGTCATCCTCATAATCTTCACCAAAGTCCTCATCTAGATCAGGCTTCTTCGGGGCCCGCTTGCTTTTACGAACAGGTTCCGACTTATTCACTTGCTTCATCGTACTCTTTCCAGATGCCCTCCCCACAGAAGAATCCTCTTTGCCAAGAGTAAAGCCACCTCTGGAGAAGGTCATCCAAGGGATTCCTTGCAAGCCAGGACTTTTACCAGAAGCAAGCTGGACCTCCGGTAAATTGTCCTACATTTCAGAGAAATTTAAATAGTAAGCCATCCTCCAATCCTGACAATAATCAGCGGCGGAAAACCATTCATTCGGATTTTAGGTCATCATCGTATCAGTAACAAGATAACCTCCTATAAATGTATATCAGGAGTTATAAATGGCAAGGTATTTATCATTCCAAAAATACAAATCAAAGAGAGGAAGTGTCATCAGACAACATTATAACCACTGTTACATTGCAACACAGATTAGTCTAGCCGCTAGCGTTGGGGTCAACTCACATATGTGAATATCTGATAAGATCACAGGCTTTGAAAGTATGGGCATTGCTAAAGTGAGATCACATAAATCGACAAATGTTCAAGGAGGTCAAATGGCACAATAAAGCAGGCACACAGACATGCAAAGTGATGGCTTGAACATGCTCTAACATGCAGCAGAGTGCATAAATTTACAGCACACACGTGCACGAACACGCATCCAAATAAGAGGCCCATAACTGATCATGCTTATCACGCATCACAGATAAACAGCAACCAAGAATGTTTGACTGAGTTTACCAATTTACCTGAATCTCTTGTTTTTCATCAGATTTTGAAGAATCAGAACAGTGGGACATCTTCAAAGAAGTTGTCCCATTAGCGGTAGAATTAGCTTGAATTGTGCGAGTCACGCCACCAACTTTGAGCTTTACCTTTCTAACCTTGCCCTCGCTTCCCAGTGCATCTGAAATCCCTCTGCTATGCTCTAAACTCTGATACTCGCCGTTCCTTCCACCATAGACATTTTTGTCCCTTAAATCCCCATCCCTAAAATCCACATTGCTAGAGCTTTTCCAATTGGCGGGGGCAAGAACGCCCTCACTACAGCGCGCACTCCGCGCAGCGTCATTATTTTTAAACTCCTGAAACTCTCCCGCCTCATTATTCTTAACACGAAGCTTCGCACCATCGGACCTGCCACCGGAATAAACACGATTCACAAACTGATTAACGCTCACCTCTTTCCTCCTGGGGTTCGCGTCGTCCTCCTCGTCATCACTAGAAGCCTTGCCAATGCCAACATCATCAGACAACGGGGATTGATCTCGCTTAAGAAAACGAGACGTCCGCGTCCTCCTCTTCCTAACAGCAGCCCCAACACATTCCACGGCCCGACCAGGGTTCTCCATTCCCGACACTCAGGCCGACACAACCCGTGGATAGGCACGGACCTCGCCTCCGGAGCCCGCACAAGTCCTACACCAAACAATAACAATACAATTAAACCAAATCCCTAACAAAGACTCAAACTTTAACACCCATAAACAAAACCCAGTAGACCAAAGTCCCCTTCCCAATCGAATCACCGCCCAAGAACCGTTACCTCGAATCGAGAACCTCCGCGGTAAAGAAAGAACAATTAACAGGAGAAGGTATCTTCCAGAACTGGGGAAGCTTTCGGGGAGGGCCAGAGGAGGAGGGATAATAATGAGAGAGAAAATTAGGGTTGAAACAGTAATAATAAGAATAATAATGAGGAGGAAGCTGGAGAGAGAGAGAGAGGAGGAGGAGGTGGGAAAGGAAAGAGGAAGGAGTGGTAGTAGTAGAAGTAGGTGTGGTGGTAATAGTAATCTCCATATTTTGGCTATTTCCACCCCACCACCCCCTCGGCCCTCGCCTCCTCTTCCACCCCTAACTTGTGTGTGTGTGTGTTTTTTTTTCTTTTTTTTCCCTTTTCTGGCTGCTTCTTTCTTCCTTGATCCTTCCTCGTATATCGCATTGTCTTATTTAGGACACGAGCTGGTAGAATGGAACGTCGTCGTTTTCTTCCTTTTCTTCTGTTTCGGTTTTGGCCTTTTTATGTGTGTGGTCTTTTCTTTGGGTTTCTTTTTTCAGCTCCGGCTGCTGCGGGTTGCCGCCCTGGTGGGGCTCACGTTAGCGTGGGGCTCCTCCCGTGCGCTGTCTTAGTCAGCTGCCCACGTGTCTCTATCGTAATTAGTTAGTTCATTGATTAAAAAACTAGGACAGCTTTCTTGGAAACAAGTTTTCTTCAAGTGGTACACTTTTTTCTTGGTACTAATTCAATTGCAATTTTGTTCTAAATCACATACTATTTAAATAATTTTTTACAATACTACATTTTACCAGAGCGGACCTTTTCCTTTATATTATTTATCCAAATCATTTAGGATGGGTAGGTGGTATTAGGATTGGTAGCCAGTAGTCAACGTTATGTGATACATCTGTAGTTTCGTAGCTTCAGTCAAAGAGTTTATTCTCAGGTCCCTGATTTATAGTTTTATTACTCACAGGTTCTTAGCTTTCGAAAATAGTGTATGAGATCTCTGCTTTTTATGAAAATATTGGTCTGAGGTCCCTCGTCACCGGATCGACCTTCTTAAAAATCTCCGGAGAAAATCTCTGATCCAGTGACTAGGGACCTCAAACCAATATTTTCTTAAAAAACAAGGACCTCGTACACTATTTCCGAAAACCAGAGACCTGCGAATAATAAAATTATAAACCACGGACCTGAGAATAATTTACCCATACTATAACGCATTAACAGGGAATACAGGCAGGTGGGAAAGAGTTTAGTATAGAGAATCACAATGAAAAATTGAGGGCAAAATTGGATAATTAATCTGATATCTTGCTGCACTCACGTTGACAACGAATGGTCTCTATTTATCATAGTTGAAAAAACTAGCCTGTGCAACATTAAAAGAATGCCATCATAAACCATTAAATTTTAACTATCTGATGAGAGACGCTTTTTTTTAGAACTAATTCGTAACCAATTGGGTTGCAATTTGATGATGTTTTTCCAATCTTGGTTTCTTCCTAGCCAAAAGGGGAAATGAGGGCTAGTCTAGTTTTTGGGCAATCGATAATATGTTCCAATCTTGGTTTGTAGTAACAAGTTACTGAAAGAATTTAAAAAAAATGAAGTATAAAAATCAAAATTAATTTATTTGAGGTGATAAAAAATAGATTTGTGAGTTATATTTATTGAAAGAATCATTAATAAATAGAATTCGATAATTTAATAGTGTTCGAGTCTGAATAAACCAGAAAAATATAATGATACAAAATTAGTTACACTATTCTTAGGATTGCCGGGTTCAAAAGAAGGTCACAGAGTTTATTTATAATCACAAGGCAGTGCGATATCCATGCAATACCACTCAAAACACATTTATAAACCACCTCTTCCTAGATACTACCATTCTCCCTCCCAACGTCCAAACTAGGAAGAGAAAGATGGAGATCGCCATTCGATCCGCCACCTTTCTCCTCTTCTTCCTCGTCTCCTCCTCCGTCCTCCCGTCCTTCTCCTCCGCCCTCTGCGTCCCCCGCGACGGCAACTTTACTACAGAGGCTTCCCTCGCGCCCTCCCCGGCACCCTCATCGCCCTACGCGGGAGCCCCCGCCCCCAGCTGGCCATTCTTCCGCAACCCGCTCGCCTCCTCCGACAGCCCGGCCCTGAAGCAGATATGCGACAAGACTGATCACCCCGCGGAGTGCATGGCCACGATCGTCCCGTTCCTGTCGGGACAAGTCGACGTCGTGTCGGTGCTCAAGGCGGAAATCCATGCACTGAACAAGGGATTCAAGGACGGCCTCTCGATGATCGACACGTTGTACTACGGGGCCAAGGCCGACGTCCAGAGCACCCTCGACGTCTGCCTCGACGTCTACCAATCCGGGGACTTGGATTTCAACGACGCCATCGTTGCCCTAGAGAATGGCGACCTCGGGAAGCTCAGGATCGTGCTTAGCGCGGCGGTCGACTACCCGGACACGTGCGAGGACGCGTTCGAGGAGGGTGGGGTCGAGAACCCGTTGCGGGAGAACGATGACTTGTTGGGGATCCTCGCAAGTAATTGCTTGGCCATCGCTGAGCTTCTGCCCTCGGTCTGATCTTAATTAATATCTAATTGTGTCACGTTTAATTAACTTTTGAGTGTAATGAAATACGTATTAATTGGTGACTAATTTGTTGTGTCTGTGAGTGGGAGAAAGGATGCAACAACACAAGTGGGTTTGATGATCTTGTTGATTTCTAATTGTTGTGCGTTTTCGTCAATGTATTGTGGATCCTTTACGGTGACATCATCCGATTCTGCTCCTTTTCTATTCTGTGTCAGCACATTTTGTGGCGATGGTCCGTAGAATATGCTCACAACATATATTAAATTGTTCTACCTTAATTAAAAGTTCTAGAGTTCTAGTCCTTGGTAATGTAATAATGTTAAATCTTTGTCGGAGTTTTTACCATCTTTTAAAAAAATTATCATTTTCGAATATGGATTAGTCGACACAGTCAATGTCCGGATACATGGTCTAGACAAAAAACGTTGTTGTGGTACGTATATCAAGTTAAATTTCTAATTTTGACTTTCAATGAAAATAAGAAACATTAGGTTCGCAAACATGAAATATTAAACTGAGAATCCAATGAATTAACATGGGAATCCCTAGTTTCGGTGTGGGTCAACTTTTTTTAATTTTATTTTTTTAATCTCTTTTATCATAGTAAAACACTATCAAATTCTAATTTGGAGCGACTTTTCTAAGGGTGTCTTTGTTGATTTTGATTTTTAGCGACAAAATCAATACAATAGACAACTGCTTGGTTCCCAAAAAGACCTAGCAGCACACAAACATTTAACATCTCTCCTTTTCTTGTCCAGAAAAGTGAACAAAGTTTGAGGGAGAAAACAACAACGAAGGTTGCAAGCCCATTAGGAAATAAAAACTGAGACATCTAAATTAGAATATTAGGCCGAGCCCATTATGCCCATGGGCAGTTTTGACACTCGAGACTTGGTAGGTCTCAGCATAATTTTCATATTTAACCATAATCTTAAGATAATGAGCAAAGATTTTTCAAACTCATAAATGAACCCATCACACTAGCAACTCGTAAAATGACTGCCCACCCTACCCTTTTCCTATGAAGGTAAAGAAAAATGTTCAAATGCCAAGACAAGCAGAGGAAGAAGGAAATAACTCTAAAAGGGACGAGAAGATGTTCAAATGAAACTCCAAAAGAAACCCGGATGACAGAAACCTGCGAGAAACAAACTCCCAAGACAAGCAGCTACAATGCATATATACATACTTTCTTGGGGCAAAATTTGGCATTGGCACCCGCGCGAAAAGCAAAGGGACTTCTCCCTATTCTCGTCCTCCAATTACAATGTTTTGTACCCCTATGCATGGCACAAAAATGACCTGCGCTATTTGCATCCCTATTCATAGTACACTTCGGATTGAGAAGCTAATTTCACCAACCTAGTTTGAGCAAGGTCATCGTCCTTCATGGAGATCCTCGGAGAAAACGACTGTCCGAGAGATGTTGTCATTGTCAAACCCACTAAGACCAGAGTAAGGACCGGAAGAAAACACCGAGGACATCCCATCAGACTCGAATGTCGTACAGGACTGTCTAAAGTTGGGCCGAGTGTTTGAAGTCAACTCGGAGTCCTGATACTCGGTGACACGCTGCACCATTTTGAGGGACTGTACCACTTCGCCCATTGCAGGTCTCTGGTTTGCCTCTGGGGCAACACAAGCTGCTGCTATGGTGCATACCCGTATAAAGTCTTCCCTGGGATACTTACCTTCAAGTCTTGGGTCAGCAAGCTCTTCTAACCGGTCTTTCTCTCTAAAAATTGGCCGGGCCTGGAAGGAAGAAAACAAGCATAAAAAATTTTAGCCACGTGATGACAGAAAAGAATCCGCTACAAAAGATGTTGAATTGGATAAAGATCAGAAACTAGTGCACGAAGGAAATAAATTGCGGACCAATATGAAGGAACAATCGTCTTTTCGTACTAACCCAAGTGACAAGGTTCTCCAGCCCAGATGGTTGCGACATATCAACAGGTCTCCTTCCTGTGAGCAATTCAAGCAGGACTACTCCATAGCTGTACACATCGCTTTTTACTAGCAGATGTCCCGTCATGGCATACTCGGGGGCCACATAGCTGTTTAATAAAGTCACGCAACGCTTATCAGGGGGAAACAGAAAAAAAAAGAAAATTTCCCATCTTTACCAGAGCACAAGGGACCAACCCAAATGTTCCCATCACACGAGTGGAAAGGTAATTTGTTCTGCCTTCAGGTGCCAGTTTAGCAAGTCCGAAATCGGCAACTTTGGCATGAAAGTTTTTCTCGAGCAGTATGTTGGAGGCCTTGAAATCTCTGTGGATGACACAAGGTTGGGAGTCCTCATGTAGGTAAGCAAGTCCTCTAGCAGCATCAAGAGCAATCTTCATTCTGGTATCCCAATCCAAAGGGCAGTTGACACCAAGCGGACCTATGGGGAAAAATCAGGGTCCAAAATATTGTGAGAGAGGAGGTTCTGTAATCCGGAAGCTACGTTGCCTTGGGCATGAAGGGTGGGTGGGGATGTTTCTGCATCTCATGTGTTTTATGGGACAATATGAAAAGCATGGAAACAATAACACTATCAAGATATTTCTGCATCTCACTGTATACGTAACCTCTTCAAAGAACAATGCTTGCAGTTAATGAATTAGAAAAGTTTCAGGAGTTGAATGCACATGACATATATTGAGCCAATGGACCAAATCTCAGGGTTGCACACCCTAGATTTAGGAATCTGAAAAGTATCAGGGAACAGAATTTACCATGGAGCCAGGCCTCCAAACTTCCATTTGGAACAAGCTCATAGCAGAGTAGGTTTTTCGAAGAGTCACGGTTGCTGTAATAACCAACAAGTTTGACAAGATTCCGGTGATGCAACCGGCTAAGCATTTCAACCTCAACCAGAAATTCTTTATCGCCTTGCTGCGCTCCGCTAGTAAGCCTCTTTATTGCCACGGCTGTACCATCACTCAAGACACCTTTGAAAACTTGGCCAAAACCACCCTCGCCAAGAATGCTTGCAGGTGCAAAGTTATTAGTAGCTTCTTTAAGTTCTTCATAGGCAAAAAACCGTGTGCTGGTAGGATGTGGAAGAGATCCAATTGATGGCACCGAGTCAATTGTCTTTGGTTTCACTGCAAAGCAAATTGACAAGGCATGGAGGGTGAAAGGTGAACACAAACAATCAAGTGATTAACAACTATTAAAGTTTGAAGGAACAGCAAACAATATCATTTGCCACATGTGACTAAAGAGGTCAGGTTTGCTACCAAACAAATCTGATTCACAGTCTTTGCAAGAGTTTGAGAAGTGAGACGATGAACAGGTGGGTAAAGAACCATTAAGAAAATCACACTTCGTAGAATCTGTAAGCGGTATCATTTGCCACGTCTGACTGACGAGGCCAAAACAGGCCACCAAATGGAAAAATTCCTTCCACTTCCAGAGACCAATTAATATCTGTATGAAGACTGTTAAAGTTTTCACAAGGAGCGTATACGATGAGAGAAGGAAAAAAAATTATCTTATATGATGTAACTCATCTTCTGATGGAGAGAGAGGACAAGCTATGAGAAATCATGGCACGGTATACATCTTAGAATCCAGTGTGTTCAAGAATGTGAATTCTCCCATCACGTTATAAAGAAGAAACACTTAGTTCTTCCCATCAAAGCAGAGTTCTAACAAGATATTCACGGAATTTCTTTGTGAGCTAGCAGACAGTCATAGAAAAAAAAGGCTTTAAGATTTAACACATACCAATTTCTTTAGGGGACATTTTAGGCTTCCCTTCACGGATTGCGCATGAACAGATTAGGAGCACAGATATGATGGCCACAATTGCTATGCCAATGCAAATTCCAAGTATTAAAGTGAGATTCGAATGTTTGCTGCGATTCGTAACCTTGCCCGTAGTAGAAGTTGAAGACGGATTTCCCGGGGCTCCAGTTGGTGAAGAAGCATGAATAGGGGCTGCACAAGAGATGAAAAGGATGCTTTGGCACACATAACAAGTAAAGAGACCAAGAAGGAAACTATTAGTAGGAGGCTAGGAGCAATGATCCAGAAAAATGGCTTCAAGAATAAATGCCAGACAATAGGAAGGGCATGAAGGACAGTAATTCATAGAAGCCTATGCAAAGATGCTTCACAATCTATTGCCTTGTAAGTCAAAATCGGAATTACAACATTTAAGTGATACATCAGTTCTTCCATGCAGGTCTTCCACATTTCACACAAAAATTCAAATTAAATGCTCATAAATTGATGTCTGTTCGTAGAAGAGTTGGCTACCAGATAATCCTATCCTTGCCCTTTAATCATCTAATTTGAAAAAACAAGATAAAGACAAGGGGCAAAGTACCACAACCAAACCAAAACAAAATTTAAGCATGATTAAGAACCATAAATTGTATACTGATCACATGAAAAAGCAAACTAACCTGGTGAAGGTGCAGGTGGCTGGGACCATGTTAGATTTAGGAGCTTGTAATCACCCACAAGATTCTTGACAAAATGAACCTTATGCGCAACAAGTGAATTGCTTATTTTAGAAGCATCACTGACGGGAAAACTTTCACCAGTGAGAGGAGTGATATCCATAGAAATATTCATATTGGATGAGCTGACCAGATAAAAGTTGATCAATTCGATTTGATTAACTGCTAAGCTGAGTTGAGACGCTAACTGTTGAAGAAACATGTTCCAATCAGGATTTTGTGAGACGTTCAAAAGCAGAAGGTCAAGTTTTATTGGATAAGCACAATGGCAACCACGACTCCCTCGTTTCAACACCATATCCGGTCCACAACAATCTGGGGAAGCAGGAAAAAGCTTGTGAATACACTACAATGTCAGGAAAATACCTCAGTGTACAAAGATATAAAAAATCAATCAAGCCTTAAGAATGCATGTGCCTTCATTCATGTTCCACCAAGGAACATCGTGCTAATTCTATGCATACCAGCAGCAATGACATGGTTCATTAACATGACTAACCAGAAACAACCGGAGATAATGGCGGCTGAAACAACCCTGAGGTGGTTCCATCGACGCCAGGCTGTGTCGGGGCAATGCCTACCAACCCAACACTTGGGGACACTGCTCCAGTCTTCTTTTTCAAGGGCCTTGACAACCCTAAACTGGAAGGTGGGTGACCCGAAGTAACAAACGCCCCATAGTTGGGAGGTTGGGCTGGTGCCAACCCAAAAGCAGGAGCACTAACCAGAGAAAGAATCCTGCGCCCTAGCTTGCGGAATGGTATTGAACTCTCAGGCTGCATCTGATCAGAAACCGCTGGGTATACCCAGGAAGCTTTATCTATAGCGGCCGAAGGATTCTTCAGCTGATCTTCAAATTCTTTGGCATCCGCCTCGCGAATGATATGAGATGCGATAACTAAAAGTAGCAGCAATAAGCAATAGACTTTGCTA
Organism: Hypericum androsaemum; assembly: GCA_963995505.1. Taxonomy (NCBI): domain Eukaryota; kingdom Viridiplantae; phylum Streptophyta; class Magnoliopsida; order Malpighiales; family Hypericaceae; genus Hypericum; species Hypericum androsaemum. The sequence continues at coordinate 5,938,312 of OZ023185.1, read as the reverse complement.
AATAAACCTGCACAAAAAGGATTCCAGCATTACACCAGCAGACAATAGACACCAACAGCCAAAATTCTCCAAACAAAAGAAAACTGGAAACTTTTTAACAAATATAATTTCTAACAAAATCCAGAAAAATAATCCTATTTCCTTCCAAAAATCCAACTTTTTAACAACAATTCCACCGACTTTCACAAGTCAAGCTCCTATTAACCTCCAAGCTTCAAAACAACCAAACCTTGACCAGTCGCTAACCGTTAATTACATGGAAAAAATTAATTCCCCAAAAAGATGCAAACGCAATGGAGAAAAAGGAGGGGGGGCTGAAAATTACCGGCGGTGCTTGGAGCTGCAGGCACCGACATCACCACCGACGAAGTCCGATTAAAATCAGCCGCCCAATTTTAGATCCGCCGACAATGTTCCGGCGCAGAACCAGCCTCTCAAGGTCGGAGGACGGGACCGGGAACGTACGAGCAGGGCGGTTATTAATTTAGTTCCCGGAGACAGCGAAGGGCCGGAGGAAACAACTTAACGGCGGTTAGTCGGTGCTCGTAACGGCAACTTGGATGTCCCATTCAGCGCGTTGAAGAGAGAGAAAGGCTTCGAAGAGTGCGTCGGTGGTGGAAGGATGTCGTTCGTTTTACTCCACTGTAGTGTGAGTTAATACCATGACTATCCGAATACATTAGAACGACTAATACAAATTTGTTACTCAAACTCGAGAAATATTTAAACTCATCGCGCAGAGAGTTTGTGTGGGAACTTTGTGTTTGTTTCTTTCAATTTTATTCCGTTGATGGTTTTTAATTGTAACCCTTTGAAGCTGATAATTTTATTGGAATTATTGGGAAATTATCAAGTCGGCTAGTTGGAAGATAATAATGTGGAAAAAGATGATAAAATGTTATTAATGACCAAATAATACAGGTGGTAATTATTCCTTTTTTAAAAACCAGTTGAGATCAACTAATAATAAGTTTTAATTTAATCAAAAAGTAAAAGTCATGAGTTTTAAGTCCTTAGAAGTAGTATTTGGATAGTATAAAAATAAATAAATAAAACAGCAGGTTGCTTGAGCGAATGAGTGGGGGGGTGCACATGCGAGTCGCATGCTTTTTCGCCGTCGACAGAAAGAAAGGTACAAAAGCTAACGGTATTAAACGAATTTACCAAAACCAGGAGCGTCGCAGTTGCTTTTTTTTATAGAATGAAATACCACACTTTAATATATCTGCTCAACTAGGAAAGTCACGATACAAGAGGGAGCATAGCTCCGGAGGGCGAAAGTGTTGTCAATTGAATGTGACTGCGTTTACACGCGAACAAGTTGCGAGCTAATTGGCAACCTAATTAACTTCCCTACAAACAAAAACAAACTTACATCGATGCAAAGGAGCAATGAAAAACCCGGTCAAGATTGCATTGTTCTCAACCTGCCAATCTATGACACTTGTAATATCATTGATAAACTCGACTGCCACCTTGCAATCCGAGCGAATAAACACTTCCTTATCACTGAAGTTTAGCGAAACCATCCTCAACGCAAGTCTGATAGCACACACTTCTCCATTCAAGGCTCAAATAGCATTCGTACGTTTAGTGTGACCATCAATAATATGGCCTACATAGTTTCTAGCCACTGCAGCTAAACCCGTACTCTGATCTTGATCGTACCAAGTCGCATCGCAATTGACTATCACCTCTTGTTCAACGGGTGGTATCCATCTCATACTTTCATCCCGTTGTTCCGTTGTTCAGCAGTTGCTGAGTGCGATTTCTTGCATTGGATTGCTGCCCCCAGCCAATGCCTAATCTCGGCTAAATTTTTAGCCCATGATAGAAATTGTGAGTTGATTAACTCCTATCTGTACGGGCTAAGTTTTTTTTACATACGTGCATATAATTTTGTAAAGGGAAAATTACTCTCGGTCCCCTAGGATTTGCCTAAATCACGGTTTTAACTCATCCTATTTTAAAACCCAAATTTTGGCCCCCTAGTTTACTTTTATTGAACTGTAAGGCTCTTCGCTGATGTCATCATTCAATTTTTTATTTTTTATTTAGGAAATGACTATTATACCCTTCAATAAAAAAATGCATCAGAGTCGGGGACATTCTCGAGGATCTTCTTCCTCTTGCCATTCGTTGCCGGCGACCAGAAAATTCGCTGGAGAAGCCTCAGAGACCGGGACTCCGCCCCGTGAAGCCTCCTCCCGTTATGGACAATGAACGCGAGGACCTCAACAACATCGCGGGTGAACAACATCGGTGAAGATCCCGTCGGCTCTGGACACCGCGGCCACGTCGAAGTAGTCAGCGACGGCGGGGTTCTCGGACTTCACCCTGACGAAAACCTTGAGACGGAAAAGATGCGACGACGACGGAAGATCGGAGGTAGACCACGACGAAATAGGGTCGGAATAGATGCGACGACGACGGAAGACTGGAGGGACAACCGAAGTGGGTGTGGAATCGGGAGACTTGGTAGTGCTTGCAGCTCGAGGAGGAGGATGGAGAGACTCCGTCGTTGCTGTTAATCGATGCCGCTGGTGGTGAGGCAGACCGGAGATGGAGATAAGGGGAGACGGAGTCGGCGATTGAGAGTAGGGGTGAGTTAGAAACCGACCAAAAACCGCTAACCTGAAAAACCGACCAAACCGAAGCATGGCAGACCGCTAAACTGACGTGAAAAGCGGGTTGATGGGTTGCCGGTCGGTTTAAACCGACCGGTCGGTGCAACTTCGGTGTGGTTTTATAGGTAAACCGAGACACCGCACCACCGAACATATACGACGTCGTTTTATTTTATATATATATATATATATATATATATATATATATATATATATATATATATATGAACCTAGTTATCCCCCAATTAAAACCTAGCGTCGTCTCCCACTCCCACTCCCTCACCTCACCTCACCTCACCGACTCTGTCTCCCTCACCGCTTATCCTCCGTGTCCCGCCTCTCTCGTCCTCTGTGTCCCGGGCCCTGGCCTCTCGTCCTCCGTGTACCCGACCTCTCGTCCTCCGTGTCCCGCCTCTCGTCCTCAGTCTCGTTAGAAAAAGAAATCCTAAAATCGTTCCCGGCCTCTCGTCCTCCTCCGTCTCTCATCGCTGCTCCTCCTCCTCCCTCCTTTCTCCGCCCACCAGTTCGTCCTCTCGTTCACTTTCCCTAAAAACCCAACTCGTTAGGAATAGAAACCCTAAAATCAGATCCGGCCTCTCGTCCTCTTCTTCTTTTTCCTGCCTTAAGTACTTCTAGAGGTAAGGTAGAGCTCGACAGCGCGTTAATTTTATGTTGCATTACGTTAATTACATGTTCCTCGTCAAAACCATAAAATCTTTCTCTTTCTTTTTTGTTTGTGCAGGTTATAAGGCATTCCTCAACCTCGTACACTCGTCGACTACCATCGTCTACGAAACTACAAGTCTACAATGGTAAGTTGGTAAATGCTTGTATTCTGATATGCCTTGATCGAGTTCTGAATGCTGTTTCTGAATGAGTTTACAATGAGTTTTCTCTTGATGTTTCCGAAGGCTGCTTAATATCTTAATGGGTTTAGATTAAACTCAGATGAGCTTAATATGTTCTGCTCATTCTATTTTTTCAACGGAATGTTTTTTGTGTGTTGTATTTTAGTAAATCAGATGATCAATTTTAAGTTTCTGATGTTTGCAAGTTCATGTACTTGCTTGGCCAATTGCCTATTCTGTATCCAAGTTCATATTTTGATTGTTCATGTACTTGCTTGGCCAATGGCCTATTCTGTCTCCAAGTTCATGTATTGATTTTCTTAGAGAAATGAAGCTTATGTTGTGTGCATTTCACTTTTGAAGGTCTCAAAGACAAGTGAAGCTGCTGGACAAATTTGGTGGATCCGTTTTGAAGCTGCTGGACAAAGTTGCTGCCCCACTTTTGACTGAAGAATTCGGTTGTTCAGATGAATTTGAACTTCTATTAGAACTTGAAATTATGGATTCGAACTTTTCTAATTTGTTAGAAGCTTGAAGCTGCAGTTATGTTGAACTTCGAATCTGCAGTTTAATGTTGCTGTTTATGTTTAAATCTGGTTACCGGTGGAATTTTTTAAGTTGCTGTGAATTTTTTTACGTTTTGATCAGTTGTTCTTTATAGTTGAACTAATGGGCCAACTATGGGCCCATGTTAAAAAAATATAAATTGAGCAAGGATCGGTGCCGCCACACCGATCAACTTCAGTTACACACCGAGAGCCCGTAGCACCGTCGGTAAGTCAAAAAATTGAGCAAGGATCGGTGCCACTTTTAGATAATATTTTTCTTCGGCGTCGGTGGTAAATTTGGGTTGAAAACCACGAACCCGAAGATTCCTCACCCCTAATTGAGAGTGGAAGTTTTTTATTTTTTTTTTGATTTTTTAAGGGTAGGATAGTCATTTCCATGAATAAAAAATAATAAATCAAATGATTTGGATTTCGAAATAGATGGAGTTAAAATAATAATTTAGACAAATCTCAGAAAGCCGAAAAAGCCGAGAGTAATTTTCCCTTTTGTAAACCCTACAACGACAACGACCGGCAGCACGCCAGCACCCAAGATGCCGTATTAAAATACTAGTGGCACCCCTAGAGAGTTGTCGTCTTCTTCGTATCCTATGATGTCCCAAGTAATTTTGAGTTTGTTGGGTTAGTCATTCGTGTCAGTCGGATTTGATGCCCAATTATTTTGATCGACACTAATGCTTTTGGAGATGGTTGGTTGATCGTATGATTGCGTTTGGGCCGCACCGGTGTCTCCCTCCACTTTTGTTTGACCATCTCGAAATATCACTACTCGACTAAAATTAAGTTTGAGTCGAGTCAAAATTTTGAAATGTAACAAAAATTTTATTAATAAATATTTAACATTCCAATTTTGAACATCTCGGACATCTTTATGATTGATTCTCCCTGCACTTCCTTTTGCCTATCACTAGGTTATTTTTTCTTTTTTTGAAGACAGCCTGTGACTATAATTGGGAAATAAATCGGGGCACGTGGAAGGATCCAGAATCTGAAGGTAATGTAGCGCCCAAGAAAGGAACACGACCCTTCTCAAAAAAAAAAGGAACACGTTCAGCGCTTTTTTTTAATAAAACATTTGTCTCTTTATAATAAGTGTTTATATGCACCTCTCAATTGAGTATATCATTTTATCTTAAGATTGTAGTCGGAGGTTTATATGCGCGTAACAGAAGATCTAGTCGATCCAATGGAGATTGATTATCCAAAAATTATTCACCTCCATTTAACAAAAGACACTGATATTTTTCAAATTTTAACAGTGACGATAAGAGATTCGAGACGATTGTGTAATTTCTTTAAAAAAAAACCTCAAAACCTTCATTGTACGGAAACGTTAATCACCCAAATTAAAATGTGGGCAAATTATTCTCAGATATTTGGGATTTTCCGAAATCAACTAGTAATATTTTTACTATTTCAAAATGCCTCTTTTCGTCCTCCAAATCTGATAAAATAGAATTCTGAAGACGCTGACCTTCTGGGGATAAAAAGAGTTCTATTTTACCAAACTTGGAGGATGAAAAAAATTTGAAATAATAAAACCCTACTGATAATTTTACCAAACTTCAGATGCCTCAGAATAATTTGCCCTTAAAATTTCCTCCGTGATCGGAGAAGGATGTTCCTCACAAATGGGCCTTTATACTACAAATCCACCCATTAGGTCTAACTTGAGCCCAATCCAAATTACCCGCTTTAGCGGAAAATTGCAACTGGTTTAACCAGTTAGACTATGTACATCAGTTGGCGAGCCGAGCGCTCGGCCAATATTTAATTAATTTTAAAAAAAACAGAGAAGAAGTGATGAACGCTCGGCCGAGCGGATTGGCCAGCCAATCCCGCCCGAGCGGATTGGTTGGTCAATTGGAATCTAACTATCTAGTTATTTTTACTTGGCATAATATTATTCGTAAAAATAGATTTATTCGGATAAGATTTGTGTAGTTATAAAAATTGAAGTTATCTTTAACAAAATTAAAATTCTTTTTTTTAATATGTATAAAAAATAGAGCCCAATATTGACATATTTTGATTCACAATTTGTATTCTAATTTTTGACATAACTAAATCGTTCGAATATTAATTTCAAACATATTTTTGACATTCTTATACTTCGAATTTGGAGAAGTCATAAACTAAAAAGTTGTAGATATATGTCCCACCTTCACAAAGCAACTTGAATCAACTCAATTGGACTATGGAATAAAAAGTTGTGGCTCCCAAATCGAAACTCGTACTCGTAACTCGCTCAACTATTGACTTCAAATATAATTTTGACATTCTTATACTTCGAATTTGGAGAAGTCATAAACTAAAAAGTTGTAGATATATGTCCCACCTTCACAAAGCAACTTGAGTCAACTCAATTGGACTCCGGAATAAGAAGTTGTGGCTCCCAAATCAAAACTTGTACTCGTAACTCGCTCGACTATTGACTTCAAATATATTTTTGATATTTTTATACTTCGAATTTGGAGAAGTTATAAACTAAAAAGTTATAGATATATATCCCACCTTCATAAAGCAACTTGAATCAACTCAATTAGACTCCGGAATAAGAAGTTGTGTCTCCCAAATTGAAATTCATACTCGTAACTCGCTCGACTATTGACTTCAAATATATTTTTGACATTCTTATACTTCGAATTTGGAGAAGTCATGAACTAAAAAGTTATAGATATATGTCCCACCTTCATAAAGCAACTTGAATCAACTCAATTGGACTCCGGAATAAAAAGTTGTGGCAAAAGTTTGGAAATGATAATTAATTATGTAATTTGAAATTCCTTTATTTGTAATATGAAAACTTCATATTCGTAATTTATTATTTGTACCTTAAATTATTTTTATCTAATTTAGTATTTCAATTTTTGCTTTTGTAATTTTATGACTTAATCACAATATTTAATCGTGTTATTGGAAACATAATTATTTTCGTAATATATAATTTTAATCTAAACAAATCAGAGTAGATAATATGTGGATGAGAGAGAAATTAATAATTTATTCTGTGAACTGGGTTGCTGATGTGGGTAGAAAATATGTAAGTGGATTGGATTGGGTAGGAATTGAGTATGGAAGAGAGAGAAATTAATAATTTATTCCGTGACCTGGATTGGATGGGTTGCTGATGTGGGTAATCTTAGAGTCCAGAAATTTAAATTTTTCTGAATTTATTTTTAAATTTTAGTTATATTAAAACTCAAAATAAAATAAAATTAGGATTACAATATTTTTAAATGGTAAGTTTACAATAAAATTAAAATACTTAGAATTATTTAACGTTTTTATAATAAATATAATTTACAATAACATATTCTCAGGTCGGCGTCTGTACGTAACTCAATAACAGGAGAACAAACCTCACTTTTTTTAGTTTTTATGGATAGGAAATTCAATAAACCGTCCGTACTCCACCTGAAGAATCTCGCACCAAACGACCAGTCATCCTCGGACCAAGCTCCAACCGCTAACACTACTCCCTCCCTCCCTCCGAACCCCAACGTCGCGCGACTGGCTAGGGTTTCCCCATTCCCCCCTCAAAACGAAATTCCATTTTTTTAGGGTTTATTGACAATAATGTCGAAGAGGAAGTTCGGATTCGAAGGCTTCGGTATCAACCGCCAATCGACCTACAACTTCGAGAGCTCCCAGGCGCCGCAGCGCCTCTACGTCCCACCGTCCTCCCGCCGGAGCCACGACAACTACGAGGACAACGACCTCGACGACATCGACTACGCCGATGGCGAGCACGATGCCCCCGCCTCCGACGAGGAAGCCGGGAACAACGCCGCCGCCGAGGAGGCCGAGATCGATCCCCTGGACGCGTTCATGGAGGGGATTCACGAGGAGATGAAGGCGGCCCCTGCTCCAAAGGCGCAGACGAAGGCGGAGAGGTACAGGGACGACGACGAGGATGACGACCCCATGGAGAGCTTCCTTAAGGCGAAGAAGGATTTGGGGCTGACGCTGGCCGCGGACGCTCTTCACGCCGGGTATAATTCCGATGAGGAGGTTTACGCTGCCGCCAAGGCCGTTGACGCAGGGATGTTGGAGTATGATTCGGATGATAATCCGGTTGTGCTTGATAAGAAAAGTATTGAGCCGATCCCGCCTCTTGATCACAGCTCCATCGACTACGAGGCCTTCAATAAGGATTTCTACGAGGAGAAGCCGTCCATTTCAGGTAACTATAGTATTAAGTTAGAAAAGCTGTGTGGAATCAGTATGTTTAAAGTTCATGTGGATACTGAGTAATGGGATTGCTTTAACTTGTGGATTATTTTCTAGGGATGAACGAGCAAGAAGTCGCTGAGTATAGGAAGAGCTTGGCTATCCGTGTGTCAGGTTTTGATGTGCCCAGGCCAGTCAAGACGTTTGAAGATTGCAGCTTTTCTTCGCAGCTCATGAGTGCTATTTCGAAGCAAGGGTATGAAAAGCCTACTCCGATTCAGTGCCAAGCTTTGCCCGTCGTGCTCTCTGGGAGAGACATAATTGGTATAGCAAAAACTGGGTCGGGTAAAACTGCTGCCTTTGTGCTTCCCATGATTGTACATATAATGGATCAGCCTGAACTTGGGAAAGAAGAGGGTCCGATAGGTGTCATATGTGCGCCCACTAGGGAGTTGGCTCACCAGATATATTTAGAGGCAAAGAAGTTTGCTAAATCACAGGGGGTACGAGTCTCTGCTGTGTATGGTGGAATGTCAAAACTTGAGCAGTTTAAAGAACTTAAGGCTGGATGTGATATTGTTGTCGCCACTCCTGGAAGGTTGATAGACATGTTGAAGATGAAAGCGCTGAATATGCTGAGAGCAACTTACTTGGTACTTGATGAGGCTGACAGGATGTTTGACCTTGGTTTTGAGCCGCAAATCCGGTCCATTGTTGGTCAGATTAGACCAGACAGGCAGACCTTGCTCTTTTCAGCTACCATGCCTTATAAAGTTGAGAAATTAGCAAGAGAGGGCCTCACTGATCCTGTACGAGTAATAGTTGGTGAGGTTGGAATGGCGAATGAGGATATAACTCAGGTTGTTCAAGTAGTTCCCTCTGATGCTGAGAAGATGCCTTGGCTTCTTGAAAAGCTTCCTGGAATGATCGATGATGGTGATGTCCTAGTCTTTGCTTCAAAGAAAGCAACTGTGGACGAGATTGAATCACAACTTGCGCAAAAGGGGTTTAAAGTAGCAGCGCTTCACGGTGACAAAGATCAGGCTTCTCGAATGGAGATTCTCCAAAAATTTAAATCTGGTGTGTATCATGTTCTCATTGCAACCGATGTTGCAGCTCGAGGACTTGACATCAAGTCACTTAAGTCGGTGGTGAACTTTGATATTGCCAGAGATATGGACATGCATGTCCATCGAGTTGGTAGAACAGGACGTGCAGGGGACAAAGATGGAACTGCATACACTCTCATAACCCAGAAAGAGACACGATTTGCTGGTGAACTGGTTAACAGTTTAGTAGCTGCGGGCCAGAATGTCTCAATGGAATTGATGGATCTTGCTATGAAGGTACTTCTCTAAAAAGAAACTCAGGATTATTCAGTTTCCTGTTGTTCTCTGTGTGGTCTGTGTTCTACTTTAAAGATGTTCAAAACTATCCTTGTCGTTGACCAGAATCTGTAAGCCAGTTTTTGTTCTGTAGTCTGTTTGTCAACCTTAATCCATAGTATACACTACAAGGAAAATTAATCTACCACTCAAGATCTTATTGGTTGGCCTGTCAATGGAAATGACAGTTGACTATAGAGTGGCTTAACTAGCAGTAGTTCACACCTCCAGTTCTTTTGATGATGCTTTATTCCAACAGTGGCGTGACAAGAATTAATGGTCCTTTTTAGTAATGCAATTAGTGTTGCTGCTCATATTTTTTCGACGGTACAGCAAGGATTCGACAGATCTAACGTCTCTGTTAGCTACTCAATTCCTAGAGAAAACTATTAGTACAATTAAGTTAAAAGGATACTGGAACTTGGAGCTATGGACCCTAGAACATGGTTGCCTCCTGTGATCTATTTGGTTTTGTGTAGACTTTGTTTATTATTTTGGATTTGAATGGCCTGAACTGGAATATTGTGGATTAGTATAGATAAGACATATGTTGTGCACTTTTCTTCTCATCCTTGCTTTTGCCTGAAGTTAGAAGAATATGCTCTTTAAGCATTTTGGTTGATTATGTGACAAATATGTAATTTTTAAATTGATAGGATGGAAGATTCAGATCCAAACGAGATGCAAGAAAAGGAGGTATGCATTATCTCATATCTGTTATGGCTGGTATTGTTATGTTCTTCCATGTGCTGGATGGTTCAGAGTTTCCTTTACAAATCTTGTTGTCAATTTTAGTTTTTGTACAAGCTTTTGGCATACGACTTGGAAGGAAAATTAGGTTAATTGTTTCTTGCCATTGATCTTTTATTTATAAACAAAGAAGGTAATTAGATTACTTGCAAGTGAAAGTTTGTTGAGTTGCTGACAATTTCTTGCTTCACTAATTTCCAAGAATTGACATCTAGAGTCATTGTTGCTGTATGTAACTATTTCTCTTTGCCTCTTGATAATGAATTGAGATGCATGCTGCAGGTGGGAAAAAGGGTAAAGGAAGGGGAAGAGGGGTCCGCGGCGTGGATTTTGGTCTTGGAATCGGATACAATTCAGAATCCGGTGGAGGTACCCCGACGCATTCTGTTCCAAGTCGATCTGCTACTTCTAGTTCAAAGAGATCAGGAATGGGTTTCGTCCCTGCTTCGTCAAATTCACAGAGTCCGGGTTTTAGCAGCAGTTCTAGTGCGTACTCCAACAAGAGACCTGGAATACCTGGATTCGTCTCTGGTGGCTCGATTGGTGGAGACACAAATAGTTCCCGGACAACTAGCTCATTACCTGGATTTGTATCTGGCGGTTCCATTAGTGGAGATGGAAACAGCAATCGAATTAGCAGTCAAAACCCTGCAGGGAATACGAGTCAGAAGCAGCCCGACAGGTCTCATTTATTTGCCGAACTTGCAGAATTTCCTTTGATAATTTCCGACTTACTAGGTAAGTTTGATCCTATTTTGACTCTGGCATTGCTTCTTTTTGCAGTTCAAGAGATAGAAATAGAGAAAGGAGGAGACCATCCGGCTGGGACCGTTAATACTGATCGAGATCAGTTTTGCGTGGATAATCTTCCTGTCAGAAGAGTACGCTTGAAATCATCTTGTCTGTACAATTTAAGCAGGCCCTTCGCCCGCCGCTTGCTAGTGTACAATTTAAATTTTCTACTCAACAGAAAGTTTTGGCTCCGAAGATCCCCTGCTTGGAGCCAAAATTTGATAATCGTTGATAACTCGCAATCTGGTGAAACCTCCCTTCACACTTGTTGTAAATGTTACAGACATTTTTCTCTCTTGAAAGTTGAAAGTAGTTGCACCTAGTGGGGAGAAAGCAAGATGCACAAATGGTTATGGATCTATTTTTCACAATATGATGTGTTCCTGACGATAGATTCTTCAAGCAATTCACACACTTTTAGATGCTACATCCGATGATATCGGCTTCGGATCAGTTTATGCTTTCGGACATTTAATTGGATTGGTATGCTGTTGTATTTGCTGTCTGCGGCTTGCAATGGGACATGTCTCCAAGCAAGGCTCCTTCAATGTGCCATCGTCTTCAGGCGGTGGAGGATGGATCCCAAACTTGAACTATCAAATCAAAAAAGTTGGATCAGAAAAATCAGACAAGGAACCCGGAATCAACACCAAGAAAGATTATGCAGTTGAAGGAACCTTAACATGTCCCAAAATGGCCAGTCTATTAACGATCCTCTCTCAAATGTAACCAAACGCGGGCGGGAAAGGGAGAAATCTGCGTTGTTCGGCCTGATGCCTGATAATTTGCGTTGGATCTAACTGAATGTTGGTAGTCCAACTCATCTTGTAAAGATCAAAAGGGTCTTTGAAGTATTTTAGGAAGGAACCGGGGTGAGGTTGGATTATGGGGTTTCGGTGGTTCATCATGTTGATTTGTACAGCAAAAAATGCATAGACAAAGAGCTTCAAGCAATTCAACACAAGAAGATGCTGCTTATAATTAATTTAGAGTAGAACAGGGTAGTCAAACCTGGCAACTGTAATCAGAAAAGTTGGGCTCCATCAATAAAGGAACTCCCATGTAGTCCATGAAGAAACTCTGCAGCACATGCACACGAACAACCAGGGAACGGAACAAGGATCAGTGAAGGAAAGTGTCAAGGTCAAGCAAGGGTATAAGAGCAAGCAATTCTGCAGCGATCGATATACCTGCGTCGGGAGCTTGCAGGTATTAACACAAATCCCTACGCACTTGCTTTCTTCCAGGTACTTGCATCTTTCTACAAAAACCTACATAACCAACCAGGGTTGGGATTGAAGAAGACTGTAGAGTATGTAATCGCTTCAAGTAGAGACCTGACTAGTAACTGAGATGATTCAGGTAACTCATATTACCCCGGTTTCGCATGAAGTTCCATCAGGAAGATCAACCGAGTTAACTTTGCACGTACCCATGAGCCACTGACAAGTCAAGGCAGTCACCCTTGCTGCAACCAAAAGAACACGCCCGGAGGACTATTCAGATACCAAAATTTCGAGTAGGAAAAATCGAAGGTGTCAAGAAAGTGTGGAGTGCAAACTCACCCACCATAATGGCTGATACCTTTCCGTTTGCAAGAGGTGATATGAGCATCTTGTACAGATCCAAGAGAAGAGGTGGAAAAAGCGACCTTAATATCCGTACCTGAGATAGTTTAAACCAAAAAAAAAAACAGATGATATGAAACTGCATTACATGTTGGTTGATACCCGAGAGCACGAACTCGCCTTGTGAAGATATGCGCAGATGGTCATTGCAATGCTAATCTAGCTATTGCATTCGGTATAGCAATAAGCATACTCGGTTTTTCGACACGAAGACGAAGAAGAGAAAGAAGAAGAAGCAGCAGCAGCAGCAGCAAAGAGATTAGCTTATAATCTATAGGGTTACCGCGGCTTCTTTAGTCTCAGCATTGGTCCTCCCAGTTAGCATGAGCCTATTCGCCACCTCGATCAATCCATCATATCCAGGCTTATCCGAATCCCATCCCACCTCCTGTTACGTCCACATGTTGAGAATCTCATATCGGTTAAAACACGAGTGAAAGTTTAACACAACGGTTTGGTTCGGTGAAACAACCTCCTCATCGCAACTGCTACTAATCAAGAAACTCACTTACCTTGACCATTTTGCTGCGAAACGACGCGAGGAACACGTGGTCGAGGAGTCCCGGCTTGTACTCCGAGGAGGACCTGGGAGGAGGAGGAGGAGGAGGCGCATCTTCTGATTCTCTTAATTGGACCGAGGATGAGGAGGAGCAAGAGACGCTACGGAGGAGACGAGAGGGCTTCAGTGGTAATGAGAAGCGACAGCGAGGAGGAGGAGGAGGCGGCGGCGCTGAGATGGTGGCCGGAGGATTTATAACCACTGCCTTGCTGTTCATTTTCAGTTCCTTCTTTTTATTTTCTCCGCTTAGCTCAATCGTTGCGCGAAACACCACACCACACCACATGTTAGGAATTCAGCAACTAGAGAACAAGATCGCACAAAGAACACGGAACAAGAGAATAAAAAGAAGAACTTTTATTGATGAGTTTCCGAGCCACAAAGCCATACAAAACCTTAGGGTAACATGCATTTATATAGAGGCAAACCCTTGTACATCAAGTAAGCTATCTAGGTCAAATTAGGAGTCCAAAACCTAGTCCGAATAGAATAGGAAACAAGCCCACAAAATTTCCTCTTCAATTTCTTGACATCTCTAACAATCTCCACCTTGGCGAGAAATCATCCCATGGACGAACCATGAAGCTCCATCCGAACTTCAACAAACTCCACCTTAATGAAAGACCGCCCTATGAAGAACTATGAGAACTTGAGGAACCAAACCGACTATACCAGCTCCACCTTGACCATAGATACACCGCCATCAATAAGACCATCTCAACTTTCTCACCACCTTAGTTCAATCACTTGGAGCCAGCCCTCAAGCTCGAGCTTCCGAGCTTGCTTGGCGTCTTCCCTCCAATCTCCATCGAACCCCAACTAGCAAGTCCACCTGCTGAAGCAAACTTGTGACCAATAGATGAGCTCTCTATTTTTCGGTCAACCCTATGCTCCGCAACCTCGAACTGCTTCTCCGCTGGACCTTCTTGCCTCATACCAATGCTACATGCCATAGCATACAAAGGGCAACCTTTTGTTCTACCAAGTAGAACCCTTGACATGCCACGAACTCCACCGTTCGGCCTTGAGTGAGATACCCAATTCGCCCGTGGTGCTACCAACGGCTTCGCATTCCCCATGCAAAACCTACCCAACACCTTTGACGTGCACGTCTCTTTAGACAACCATAGCGGGAACTTGCTAACTTTATCTCCGCGAATCCCAACTCCACTCAAACCATTCATGTCAAGCTTTCGCTCCATCACACAAGAGCTTTTCTCCCCTCTATCGGAACCCAACGAGGTGACTCCACCTACAACCGTGTTCCCCACTAACCTGTAGGTATTTCTAGCATTCCTTTCACCCTTCATCACCACCATAGCATCCTTCTCTACCTCCATTAGCCCGCCTACAACATTATAGTTGTACCCACTATAATCCAAGGCTCCTAACGAGATCAAATTCCTCTCCAACTTTGGAACATGCCTAACCCCACACAATTTTCTCTCAACACCATCCCACATCTTAATTCGGATATCACCTATGCCAGCAATTCTACAAGTAGAACCATCACCCATAGTCACCGTACCTGAATCAACGAACTTGTAGGTGTCGAACCACCCTCTCTTAGGCGTCATGTGGAAAGAGCAAGCGCTATCCAAAATCCAGGAATCAGAATGCTTTGGACTTGACAAAACAGAAAGAAGATCACCATTTGACCCGTCCGAATGTGAGGCCATATTAACGGAACCTGATCCTTTTTTCTCGCGATCCCGAGTTCTTTTTGGACAATCCTTCTTCACGTGCCCTTTTTCTCCGCACTCGAAGCAATTTCCCTTGAACCTCCTTGACCACGACTTGGATCCCTTCCTGTCTTTTGCCCCACAACGATCACCATGGCTACCCCTCACAACTAGCCCTTCCGCTTGTTCATCGTCAATTTTCCTTCTTTGATGAAACCCTAGCAGAGCACTTGTGATATCTTCCAACACCAGGGACTCCTTCCCCCAAGTTAGAGTTGTAACCAAATTTTCGTAGGAGCCAGGTAAAGAATTCAGCAGCAACAATGCCTTGTCTTCTTCCTCGAACTTCACATCAACCTTTCTCAAGTCGCTCACAAGTTGACTGAAACCATTAATGTGTTGGCTCAAATCCGAGCCCTCCTTCATCTTGAGCCCGTACAATCTTTGCTTAAGATAAAGCTTGTTCGACAAAGACTTAGACATATACCTTGCCTCCAATTTCTTCCATACCTCAGCTGGTGACTCCTCATCCATGACGTGATACATCACATCATCCGCCAAGCACAAGCGAATTGTCGCCACCGCCTTGGCCCCCATTTCCTTCCACTCTTGCTCCTCCATCTTCTCGGGCTTCTTCTCCGAGAGCGCGATGACCATTCCTTGTTGTACGAGGAGATCCTTGACACGCCTTTGCCATAACCCAAAATTCGAAGAACCATCGAACTTCACAAGAGCAAACTTCGCGCCGTCCGTCATCCTCCAACCCAAGCTCTTGATACCAATTGTTAGGAATTCAGCAACTAGAGAACAAGATCGCACAAAGAACACGGAATAAGAGAATTACGTGGTTCGGCCTGATGCCTACATCCACGGGGAGAAAGGAGAACTTTTATTGATGAGTTTCCGAGCCACAAAGCCATACAAAACCTTAGGGTAACATGCATTTATATAGAGGCAAACCCTTGTACATCAAGTAAGCTATCTAGGTCAAATTAGGAGTCCAAAACCTAGTCCGAATAGAATAGGAAACAAGCCCACAAAATTTCCTCTTCAATTTCTTGACATCTCTAACACCACACCGTATAATATCTGTCCTCCGTCGGTTTGAAAATCTGGAACACTATTACGTCGCTGGATTAGTCTAAATTTAAAACGTATATAACAAATTTAACTTATTTCGATTTAAAAAAAACAGGTCCTGGTAGTCGCCTGCGAATTTTTTTTCAAAACGACGTAGTTTGTTGTCTTACGTGGATTGCCACGTCATATGTGTCTGGGATGAGTTAGCAAGGACGTGGCCAGTAGTAAATTACCAAAATAAAACCACATTTATATATTTTTGGGAAAATTACTCTCAAGTCCCTCGAATTTGCTCAAATATACTCAAAAGTCCTCCCTGTTTGCAAAATGCACGCCGACGTCCTTCTTGTTTGATTTTATTATACTTTCAAGTCCCTGGCGCACGTTAGCAACTCTTTTTTTTCATTTTTGTCAATGAAATGACCAAAATACCCTTAGAACCAAAAATAAAAAAAACTTCTGACATAATCTCTTCTCCTACCTCTAGCCAGTGACGTCATAATCTTCTTTTACCTCTCTCCTTCCAAATCAAGATGAAACATAATTATGGAAATTGGGGATTTCTTCCCCAAATCGATTTCCAATTTCTCGCGGGAGAATCCCTGGACAACAACGATGAGTAAGGCGTTGCCCAACTCTAGGTTCGAAGAGATTGGCAATCCTTGTTCTTATTTATAGACTCGATGACCTCAGACGGGACTCGCTTCATTGTCCCTCCATCGACGACCAGTGATTGGTGGCGGTGCTCGCGAGGAAGCTTGTTTTCCCCTGGTTTTCCTTCTATCACCGATCTCCTTTGCCAAGGTACCAGATGACCTCCCTGGGCTCGTCACCGCCACCAATCTCCATCATACACACACACACACACACACTCTATCTCTCTCTCTCTCTCTCTCTCTCTCTCTCCCTCCCTCCCTCCCTCTTACTCAATCAAGAGCATTTTAATCGGGAATGACTTGTTTTACTGTGATTGAACAGGGAGTGGGGAAACGCAGAGGAAGGAATGACCATCGTCGACTTGTTGAACCCTTCATTTTCCCCAATTTTTTGACCTCTTTGATCGTAGTTAATTATTTGCCCGAGAGATATAGATATAGCTTTAGAAATTGATGATGGGGATTAGCTTCTGGCATTGTAGTCGAGGGAGGAAGAGGAAGGAAGATGTGGGGATTAGTTATTTGCCTTCTTTGACAGCTTTCTGGGTTGGATTAATGCCTCGCCGTCGTCTTGTCCGGGAAGCTTTTACGTCGCTGGCGGACTAGGTGATGGTCGGAGAAGACGACTTGTGGGAAATATTTTAATGTTTTATTCTTAGGGTATTTTTGTCATTTCAATGACAAGAAAAGAGATGATGACATCAGCAAGGGACTCGAAAGTATAATAAAATCAAATACGAAGGACATTGACATGTATTTTACAAACAAATGGGGACTTTTGAGTATATTTAAGCAAATTCGAGAGACCTGAGAGTAATTTTCCCTATATTTTTTCAATTAAACATACCCCAACTAAATTCCTGACCCTTCATCGCGCCCCCCCCCCCCCCCCCCCCCCCCCCCCCCTCTCTCAGTCAAATAGCTAATCCCCAATCCAAACCCCAATCTTGTTATTGCGTCAACCCTAGCCCAATGAACAAGATGGGTTTAGTTTTCGGCTATAAGGTGGACGAGCTGAAGGAGTGTGAAGGTCGGTAAAAGGGACAGGGTTTTCGGGTCAGAGCGAGAGCGGGGCTTCCACTCAACGTCGAAGGCGAGAACGGCAGTGAGCTGAAGAGTGCTGGTCCGGTGAGCGAACTCCACCGAGTACTCGTCGGGAGAGTACTCGTTGTTTTCCTTAGCGCCGGGGCAGTACTCCTCCTTCTATGGGGAGATCTTCTGGGCGCCAAAGACGATAAGGAAAGCTACTGGCAGTGGAGGGGAGACGAGGATGTTGGTTTTATAAATACGAACCCTAGGCTCGCAGCAGCAGAAGTTAAAATTTTTACCAACACCGAATCTGATCATGGCTGGATAACATAAAATCAAGATAACAACATAGTTAGAGAATTCTTACAGTCTATTGTAGATCGAATCCTCAACTATGGTATCCACGTAGTCCTCGTCTACGAACTCCTTGATAGTTGAAATCTTCGAGAATTCGCTAAGAGAATTCTTTATCGAAGAAACTAGAGAAAAACTTGTTTTTAGGTTAAAAGTTATGTTCATCAACTTTATGCCTTTACATATATATAGTAACTAAACCAAACAATTCCTATGAGAAGTTTCGTGAGCACCAAGATTGGGAGGCCCAATCATCGACTTGCCCTTTGCGCCTCGAAGCCCAATTTGGTAGTCCATTGACCTAGTCAACATGTCCAACATTTTACTATATATATATATATTATATAATTAAATCCAATTTAATTAACCAATTATAATACTATCTAATAGAATTATAATATTTCTCTATAGATTAAATATTCTTGATCAAATTAATATTTAATTGAATCAACTTCAATTCGTAAACTAATACTACTTGTTGTTTGACCCATAGGCCCTCACATGCCAAGCGATTAGTTAAACTAATGGTCTTAGTCGAACCCTAGACAATAGACCAGGCAATCTCAACATATGAGGTACATTGCGAGGATACTGCAACTACCTGTAATGTGAAGCTCATAGTGGTACGGTCCTTTCATTCGCGAATACTCGATTAAGTCTAAAATATGATTAAGTGTCTATTCAAATAACTTAATCATATTATCTCATTATACTAATTGATCATATTGTCATTTTTAGACACCATTCCAAAAGTGACGCGCATTGGCCAATGACTAACGATCCAATTAGTTATGAGAAGACAAGTATTCTCTCCAAGTCTATTTGAGGAATGAATCCTATTCTTGGCTCAACTACCACGCACATGCACTTCGCGATGTACCTAACACATGCCGTATCTACCCCGTCAGGAGTGCAAGCTTTGGTCATGGTCAAAGTCTATCACTCCGTATATGTCGTGCGTATTGACCTCAAGTCGGAGGACTATTGCACTACTCCACAAACTGATATCCCCGTAGACACGTAAATAGAATACACCAAATAGTTTCTCGGTCGGGTATGTCAATACTCTCCAAAGTATCTGTGCATCCATCATGAAATACCTAATATCTCGTAGTTGTGAGAACCACTACATCCTCTAAGGATATGATGCAGATCGCACAACAATCTCAATCGCATCATCGATATCCCATTCTCGATGATCATTGATTGTGGCTCTTTAAGAACTACGTGCATAGTCATCTGAGATCTCACATTCTCAATGACAACACTAGTTCATGAGAACATAAACATGAATATATGCAAACAATCAAACATTATATTCATTTATGTAATGCTGAATATTATTAATACACATTAATAATATAACTGAATATCATCAAGTATAATGTCCTTATATCGATTGTCTCTAGGACATCTATACTAACAGAGGATCCCGGCGGCAAGGGGGGAGACCGATCAATCGAAAAAGGTGGGATCTTTACCAATTGGGTCCCTCTTGGAAGCGGCTAGCATTTCTCGGGAAGGATGTCCAAGCCGAGAAGTCGACTGGGGGTCCAGAGAAGGAGGCAGACAAGATAGGTGTTATGGGTCTGAGTTTAGCCGTCCCCTTGCTCGTGTTCAAACTCTGGGATTTTGTTCTATTTAGGTGAGGAGATTGAAAGGTTGGTGGTGTTCTTGGTTTGAAAATTTTTTGATATCTTGTTTGTGAAAAAGTTGGATTCTGGGTTTTCGACTTTCTAGAGAGGAAGGAGAAAAATGGAGAGGGGAAGAAGAAGGGAAGAAGACGTAGGATTTATTTAGTATTTGTAAAAAATTAAGGACCGTTTTGAAATTTTTTCACTTGTCATATCATCTGCTGTGTAAATGCTAAAACTATGTCGTTTTGAAAAAAAAAATTTGCGGGTAGCTATCCAGACTGTCTGGGACATATTTTTGATGAAAATTGAAATAAGTTGAACCTGTTCTATGTATTTTAAATCACAAAGATACTATTCCTATTAATTAAAACTTAGCTGTCGCAGAAAAATATCCACCCCAATTATCAGAGAACGAGGCATGAGAATTTAATTAAACAACGATTACAAGGAGGAGGAATTAAGCAGTGGAACGTCTAGCCACGGGATGGAGAGAAAAGAGCGAATCCCACATCGCTTGCATCAGACAATACGAGAATGAGACTCACGAGAAAGTGTCGATTAGTATGTAAACCGATCAAGGTGATTTATACAGTTTCTCGGTTAAATGGATAACCTTGCTTGGTTTGCAAATTAATCTACAACTTTGTTGAGTAATCTTTAGCGAAAAAAAATAAAATATCCAAGTGAACCGAACATGAGAATGTGGAAGGTTGCCGGCGAGGGAGAGATTATGAGGAGGTCGCCGCCCAGTAGAATAGAAAACTCAAAGCTCCACTTTTTTTTAATGTCCCGATGAAAAGGAAACTTCAAACCTTCACTGGTGGTTTGTAATTAAAATGTTTCTCATAATTTTATTTTTTCCATTTTAATTTGACTAGAGAGAGATGAAGAGAGAAGTGAGGGTGAGAGGAGAGAGAGTGTATTTTGTGAAAAATTATAAACAAATGAGGTACTAAGCTATGTCATTAAAAATTTATCCCATGGACTGATGATGTGGCAATCTACATAGGATAATAAATTATGTCGTTTTGAAAAAAAAACTTGCGGAAAGCTTGCTGCCCGAAATCTGTTTTTGCTAAAAATTAAAAATCACATAATAGTAAAATAAAAAATCTGTAATACCATATAGAAATTATTTCACGACCAGGAAAGCTGGTAAATCAGGTTTTTTTAAGAATAAAAGTTGGTAAATCAGTCGCAAATATTCCAGGAGAGAGAGGGAGAGGAAAGGCAACGTTAGTAGAAAATCCCCCATGGTGACTTAGTAGAAAATCTGCTTTTATGCAGGTGATTTGGAATGGGGAGGCGTCGAAGACATTCAAACTAACGAGAGGGCTGAGGCAAGGAGACCCGTTATCCCCCTACCTGTTTGTCCTGTGTTTGGAAAGGCTGGGCCATATGATTCAGGCTAAGGTGGAAGACGGAGCTTGGAAGCCCTTTAGAACATCACAAGGGGGTCCTTTTATCTCTCATCTCTTCTTTGCAGATGATCTCCTGTTGTTTGGGGAGGCTAGTGTAATTCAAGCAAACGAGATTCTTAAAGTTCTTGATGTATTTTGTGACATTTCAGGACAACGGATTAACAAGGCCAAGACGAAAATGTTTGTATCCAAGAACGTCTCAGGCTCGCTCGCGAAAGAGGTTGCTAGTACCCTGGGTGTTTCTCTAACCACAAATTTAGGAAAATACCTGGGTATGCCTCTTCTCCACGAGCGTGTCACGAAGGACACTTATAACTTTATTCTTGACAAGGTGTACACAAGGCTCCAGGGTTGGAGTGTGGAGAGCTTATCGTTTGCAGGCCGGACAACTCTAGCACAATCTGTGATCGCGGCGCTACCAACTTATGCCATGCAAACGGCTAAGATCCCGGCGGGTATCTGTGAGGAGGTGGAGAAAGTCCAAAGGAGCTTCTTGTGGGGCTCTACGGCCACGAAGAGGAGACCTTACCTACTGGCTTGGGAAAAAGTCTGCCAAAGCAAAAAGGAAGGGGGCCTGGGATTTAGAAATCTAAAAAGCCAAAACTTGGCTCTTTTGATGAAGTTAGCTTGGCAACTTATGTCTAATCGTTCTGCTCTTTGGGCACAGGTACTTTGGGCCAAGTACGTGAAGCAAGAAGCCCGTATATCTGAGATCACATCAAAAGATTCGAACTCGCCCCTATGGAAAGCTATCGCATCACTCTGGTCTATGATGATGCAAGGTGTTCGCTGGGTTATTGGTGACAGACGTATCATACACTTTTGGAAAGACAAGTGGGTGAGCGGATTTGGGCCTCTGGAGGAGAGGTGCACGAAACCCATACCGGAAGCCATAATGGATATCACAATCCAGGAGGCACTGAATGCTCAAGGAGGATGGAACTGGGAGTTGTTAGATCAATATTTACCTGCCCCTATACTTGCTATTATTGCAGGAATACCTACTCCCAGGCAGAATAGTGGCCCTGACAAAGTGAAATGGGGATTTACGAATGATGGTTTTTTTACAACAAAGTCTACCTATGACCTACTGGAAGGAGTGGAGAACATGAACCAAGTTAGGATGTGGGAGAATCTATGGAAGTGGGGAGGACCTCCAAGGTTAAAAAAGATAGCCTGGCTAGCGGGACATGGCAAGCTGCTGACTAATGCCATCCGGAGACACCGCAGTATGACCACCTCGGCGGCTTGTCCTTGCTGCCCAAATAGAGAAGAAACGATACTGCACGCCCTCCGTGACTGTGCTAAAGTTGCCCCTGTCTGGAAGCACTTAATTCGCGATGCTGGGTGTACCATTGGGAATTTTTTTCAGTTAGACTTGCCAACTTGGATCGATGCTAACTTTGCAGGATCCAAAGAGTGGTTATCTCTATTTTTAGTAGCTATTAATGCTTTCTGAAAATGGAGAAATTACTGTATTTGGCAAGAAGGTGATCCCAGACTAACTAACCAACATTTTGTTATCTGCAACAGGTATAAGGAATTAACTAAGGTACAAGAAATTTTGAACCAACTGGGGATCAAACCGAGGCGAGAGAATCACCTGATCGGGTGGGAGCGGCCAGTTAACGGTTGGTGGAAGATGAATACGGATGGGGCAATGAGAGCGACATGCGGGCTGGCCGCTGCTGGAGGTATTCTTAGAGACCATCAAGGAGAGTGGGTCGGAGGATTTTCATCAAATATTGGGACCTGTACCAGTGTGGAGGCGGAGTTATGGGGTGCTTACCATGGGCTCAAGATGGCAAAGATGAAAGGGATCAACAAGCTGATTCTCGAGATGGACTCCAGTGTAGTGGTGAGTTTGCTCAATTCAAAGAGTGGTCAACGTGAGTCTCTTTCCCCTCTCCTTGATCAGGTTAGACATGAGTTGAAAGGGGATTGGAACCTTCAGATTGTGCATGCTTATAGAGAAGCCAATAGATGTGCGGATCGTTTAGCTAATATTGGTTTTTCTATGCCCCTTGGTACTCATATTTTGGATATCGTCCCGATTGATGTGAAGGCCATTAT
The DNA here is from genome assembly GCA_963995505.1 of Hypericum androsaemum. Lineage (NCBI taxonomy): Eukaryota > Viridiplantae > Streptophyta > Magnoliopsida > Malpighiales > Hypericaceae > Hypericum > Hypericum androsaemum. The sequence goes on along the minus strand of OZ023185.1, from coordinate 5,915,049 downwards.
GTTAGAGGATGTTGGGGATGTTGCCTTTCCCCGGAATGTTGTTCTAGTTGACGGTGCAAAGCCAGGTTTCGCGATACACAAAACGTCAAGGGAGGGTATACTCTCCCGAGGTACTCTTTCCCTATCACGGGGTTTTCCCAACGGATTTTTCCGTGATAGGGTTTTGATGAGGCCGGCGGTCGCAACCTCACAAGAGGCCGAGAGGGGGCCTTGCACTAAGTATGATGTTTTTGGCCATTAGATTTATATATATGTAGGAGCATTTGCCTCTCCCATTACACCAAAAAAAAGTGTCTATAACAATATTAGATTATTATCAACACATTCAATTTTTTTTAAAAGGTAAATTTTTATACTATATCAAGTCTTGAACCTTAAATTTTTTTGAAATTTACAATGCCAAAACCCAGTGCCGCTAAACTATGTGCCCTTTCGCACCAAATTCAATCTTTTATTAACACTTAAATCCAGTTGGTTCCACAAAATTAGATTGGAGAATTGAAAAGGTTTGTAATTTACCAATTCCAAAACCCTAGTACCCAAGTGTCCATCCCCAACTTAGCTCAAATTTTTCCTCTGGATTTCTAAACATTTTTAGCTCTAATACTAAAACCCTTACCAATGACGGTCAAACTCCTCCGCCTATTTCCCGCCGTTACCTTTGCCCCGAGGAGGCCGGCGGAGACCAGAAAATTATACACGGTGGCGGCTGCCGCGAAGAAGCCGCCGCTGAGAGCGTCGTCTCCGGACAACGAGACGCCGCTTTATCAGAGGCTGTCGTATCTCAAAGCTGTAATAGGGGGAAGCGCCAAGAAAACGTTAGACGACTATGTGTCCGAAGGAAAAACGGTCACCCAATCCGAACTGGTCCGCTGCGTCCGGGAGCTTCGCAGGTACAAGCAGTTTGAACACGCCCTCCAGGTCCGTCTCCCAATTGCACGCCTCCTCTTTTGATTTGCCCTTTTGGTATAGCTCGAGTCTTCGGCTCTGTTTGTTTTCACCCACTCGGCTCGAACCTAAATTAGTTTTAAGAAATTGCGATACTAGGTGGTTCGATGAAAAATAGTTTACTGTTAGACAAGGAGATTTGTTGAGAATTCTAAATTACTTGGTAGAAAAGTGGAGTGCAGGTTTATATGTGTTAAAAATCCACCTATCCATTGCCGTAAGATTTTTGGTTGGACATGGAGATTATAACATCGTATTAGAGTGGGTTAATCCTATGCCCATTATTGTGGTCGCTCGACCCCATTTCTTGCACGTTGGTGAAATCAAAGCCAGTGCAATCTCCGATCTGATGGGCCTCGTTTGAGGGTGTGTTTCATAAGTATTGAAAATCTACTTACCCATTGCCTTACGATTTTGGATTGGTTTTTGTATCACTTAATTAGTTTGAGGTTTGATGCGTGAGAACACTCTCCTTGTTATCATTTCTGAAAGCTTTTTCTCTTTTGGGTTTTGAGTATAGATAATGGAGTGGATGGATGATAGGAAAATGAGGTTGGAATATAGAGTCCATGCGATTCGTATCGACCTTATATCGAAGACCGAAGGGGTTCCTGCGGCTGAGGCTTACTTCGAAGGTCTCGTATCTGGTGCGAAGAATCATCTCACTTATGGGTCCTTGTTGAACTGCTACTGCAGGGAGTTGATGGCCGAGAAAGCGTGTGCCCTTTTTGACAGGATGAATGAGTTGAGGTTTCTGCATTCTACTCTGCCTTTCAACAATCTTATGACGCTGTATTTAAAAATGGGGCGGCCGGAGAAGGTGCTTGAGTTGGTTGAGGACATGAAGCTGCGAAAGGTTGGGCTGGACTCTATAAGTTATGGCATGTGGATGCAGGCCTATGCGGGTCTGAATGATCTTGACGGGGTTGAGAGGGCTTTCGAAGAGGCGGAGGACCATGGTGTTAGGAATCGCAAGGATGGTTGGAATCTTTACAGTAATTTGGCTACTATTTATGTTAATGCTGGGGAGTTTGAGAAAGCTGAAGCCGCACTCAAGCTCTTGGAGGGGAGGTTAGTGCTGGCCAACCGGGAGGCCTTCCACTACTTGATCACTTTGTATGCCGGTACGTCGAATTTGGGAGAAGTTCACCGCGTGTGGGCCTTGTTCAAATCAAGGTTCCCAGTGGTTATTAACATGAGTTACCTTGTGCTATTTCCTGCTCTTATGAAGCTGAAAGATGTGGAGGGGATAACGACATGCTTCGAGGAATGGGAGTCTACTTGCAGAAGCTATGATGTTAGGGTGGTGAACCTAGTTATTAAGGCCTACCTGGCTCATGGCATGTACGATGAAGCTGTTAAGGTGTTTGAAGGTGCAAAGCAGAGAATAAATATCAAATTGTTCAAGGCTAGGGAGATGTTTATGGTTTTCCTGCTGGAATCAGGCTTATTAGATCCGGCTCTTGAGCATTTAAAAGCTACTTTCTCAGAGTGTGCAGAAGCCGGGTTTGAGTGGAAGCCAACTAGACAAATAATTGGTGCTTTCTTCCTTTCCTTTGAGAAAGCCAAGGATGTTGACGGAGCTGAGAAGTTCTTCAATATTTTAAAACATGTCAATCAAGAGGATTCTGATGTTAACCATTATTTGGAGAGAGTATATGTAGCTGCTGGAAAACGCTGCGCAAAGGAAACCAATGTTAGAACTACTCCAGAGTAGAAGGGCTGTCACTCAATGGATTGTAAAGTTGCTCCCAGCGGCTGGAGGAAAGTGATGTCAAGCTGATCTCTGAGCTTGAAGATGCTCGTCCGTCACAGTTTGTGCATACCAGAATTACTGAAAAACATGTTATAGGTGGAAGAGGTACCTTCCTTCTTCCACCCTTTTCGTGCAACTACATGTTTCTGATGCGCTTAACTACTCTGAGTTCGATTGCGAATTCAGCTTATTCCAATTTAGAGTTTTGTATCAGAATATAAACTACTATTCCCCTGTTTTACATGTAATGTCAAAAGCTTCTGCTTCTTTAGAATGTGCATCTGCTTAAGAGTGGTTGCAGTTGTAGGTCTGACTCCCTTTTTACAAGTTTGTCCTCGTCAACTCATTCCATATCGAAACACGATTGAAGTACGGGCTTTATTTCTTCAGATTATTTATGCAGAGAGAACAAACCACGAGGTTGCGAGATTAAAATAAATGGCTCGAGAACTTGTTTGAAAAAGAAGTCCAAACCCAACGATGGAGAGTGGAAACGTTTTAAAGTTTGTTGCTTTCTTGTTGGCTTTTCTTTTGTTTGTGTGTAATTTAGATTATGGAGTAGATGGAGAGTAGGAATGTGAACTTTGAGTACAGTGACCTTGCAACCCGCCTTGACCATGTTGCCAAAACCATGAGCATAGCCGCGGCGGCGGAGTACTTGGAGGGTCTTTCCCCTTCCTCCAAGAATAGGCTGACTTATGATCAGCTTGGTGCGAGGCTTACCATTTTATATGATCAGCTTGTACGCTGCTGACTTTGAATTTGGGAGAAGTCCACCGGGCGTGGAATATGCTCAAGTCAAAGTTTCCAACAACCAACAACAAAAGTTTTTTGTGTTGTCATTCGTGCTCTCTCCAAGTTAGGCGATCTCGACCGGCTGCTCAGGCGGGTCGTGGAGTGGGAATCGACTCGCATCCGTTATGATGTTAACGTCGTAAGTGCTGCTGTTAAGGCGTACTTGGAGCATGGTATGTGTGATGAAGCTGTATGTATGTTCGAAGGTGCTATGAATGTGAAGCTGTTCAAGGCTCGGCAGATGTTCATGGGTTTTGCATTTTAGTCGCAGATAAGCTGCGTAGAATTTCGGTACCTCTTAACTTGACGTATGCGGATTATAATCAGCGAAGATTTATGTTGCTGCAAGAGTGGATCCTGTGGCGAGGCCAATTTTTTTTTTGTTTTGTTTTGAAAACACCGATATTCTTGATCCGGTATTTCACATTCGTGAAACTTAACACAGACCTCAACCTCCTTATATGAATTCAGTCCGTGAGGCCAACGTTCAGTGTACCGGCACTACCATGTTTTTAAACCCACTTTCTGAATTAATTCAACCGAGTGTAATTGTATCACAATGAGCAAAGATAACAAATACAGCATGGTAATCATTCTCTTGCAGCTAAATCACCTAACATAACACCGCAACTACAAATCGCAAATAAAAGCATTCCTCTTCAACAGTAAACAAACAAAAAATCTGTTGCCACTATCATGCGTAATTAATCAGTAATACACAATGAAGCCTGTTTGACGTCTTTAGCAACGCACCGATGCTGCTGAGGTTCCGCTATCAATGATGGAGGCGCTACTGAGGTAAAAGCTTCAACCTGCAGGGCAGTCCTCAGATCTTCTCTTTCAATGTCACGCTGCTGATATCGACATTGGATTTAGGCCGATAGTGTTCGTCTGTGTCCAACTCTTCAATTTCCTGCATAGAATTTACATGTTAGCTGCATCACATGTTCGAAAGCATCGTTCAGGCAATGTACATCTGTAACAATTGCTTTGCAGTCATCATGTCTTGGGAGACGGATTTTGAGCAAAACACAAAAGATGGTACAATTGACCAACGACAACACCCAAAACAAAGCTGCCGCTATATTCGTGAAACTATGAACATGAGTGGCAAAGCGATGAAGTTCACCAAAGTCTTCATGTCACAACCCAGTATTCTGTCCCGGAACAACAGCCATAAAATAGCAAAAGTATCACTTTTAACATGAAAAAGAGAATTTGTTGCTCTCAATAATTCATATGTGCATCACCTGGACAACGTCTTGTCCCTTGACAACCTGGCCAAATACGACAAGCTTTTCATTTAGATCAGGAATCGGTGCAGTTGTGATGAAAAGCTCAAAGCTTTTATCATCATGTTTTCCCTTGGCCGTTCCCAGCATAAACGCCTCATGTTCCAATCTGCTTCAACGAACCACAAGTCAGTTGTACTAAAACTTGCTTCAAAGACTTCACATAAAATAAGTTTGTCGACAGAGAGAGTGGGATAAAATAAATATTAAAGAGAGGGACCTATTAAGTTGGCTGTGATGCTTCCCACTCGACATCCAATCTTCAGCATGACTAGGTTTGTCAGCATTCCCTGCTTGTACAACAAAGTGCTTTATTACACGATAAAACCGTGTCCCTTTGAAATGTCCCTTCTGACTGCAAAGAACAGGAACAAATCCACCCATCATAACTCAGTCAGCAAAATGAGAAAGAATGAGCTTTGAGCTGCAACCCTCTGGCATGAAATACTTCTGCATAGGTTTACTAATTCACTAACTAAGCTCCCATTTCAAGCATAGCATGTCCAAGTTGAACAATCAGCTGCAAAGTCCAAGACAAATGACAGTTTGATCACGCTTGCCAGCCTTTCAATTAAAACTACTGACAAGTCATTTTTTGCTATCAAGGTACATAACAAGTGAAGTGAACCTATCTCGACCAGCTTGCCACTAAAATACGCAATCTTTGATGCTAATGTGCTTATAACACTAGGATCATGAGATGTGATCAGAAGCTACACGACTGATATCACCACAAAATCAATCACCAGTCCAGCAGAATAAAAACATTCAAAAATACTGAAAAGGTCAGTTCGCCCAAAATTCTGATCAGCCAATCAATAGATCTGACCAATTCAGGGTAACATATGATGCAGCTGAAGGTAGATGCAAATACAAGAATCAAGCAAACCATATGCTTTCAAATTTTGATAATTCGGACAGGAGACTCAAAGAGGTCGGTACGCTTTCACCCATATAACAAGGAGCAGCAGAACTCTGTGATAGTTACAATATGAAGCCTGTTGCGACTTGAAGACAGACAACCTGAAGTTATAGAGGTTCTCACCTTAATTCAACGAACTTCTTTACAGTTTCACTAGAGCTATCCTTGAAAAGCTCCACTGATATGGATCCTTTCGTTGTACTCAAAACCTAAAGGTACAATGAAAAAGTGGCCATGTCAAATAACAAGACAGACACACGAGTTCAAACCAGAAGGTGGTGAGATCAACAATGTGTAAGCTAACCAAAGAAAAGTAATTGCCAAGTAAGGTAAGCCGACAACACATACAAGGAGACTTCAAAATCTCTCAATAAGAAATGAACTAACAATAAGCTTCTTAATTGCAGTCAAATAAGGAAAAGCTTTGTAATCCAAGAAAAGCAGAAATAAATTCTCAAAGAGAAAAGAAATACATTGAGCATATAAAGGCAACTAAATCCTCCAACATGCCCTGAGCTGCCAATAGTCAGGTATTCGAAAATTGGCAACTCTCTCTCTGTCAGTGACCACGAAAACGTCGCAAGGTAACACCAACCACCCCGTTCGAACAAAGTCCCCAATCGCCTAAGAAGGAACTACTACCACTCCACATTCACAAAGAAAACTAAGCCAGAGACATAGCACGCAACGCCCCGGGCCCTAGACGCCCAGCAAATACTCATTACTCTCACGATCACGCCCTAATATAAGATGACAACATTGACACCATAATCAGGAAGGCGTACGTACCGCGTACCGAGGGAGCTTCGAGTCGCCGGAATCCCGCGCCGCGCCGTCTCCCTACAACACACACAAACAACAGATCCGAAAGCCATAAGTTCAAAGCCTCTCCTCAACAATCTCAACCTCCAAAGAGAACGCACCTCGAAACCGGACGCTCGGCTCCCGCTGCTCAAGTTCGACCTATCATCCATCCAAAGAGACGCCGTCAGTTAGGAAAGGGAGAGCGGAGACGCGACCGAACGACGACGTCGTAACAGATCCAAGCGGTTAGGTACTACCTGGAGGAGGACCAGCGGGTGTAGGTGGAGTAGAAGAGGAAGGCGAGGAGGAAGAGGACGAAGGCGTAGATTAGGATCGTCGTTACGCTAAACCGACTCGGAGATTTCTTCTTCTTGCTCTGTTGTAGCAGCGCCTGAGGCTTAATCCGAGCCATTTTCTTCTTCTCCCCCGATTTTTGGCTTTTTCGACGGTTTTTTTTTTCTTTTTTTCCCCGATGAGACTCTGGAAAGATCGGACGGGCGATGTTTTGGTGGTTTCTACAGATTTTTCAACGGAACCGAGGAGAAAGAGAGAGACTTGTTGCTGGATGAGTAATGGCGGTGGACGCCGCCTGGAAGGAAAGGCTTGTTGCCCATTTTACGCAGGCCCACCATCCGGTTATTCAAAATTCATACAAAAATTTGTTTTAATCATTTATTATTCAAATGTATCGACTAATCCTGATTTAGGTTGAGAGAAATTTTTTAAAGATGGCAAGCGCTTACCAACAAATGTTTACGATTTGGATTTAGCTTACATCATAAATTCATACTTTCATGCTTACTTGATTTAAAAAAAATAGAATTTGTTTAAGTAGTTGTACTTAGTTGGATATGAATTTCATTTGAAAATTATTAATTTCAGTTTTTTGTATTTGCGTATTAATTATGACAATTTTATTTTCTTATAGTGTGTGATCATCACTTTTTAATTGTGCATTTGCAGAATTCATTTACAAATGCATTCCTGAAAATTTTGGCATTTTCATTTTTCGTGGTTGAATCGGGATTTGCGTATTAAAATGAATTAGGAAATTTATCTGGTACTTTGGTGATTAATTTGTAAGTAATTTAAATTCCAAGCATATGGTTAGTGGTTACAATGAGCCGGTCCAAATTAATACATTTTTTTTGTTGAAAGTGTACACGCTTTTTCTTCCCCTGCTTTATATATCGATTTTACTTTCCTTGTTTACGTTTAAGCCATTTTTCTTCTCCATTCTCTGAGTTTTCTTGGTAATCATTTTTTTCTTTTTTAATTGATGACTTCTTTGTCTGGCAAACAGATTAAAAATAATTAGAAAATTTGGCTAACATTATTAAACCTGGCAACTATAAAATAACCAACGGTTTTGAATAGAAAATTCTATTTGTTCAAATCATGAAATTTGTGGAATTCAACATGCCTAAATTCAGACATGTTTATAATGCAACAAGTAAAAGCTGAGTTCTGTCCCATCGAACTGTTAGATTCGAAGGTAAGAGAAGCAACACGGACATCTTTCGCAAAGAGAGATAAACTAACATTTTTTTAAAAAATTTGAAGAACATATTACCAATACTACTACATTACTGGAAATATATTCAACATGTTTATAAGAGTGAAAAATTCAACTACTACATGACCTATTTGAAAGCACGAGAAGCACCTGACCTCTTTAAAAATACGAGAGACAATATCAAACTCGTACAAGCGTAGTCTCCATTCCATTAGGAGCAAATATACAGAGTTTTTCCCCAACAAAGTGTTTCTCTATTTCCAAGATGATTGATGACTACATTTTAAGTGCTACTTTATCGCCTCATGTGCAGCCAAACAGAGTGTATATACCATTTCATAAACTAAGATGAGAACTCAAAAGTAATGAAGTGCTCCACACAAAAAAGTGATCTAAAACTACTAATGAATCGTGAAATAGAATTAAAAAAAGTGGAATGACGAATTGAAGTACAAACTAAGAAGTACAGTCTTAAACCGGTAGTACAGTCCCGGACCTTCACCTTGTTAAAGGTTATCCATCTGCATTGGCTCGAACGGAGCGTTCCTTGGTCTGGCTACTCTGTATGCCACGAAAATTGACAGGCAGATGGCTACCACTGAGAGAAAAAGAGCGAAGGCGCCGGTAACGTCATTTGAGCTGGTCGGTTTCTTAGTAGAAACCGTGGAACTTCCTGGGGTGAAGTCCAACTGTACCCAGTCACAGTTGATAGAATAGTGTCCGGAACCGTGCCACGGGTTCCCATCGGCTGGATACCAGAATGCTGCAGACATTTTGCCGGAGCTGCCAATAGTAAACTGAGCATCCTGCAGGAATGGAAAACAATTTGTTGTGAGATCCCAGTGAAGCCGCGTAGCATTCAACCAGTTGAACTGCATGGGAAAACAAGACAGTTGCTCCAACAGATCCACCAGATTCAATGCAGGAAATGGATGTTGAAAATGTAAGGTACGGAGAATGAAAGTTTGTTGCGATTACTACATTGCTAATTGCAAGTGGTTAGACCAAGTTTACAAGTGTAGAAAATCTACCAACTAATTGCCTTAAGGTTTTGGGAAGGATATGGAAGTTTTAACAAAGTTCAAACTTATGCACAAACTCATCATTCTTTATCAGATTGTATACCGAATCCATCCAATTTAATGATTATACGATATCAAGAGGATGCTAGTTTGTTGATACCCGTCCAACTCCAACTAAAAGTCTATCCACTTGTTGTGTGGGGCATCCCTTACCAAAGAAGACGTAAAGTTCACAAAGACATTAAGGAAACTTAATATCGGTACATCTCGATGGAGTCGATGCATCTTAATTACTTTCGAGTCCCTTTGACTACATTCCTTTTCATTTATGTCGTATAAAATAAGAAGTCTATTTTTCCTATCTCATTCTCTTCTCAACTTCCACTCTAATTCTTTCTTCCTATCTATATTCTCCCCCCAATTATATTCTCCCCCCAAAATCTTTTCTATCAAGTTCATAACATCAGAGCCAACGTTCCTTGGCTGATACTGTATTCTACATGATGACGAACGAAGGATTTAGGGCGTTCCGGGCTGAGCACATAACGGAGATGAGGAAATCAGTAGATCGGGCGATATGAATAATTGATTGCCTAATTGAGATTTTAAAGAATTTCCCTAATAAAGAGGACCAGAATGAGCAGAAGGTCCACGAGGAGGAAGCCACGGTGGTGGAATCTGTTGTCAACCAGGAAGGTAACAAATGCAAGGTATTGGACAAAGTTGGTGAGGTACTAACCGGAATCCACAAAGAATTCACTGATCCGGTTGAATCGATCAAGCCTAAGGCTGTCCAGGAAAAAGCCGAAATGGTTGAGCCAGACGAGGAACCTTCACTGGGGGATCCATCGATGGAGGCCGTTGAGGAGAATCGTGGCGCCGTTCAAGTGGCCAAAGGAACAACCATGGAAGCTATCTCTGAAGAGATTGCCTTGAAAGATGCATATAACATGTTTGGTGAAATGCTTGATAGAGGGTTTGTCCCTAAGGTTTTGGAAAGTGATGTGGGTGGCCAAAATTTTGCTGGTTTTGAAAGGGCGTTGGTGACGCTAGTTCTAGTGAGTTCAACTTACCTGTTGCTGTTGCACACATAATGATGAAGGAAGATCAAATCTTGAGGCTACTTGCTACATGAAGATAGAAGCCATGGTCGTGCTCTGCCTACTCTAGCTAAGGTGCTGCGTGCTGCTCGCCGCCTTGACATTTGGCATGTCTTGGTCCAATGGCTTGGCACATCCGAGACAAAGGCCTCTTGAGAGCCGTTGGAAGAATTTCGGCACTTCTACCCTACATTTTAGCTCTAGGTCGAGCTGTTTCGCGAGGATGGGAGAGATGTTGTGTGGGGCATCCCTTACCAAAGAAGACGTAAAGTTCACAAAAACATTAAGGAAACTTAATGTCGGTACATCTCAATGGAGTCGATACATCTTAATTACTTTCAAGTCCCTTTGACTACACTCCTTTTCATTTATGTCGTTCATGAATCTAGTTGGGTCCCCTCCTATTCTTCCTCCTATAAAAAGAGAAGTTCTACACACGTAGTGATCATCAAGAAAATAAAATAAAATAAGAAGTCTATTTTCCCCTAAAAAAATAATAAAAAAATAAAATAAGAAGTCTATTTTCCCTATCTCCTTCTCTTCTCAACCTCCTCTCTAATTCTATCTTTCTTCCTATCTATATTCTCTATTTCTTCTATTCTCCCCCAAACTCTTTTCTATCAAGTTCATAACACCACTTCATATTCGAAAAGAAAATTGAGGCAAGAAAATTCTCAGATAAATTTTGCTTATAACCAAGATTTTCATAATCTGCATGGAAAAACGTGTTCCTTACCTGTTGTGAACGATCCGTGGTTCTCAAAGGTCTAGAGAACTCAAAATAATATGTCCCCTTTTGGCCATTCTGTGCATATGGATTGTCTTCCTCGACAAAACCTGCTAGTACACAAGTCCATCATTAGTATGAACAGGAACAGGTTCAACAACTCCTTTCAATCACCTTAGCAAGTGTTCGTGCCATTTCCTTGAGATTAATAGTTAGGACATTCTTTGGAAGAAGGACAATGAGACAAACTACGTTCAGAAGGAAAGAAAGAAGCAGACATAATACAAGAGGATGGCTGCTCAAGACATGTCTGATGTGATTGGCTCTTCCGACAAGCACATGGCAAAACTTTGTGACCAGGACTGTGAGATCCCATTTGATAGCTTTGAGTACAGGTATATGCAATTGATTTGATAAAACCCACTATTGCAAAGAAGCAACTGATGCTTAAAACCCCCAAACCGTGAAAGCGACAACTACCTGAGTGAACATTCAAGGTACTGTGCCACCACGCTCCTTGCCAGTCATTCTGTGCACCAGAAATATTCCCTAAAATGAAAATGTGTTAAAATACACAGAAGATTTGTGACTAGTTCAAAATCACCTGACCTGTACAAACAAGACTAATGTAAAAAAGAACTTTAACTAAGGTAATTGCAAAGAAAATGCTCTACTGTCTAAACATTAAGGAAAATATTGCCACTTTCATCTCATTTTCTATCATTTACATGCCATAATCAATAACAAATAACAACCAGGTCCTTCAATTGCATGTCCTATAATAGCTTTCATTCATCCTAGGTCAGAGCCTACATTGACTCCCACACTTTTTTGTGCATTATACTTATCGTCCATTGAGATAAAAAGGTTATTCCATTGTCTTCTTAGTATGATCTGTCATGATTACCATAATGTCTGAGATAGTTCAATGTTTAGTCTCCAACCCAAAAAATTGTTTACACTCCAACACCTTATATTTAAAGAGTCAGATTACGCAGAACTTAAAGCTTTAATGGTGAAATTTGAAGAGCGGGAGAAAATGAATGCTGAAGTAAGTTGGTGACAAACTATTGGGGAAAAGGAGCGGTCACCTAAAGGCTCCAAATGCAAACAGAAGGGAGAAAAAGTGAAAGGTGAAGCAAGCAGGAGTACTGCCCCCCAGGTGGAGGATAATGAACTGGAGGAGGAGCTGATGTCACTTCCCGTTCAATCGGAGAAAAGGAGTCTAATATAGGTTGACCGTACATGAGATGCCATTACATGAGATGCCATTACATGGCACGCCTTTAAATGGTATTGAGCATCAAACAAATTGAAAGCCACTATCTGCAATAGAAAATCTTAGAAAAGCTATGTTTTGACTTCTGAAAGGGACGACATAAATTTAATTCTGCTATCTTGGTGCACTTTGTTTAGTGCCACAACCAGCTACCCAACTTTAGTTCCCCATCCTTTTAAAGGTGGTCCAATCATTTTCATTGCATGTGTTCAAATAAAGGAAATTAAATCTGATAGGATAATAAATTGTGTACCTGAAGGGCCTTTTCCATCCAAGTACCGACAGTGAGGAGTCCATGCATAAAGATCGACCAGATGACCGTACCTGCTTGGCAAAGTGATACATCAGAACACCTTTTGGTCCATGCACCAAATAATCTTCAACACAAACTTTCGCAAAAACCAAGAAATGAAACTTCCCGCACACACCTATCGTTGCCATTTCCATCCGCATTGTCAACATGGTTACTACCATATAGCCGTCCGGGTACAGCGTCGCCGATGGAGAAATGCATAATGTCAACTTCATGGCCTTTGCAAGTCTTGTTGTTACAAGTTGCAGTTCCCTCCTTACAACCACCCATCTAACCACAAAACCAAACCTCAACTCAACCTCAAATAATAGAGCACTAATTACACCAGAAACAACTCCCGATCGACATCAAACCCAACGACAACCAGGTGACTGACTTACATTATGGTAGGTGGCATCATCACCAATTTGAAACATGAGAGCAACAGACGGGCAGTTATTTCCATTCCTGTAGAACAATGAACAAAACAGAACCTAATTAAAACACTCCCTAGGCCCTTTTCTTTCCTGGACCTCATCCAAAATACCTTCCTTACCTCTCCAAACAACAAATCAAGCAAAATCCACAACAGTGAGAAAAGGAAAAATGTCCTACAAAAGTTCTTATTCCCCTACATGATCCATTCGTGTGTATTCAGAACCCCGAGGGTTTTATTGAGAGAGTCTTTCTCTTTCCCTACGCCGTGCCATGTGTTTCATACGTTCAAGCCAGCCCTTGAGACAACCTAGAAAGTTTGGCATTGCATTGTGCCCCTTCCGATCTATGTTTATTGAGGCAATTTCCACCTCGGAAATTGTCATATTCATTTTCGCTTCCGCTACGCTACATCACAAAATCAGCATAAATAAAGAAAAAGAATAAAAGAGCTCACCCTTTGGAGTAGGCGTAATCCCCATCAACTTGAAGCAAAAAGAACGCATCCCTTCCATCGTGCAAAGCCTACAGATTAGACAAAAAATTAAACCAAAAAAAAAACTCATCGAATTAAAATGAGGGAAAAAAAAGAATAAATACCTTAACGGTGAGTTTGCCGTTCTTGTACTCCTTATCGGCGTCGGGGTCGAGGGCCGGGAGGAGGGAGAAGTCGGAGCCGGCAATGGCCTTCCAGTCGTCGGCGTGGCCGTCGAGGGTGACCAATCCCGGCCGGAACTCGGCCTCCACTCGGATCCCCGGCTCCGACTCGCAGCTCCACTCCCCCGATTCCTCGTGGGCCCTCACCAACCCCGAGGTGATCAGTACCAGCAGCATCAACAACCTCGCTCCAAGCATTTCCATTAATTTCTCGATAATCGCTAATTCGATTAATAATAATAAATTGACTTTTCTTTATATTTGGAGGGGGGAGCGTCGGGTGGACTCTTCTAACTGAAAACGTTGGTCTGCTGGTTCAATTTTATTTACTTTCGTGCTTGGGTCTGGGGACTTGAATGAAAAGGAAAGAAAATCGATGGGGTGGTTTTGATATTTTTAGATTTTCAAGGGGCGGCGTAACTAAATTCTAATCTTAACGGGGATGGACTTGGTCGTCATCGCGTCACTCGCTCTATGGGTGTTGTTTCACGATAAGTAAGTTGTACAACGACCAACCCTCAGAAAAACAAAGATGCAGAACCACTTGTTATTTAAATTAGGAATTACCGATGGGGGTCGGATCTACGGATTCATTTAAAAAAAATTAATTCAAAATTCACAGATGAAAAAAATATTATTGAATTTTTTTTCACTTAAATTGTCAATTAATCTAACAAATATTTAACAATATTAGCGTATCATATTGTTCCATTTTACCACCGTGAGTTTTGTTGATAACTTTTTTTTTCCAACATTACCACGTTAATTTCATGTTTATTATATGGGGATTGGGAAATATCTATAGCATATTGTTATTTATTTGATTTTGATGAGAGGTGGATCATTATGAATTATGATCAATGTTATAATTTGTGACCAAAAGTAAATCTGTATTTACTTGCAATTCCGGCTCATTGGATTAGTAACGAAATGATATAGAATGTGTAATAGTTTATTTTGACGAAAATTTTGACGCTTAATTTTTGGATTATGTGAATGGCAAGAAAGGTGCTAAATAGTAATCCTTTCAAAAAGAAAATTTTAATAACAATATGCTAATCTATAAGACTATAATCGTCAAAATATTATAATTTTTTACTATTTGTTTTTTTTTTGAAGTGTAGGGGCAAATTTTGACTATTTGTTTGGTAGTAACAAGCAACTCCTCGCACGTGATTTCCAACCCAAAAAAAAGCAAGGCACGTGATACGTAAGTAGAAAATATTTGTTGCTGCGTCACTAATAAAGATTTTAATTGTACGATTTGTACGATTGGGTCGTTAACGGATCTATGCTTTTCATAAATCAGTAAATCACCTGCTATCCAAAATTCTTATGAAAGTATTTAATTTTTTTGGATTTCAAGAGTTTGAATTTAAATTTTTTTGATTAACTATAACATTTTGTTAATGTCGTACCATTTTTTGGACCCCCAAATATTTCAGTTGTACGACGCATTATGTACAGCCTCCCGCGTTCCTCTTTTGTATCGTACAATCATGGGTGACAAGATCATTACTGCCGCTAAAACACTCCCAAAAATGTAAATTTACACATTATAGACAATTTACTAGTGTTGAGACTAATTACGACCGGGACAGGTTTGGTGAGCCGGCACCGACGGATTTTCCTTCCCTATCAAATGATAATTAGGAATGGTAACGTTCGGGATTCGGTAAATTCATAAGACACATATTCTTATTATATCTTTTAAGAATGGATCCAATCTTAGAAAATAAGGATTCGGTAGAGACCTGATCTTAAAAATCGGACAACTGCGAGTCCATATTATTTAATTTTTAAAAAAATAAATTGCCATTTGATTATTCACAAATATCAAAGAAGTATTAAAAATATGAATACAATTGATTCATTTATTAAAAATTTAATATAAGGAAACCGAAAAGGCAAATCCACAAAGAATTTGAAACTGTGTAGGATGGGATTATGAATTTGATACCATGTTTATCAATTAATATACATCAATATCATGGCAGAATAATAGTAAAGATCACATCCATGTTCTTGTTCTTTTAAAAAAGAGAGATCGTCTTGCCATGGGTATTTAATGGGCCGGCCAGCTGGACCCGAAGCCCCGGGCCAAAACCCAACCGAATCCAATTTAATTCTTCCTATTCTTCGAGCGAGTAAACACTAAACACTAAAAGACAGTGGAGAAAGAGAGAGTAAGCTCCGCCTCCGATGTTGCAGTAGCGGATCCACTTCTCCCTTCTACATAAAAACACTAATTAACTACACTTCCCTAACCCAATCCCCAACCCAAAATGGGGAATTTCAACATCGGGGAAGAATCTCGGCTTCACGTGAGATCCCTCCTCTTCTCCGTCTCCGTCCTCCTTTCGCTCTTCTCTCTCGCCTCCGCCGATCCCATCCACGGCTGCGGCGGCTTCGTCGAGGTGTGTCTTTTTTCCTACAATCGCACACACCGGAACAAAACCCCCGCCCCTGACGGAGCCGTCACGGATCTCGTTTAACTGATTAATGTTTTTTTATTTTTTGTTATTGTTGTTTTTGGTTAGGCGAGCTCGTCGCTGATAAAGTCGAGGAAGTCAACCGGTAGGAAGTTGGACTATTCTCACATCACGGTAACTTTTTTCGGCTCAACGAATGTTTTCCTCGCCCGATTCTGGTGTTTATTTTCTTTTCTTTTTTAAATTTTGTTTTGGATATTTGTTTTACAGGTGGAGCTTCGAACTGTGGATGGATTGGTGAAGGACAGGACTCAGTGTGCTCCTAATGGTTACTATTTCATTCCCGTTTATGACAAGGTCGGTTCCCTTCATGATGCCGTTTCAGAAACACGGAGTCGGATTTTAGTTCGGTCTGTGGTTTTGGTAGAATGCAGGCGGAAACACACGGCAGGATGTTCGGATTCGGTTCTGGTTTGGTTGCTTTCAAGCAATTACTTAGTTTGAAAACCAAGTTAACACGGAGGCTGGAGCTAGTTCGGTGTTTTAGGGTTTGGCGAATTGAATATGTGGGATGGTTGCTGTTCAATGTCTGTTCAATTTATTGTTGGTCCCACGCTAACTGTTTTTGGACTTGTATTGAATTGTGCAGGGTTCATTTGTGATAAAAATTAATGGACCGGAAGGATGGTCATGGGACCCGGAGAAAGTACCCGTTGTTGTTGATGATGCAGGCTGCAATCGCAATGAGGATATTAACTTCCGGTTCACAGGGTGAGCTCAAGTGCTATTTCTGGCTTTGTTCCTATTATTGGTTGCCCTCTGGGGAATGATTTCATGTACAATGATGGCGTTTTGTAGTTTCACCTTGTCAGGGAGGGTTCAAGGAGCAGTAGGTGGAGATAGCTGTTCGGTTAAAAATGGAGGCCCCTCTGGTGTTAACATTGAACTCTTATCCCTTAATGATGAACTTGTTTCCTCTGTTGCAACATCATCATCTGGGAGTTACATGTTTGGAAATGTTATTCCGGGTATGGGTGCTACTTTTCAGTCCTGTTACCTATTGTCCCTTCATGTTTAACTATGAATTGTGAATCATGATCTTATACTAGAAGCTGTCTCAAAGCCATCTGAACATTGATATAAAATTCACCTAATAGCACCTTTATCCTGTGGCAAAAAAATTAATGACGGCAATATTGTTTCTGCACAATTGGTCAGTATCCTAAGTGTGTGTTTGCATTCAAATCCATCTGATCAGCCTTTGGTGCAAACATTGTCTTCACCCAGGGAAGTACAAAGTTCATGCATCACATCCCGATTTGAAAGTGGAAATTCAAGGTTCCACAGAGGTTTGGATGCTTCTCTTTTAGTTTCCTTATTGTTCTCTATGATTTTCCCTAGGTCTCTCTTGTTGTATTTTTCCTTATCTCAAGTTACTTTCTCCTACACAAAACCCTCGGAGCACATGCATCTTTAGTTTGTAACACTTTTCCGAGTTGCTGACTACATCAAGCACTGATTTGCAGGTGGATTTGGGCTTTGAAAATGGCAAAGTGGATGACATTTTCTTTGTACCTGGATATGATATACGTGGTTATGTTGTTGCTCAGGTATATTTGGTCTGACATGGAGATGATTTTTACCTCTGTTTTAGGTTTATATTCACGGTTGTCAATATTTTGTTCTTGAAAATTATATTATTTGTTTTTCAGATAAAAATCCGATCATATATAGCAGCCATGAATTCTAACGCTTGAATATTTGTTCTACATTTTGACAGGGAAATCCTATAGTGGGAGTTCACATTTACCTGTACTCAGATGATGTTCAAAAAGTCGATTGTCCGCTAGTTTCTGGTGAAGCTCTGGGACAAAGAAAAGCCCTGTGTCATGTAGTGTCCGATGCTGATGGGATGTTTGCATTTAAATCATTACCCTGTGGTAATATCTCTTTCTGTTGTTGATTGTGCCCTTTTTTCAATTATCTGGAAGCATGTTGTTTATGCTATTAGCCAAATCAGTTGATGCTTCTATGCTGTTGCATGTATATTGAAGCACAAAGCTAGATTTTAGTTTAGTGCTTAATTTCTTAACACGAAAATTTCAGAACAATGGGTTTAAGAGCATGCCTTAAAATGTGGACTCTTATTATTGTCCTCCAACTGTACTGGTGTTACTATATTTGGATGCCCTTTTGGAAAATGGAACGAGTCTAGCTCAATTGAGTATATGCATATTCATTACTGAGGACTTCTTATCCTTTTTGCTGCCCCCATTTCTTATATTCTCTTCTCGAGCTTCCTGGTCATCACCTGTTGTTTGTATAGTTAAATTTAAGGTGATTGCGATATACTTGCCGTGGTTGTGGGAACTGATTGTACTGCAAACTGAACTTGGATGGTCACAGTTGGTTTTTCTGTAGTTCAACATTGAGCAACCTTTTGTTTCCAGGGAAGTACGAGCTCATTCCATATTACAAGGGGGAGAACACTGTATTTGATGTCTCTCCATCTGTCTTGCCTGTTTCTGTTGGACATCGACATACCACCATTCCACAAAAGTTTCAGGTAAGCAGAGTCGCTTATAATGCGAAAATCGCTATTGTTTATAATCCATCAAAATTGGGATTCCAGCCTTTTCTGAAATCTTGACATATGGTCAATATCTCTATGCATGGATGTTAAGAATTCCAGTTCCCCGAGGTTGAGAGCTAGAGTCTATGATTTTGACTGCTATAGTATGCTACATAAAGTATGTCTTACAGCTTCAGAGTTATCCCGATTTGCAAGTTCTCTCATCCCATATAGTCTTACTTGACGAAAAAGATAGAGTGAAGTAATTTTATGGAAGGAAAGAATACCAAGCAGCCGGATTTCCATTGACCCTTCTCGTCTCTATTGTTGGAGAATCTATTGCATCATGCATGCAAGTTTGGTGATTGTATTTTGTTCTCAATCTCCACAAGGTTGGCGAAATGCAGAGGCAACTAAAAAGCTAGTCAAGTTGTTTCCTCGTGTGTGATTGTTCTTGTGCCATTTTTATTCATGGCTGGCTAAAGGTCTTTCTGGCCGAAATCGCTGAAAGAGACATTGACAACTCTTCATCCTTCGGCATTTTTTATTTGTGCAGGTCACGGGATTTTCCGTTGGCGGGCGTGTGATTGATGGGAATGGCTTGGGAGTAGAAGGGGTTAAAATTATTGTGGATGGTCATCAAAGGTCAACAACAGATAAAGAAGGTTATTACAAGCTTGACCAGGTATTTTCATACATTTCTTTGATTACTTGCGACTTTTGCTCATTATTTGGACACTTTTCATGCATTTACTCTGGTACCTTTGTCCTGTGGTAATAATGTGTTCTCTGAAACTAGTCACTTCTTCCGCTAAGGTATCAACATTTATGCACATTGCACTTTTTTGTGTGATGACAATACTATTGCAAGTTAATTATAATTTTCCTTTTTTGCTTATTCAAGAAAGCACCCCCAGCCTTCATTTCTGGAGTGTCAAGAGATGTAGATCTGTACCTTTTGTATTTTTTGGTGTTAAATTGATGCACAAGTCTTGTACTGATAATAGAGCAACATGCAATTTCTGGCCTCAACATGCTTGAGTTCCAGCCATCAACCATGGTTTCTTCTGTAACTTGTTGTTTCTCACAGTTGAGATGAATTCTTATGTTTAATATTGTGTTTGGCCTAGCCTCTATCACAAATTTGATTCAAGTGCATGTTGCTTTTGCATCAGAATGTTTTTCTTGACGACAATATACTACTTGGCCTTGCATAATGACTTGCATTGCATGTGCTCAGTTTGCCTGATGTTTGAACCATTTTCCATTACTTTGTTTGCTAGTTACTCAAATCGTTGCCTTTTGCAGGTCACATCAAATCGGTATACCATAGAGGCCAGGAAGGAGCACTATAAGTTCAACACCTTGGAAGATTACATGGTAAAGTATATAGTACACATTATTATGACACCTTGTCCTTAAACCATAATCTGCTCTTCAGACACTTAATGTAGGGAAATTGTAATTGTTTGTTTATCTTGTTGCTAGGAAAAGCTATCAGCTAATATTTCCTCCAACTTGCTTGATTTCAGGTTTTGCCAAATATGGCTTCGATTGCTGATATAAAAGCGATAGCCTATGATGTGTGTGGCATGGTTAGGACAGTTGATTCTGGTCATAGAACCAAGGTACTATGGATCTCCTTTCATAAACTGTAGAACCTAGCTATTGAAAACATGGGTTTTAATTTATGACCACTTCATCAAATCCTTGCAGGTAACTTTGACTCATGGACCCGAGAATGTCAAACCTCAAGTGAGACAGACAGATGCCAACGGACAGTTCTGTCTTGAGGTATGCTAATGTTGTAGGACTTGTACCTTATATCATTGCTGACTAGGTATTGTCATTCTGGCTGTCCCTTTACTTAAAGCTAGCAAGCCTTAAACAAAATGAAAGGATTGCCACTGCATACAAATGTCCTGTAAATGGGAAGCTATCTGGCTGATTTTCTTGGACACAATATCTGCTCTCCTTAGAGATCTTAGTGGCAGATTCAATCAGTATATAGCATTATCATTATTCGGATGCGTTCTGGAAAGATGTATCAGACTATATAGAGTTCTAGTTTGATTCACACCGGAATCTGCCAAGTTTATTATAATTCTCAAATTTGAATTTTCTGAGTTTGGTGATCCATCTTACGTTTGTTAGATTTCAGACACCCGCTCAGTGGTACTGATTTATCGGACTTGGTTACCTATTGGTGCTTTTAGCTCTCTAGAATTTGTCTGAGTATCTGGCTTTCTAGTCCTCCGTCTTTCTTGCTTGGTACTGTCTTCTTCTAGACTCATTCCTCCTTTACAATGGACATGCAGGTTTCACCTGGTGAATATCGCTTATCTGCCATGGCTGCTACCCCGGAGGGTGCCTCTGAACTTCTTTTTGTACCATCTCATGTCGATCTTACCGTCAAAAGTCCCTTGCAAAATGTAGAATTTTCGCAGGTAACAATGCCACTTGCAAGATGTAAGAGTGTCTTGTTGACCAGGATTTTTTTTTGCTTAGATCCTTGAACTATGGCACATTTTCAACTTTAATTGCTTGCTCTGAACAATGCCGTTCATTTCTTTGGTTGTTTCCCTTCCTCTTCTTCAGGCTCTAGTGGATGTGCATGGTTCTGTAACTTGCAAGGAGAATTGTGGTCCCGATGTTGCTATCACCCTAACGAGATTAGGTGGTAAAAGAAATGAAGGGAGGAAGACTATTACTTTGACAGAGGAGAGTAACAAATTTATTTTTACCGGTGTCTTGCCTGGAAAGTATCGTCTGGAGGTACTTTAATAACTCTCTGCCAATGGAGTCTCTGAAATTAGAAGTTCCATTTGTTGACATTTCGTAACACCTCACTTATTTGTTTATGTTGTGCTTCAGGTGAAACATAGTATTTCAGGAGCAGTGCAAAGTGAAGACACTTGGTGCTGGGAACAGAGCTCTTCTGATGTGGATGTTGGCACAGAGGATGTGAAAGGGGTTGTATTTGTACAAAAAGGTTTCTGGGTTAATCTCATCTCAACTCATGATGTCAATGCTCATCTGACGCATCCTGATGTACCATCTGTTGATTTGAAAATCAAGGTAAATTTTGCTCATTTTGGATGTGCTTGATATTCGTGAATTGAAACGAGCTTGGTTGATTGACTTCTTTTATTCATCTGAACTGCAGAAAGGTTCCCAGAGAATATGTGTAGAATACCCTGGAACACATGAGCTCAAGTTTGTGAACTCCTGTATTTTCTTCGGCTGTTCATCAATCAAAATTGACACGTCAAATCCATCAGTAAGTTTTCATGCAAATGCGACACGGTTCCTCTGTCAATATGCTTTTGGGACCCTGTGTTTTTGGACTCAGAAATTGGATGAGAATGACTTGCTAATTTGTCTGGTTTTCTTTGTGTATGAATGACTTGCTAATTTGTCTGGTTTTCTTTGTGTATGTAGCCTATTTACTTGAAAGGGGAGAAGTACCTCATTCGAGGACAAATCAATATTGAACCTGTTGGCGTAGCTGATTTGCCAAATAATGTAATCATAAATGTCATGAATTCTGAGGGCAGTGTAATCGATAGTGCAAATGCGAACCTGGTATCTGATGGAAATGGTGAAAAGAATGCTGCTTCATATGAGTACTCTGTTTGGGCTACTCCTGGGCAGAAGCTTGCCTTTGTGCCATTGGACTCCAGGTATGTACATTAACGCTGGGTTTATGTTCCCATTTTGATCACATTGTTGCTAAATTACAAGTAAGTATTGCTTTCAACTTATTGCAACTGATAAGCTGTTTCTTTTCCTTATTGAGTTGGTAACCAGATCTTCATTCCTCTGATGATGAAGTTAAATTTCATTCTGTTATATGGGGATGTTGAAGGAGGTGTATGTTGCCGTCTGTTGCTGATGAGTACCCACCAAAATTTTTGGTGGCGAAAGAAAATTTAATGTGACCATTTATAAGTATGATAGTAAGGATTGGTATTTGATTGTAGAATGAGATATGCAAGCTGTTCTCCTTTTGATTCTCCGCTTCTTCCTTGTAACACTTTTGTACATCATCTTTCTTTTTGCATTCTTCATTCTGTGGTAGATAATCTAATATTCAGAATAGTTCATCAACATATAGTTGTTTGAGATTGAAAGTTTTGTTCCTATGCTTTAACTTCATTTCCAAAAAAAATAATAATAATAATCTCACTCTGGATTTTCTTTTTGATGATTTGAGTTTTGCCTATTTTATGCTTGTGGCCATGGTATAGTATCCTCCTCGCACACCATATAGCTTTAAAACTAAAGCATTATATGTCTCAGGAGTGATGGAGAAAAGAAGATCCTGTTTTATCCTAGAGTACACCAAGTGAGTATTATATAGATATGCAACTCCAGAAAGCCGTTAAAGTTTTTTGTGGAGGTTAATATTGAAGCTTTATTTTCTAGGTCCTTGTGGCAGGTGATGGTTGCCAAGCTTCTGTTCCTCCATTTTCTGGTCGAGTGGGGTTATATATAGAAGGATCAGTGTCACCCTCACTTTCCGGAGTTCAGATAGAGGTTATTGCCTCAGCTGATAGCCGTATCTCTGCACTAAAGAAAGATGATATAGCCGTTGAAACTACAACCAGCAGTGATGGTTCCTTTATTGCGGGTCCTCTCTACGACGATATAACATATAGAGTCGATGCTTCAAAGGTTTGTTTTCTGAGTATGTTTAGGTGTATATGTATACTTGAACTAAGTTTTGTTTGTTAATGTTGTGCACCGGAAAATAATGTGAGTGAGTTGGATCGAAACTGCTGATGATGATTCTGTCTGGTCTTGTGCTATTTTTGGTCTAAATTTCCATGTATCAATATAATTTCAGCTAATCCCTCTTTTGAAACCTGCAGCCTGGTTACCATATGAAACGTGTTGGACCTCATTCTTTTTCCTGCCAGAAGTTGGGTCAAATTTTTGTGCGCATACAGTCTGAACTAGATGCAAGCGAAACTATCCCTCCACTGCTATTGTCACTGAGTGGCGATGACGGCTATAGAAATAACTCAATCTCAGAGGAAGGTGGAAAATTTCTGTTCGACAGCTTATTTCCAGGAGTTTTTTATTTGCGGCCTCTTCTCAAGGTAAACTCCCTAAATTAGTTCTAAAACTGATAATTTTTTTCACTGATCCTGTGGAATCCACATGTTACAGTTCTTATATGATTACTTTCGAGACCTCTGAGAATTTGACCGAATGTTCTACTACTGGTGCTTTTTTCTAATTGTTTTTTCAAATGTGTTTTTACCTTGCTGTATATTTTATAAACTTGAGCTCCTGGCATTCTGCCCTATCTTATAACATTATTTACCATTTCAGGAATATGCTTTCTCACCGGCAGCACAGGCAATAGAACTTGATTCTGGGGAATACAGAGAAGTAATTTTCCAGGCCAAACGAGTTGCATACAGGTGTTTGTAGTCATTGAGTTTTTCTCCATACTTAATCTCTGTTGGCCAAATACTTTCTGTTTTGATCACACTAGTTCATTTGTCCAATCTCTGAAACACATCTATGCGGGTGACTTTGGTTCTCTGAAATCAATTTTTTTGTTATCTGGCAGTGCTATGGGTGTTATCACATTGCTTTCCGGGCATCCAAAACAAGGTGTATCAGTTGAAGCACGATCAGAATCAAAGGGCTACTATGAGGAGACAACAACAGATCAAAATGGAAATTTTAGGCTGAGAGGACTCCATCCTGACACAACCTATGTTATCAAAGTTGCCCGAAAGGATGGAGTTGATGCCTCTAAAATTGAACGCGCTTCACCAGAATCTGTTACGGTCAAGGTAATCTCCCTGTGTAATACTATTGTAAAACACACATTTGCATAAGATGTTTCGTTCTGAGAAGCTTGATGGCAAGATCCGTTGCTTATTCTTTCTGTCTTGTCCTGGAGTGTAATGTTGCAGTGCTTCATTTTGCAGGTCGGAAATGGAGATACTAGGGGAGTGGATTTTGTGGTTTTCGAGAAGCCAGATCTTACCCTTTTGAGTTGCCACGTTGAAGGGGCAAGCAAGAAGGATGTACAGTCAAATCTGCTGGTGGAGATCAAGTCGGCCAGTGAGGCATCGAAGATTGAGTCTGTCTTCCCATTGCCACTATCCAATTTCTTCCAGGTGAAGGACTTGCCCAGAGGAAAATACCTCGTGCAGCTCAGATCAAATCTTCAATCAAGTAGCCACAGCTTTCGATCCGATATTATTGAAGTTGACCTAGAAAAGGATGCCCAAATGCATGTGGGACCCTTGAGATACAGTTTTCTGGAGGATAGCCAAAAGCAGGTTGGTTTTGAAATTGGAGTGTGCTATTCTTCTGCCACTGATAGATATTGTCAACTTAAAAGAATAAGTTTTACAAACCAGAATTACTTTTCATGCGATTCAACCAGCAGCCATGATTTAATTGTTTTGTTAGGGAAGGGATAAGATCAGACGGCGTGACTGATGCTGACAAACCTGGATTTCGTGATTAGATGTGAGACTAATCAATTGTTCTCTATTTGCAGGACTTAACTCCGGCACCGGTATTTCCATTGATTGTTGGAGTATCTGTAATTGCCCTTTTCATCAGTATGCCAAGGTAAAACGATGCCTTCACTATACTGGCGTGTTTTACCATAGACTGCGGTAATTACCGAAATTCTGATTCTTTCCATTTCCCATCTCTAGATTGAAGGATTTGTATCAAGCTGCTATGGGGATACCTTCTCCAGGTTTTATGACAACTGCAAAAAAGGAACCCAGGAAGCCAATTGTTAGGAAAAAGACTTATTAGAGACACCTTACAAGTGCAGCCATGAAACAAATGCTAGTTCGGTAATCAACATGTTTTCGTATTTCAAGATTTTGCTAGATCCTAGTCTGACTTGCATGAGAGCATAGGGCCTAATCCGCATCGGCGCCTCGGTACTTGTATCTTTCAGCCTCTCCAGTTCTTAGGTTATTTTATCTTGTCCAGTTAATAACACGAGATGCTGCCTCGTTTGTGACTGCTGCTGGTGCCGCTATTTATTGCCAGGGCCTAGTTGTCCTCTCTTGCGTCCGCTTCGTCACAAGATTTATGTTCTTCTCTAGTTGAAATCCATGTAATCTGATTCAATAATTAAGGTTCAAGCTATGTTGATTTTGTGGTCACTAACGGTGCTGAGTTCTTGTACTGTATCTTTTGACAGCAAGAACAACGTTTCGCTATATTTTATGATGAATGCCTGTCTTGTTCATTTTAATGGGAAACTTATTTAGTTAAGTGTTTTTTTTTGTTAAATTAGTTATGCGTCTTTGGTGTGCATTGAAATGATGTTTTGGAAAGGACAAAAACTGCAATATTGTAGTCTAAGCGTGAATCCCATAGAGCATAACAACAACAAAAATTGTTTCCGTTTGTACACGAAGAACCGAGTTGCGATGATTTACTTCACGGGTGAGGTTTCTGGTTCAAGTTTAGGATGACCCAGGCCCACCAAAGAGGGATCCCTACTATATTGTATTAAGATGGGTGACCTCCTATTAAGTTTTTAGGATGAGTGAGGATAAAACACGTTAGAAAAGTCTTGTGTTGGTATGTGGAGATAGTCGGTCGGATCATGAGACGTTATAATATTAAAGCAGGTTGATCTCGTGTTCGTACGAGTGAAGTCAAAGTTCATGCAATTTTCGATCCGATGAGTCATTTGATGGGGCATGTTGAAAAAATGTGAAAAATTCATAATCTATTGTCTTAAAGTTTTGCGTTGGATAGAGTGATTCTTAGAACCAACTTATTTAAATTCAAATTAGACGTGACTTTTAAAACGTGATAAGTTCTTGCTGTATTCTTATAGACTCAAATTCAATACCGCTTGATTTAAATACTTATTAACAAATTTAGCGTAATGACAGAACAATTATATAACTTATTCTCGGAAAAAAATGCAACTTAGAACTCAGGAGCTGCCTTCCTAGTAAGTTACTCGGTTACCCAGTCGGCTTATAGTACAAGATGAAAGACAACGCCGGGGACGGCTTTAGAAGATCCACTGTCCTATTCAGTGTTCGTGCCAAAGTCAAATTAGTCAGCAAACTAGTTACTCTCCCACTCTCCCAAACCGGTGCCCAAATTGTAAAAAAAATGAATACGAATAGGTTTGTTCTAATTCGATTGGTTCAAACATGTAATAGTCAGTCCATAAAAATCAGAATACAAAGTAATTTTGAAAAAAGTGAGTTTCAAATTCAGGAAGATATAAATTGTAATAATTTTTTATGTACATGTTACTAAAATAAGTCTTCTCGCATAGCAACGTAATCTGTCCTAAATATTCCGTCGATCTTTTACCTTGATGTATATCTAGATGATTCGAGGAGATTAATTTGTTCTTTTGTACTTGTTTAGATGGACCAACATAAGATTAATAAAAATTAGTGGATCAATTCGTCTGCAACTTTACCTAAAAACGTAGTTTTGTCCTTTTTGCTATTAATTGACAAAATATTTGGAGGTTGTTTGCACTCCTCAATATGGCTTTGGATTAGATACGCAGTGAAAAAAATGATTCCGAACGGTTTGGAGTAAAAGGGTTCGCACTGGTATGTCCAGTTATGTGATACCGGCATGCCCTTTATGTGATACTGGTATGCTCCGTTATGTCATACTGGCCAGTGTATTTTTTATGTTTGTGATACTGGCATGTCCCGTTTACGATAATGGTCTGCATGACTTTTTTTATTTTGGCCCCCGTGGTTCTGCATTTTTGAAAAAAAGCCTCCGCGTGTCCTTCACTCCAAACCGTTTGGAATGGGGGCATTCCGTACCGAATTTAACCCCCGAATACAATAACTTCAAATGAAAGGGCAATAACAGCATTCCCTTGTATTTTGAGTATCATTTTTTCCGGTGGTTGCGTTCAATGTTCAATATTTATTCTCATTTAAATTATTAAATATTTATCAGACTATTTTATTTAGTTCTAAGTCAAACAAAATTTCAATGGACAGTAAAAATACTCCATATCATTCTTAACACTACTAAACTTCTAGGTGTTAAACTAAAACAACTATTTACGTTTCATACACTTTTATTTTCAAAACAATTTGAGATAAGGTCATTTTAGTACCCTGTAGTTTCACCCATTTCGCCTGGAGTACCATGTGGTTTCAAATTGGCAGTTTAGTACCATGTGGTTGACCACCAATTATCATCATCATCATCATCATCATCAGGTAATGAGGATCCCAAAGGTCATCCTCTGTTTTATGGTCTCAGCTCTCTCCGTCTCTCCGCCGCCCCGGACGACGGAAATCCAGGACGTGGTGTTCAGCGTCGCGACGTCGGCAAAGCTATGGGCAAAGCGAAAGGAGTACATAAAGCTATGGTACAGGGCGGGGGAGATGCGTGGGACGATGTGGCTGGACGACGCCGTAGAGATACCGACCTCCGAGCAGGGCCTCCTCCCTCCGGCGAGGATCTCTGAGGACACCTTCCGGTTCCCTTACTCGAACACGAAGGGGCACCGCTCTGCCATCCGGATCTCCCAGATCGTGTTGGAGATGGTTCATATGGGGCCCACTAGGGCAAGGTGGCTAGTGATGGGGGACGACGACACAGTCTTCGTCGTGGAGAACCTCCTTCGTGTGCTCCGGAGGTACGACCACGAGGAATTCTACTACATGGAGAGCCCCCATCGTTGGAGTCGTTGGAGAAAGTGCCGTGGGTGATATCATCCTCGTCCATCTCTCTCGTTGGGGAGATGAAGCTTTGAAGAAAGTGAGGAGAAATATGAGGTTGAAGAAGGGGGAGCGAGAGAGTAGGAGGGGGGAGAGAGAGAGAGAGAGGGGAGGAGGAGAGAGGGGGAGAGAGAGTGAGTTACTTAATTTTTAGGGATAAGTTCATTTTAGGGACTAAATAAGTAATTTATCATGGTCCACGTCAGCGTTAACTTAAAAGAGTCGGGTGCCACGTGTCTTCCACGTGGTCTCAAAACGGTATCGTTTCGGGCGGGTTTCGACGGGCGGCTGCCTTGGACCTGCCCTGATAATTGGTGGTCAACCACAGGATACTAAACTATCAATTTGAAACCACATGGTACTCCAGGAGAAATGAGTAAAACTATATGGTACTAAAATGAACTTATCCCAAACAATTTTGGTCCAAGTGCCTTCCCGAAGAAGATAAGGGTAGTATGGTAAACTACCACATTTTGGTCAAGAACGAGAAGGTGATGTCCAATCAGTCTCCCACTAATTCTCCAAAAAACATAAATAATCTCTCCACTCAATCGGTGGCGTGGCAGAATCTAATCCGTCCGTCGACTCGGTCTCGGCCACCCGATACCAAACACAGTGCCACGTCATCACCTGGGGGGGACAATCCCACCCGTTGCCCGCTCCACGTAAACACACCCGATGGACCCCACAGTCAAACCTGAACTCAACCCACACAACCTTACATTTTTTATTAGGGGAAATTACGTTTAGGCCCCTAGTATTTGGTATATTCCGTGCTCGGCCCCCTAGTATTAGATTTATTATACTCTCAGGCCTTTCGCTGACATCATCAATTATTTTTTCTTGTAAAATAACTAATATATCCTTACAAAAATTAATTAAAAAATAAAAAATACATTGAGGACCGAAGAGGAATCCGTCGCCGAGCAAAAACTCCAACCACTGCTCCGTGTTGATCCGTCGACGGCGTCGGGAGCCCATGCTGTGGGACTTCAAGGGGTCGTTAGCCTCCACGTAGCTCTCTGTCGCGACCGGCGCCAACCACATTAACGTCGTCGTCGCGACCGCCGTCACTTACAAGTTCGGCACAAGGGTTTGATTCGATTGGAGCCTCCACCGGCGCTCCGGCATCACTTACTGGTGCCCCCGCACCAAGGACAGGCTTTCGCCGAGAACCACATCTACGTCTCCCAGCGTTTGTCCATCTGAATTTTTTCCCCTTTGATTTTTATTGATTCAATGAGTGATGCAATTAGAGGGAAATCAAGAGTACAAAGGCGGAGTCATCTTCGTCGTCGAGTGTTCGTCGATCTACATTTTTTCCAAGGGTTCGATTCATTGAAGATGGGTCCAATGGGTGTTCGTCGATCTGTTCTTAGATCTAAATTTTTGGTCTTCTCGGCAGTGGGTGTTCGTCGATCTTGGTACTTGATTTTTTTATTTTGAATTTTGTTCGTCGAAAAAATTTTATTCGCTAGAAAGGTGACCGGAAAAGATAACCGAAGATTTTAATTGATCGGATCAAAGGTATAATGGTCATTTTAGTAATAAAATAATAATATCTTGCCTGCTGATGTTAGCAAGGAGCCTGAGAGTATAACTTCACCAAACTAAGAAATTTTTTTAATCAATTTCCGAAATATAGGAGCGAGCACGAAATATACCAAACATAAGAAGACCTGAGCATAATTTTTTCTTTTTATTATCGTATCCTGAAATATTAACTGACTAATTCAGTTTAGAGCAACTAGAATTTAAAAATGTGATAAATCGAAATCTTTCAATTGTATTCGTATAATTTTTCATGCTTATTTGGTTAACCCGAGTTGAGTACAAAACACTAGGCAGCTACAAAACAACACGAGGAAAGAGCAAAGCCACCAAGGCGAGGATTCCAATGTCGGAACCTCGAACAATTTAATAACAAAAAAAATGATAATTTAATTTAACCCATCTAAAGATAAAGAAGTTAGGTTAGTAATTCAACAACAACAAACCAAACTCTCCCTCTCTCTCTCTCTCTCTCTCTCTCCTTATCTCCTTAAAAAGTACGAAACTTCGCACTACTAAGTTTCTCTCTCTACAATATCTCTAACCAACCATGGCCGCTTCATCTTCCTCTCCTCCTCCTTCTTCCTTCTCCCGCTTTCTCTCTCCTCCCAAACCCTCCCTAGAACCCCCTTCTTAGCTCCGTTCTTTCTCTTTCTTCTTTTTCTAATTATTTAATTTGGGTGAAAAATAAAGTTAAAGTCTTCAACTTTATCCTCCCCACAAAATGGCGTCAACGCCACCTCACTGCTCCATCACGGCGGCGAAGCCCTACCAGAACCACCACAACCACCGCCGGGACCACGTAAACAAGGGGCCCCACCACCCCCACCCTGGGCCCCACAAGGTCGTCGCCCTCTCCAAGCCCCCTGCCTCCTCCTTCCCCTGCCTCCCCCCGCTCCACTCTTCCCGCTCGGACTTCTCCGGCCGCCGGTCCACCCGGTTCGTCTCCAAGTTCCACCTGGGCAGGCCCAGGGCCGCCGCTTCATCCTCCCGCCACGCCCCCGCCGCCGAGGACGCCCTCCAGGCCGCCCTCAGCTGCGGAAAGGACGAGACTTCCCTCCACGGCGTCGTCCAGGGCCTCTCCGGGTTCGAAAACTACTCCTTTGTCCTCCGCGAGCTCGGAGCCCGCCGGGAGTTCACCAAGGCGGTGTGGTGCTTCGACTTCTGGGTGCGCCGAGAGCGGCGGCCCACCGAGCAGGGGAAGCTCGCCACCGCCACGATCAGCATGCTCGGCCGCAACGGCAGGTACGACGTCGCCCGGAGCGTCTTCGAGAAGGCCCTCCGCGCTGGCTATGGTAACACTGTTTTCGCCTTTTCTGCTATGGTTAGTGCTTATGGGAAGAGTAGGGACCCCGATGAGGCTATAAAGGTGTTCAATTCGATGAGGGATTACGGGCTGAAGCCCAACTTGGTGGTTTATAATGCGCTTATCGACGCGTTGGGGAAGGCCGGGATGGAGTTTCCTCGGGTTGTCGAGGTGTTTGATCAGATGCTGGAGAGCGGGGTGCAGCCTGATAGGATCACGTTTAATTCGTTGCTCGCCGTGTGTAGCAGGGGCGGGCTGTGGGAGGCGGCGAGGAATTTGTTTGGTGAGATGGAGAAGAGAGGGATTCTGCAGGATATATTTACCTACAACACACTGTTGGACGCGGTTTGTAAGGGAGGGCAGATGGACTTGGCTTTCGGGATCATGTGTGAGATGCCCGCCAAGAGTATCTTGCCTAATGTGGTTACTTACAGCACGATGATCGATGGGTATGCTAAGGCCGGTAGGTTAGATGATGCGCTTAGTTTGTTCGACGAGATGAAGTTCTTGGGGATTGGTCTGGATCGCGTCTCGTACAATACCGTGCTTTCTATCTATGCCAAGCTTGGCAGGTTTGAAGATGCTTTGGATATCTGTAAGGAGATGGAGAACTCTGGAATTGAGAAGGATGTGGTAACTTACAATGCCCTTTTGGGCGGGTATGGGAAACAGTTCAAATACGATGAGGTCAGAAGAGTGTTTGATGAGATGAAGGCTGGACGTGTATCACCCAACTTGTTAACTTACTCGACATTGATTGACGCGTACTCTAAAGGTGGATTGTATAAGGAAGCGATGGATGTTTTCCGGGAGTTCAAGCGGGCCGGATTGAAGGCTGATGTTGTTCTTTACAGTGCTCTCATTGATGCCTTGTGCAAAAATGGGTTGGTAGAATCAGCTGTTTCCTTGCTTGATGATATGACCAAGGAGGGAATTAGGCCAAATGTTGTCACTTACAATTCTATAATTGATGCATTCGGGCGGTCAGCAACTTTAGAATGTATATCGGGCGGTGCCCTGGAAACTGTTGATTCAAATGTGGCGTCTTCGTCTTCAACTGTCGTAAAAGCAACCGAAAATAAAGAGGCAGTCAGAGAGGACAACCAAATCATCAAATTTTTTGGACAGCTAGCTTCTGATAAGAACGGGCAAGCAAAAACTGGTGGCAAGCAGGAGATTCTGTGCATTTTGGGAGTTTTCCATAAGATGCATGAGCTGGAAATCAAACCAAATGTGGTCACATTTTCAGCGATTTTAAATGCCTGCAGGTAATCCTCTTGATCATTCATTGCAATATTTGATGTCTGAAGAGCTTCTTTAAGCACATGTATTGGGAACATATCTTTGGAAGATTTCTTTTCCTCGAAGGACTTAGAATTGAGCATTTTGAGCGGACCATATAGTTGTACCTGTTCATTTGTGATGCGTACTTCGTTATATGATACAGTTATTTCAATGACAACAAGGTTTTTTCTGTGGGTGTTGCCATTTTCCGCGTCACCCGCCTACACACGATTCACATTTTTCGCATGCTAATCAATGATAACTATCCTGCAAACAAGTACCATGAATACTTTTGATGATCTGCATGATTTTTTCCATGCTTGTGGACCGAGACATTTGCCTGTCACAAAGGTTATGCTTTATCAATATGGTGACTGGTCCAATGCTGCTTACTCCAGCTATGAAATGTGTTACATTTTATTATGTTTGATGCAGCCGTTGCAATTCATTTGAGGATGCTTCCATGCTGTTGGAGGAGCTTCGACTGTTCGATAATAAAGTTTACGGTGTGGCCTACGGACTTCTAATGGGCTATAGAGAAAATGTTTGGGGGCAAGCAAGTTCACTCTTTGATGAAGTCAAATTGATGGACATGGCAACAGCATCTGCTTTTTACAATGCGCTGACCGACATGCTGTGGCACTTCGGTCAGGTCAGTTTATGGTTTTCAAACTCTGACTCGTGTCAAACCCGGCCCGCTTGCTTCAAAATGTTTAGTTGCTGAGGTGATTCTGAATTTCTGACTCCGTGAGACTATCTATGTACTGGATTTCAGAGAAAAGGCGCAGAACTGGTTGTGCTTGAAGGCAAGCGTCGACAAGTGTGGGAAAATGTGTGGTCCGAGTCTTGCTTAGATTTGCATCTCATGTCGTCTGGAGCTGCTCGTGCAATGGTTCATGCGTGGCTCCTAAACATACGATCCGTTGTATTCGAGGGTCATGAGCTGCCGAAATGGCTAAGGTATGGGAGAGCTAAGGTTTCTCATGCCATCTTTTGATATATACACCAACATATGTATTGTAAGATTAGTCCCGCTGAAGCTCTTTACAAAATATGCAGCATTTTGACTGGATGGGGCAAGCACAGCAAAGTAGTTGGTGACAGTGCGCTAAGGCGGAACGTCGAAGCGCTTCTAGCCGGGATTGGCGCGCCCTTCCGGTTAGCCAAATGCAATCTGGGCAGATTTATTTCAGCAGGCTCTGTCGTCGCTGCCTGGTTAAGAGAATCCGGCACATTGAAGTTGCTTGTTCTTCACGATGACAAAACGCATCCGGAAAATGTGAGGCTTGATCAAATTTCTAGACTACAAACACTGTCTTTGTAACCTTTTTTGTACAACAACAATTTTTTGTTCACCACTCTTGACGTGTTTATCATTTGTAAGATAATTCTGTTAGGAAAAAGGGTAGTCGGAGCCAACTTCTATCTCTTGGTCTGGGAAAATTGATGTCAGCTGAATAACTAATCCCGAATAAGTTGCACTTAACATTTAGCTTAAAGATTGAGTTTATGACCGGACCAAAAAAAAAATTGAGTTTATGTCGAGTTTAAACAACGAAGAATAGATCTACTTGGAAGTCTATGAAAAATACGGAACTATCTTGGAAAGAATGTGACCGGATTGAGGGGAGTAAATTTTGGGCCGTCAGGTTTGGTTAATTTTAAATTTGATAGTCAATAATTTATAAACTTTTTTATGTAAAGTAATATTGATTTGTATGTGAAATGATATTGATTTGTACGAGACTGATTTGCATGAAGTGATATTGGAATAGCATCTTGACATAGACTTCCAAAATCCTTTGAACCCGTCATCATTTTCCTCGCTGAATCATTAACCTGTCCTGTTCTTCTCAATTTTGAAAATATATTTCGATTTATCAATATTAGACTCAGTTGAAGTCCCAAAAAAGAAAAGGAAAAAAAACTCGAATCTTGTTTTAAAAATTACTTCTCCCAGCTTCATTTTCTCCCCAACACATCTTCCACCAGCCACTTCATTTATTTATTATTTCCGAGAAGAGAAGAGGGCGAGCCCCTTCTCCACCTCGACTAAGACTATGTACATCAGCAAACTTCAACCAAATTTACCCATTATTTTATTATTAAAAGGAAAAACAAAGGAAAAGGAAAAGTAAAGTTTGGGCGAGAATTGGTTGTCAGCTAATCCGTGCTCGCGAGCGGGTTGGTCGGCTAATCCGTTTTTTTAATCTATCTATCTAGTTCCACTTGACATAATGTTATTCATTAAAATAGATTTTTCCGGATAGTAATTTCGTGGTTATTTAAACTGACCTTATCTTTAGCAAAATTAAATAAAAATAATATGAAAATTTTTATTTTTCAAATCTCTATAAATAAAATCAAATGTTAACAATCTTTCATACACCATCTAAAATTCTCTCTTCTTTCACAACATTAATATCTTCTTTTAAATTTTCTGTGTTATATTATTTAGTATTTCAACTTTTGCTTTTGTAATTTTGTAACTTAATCACAATATTTAATCGTGTTATTGATAATTAAATTATTTTGGTATTATATAATTTTAATCTAAACAAATGGAAGTAGATAATATATAGATGAAAGAAAAATTAATTATTTATTCTGCGAATTGGGTTGTTGCTGGGGTAGAAAAATATGTAGTTAGGTTGAATCCACATATTATCCATGAACTGAGTTGAGTGAATCACTGATGTGGGTAGTCTAAATGAAAGAAAAAAAAGAGAGAAAATGAAGCGAGCATATGATGTGAAGTTTTCTCGGGTGCGCAGATTTGTATTGCAATGGTCGGGTCTGGATTGGGCACGGAATGCTCAGATTCTGAACCGTTCGGAATGAAGACACGCGGGGACTTTTTTGCAAACGCGCTAAAATTTCGGGACCAAAATGAAAAAAGCCACGCACAAACGCAGGCCGGATACAAATGCCATTATCACATGACTGCGCATGCCAGTATCACATAACTGCACATGCCAGTGTGACCTTTTTGCAAAAATGCTAAAATATGGGGGACCAAAATGAAAAAAACCACGCGCGCCATTATCATCAACGGGGACTTGCCACTGTCAAAAATACACATGCCATTATCACATAACTGCGCTTGCCATTATCACATAACTGAACTTGCCATTATCACATAACTACGCTTGCCACTGCGGTCCCCCTTCACTCCAAACCGTACGGAATCGATTCCTTCACTCCGTGCTCAATCCACTCCCGCAATGGTCACCTGATTAATTGCATTAGGAATCTGCAAGTACTCAGACGAGAATATATAATATAAAATCATAATTGTCTTGGGAGTTCTTTTTCGTCACAATTTTTTTCCACAAAATAAATTCCCTTGAACAGAAAAATAAATTGCATTAATTGCACATGATTACGGAGTGGAATTTAATTTGGAAAATAAATTTCCACTGAACAGGAAAATAAATTGCATTAATTGCACAAGATTACGGAGTGGAATTTAATTTGGAAAATAAATTTCCCTTGAACAGGAAATATATATAATCCCGACTCCGGATGATAACAAGTAACAGGCAATATTATATTAAAATATTCTAAACTCTCCTGCCTGCCATAATACGTCTTCATTGAATATATATATATATATATACACATAATATATTCATAAAACCCTAGAATCTTCTGAATTACCAAATCAATCCTAGGTTTCCAGACATGGAGACTGAACATCACAAGCAAAGTTCTTCGGAGATCGAAGAAGTTTTGGACGAGACAGAGCAAAGGTTGAACAGGTTGAAAAACTTCGAAGTACTTCAAGACCCTCCTGCAGATCATCGCTTTCTAACGAGGGGATCACCATGGAAGTCATCAGAATTCTCCTTCCTCAACAAGATCTCCAAGGAATGGAAGAATCTCGAGTCGAATCTACCGAGTTCTATCTACGTTCGGGTTTACGATTCGCGGGCTGATCTCATGCGGGCCTACGTAGCTGGGCTAGAAGGTACACCTTATTGCCACAACCTCTTCTTCTTCGACATATACCTCCCTAGCAACTATCCTCTCAAGGCCCCGGAGATATTATATCATCAGAGCCCTAGTGGGTTAGAAATTAACCCTAATCTCTATAAAGACAATAGGGTTTCGTTTAACGGCTCGATCAACAACTCAAGCGTGTTAAATATGCTTATATCCATCCAATACCAAGTGCTTGGCAATGGCAAGCAATGTCTCGGCAACACGAGCAAAGTCGACGCGTTCAAGTTATCGTGCGAGACGATCATGGTCTCGCTGGTTACAGCGAGGCTAAACATGGTCAGGCAGTCCCAAGAGATTCGGGACTTGGTGCTAGGGCATTTCCGGAGGCGATCACACGCCATCCTCCAACTCTACAATGAGGAAGTTTTGAGCAGAGATGGAAGTAGAGCGGCCAAGGACTTGTTCTTTAGGCTAATCGTGGCGTTCGAAGCCAACGGATCCTACTGTAAGCATCTCTACAAGGAGGAGGAGATGGAGGAGTTCAAAGAAAGGCCCCAGGGAGATGTTCAGGACAAACATAAGTCGTTTTTTGCTAATGTCAAGTCGAAGCTTCTTAATCTGGCGTGCTAGTTAGTTAATAGCGGCACATGTTAGCGGATTGTTTGGTCGGTTTTTCCTTCAAGAATTTCCTTTTGGCTTTGCACTTTTTTGGTTTCCCATCTTCCTTTTTGCGCCTTCCACTGTAATGGAGAATAAGATAGGCCTAATCACAACTATAACTGTTGTTTAGCTCTAAAAAATCAAAATCTAAATTCATTCCGCGATTTTGGAACCTCCGGTTCAAGCCCATGGTTTAAGACATTTTCCTAAAAATAGGAACCGTAGGCGGTTCAAAAGAGAACCTTGCCTGCAGTTTACGGCCAGACCGGATGAGAGGAGGATTTGCTTTCCCATAAACATTTGCAACTAATTTGCTTTATTATGATATGATACAGTACGAGCATTTTGTATCATTGTAAAAACAGAAATAGTACGACGCCTTTGTATCTTTTCTATTCCTTGAGGAGTCTGGTAGTGTTGATCAGCATCGATTTTTCCGTATCGATTATCATTTATCAGGATTAAATTTAGAGTTTCATAAATTAGCTAAAACAAAAAAAATCTTATGCCTAGGTGCTAGTGTCCTATTGTACATGTGCATCCGTTGAACCGATTATATATTGATATTTTTGTTTAGTCTTTTCTTGTTTATTGCTTGATGTAGCCGTTTAGTTAATAATTGGCTTTGATTAGCCTTTATTCGGATGGATTTTGAAATAATTTAGAACACTGATTCGGTTGTTGCCCTACTTATTCAATGGGTTTTAGCGGCTTTTTTTTTCTCATCATGGTATCTAATGCAACCAATTTTCACAAAGCTTTTCCTACTAATTAAAAAAAAGAGAATTGTAATAATCCAAATTCAAGATTTTTGTTAAACTATGAACAGCTATTGTGATTAATTTTTTTTTTGGGTGGTATTGTGATTAATTATTTACCTTTAGGACAATACCAGCTTTACGTAATCTAGATGTGTTCGGGGTGTAATCTAGGGGACTGGATTCAGTCCTGTAAAGGAACATCTAGTACAGTTCTAGACTCCACCAAGGGAAGGCAAACACGGAAAAAGTGTGGATGGGACCTACCAAGGAAGGGGGATACGCGCGAGTAGGCAACAAGGGTGCATGACTTTTTGTTTTTTGTTTGGGGAGGGGCACGTGACTTTTTGTTTTTATTGGGAGTATGCTTTTTTGTTTTAATTAATTTAAATTTTATTTTAAAGAAAAATTTTATTTAATTAATAATTTAACTTTTTTATTATAAGTATTATTAATAATCAAACATGCCATTTGATATAATTAGGTATATTATTTGATATAACCGGATATATCATTCGATATATAATTTAATTACTTATTTAATTTTTTATTATAAGTATTTTTAATAATCGGACATACCATTGTATCGGACATAATAAACTATTGTATCGTACATAATAAACAATTGTATCGTAACTGTGCAAACCATTGTATCGTAATATAATAAACCGTTGTATTGTAACTGTGCAAACAATTATATCGTAACATAATAAACTATTATATCATAATAAGATAAATTATTGTATCGTTACTGTGCAAATCATTGTATCATAACATGATAAACCATTGTATCATAGATGTGCAAACTATTGTATTGTAACATAATAAATTATTATATCATAACATGATAAACTATTGTATCGTAACTGTGCAAACCATTGTATCGTAACATAAGAATGGTTGTACTAGTAACAAACAATTCCATGTTCACATCACCGTCACTAAGAATTAGGGCCTCACACTAGTTACATCCTGAACCCGTACCAGCAAAAACTAACGCACACCAGTAATGTCATCACCAACCACGGGAAGCGGTTGCCAGATGAGAGGGAGAAGGATGCTCTGGTTCTGGTCGGCGAGGCGTCAAAGAAGATGATTTCTGGTGAGGAATCTGACTGCGAGAACAGATCGATGCACGAGTCGAACACGATGGAGCCCATCCAGATCTGACGTCTCGCTTGCTAGCGTCGAGGTCCACTAGCGTTCCGAACCATCGGCGTCGAGGTCCACCATATGAGACCATCGTGGGGGGCACACGTAATCTAGAGGAGTGGGTTTATGGTTGGGAAGGGAGAGAGCGTGAGGGAAGAGGCAGGGAAGGAGGAGAAAAGGGAGAGAGAGGAAGAGAGAAAAAAGACCCAATTACCCTACCTTGTAATTGACCGTGTGATCAGCTCCCCTTTTTTTAAAGTTTCATCCAAAAGTCTATACGAGGCCCAGGCTGGTGGAAAACGAAAGTCCAAGACTGAATCCAGTCCCGTAATCTAGACGAGGCTACTATGTAATTTGCTTGGACAATACGGTGATAAATTAACATTCGGCAATATTAACGTTCAAGGTAGGATTTTGTCTATCAAAAAAAATTTTCCTGAATTTTATCACGATAAGATTTTACCGATCGGTAGTTGTAAGCAAGAAATAATTTCTCATTTATTAGGTTGTAAACATTAGTATTAACAAAATCTACTTATTCCAAAAAAAATACTAGCTTTACGTTGGTTTATTTACAACGTGGTGAGCCATTTTGATAACCTAACTTTTTAAATAACTTTATGTCAAAATAGCAATTATAGTTTTTATATATTTGATAGAAAAAATTAATTGTGGTTTAAAATGAAATATTTTAACAATATTATAAACGTTACATAAGTTATTTTTTCACAAGTAAAATGTATTATACTTTGCCAAAATGCTACCACCTTTTACATCATTGAGTGCTCACTCCTCATTGCTACGTAGATTTAAGATTTGTTTATTAATTTATTTTCCTTCCAAAATATAAATTGTTTAAAGCAATGGATCCCAAAATAGTACATGATTTGTTCATCATTGAGTTACTGACGTGGTGGATAAATTACCAAAATAGTTTCTGATTTTTTTTATTTTCAAAAAATCCTTTTTTTCTCATCCTCTTCCTCTCATACTTATACAAGAAGCTCATTGACGGGGTTTCATCAGCAAGAAGCTTTTTCTGATCCCAAACATTCAATGAAATCGTAACAAACGAAGTAATGCCTTGGTGACCCGAGGATTGGATGGGATGGGATGGGATGGCCTTTCTTCTTTGTCTTTTTCATGACTTCGATGGAGGAACGTCCCCGTTTCCTAAATCGACTATTTTGATAATTTACCTACTGCCATGTCTGCCATGACTACTCCGGACGACTATCACATGTCACTTCGCGTAAGCGTCTAAACGACGCCGTTTGTCCAAAAAATGACGAATTGGGTGAATCTCGGTGATAAAAATTAAAATAAGTTGGACTGATTTTACGAATTTTAAACCATATAGTATCTAAATAAAAATCGGTAATATTACAAAATACTAAAATAGAATTTTCCAAAAAACATGGCGAACCAGAAAAAAATGGGGAAAAAAGGAAAACGATAATTCAATGAATCTAGACTCTAGTTTGCATTATTATATTTGATCTATACTACTTGTTATTTGACTCAAAAATTGACTAATCTAAATTAGAAATCTACGACAGAAATGGAATATATATTTTCTAAAGGATCACGTTCCTCCGGTCCAGTCCAACTCCACTGAGTCTGGTTTTCAAAAAAAAAAACTCCACTGAGTCTCCCTCGAGCAAAAATGGCCGAACAACCCCCAACGACCACCCCACCCCCCAAACGACCGGTTCGAATAATAGCCGGAGCGGACGCGTTCGGGGCCCCACTCAAGGACGCCCTGGTCGCCCACCTCCGCTCCCTCGACATCGACGTCCAGGACCTAGGCAGCTCCTCCTACTACTCCGTCGCCGCCGACGTCGGCCGCCTCGTCTCTTCCTCCGCCGCCGCAGACACCGAGATCCGAGGCCTAGTCGCCTGCGGCACCGGCGCCGGCGTCTCCATCTTCGCGAACAAGTTCCCCGGCGTCTACGCCAACACCTGCCTCTCCGTCGACGACGCCGTCAACGCCCGCTCCATCAACAACTCCAACGTGCTCGCGGTCTCCGGCGTCTCGACGCCGCCGGAAGCCGCCAAGCGGATCCTCGACGCCTGGCTCGCGACGGAGTTCAAGTCCCCCTGCCCGGCCAACGGGAACAAGCCCTGGGACGACGAGATCGTCTCCTTCCTGGACAGTTCCCTCACAGAAATGTCCAAGATCGGGGGGCCGGCCCCGGAGCCAGACGACCGTTCGTCCCCCTGCGCGCTGTGTAGCCTGGTGAAGAACAGGGAGCTGGACCCGATCGGGATCATCCCGGGCGGGGCGATGAAGATCGTGAGGGAGAGCCCGACGTCGGCGGTGGTGAGTTTCGCGGCGGGGAGCGTGGAGCCCGCGCACCACCACACGTTCGGGCACGACCTGTTGGTGATCAAGGGAAGCAAGCGCGTGTGGAACCTCAGGAAGCGGGCCAAGTACGACCTCGGCGCCGGGGACTACCTCTTCACCCCGGCCGGGGACGTCCACCGGGTCAAGTACTTGGAGGACACCGAGTTCTTCATCAAGTGGGAAGGGAAATGGGATATTTTCTTCGACGAGGATCTGGAGGCCGCTAAGGATGCTATTGGGAAAGAGGCCGAGGATGATGGGTTTGAGCTGGTTAAGTAGATCGGGAGTTGCCTCTGTGGCTGCCGGTGTATTTTTGCTTCTCTTTCTGCTGTTTGTCTGTGTGATTCGACCATGTTTGTACGAGTGTGACATGTTAGATGGGAGAGTGATCCGCTCCTTCGATCTCTGTTAAATAAAATAAAACCCGACAATGTTCGTGAACTTACTGGTTAGGATTTCGACCATCCAGAGGTTCACTCTTGTAAGCTTCTGACCACCATCTCCCATTTTATCTGCTGGTTGATTCTTAAACGAATGGAAGATTATAATGCTCTCATCTCCAATTCTAAAGCTAGTATGGTTCTTTTGTAGTTTTTTTTGAGAGAAAACCTGCATATATTAAGAATCTGGACTTAAGTTGGAAAGTCCGTGGACAAAAGAACATCTAGCTCCAAGGGATGAAAACTAGACCAATCCGAAGCAAGAGAACCTAGCCTACATTGTCTGCAAACCCAATTAACAACTTGGTTTTGCAGCCTACCAACGAGACTAATAGTACAAAGAGGAAGCAAGCGTAAATCTTCTCTAAGATCAGACACCAACGTATCGAGCTGCCATGGAACAACTGGGTGTGGATCGACCAAAAAGATGAAAGCTAGCCTACAATCAGTCTCAATAGTAGACACCAACTGCGAAAAATTCGAAGTGATAAGCTTGAGCGCAGCAAGGATTTCCGCTTCCAAAGGAGAGGAAGCCATGACAAGCGATGCCTGACCTTCAACAAGAAGGCCTAAAGAATTTCTGACAACTGTAGCATTTCCAGATGGGACTGAAGCTCCAATCCAAGACGCGTCACAGTTGAACTTCAAGGCTCCAAGCACGGGAGCAATCCATGAAGTTGAAATCGAACTATTTCCAGCCAAAGAAACTAGTCCAGTACCTGTTAACTGCAAAAGTTTATTGCAGAAAAAAGTAGATTGGGACACAATAGTCACAGGGTTTGGAACAACATCCTCAAAAATGAATTTGTTCCTAGCCAACCAGATACCCCAACATAAGTGCATAGCTAAGGAAAGCATAGAATTACAGGGAAGAAACAGCATCAGGTCAAAAAGATATCTAAGCCAACCCCCAAAGTTAATATGCAAAATAGGATCAAACCTATAACCCACAGTACTACTAAACCACACAGCTCTTGCATAAGAACATTCAAAAAATAAATGAGTTATAGTTTCATCAGCATTCAAACAGATTTTACACAAGGGAGAAGGGGTTAGATTTCTCCTGTGTAAGTTAGCGGCAGTAGGGAGTCCATTTTGCAAGGCTCTCCAAATGAAATGCTTGATCTTCGGTTGGATCTTCACCTTCCAAATCATCTGCCACAAACCTGGATCGACAGAGAGAAGAGTAGACAAAGATTGCTGTCCAAATTGAGAGGAAAATACCTGTGCCTTAAGGGTACGGTACCCTTTTTTAACCGAGTAGGCTCCATCAGTAGACTGGGTCCAAATAAGCTTATCTGGTACTCCAAACCTACTCAATCTTATCTTCAAAATTGCATCCAGTTCTTGCTGTGAGAAGAGAGATTGAAGTAAATCTGTCTTCCAGCTTCCTGTGGACAGACAAAAGAGGTCAGCAACAGAGATTAACTCCCATAGAATTGAAGTCCTGGGAAAAACTTTGGAACCAGGCAACTCTGGAACCTAAGGGTCCTTCCAGATGTTGGTAGAAAAACCGTCACCAATCCTAATCAAAACATCATCTCTTATAGCTTTTTATCCCACCATCAGGCTACTCCAAATCCAAGAGGGTCTGGAACCTTTAGTAGCACACATCAGGTCATTGTCATGAAAATAAAGTCCTTTCAGGACTTTAAAGCACATTGAGTTTTGATTGGTTTATAGCCTCCATAGTTGTTTGGCCAACAAGGCAATGTTCAACATTTTTAAATCTTTAAATCCCAAACCACCAGACTTCTTGGACAAAGTTAATTTGCTCCAACTGAGCCAATGAATCTTGTTTCGGCTCACATCACCCGACCACCAGAAATTTGAGATTAAACTATTCAGTTTAGTCACAAAAGTAAAGGGAAAGAGTAAGCATTGCATGGTATAATAGGGAATAGAAGTCAAAACGGCTTTAATAAGTACCTCCCTACCTGCAGTCGAAAGCAAGTTCTGTTTCCAGCTTTGTGTCCTACTTAACATCTTTTCAAAGATAAAGTTCAAGGCTTCTTTCTTGGATCTTCCCCAAAAGGAGGGAAGACCCAAGTACTTGTCGTTAGTTCCCATCTGTTTCATCTCCAAAATGTTAGAGATAACCTGTATATTATGCTCTGATTCCCATTTAGCATAACACACACTGGATTTATCAAAGTTTATTTCCTGTCCTGAAGCATTGGAGAAGCAAACAAGCAAAGATTTCAGTTTTCTGGCTTCCTGTTCAGTAGCTCTACCAAAGATAAGAGTATCGTCAGCAAATAGGATATGAGTGAGAGTAGGACAATGCCTGTTAAGAGCAAAACCCTGAATTTCACCCAAATTCTTAGCATGAGAGATAAAATGTGCGAAGGCATCAGATATAAACAGGAACAGAAATGGAGACAGGGGATCCCCCTGCCGAATACCTCTAAAAGAAGAGAAACAGGGCAGAGGTTGACCATTAAAAAGAATGCTGTAAGAAGTAGAAGTAATGCAGCTCATATTGCAGACAATCCATTTCTCAGGAAAACCCATTTTTCTCATAACTTTTTCCAAAAAACTCCAATTGACTAAATCAAAAGCTTTTCTTAAGTCAAGCTTAATAGCCATAGAGTTGATCTTTTTCCTACCAGCAGTTCGAAGACAATGGAATGCTTCATGTGCAATAATGATGTTATCCTGAATGCACCTACCTTTCACGAAAGCACCTTGGCATTCAGTGATCAGAGACTCCATCCATGGCTTTAACCTATTCGCTAAAACCTTGGAATAAACCTTATATGCAAAGTTGCACAGGCCAATAGGTCGAAAACCATAGATATTACTAGGATTTGAGACTTTCGGAATGAGAGCAATGTAAGTTTTGTTAAGCTCCACAGGCACAATACTAGTATCAAACAGATTTTTAACTAATGCAATGAGATCAGGTGAAGTAGTGCTCCAAAATTTCTGATAAAAGATACCAGAAAAACCATCCGGGCCAGGACATTTGGTCCCACCCATATCAAACATAGCAACCCTAATTTCCTCGGGAGAAATAGGCCGAATTAAATCAGCCGCCATAGAGGGCGTGACAAGACTAGGAATGCAGTCGATGATAGCTTCAGGATCTACAGTGTTTTGAAATGAATACAGGTTTTTAAAATGGTTAAACACATGAGATTGTAAATCATGTTCCTCCTTAATCCAACAACCATCATCGGTCTTTAGCCTAACAAGTTGGTTTACCTGTCGTCGT
The DNA here is from genome assembly GCA_963995505.1 of Hypericum androsaemum. Lineage (NCBI taxonomy): Eukaryota > Viridiplantae > Streptophyta > Magnoliopsida > Malpighiales > Hypericaceae > Hypericum > Hypericum androsaemum. Next base: position 5,870,112 of record OZ023185.1, on the reverse strand, counting down.
TGTGTTGCAGAGGTATGGAAGAAGGCTGAATTTTTGTCTCCCCATTGAAGCCAGGCAATCCTCGACCTTTGCCTCCAAAAAATTTCTTCTTTTTCCATAAGATCTGCCAGCTCTCGCTTGATTTGCAACTCATCATCCAGAAAGGAAGTAGCACCTTTCGAAATCTGGAGCAGCTGCAACTTTGAGGTCAGAAGTGTGATCCTAGCTTTCCTATTTTCAATGAAGTTCTTGCTCCACAAGATCAGACTGTCAGTACAAAGCAAAATCTTCTTTCCAAAAATAAAAGGAGGAGAACCAAGAACAGGAAGAAGCCAAGCATGATCAACAACATCTCTGCAACCAACCTCCTTAATCCAAAACTCTTCAAACCTAAATGGTCTCCTCCTAATTTTTGAAAAATTAACACTTAAAAACAGGTAGCAATGATCGGAACCCCAGAAAGGACCATGTAAAACTTGTGCTTTGGGAAAGAGATCCCTCCACTTAGCATTAGCAAGAGACCTATCAAGTCTCTGGACCATATAATCAGACCCGGATTGGATTTTGGACCAAGTAAATTGATTGCCTTTAAAACCAAGATCCAGAAGCTGTCCAACCCGAATAAAATCCTGGAGAAGGGACATCTGCCACAACTCAGGAGGGTGACCCCCCAGCCTTTCGGATGGACTAGCAACCAAGTTGAGATCGCCAATGCACATCCAAGGCTCACTAGGAGGCCTGCAATAAGCCAAAAAATCCTGCCAAAAACACTTTCTTTTAGAAGAATTAGGCTCTCCGTAGATAAAAGTAGAAAACCGGGAAGTAGAGCTCTTTAAATCAGTACACAAAGTGTCGAAAAAGTTTTCAGAGCTAAAAATAATATCAATCTGGAAGTCGGCAGACCACCATAAAGCAAGACCGCCCGATTTACCCAAAGGATCAACATAAGCAAAATTAGGAAATCTACAACTACGCCGTAACTTTTCGATCTTATGCCTTTTCTGCATAGTTTCCATAAGAAACACAATCGAAGGGGAAAATTTCTTGACAAGGCCCTTAAGTACCTGAATTATCAGGGGACGACCTAATCCCCTACAATTCCAAGCCAAGCAACTCATTGGAGCTCGGGTGACAGTGTGCCTGTCACCCGCAGCATAGAGGAACCAGAAATACCTGCCAAGCTCGCTGCGTCACTGCCACCATGACCAGGAGGGATTGAGAGGCTATGAGTCCCGCCATTCAGAGGTTGTGCTAATTGTGAATCCAAAGGCAATAAGTCCCGACTTAGCACCGTCAGGGCTGAATTAGAAATCACATCCGAAGTGGCCATCGCATCAGATTCAGAGGTGGAGAGGGCCGATGGACGAAGACCCACCCTCCTCCGATACGGCCTCTTGGGAGGGACCGATGATAATCAGGCCAAATCGAGAGACCCATCAGTCAACCCCAAAGGGGAACCCACCGAGAAGCCCAAGGAGTCTACCTGAAAATCAATAGAGGCAACAAATATAGGCAGAGAATTAGTGTTAGACGAAATTAATTTGGATTTCTTTTTAGAATTTGGGTTAGGGTTTTTTAAATTGGGGGAAGATTTTCGCTTAGGAACAGAAAGATGGGGTTGGGGAGGAATTCGAGGGGAGGAATGGGAGAGGGATATAGGCAATTTACGCTTTTGGTCACTAGAAGATGGAAAGTGTTTTGGAGTTGACATGTGTACAGGAGTGGGAGTAGTTGGTTTGGCCACGTGAGTAGGTTTGGGTGATGGAGAGGGGTTAACCACGTGGGCTGGAAGGGGATAAGGGTTGGTAGTAGTGGGGTTGGGAAACTCCTTCAGATCCTTACTATTAAGGATAATAATCTTCCTCTGGGTATCCAAACTAGTTGGAAGAGAACCGGCTGGAGCAAAGTTCGAAGATATAGGAATACAAATTCCACTCTCAGTCATGAGTGGTTGCACAAGGGTAATGGGTGACAAGACCCCTACATTAAGAACACCACTGCTACTAGGAGAAGACCCTGAGGCGACATATGGCTGGAGAGAGACTTCTGATAGGGAAAAGACCAATCTATCCCTCGAAATATCAGGAGAGAGAGCAGAAACACCAGGGGTAATTTTGTCTTGCGTAACCAAAACATCATCACCATCAACTTTGCCTTTCCCCAACCTTGAAACCGAAGAGGAAGGGGACAGAGATATCATCGCCCTAGATGGCAGAGTCGCCAGTGATGGAGGAGGAAGCAAACTCGGCGAGAGCGGCGATGGAGGAGGATGGCCGCGAGGATATGCTCGGTGATGAAAAGGGCGATGACCAGTAGAGCGAGGGAAGACTGGAGTTGCCCTCATCCAAGACCCAAAAGGGAGTTCATCTAGCTTCATACTTTTCAGGAGGGCCGACATCTGACCGTCGATAGAGCAAAAATGATCAGAATGTCCAAGACGACCACAGAAGAAGCAAAATTCTGGAAGTCTCTCATACTTATACGTGATAAGTCGTGGATCCCGACCACCGCCGGGGATACGAAAGCCATTGAGAAGAGGAAGATCCACTGCAACAAGGACCTTTAAATGGAGAAAGGCACTCCGACCCGGTGAAGCCAGCTCATTTTCGTCCAAAGAAACAAGACCTTTAAACTGCTGGCCAACCAGTTCAGCAGTTTTACGGCTAATCATATTTCTCGGGAGGCCATGAACTTGCACATGAAAACTGGTCAGGGAGAAATCAATATCGATCCACGAAATACTAGGATCCCATGCCTTCAATATCAGGTGTTGATCATCAACAGACCATGTGGTATTATTCAAAGCACGATTCTTATCCTCCACTTTCTTAAAAGAGAAGGAGAATAGGTTTGGGGCTAGTTCACTAACCTCCAGAAGATCTGGCAAAGTACTCTAGGACTTGGTGATGCAGGCCTTTAAAGAAGGGACCCAGGAGCTCCTAGAGGATATGACCTTTCCAACAAGGACAAGGTCGGGGTCCCAGTCTTCAGAGTCAATATTTGGGGATAACGGGATGTCGGGCCCGTGTTTCATGAGGCATATTTCTCTGAGCAACTCAGCAAGGATAACACTTTCATCTTGGTTGGAATCTATAAGGAAGATTATTATACTAATGATTAGGGCGAAGGAGAGGGGAATATGGTTGGGAGAAAGTAAATAGCTATTAAGGTTGTGGGACAGGGATGGTTGAAGGACAGGAAAGCATGGGAGATGAGAAATAAAGGAGGGGAGGGTGGAAGGTGAGGAAGGCAGGAGATAAAGGGGAAAGGAAAAGGAAGAAGGAAAAGGAGGAAGGAAGAAGGAGAGAGGGAGAGAAGAGGCAAGCTCCTAAGCGAAGGAGAGATCTGGTTGGTTCTTTTGTAGTTAAGAGGGGAGTTTTAGTTGATTACATCCTTAGCAATTTTTTGGGTGATAGTTTTTAACATGAAAGTGAATTCAACTTTCAAAACTGAGGATCTCGTCAATATCACTCACATGTAACAGTCTTGTTTTGTGTTAAATTTTTTTCTTGGATAAGTAGAATTTTATAACAACAATATAATTACAATTTGTGATTATATTGGATTATATAAAGTGCATACCAGAATCACCTAATAGCAACATTTTCGCCTATTTATAGCCTAACCGCCAGATTTTGTTGTTTGACTTTTTTTTTAAATATCTATTTTGCTTTTAAGATATATGTAATAATCTACAAGACTACAACTGCTTCGCTACGTCGGGTCTTGATATTATTTTTATCGTTGATGCTATCGCTTATAATTTGTTTTGTAACCGTCTATATCAATCAAAAACTTCTATCTAGTCCACTCCCTTGAAAAAAAAGAATCGCATGGTTCTTTTTTTTGAGAACGAATAGCATGGTTCTAGTTTCTTTTATCATCGTGGGGCTGATTTCACTAGTTAAAAGCAGTGTCTTCTCCTAATAATGACATACACCAGTCGGTACCTGTTTTTGGTAGAACATTAACTTCGCTCAACAGGCATGTACCACTTCTAACGGACTTTCATGTTTAACCAAAATAATTCGAGTTCAATTTTTAAAAAGTTAACAATATTTTGGAGCCCTTCAAATATTCTAACCATCTTAAATATATATTGTACATAATCAGATACCTGACAATACAAACAAACAAAAATCTAACGAGTATTCATAACTCAAAATAATCTAACCTTACCTAATCGAGCAAATACTCATTCCCTCTTCTAACATTTAAAATGGTAACAAATGCACAGTGGAGCATGAACCCAACAAATCTAATCTTGTCGAACCTGATAGATCTAAAACTAGGTAAACTTGGTTTTGCTGCTATAGAATTTTTAGTAAGAATATGTAATGCACCTAATTGTAGAATCAGGGTTAAAGAAGACAAGAATTAAGAAAAGGGGAAGGATTAGAGGAGGAGAAGAAGAAGATAGGAAGAATAGAGAGAAAACGTAATGTTTCCTTTTAGGAAAATGGTTTACAAATGTCCCCTACTTGATACTATTACTTCTATTTATACTTAGGTCTAATTACACATTTACCTAACAACTTTCAATTCTATTTGTTAGAGATGTCGAGAAATTAAAGAGGAAACGATTTGTGGGCTTGTTTCCTATTCTATTCGGACTAGCTTTTGGACTCCTAATTTGACCTAGATAGGTTACTTGTACACCAAAGGTTTGTCTCTATATAAAAGCATGTTACCCAAGATTTTGTATGGCTTTGTGGCTCAGAAACTCATCAATAAAAGTTCTCCTTTATCTCAGTGGATATAGGCATTAGGCCGAACCACGTAAACTCTCGTGTCCGTGTTCTTTGCGCATTTTATTCTCTAGTTGCTAAATTCCTAACAAGTGGTATCAAGAGCTAAGGTTGGAGGATGTCGAATCACGGTGCAAAGTTTGCTCTTGTGAAGTTCGATGGTTCATTGAATTTCGGGTTATGGCAAAGGCATGTCAGGGATCTCCTCGTGCAGCAAGGGATGGTTATCGTGCTCTCGGAGAAGAAGTCCGAGAAGATGGAGGAGCAAGAGTGGGAAGAGTTGGAGGCCAAGGCAGTAGCGAAGATTCACTTGTGCTTGGCGGATGATGAGGAGCCACCAGCTGGGTTGTGGAAGAGGATCCAGGTCGGAGTCAAAGAAGTTCAATGGAAGTGGTTTCAAGTGCGGAGAAGGGCACATGAAGGGGACTATCCAGGACGAACTAGGGATCAGGACAACGAGAAGAGATCGGCATCTACAACCATGACCACATGTTCAGACGGGTCGGATGGTGATTGGCTTTCTGTCTCATTAAGTCCAATGCATCCTGGTAATTTTTTTTGTTAGGGACCTTGAACTTCAACAAACTCCATCTTGATGAAATACCGCCACATGAAGAACCATGAGAACCTGAGAAACCAAACTGACTCTACTAGCTCCACCTTGACCATAGATACACCGCCATCAATAGTACCATCTCAACTTTCTCACCACCTTTTTCCGTTCAATCACATGGAGTCAGCCCTCAAGCTCGAGCTTCCGAGCTTGCTTGGCCTATTCCCTCCAATCTCCATTGAATCCCAACTAGCAAGTCCACTTGCTGAAGCAACCTTGCGACCAATAGACGCGTCCTCTATTTTTTGGTCAGCCCCATGCTCCACAACTTCGAACTACTTCTCCGCTAGACCTTTTTGCCTCAAACCAATGCTACTCGCCATAGCATACAAAGGGAAACCTTTTGTTCTACTAAGTAGAACCCTTGACATGCCTCAAACTCTACTGTTCTGCCTTGAGTGAGATACCCGATTCGCCCGTGGTGTCACCAATGGCTTCGTATGCCCAATGCAAAACCTATCCAACACCTTTGACGTACACGTCCCTTTAGACAACCATAGCAAGGCCCAGCTAACAATGCTTCTCTGAGACAACCATGGTTCCTTGCCAACCATGCCTCCACGAAACAACCATAGCTTGCTATCCATGTCTTCGCGAATCTCAACTACACTCAAATCATCCATGTCAAGCCTTTGCTCCCTCATACGAACCAACCTCATATGACCTGAGCTTTTTTTTCCCACTTCATCAGACCCATTGATGTGACTCCACCTACAATAATGTTCTCCACTAATCTGTAGGTATTTCCTTTCACCCTTCATCCCTACCATCGCATCCTTATCCATTTTTTTAGCCTACCTTTATAACTATCATTGTTATAATTTAAGGTCCCTAACAAAAAGAAATTACTATGGTCAAGGTGGAGCTGGTAGAGTCGATTTAGTTTCTCAGGTTCTCATGGTTCTTCATGTGGCGGTATTTCATCAAGATGGAGTTTGTTGAAGTTCGGATGGAGCTTCATGGTTCGTCCACAGGATGATTTCTCGCCAAGGTAGAGATTGTTAAAAATGTCGAGAAATTAAAGAGGAAACGATTTGTGAGCTTGCTTCCTATTCTATTCGGACTAGCTTTTGGACTCCTAATTTGACCTAGATAGGTTACTTGTACACCAAAGGTTTGTCTCTATATAAAGGCATGTTACCCAAGGTTTTGTATGGCTTTGTGGCTCAGAAACTCATCAATAAAAGTTCTCCTTTCTCTCCGTGGATGTAGGCATTAGGCCGAACTACGTTATCTCTTGCGTCCGTGTTCTTTGCGCATTTGTTTTCTAGTTGCTGAATTTCTAACACTATTTAATTCGGTACTAAGTACGTTACAACTCCTCCTTTCCAAAAGAACCTTGTCCTCAAAGTTTAAGGGACATCAAAGTCATGACATCGAAATCACATATCTGCCACATCTTCCCGTGTAGCCACTGCTATTTCTGTTATTCGACATTAGGTAATGCAGGTAGAGAAGGCACTCTCTGTCAAGATGTGCATGGAACCCATATAAAGTTTCCAACATGACCAACGCCATTCTTGAGAACCCTATTGTTAGCAACAGCCCCTGAATTCAGATTTGCACCACCTAAAATGTGGTAAGACACCCCAACAGACTTCCAATGCAGCAAACTTACCACTATACTTCAAGGATGGGAATACATCACCATACTTTAGGATATAGCAACCAGCAAGGCCCAAGACTATCTTAAGAACAATAAAACCCGTCTGCATTTGTCGATAGCCAATTACTGCAGCAGAAAACACCTGTCTTACACATATCTGATCAGCCCAAGCTGCAGCACAGTCGATCAGTAATGAAGTCAGCTCGAGTAAGGTTGTGCCCCGAAGACCATCAAACTTGATCACAACAGAGCAGTAGACAACCAAAGAACTCAGCCCAGGAACCCATTTCCATGTGAGCTTAACAACCTCAGATAAATCTTGAATTTTCAAAATAGGTGTTTTGACAAAAGAGTCATAACCAGCAAAAAGATCAAGTGTATGTAGTTCAAGTGGCCCAGACGACAATAATCTGGCAAATGCACCCTTCTCTTTGATATGAAGAATCTGGGAGTTGAGTTCATAAACCACTAGATCAATGTAACTTTCCCTAAACCATTCACAAACTATGCGAGATAAGCTATGAACTGGAACTTGAATAACCGATTTAATAGCAGATTCATCTCTATAAAACCAAGACTCAATATTTATGTCTAGATTGACATCACTCAAAGATTTAATCACTATTTTCTTATCCTCCAAAAGCACCCACAGATGCTCCCGTGCCATAACTGACAAAGCATGTAGTCAAAGAATCCTATGAGTAGTAACATATCCACCAAAAGTCAACCCTTGTACCAGAGGAAGCCCTTTAACAACACACAATTGTTGTTCAAAACATCCTGCTTCCTGCCCATTAGTTCTTTGCAACACTATGCTCTTTATTTTCTCATACTTCCTCACATATTTCTTAACTACACCCATAAGCTTTAATTCCTTAAACTCAATGCTTCCCTCAACCAAAAAATCATATCGTCTGTCCTCAAGTTGCAAATTCACTACGTCCATGAATTCATACTACCTCACGTAACTATTATTCACATCCGAAGATATAAACCCTAAGTCAACCTGTTCTTCAAGGACCACTATAGCTAAACTCGCATTTTCCTCCTCATGAACACAATGATCCAAGAAATACTTATCACCTTGCATCAACCATGCACGCAGGCTGAGTCTAGAAAATAGAGGGATTCCTAACCATGGAAGCGAGTAAGTTCTACGGTTTACCTCTTGAAGCCATTCTTGAAAGGTATGTTTTGGGACCTCGTCTGGCTCACTCCGTAGATTGCGTGTTTTAAGACCCACCTGAGTTTCATTACACTTCTTGTCCTCCACCATCCGAGGAAGCGAAAACAAGTCCTCTTCCTCCACCTCATCTTTCGCTGGACCATTAGGTGTCATCGGAACATCGACGATCCCCATACGCGAAACACTATAGTTCTCTTTTTATGGTAAGTCTTGAGGCAATGGCAACAAAGGACAGTCCTTGTCCTCCTCAACTCCTCTTCCTTCTATAGCGTTCATGGCCTTAACTACGTGAAGAATCCAATCTAACTTTTTGTCCCATTCATCAAACTTTTTATTCAAACGAACCCCCATCTCAGTCATCCTCTAGAAAAGTCATCGCTAAACTCCTCGAACCCTCCTTTTTGAGGCCCTTCCATTTGTCGCCGATGTTGCCCACCTTCCACCTCAAGAACATCTTCTTGTTCCTGTTCCAAAAAATACAAAGAAGGCGAGAGATGCTCTGACCTGAATTGGGAATTTTTTGGGTTCCCAAATCTTGCCTCCCATTGACCAGTAAGCTTGTTATTCTCCGCATACCACGGCCTGACCACCTTATTGGCGCTTAAAGAATCTTGGTAGAAAAGCTCCATTGTCATCAAAGCTTTGAATTGATGATCCACAATTTCCCAACACGAGTTGAACGAAATAATCCGAGGAACGAAGTGCTCTGATACCAATTGTAATGCACCTAATTATAGAATTAGGCTTAAAGAAGACAAGAATTAAGAAAAGGGGAAGGATTACGGTCAAATGTCAAAGATATCCCTAGTTGATACTTTTACTTCTATTTATACCTAGGTCTAATCACACATTTACTAACAACTTTTAATTCTATTCAATTCGGTACCAAATACGTTACAGAATATTGGCTTACTTAATATATGGGGATATAGTAGTGTAAATCAATAGATACTTAGCGCATCAAGTGATTCATTACAAATGACTCAAAGCAGAACAAAACTAGAAGAACAGGAAAACCAAACTCTAAAATGAGAAGGTTCTACTGATCCGGGGGAATTGAAGAGCGAAAGTTGTGCTGGATTTTTGGGGACAATATCTCTTTGCCCATTGAAAATGGCAGGCTTGGTGTTGCTAGGCTTGGTATTCGGAATGAAGCTCTCCTTTCCAAATGGATCCCTCGCTTTATCAACAATCCTGATATGCTATGGGCCAAAGTATTGTCGGGGATCCATGGTACCCGCCAGTGCCGTTCTCTCCCTTTTCCAATTTCTAAGATCCCCTATCATGCAACGTGGCCTGGGATGTGGTCGTCTATTGTTAAGCTTGCCTTATAGGATTCCCTGATTCCTCGCAAGCTCAGAGATGGTTGCTCTATGTTAGTTTTGGATGGTAGGAGAACCAGATTTTGGAAGGATGTCTGGGCGTGTGATACCCCGCTCAAGGTTAGTTCCCATCTCTCTTCTCGATTTTGTCTCGGAAGGAATCCTCGGTAGCAGGATGAAGCTCCTTTGATAACGGTAGTTAGGCTTGGAACCTCTCTTGGCGGAGGCCTCTTTGGGACTGAGAGCAACCTTGCCTTTCTCAACTTAACTAGGTTATCCTTAATTCCTCTCCTCCGGTTTCGGGCAAGGATTGTCTTAAGCGGACCTTTGAAATTTCCAAAATCTTCTCGGTTAGGAGTCTATATACCCAAGCCTTCTCTGGCTTCCAGTTCGTCTCCTTGAAGTTATGGACAAGGAGTGGTCTAATCTAGTGCCGCACAAAGTCTCCTGTTTTCTTTGGCAAGCTCTTCAAGATTGGTTTGCCTTGAAAGCTAACCTTCTTCGATTAGGATTGATTCCTCCATCAGCGGTCGGGTGAGTTCTCTGCAGTTCTGCCACTCTCATGGAGTCGGGTGACCACTTTTTCTTTGGATGTATCGTTGCCACCTGGGTGTGGAACTTCTTCGCAAATTTGGCTGGATTTTTGTGGTTTGTGGGGGTAACCTTTTCGGTGCTCTCTCGAAGTGGATGGGCGTAGTGGCTCTGAGAGCTTCCAATCGAAAGTTTTGGTTCTGCATCTTTGCTTCTACGATCTGGAGCATCTGGTTACTAAGAAACAATGTTATTTTTTATGGCGCCGCTCCTAACTTTGGGTCTCTCATTACGTCTATCCTAAGGAGAGCTTCAGAGTGGAAGAACTGGGTCGAATTTGAATTGAATTGATTCGAATTTGAATTTGTCAAAACCATAAACCATAATCGATTCGTCTTTATGATTCTTTGAATTCAAATTGAATTTGAATTTTTTTTTAAATTTTAATATTGAATAAACAATTAAAAAACTACCAAAATTTTTGAATACTTTCAAAATTTTTGCAAAGTTTTTGAAAAAACTAAAAAAATTTGATTTTTTTGATATATTTCAAAATTAAGGTTTAATGTTTAAATTTTTGGAGAAAAAGAAATAAATTAAAGACTGGGCTTGTATTTAATGTACCAAATTAAGTTGCCTACGTATGCTTTGCTCTACTTGATGACATAATTAGATAGTAATATGAATACTTCTCAATACTTTTTAATTTTTTTTACATAATATGGTCGAAGTCAAATCGAATCGGACACGAATCGAATTTGATATTCGAATTCGAATTCAATTCATTTGTTCGACGAATTGCAGAAATCTTAAATTGTATTCAATTCGTCTCATGGCGAATTCAAATCGTATTTTTGATGAATCGAATTGTGAACAAATCGAGTCGAATTGTTTATGAGTCGAATCACGAATCAGATTCTAATAATAGCCAGGTGCAGGCAGTGGTCATAAATGTTTTGGAGAGAGAAGAGAGAGTGAAGGGGTTAATTTAAAGAAGGGGAAATTACTCTCAGGTCCATTGTATTTCACTAAATATACGTCAAAGTCCTCCGTGTTTGAAAAATATAAGCCAAAGTCCCCGTGTTTGATTTTATTATACTTTTGGGTTCCTCGCCGATGTCAGCAGCTCCTTTTTTTCTTTTTTGTCATTGAAATGACCAAAATACCCTTAGTAAACAGAAAAAGTCATCCTCTTCCTCTAGACAGTTCTTTCCAAAGGATTTGGATTCAACGGGGACTACATAAAAGTCGTCCCCATGGTATGGACTAAATTTAGACCATTAGATTTGATCAAATTCTTTTTTTATAGATCTGATGGTCAGAATCTGTTGAGGGTATTTTTGAGTTTTTATCCAAACATACTCATTAGGGTTCCATCATTTTCCTATATAATCCCAAAAAAAACATCATCTCCACTCACCCCCCCCCCCCCCCCCCCCCCCCCCCCCCCCATCTGAACCGTGGGTGGCGATCGACCATAATCCCATGGAATCCACAGCCAACCTTATCCTCGGCGCAAGGATGGTGAACCAGAAGCTTCTCTATCACCGCTTCCTCGTCTTCGGCCGATAACCGCTCCCCATCCCCGTACCCGTTGGAGTGGAGAATATCCTTGGCGAGGGAGATAGTGGGGCCCACATCCTCCAGAATCTGCTCCTCTTTGTCCCTCCACTGCCGATACTCAGGATCGTCCCCCAGCATGACCCTCTGCCGGAGAAGGAAACGCCTTCGTCGAGCCGAGCCGAGTTGGAGAACGGGCGAGGGAGCTGGCGGATGAATCCCGCCGCGTAGGAGGTGCGGTGGTGGTTGAGCCGCAACCCCTCGACGAGCGCGACGCTCCTCAGGAGCTCAGCCGCGGCCATCCCTTCGCTAGAAGAGAAACCGTTGGTCGTTTTACCTTCCCGAGCCGTTTGGATGGGTTGTCTCTATCTATGTCCTTTGAATTTTGCGGATCGTGGTGTGCTTATTCGTCATCGTTTAGGGTTTTCGTTATATTAGGGGCAATATCTTCTTTCGAATAAAAAATTTCATAGATGAATGATACCAATATTAAAGTAGAATGATACCAATATCCTAGAACGATGATACCAATATTCAAGAAGAATGAAACCAATACATTCAAATGGTATACCTTTTTACTTATAATGAGATACCAATATTGGAGAAGATGAAAACCAATATCACGGTGGAATGAAACCAATATCATAGTAGAATAAAACCAATATCCGAGAAGATGGAAACCAATATCATAGTAGAATGAAACCAATAGCATAGAAGATGGAAACCAATATCATAGTAGAATGAAACCAATATCATAGTAGAATGAAACCAATAACATAGAAGATGGAAACCAATATCATAGTAGAATGAAACCAATATCATAGTAGAATGAAACCAATAGCATAGAAGATGGAAACCAATATTCGAGAAAATGGAAATCAATATTTTCATACTTGTATTTCCATAAATTGTATTATTTTGCTGATATTTTTTTTAATTATTTTAATTATTGTATTTCTAATATTACTCCTATCCCCTTCAATGGGGATTATCCATTTCCTACTGAATTTTAACCCCTTCCCAAAGTCCCATTCTCCAGATTTCTGAGAGGTCCGTCCCTTGAGATGAGGAAAACAAATCCTCATGATCGGCATCATCATTTCCAACACCAAATGAATTTCTTTGTATCCTCACATCAACATCAACCTTCCAGTGAACCGACTTGGTCAGCCTTTAAGTTATTCCATCCATGGAAATCCAACACTTCTGTCTCTACGAATTTAAACTCCCAACCGTCGTCATCACCTTCTTCCTCTTCATCATGTCCACCAACTCCATTAGCAATTATCTAATATTATGACTAGCACCGTAGTCCCCACAAAACCAAATTCAAATCTAAAGGATTTCACTTCAAAACCCGAACCCAAATCACTCTAGCCATTGACATAAGCGTAGGAGCTCGAACCAAATCTCATCTCCACCCAAGTCAAAAACTTTTCCAAATCTGTGAAGAACTCTAAATGTTGGTTCTTCCCCAATTTCACCCAAATCGTTCAACCGAAAAATTCGACATCGGGACCACAGCGGTCATGGGCATTGGAGATGGCGTGCATTGTTGGGTATGAAGCCTGAGTACGAGTGAAGTATTCGGTTGACTCGAGTAAAGAGCCGTGAGGATAGTCCGAGAGTTGATCGATTGGGTTCAGAGCCCGGGACGCTCGGAGAATCAATCGGGTCAAGAGACGACGTCGAGGAGGCGAAACACCAGTGCACTCGTAATAGATTCGACCTATCATAACAGCTCACCGAAACGGTACACGTCGAGTAAAGATGAAGCGAAGCAGAGCGGGCTGACGGGACCTGGCGCCTGCGAGCCGAAGAGCTCGCGGGGTTAGCGCCCGCCAGCCCCACCTGCTGTCCGAAGATCTGGTGCCCGCCAGGTCAGTCGGAAAAAGTATTTTTGGTAGACAAGTTTGCCCCTCCTGACCCAATAACCCTTGTAGAGTTTGTGGGACTATAAATATCCATTTGCTTCATTGTTGTAAGGAGTGGTTGCCATTGCCAAAGCTCTCCAAAGAGAAAAAGAGAGAAGAGGAGAGAAAGAAAGAAAGAGTGAGCCAAGTGTGGCATCCATTGTAGTGAGCGAGTGAAGCTTTACGTGTGTGTGTGTGATATAGTCGAATCTCTTCTGGCTTAGAGGCCCCCGGAGGTAGATCGTTGAAGATCGAATCGGGTGCACAAATTTTGTGTACCCCTCCTTTGTGCTTTCTTTGTGTTTGTGGTTCGTACTTAGTATCGTGCTTGTGCTTGTGTTTCTGCTTGTGCTGCTTGGATCCGCGATATTTTTTCCAACATGCATGAGCCTCTTGGTCAATGTCGAGACGAGCAGAGAAGACCCATATCACGATTCCTTATGCTGCCGTTGAGCTCGTGTGTCAGAAGTTGTTTACTTAAAGAAAGGGTTTTTACCCAGAATTGGGTATTTTCGTGGGTGTTCTAAGTTGCTGGTGGAGTCAATTGAGTTTTAATTTGGTGTCGGGAGTTCATAAGTTAGGTTGAAGACGATGTTGTTTTGATTTCGGGAGTTCACAATTTGTTGTTGATTGGGTTTTATTTTTCGGTTTGAATCGGTGTGTTTGCCGGTGGCTAGAGGGATCCAATTCCAATCTAGAGGAAGAAGATGAACACTTTTTTGTTTACTAAGGGTGTTTTGGTCATTTCATTCACACAAATGAAAAAGAGCCGTTTACGTCAGCGAGGGACCTGAAAGTACAATAAAATGAAATATGTAGGACTTTGGCGTATATTTTTCAAACACAAAAAATTTTGACGTATATTTAGTCAAATACGAAGTACCTGAGAATAATTTTCCCTAAAAAAAAAGAGATATAAATGGAAAATTACCGCTGCAGTTGATGTCACGATGCCCCACGTATACACCACCGAGTAAAGCATTTTTCTGGAAACTCTTTTCATGCGGCAGTCACAACTGTTTCCGGGTTTTTTTCGAATTTTTTGTTAAGATTTATTTTTTTCAGTTGTATTTAGATTTTTTATAATAATTTTCCAGATATTGATAGAGGCACTTTTCTAAACGGATACTAAATGTCAAATGAGACTCCTCATATTCATGATTAGGGGTGAGCATTCGGGATATCCCGATCCCGAATACCGAATACCGAAAATCTCGAATACCGAAATTCGAAAAAAATCCCTACCGATCCCGAACCGAAATAATTTTGGGATATCCCGAATACCGAATTAATATTTCGGGATTATCTCGAAAATCCCGAAAATCCCAAAATTTTTCTATGAAGAGTAATAGAGTAAAGAAATTTCCATGCTTCCTCTCTATGGGTGAAGAAACCATCGAGGCATAAATAAATTATGCTGGAGAATGGAGGTTTGGGCCTCTTGCCAATTTCCTTTGGCCCATGATTGATGACTGATGAATACGAACACGGCAGGACTTTCTGTTTGCATGCCGGAAAAAAAGAGAAATCTATAGATAATGTTCGGAAAAAAATGAAAACTTCCTCCCAAATGTTTGAGAACTTCTAATCACGAAACAAATGCATCAATTTCTCATTATCGGCAAGATAATACGGGCTCCATATTGTGTGATGTAGTCTGGTGCGCTACTCGTTGAACATCAACCTGTCATAAAAAAAGCCAAATGAATATAAAAATCAGTTGGGGCACTTTTAGTGTCCAGATCTTGGTATAAAAATAAAGCCTCCGCTGGTCCACGTCGACAGCCAAATAGAGTGACTTGGTAGTAAACTGTCCATCCGACGCAAGTCCCAGGATAATTTGTTGGTCCACTCCGGAGACCTGGATAGATCGATCGCTACCAGTGTGGATATATCTATGAAGATGGTAGGACGGAGCCCAACCGGTTGAAGTCCCAGCCTCTCCCTAAAGTCTTCGTGTTTCTTTGTGTTGTATATGTTGAGTTGGTCAAACAGTGGCGGAAGTTTCCTACTGTACATTAGCTACATTTTCAAGAACTATGCCATACTCATTTAGCCAAAATGTCAGCCTTTGCTGACCTACACTACACTAAGTGTCAGTCTCCCACGTCGATAGCAGCTTCTTTGATGAATTTGAAGAAGCCTGAGACTTCTCCGGATTTTTTTTCTCAAATGGGCAAAAAACATACTTATTTTTTCTAAATAGGCAAAAAGTTATACATATTTTCAAAATAGGTTAAAAAATTTATTATTATTAAAATTTTTGAAGGAGGCGCCCTCACAAAATGGCGCCTCCACTGCAAATGTCAAATCATGTCGGAAGACCGGATTTAAAAAAAAATATTTTGTGGTGGAGGCGCCCTAATGGTTTGGCGCCTCCTATTAAATAATTATTTTCATTTTACGGGCAGCCCGTAATAGTTCTAGTTCCGTGGGAGACTAATTTGATCTAAAAAAAAAACTTGTTTGTACATTATATGTACAAGTGATGCTCCAACTTTTGAAATATCGAGCTAATTAGCTAGAACCAGCCGGCTCTCCTGGAATTTTTTCTGAAAATTATGTCAATATTTTGATATGAATTAATCGAAATATACTATATTTTACTTGCAAAAGTCTGAAATAATATAAACAACTAAACAATAAAATTACTTGATTTTAATCTCACACTAGTCTAAAATAATACAAACAACATACATTGTCTCATTACATGATAATGAAAAGATAAATATAATTTCTAATTAAATGGAGGTCCGTAACAACTTCCAGTGTGACACTTTCTTGGATTTACTTGCCGACGAGGATTTCGGCGATTCTCTGGAGGACGTTCCTGAGACTCATCAACCTAGTACGAAATCAGGTATCTATTAAATTGTTGGGCACGTGGGGGACGATTTTGCATAGGCATTCACGAATTTTTCGAATATTGTTCTCCAAAAGCAAGTAAATACACGTTTTGAGGCGTCGTCATTGGAGGAACACCAAATTGATTAGCATACGCCTCTGGTAGATCCGACGAAGTGAATGTCTGAGGTGTACTCAACATTTGCACAAAGCCCATAGCAGATGATTGCATATGAGGTGACTGATATTGTGAAGGTGCATCATCTCGATGATATTGTGAAGTAGATGACTCCCCATGGTAAGTAGATTGTGGTGATCTAGAGTCATCTCTTCGAATATAAAGTTGGTAATCCTCCCACGAAGGGCCTGCAGGTAATGTGGTGCATGGGATTGAGCTAGGTAATGCAACAGTACTCTTTCCCGTGCGAACCGTCCTACGCCCCCCTTGATTAGGTAGCACAAGCTCTCTTAAATTGATTCCATATTCATTTCCGTATTCAACTTCATGTTGTATATGCTCATCAATCGACAAATCACGATAGCGATCACTTGCACCAAATGTCTGAAGTATTGTTGATGCCACTGAAAATAACTAAAAGTTAAGAGCACAGAGTTATAAAAATTACCCCTCTAATACGAGCTGCTCCATGTACCGTTAGAAACCGGATTGTCCTTGATCGATACCACTCAAGATAATGGGAATGGTACGAGAGGGTCGTACAAATTTAAATAATAAGAGAACTAATTACAAATTTATATGGTACATAATCAAAATTTCATACCTAATAATATAATTAATTAATTTTTTGAATAATATAAATGCAAAACCAATTAATCAATTAGAGACCAATTTTTGCAAAAGGTTCCACGTTGACTTGCAATTTCTAGAATCATTTACCTATTGCATTTCCGTAAACATCTCAAATTGATATTTTTGTTCATGCAATTTGGCATTCAAAACAATCCCATACGTTTATGCTTATCATTAAAAATTCCGAAATTCATTTTGCGATGGTTACAGCAAAGTTTCAACCAAGCAATTCTTAATATAGATGAAGAATTACCATAAATCTAGATTATGATAAAATCATAAATATTGAATATACTAAACGTTATCTATGTTGAAACCATTATATAATTTTCATAATATAATTACAGAAATATTAAAAACTAACATATAAAATATTTAACAAAAAAATTCATTACCTTCCTTAATAACACAGCCTTTCTCTTCAATTTTGTTCCCACTCTCTCTCTTTTACTTGGAGTAAAATTTTGTGTGCAACTGTAAAAACTATGAACTCAATTTATAGAGAAAATTATTGTGTTGTCAAAATCAACGGAAAAATATTAAAAGCACTTACTATTTGGTCAAAAAATATAAAGCATCTAATGCATAGGGTTGTTTGGCAGCAATAAAGGATAGATCCCTCCATGTGTCCTTAATGCATACTATTTCTCTAAGATGAAGTCCTTGCATGGCTGCATGTGTCTTAATGCATGCTATTACTCTGAGATAAAGTGATAACTATTCCGGTCAAAAATATACTGCTCAGAAGAACTGATTTCTCTTTCACTTTTTTAAAAAAAAATCTGATTTCTCTGGAGGCACCATGCCAATTCTGCGCCTCCTTGCTAATTTTTTTTTTCTGATGCCGAATCAAGGGAGGCGCCATTTTGTGAGGGCGCCTCCTTCAAAAAATTTAATAATAAAAAAATTTTCAACCTATTTTGAGAATATGTATAACTTTTTGTCTATTTAGAAAAAATAAGTATATTTTTTGCCGTGAGAAAAAATCCAGACTTCTCCCTCCCAAGGAATTACCAATTGTTAAACTATAATCCTTCTCAAAAAAAGATTCACCTGCTAGTTGGGCTTGGCATGAAGGCCCAAAATTAAGAAACCCACATTGTTAGTTACTTGTGGTTTTTTGTCACTACGTACCCACGCGCTTGAAGGCAATAGTCAAACGTGAGGCAGAATAAAGTACTGGCATGAAGGCCCAAATTAAAGAAACCTACCTCTCAAGTTCTTGATTTTTTTTTCAGAAAGTGGCCTCCAAATTTATATTACAAAGAACAAATTACAATAAAGAAAAAGAAATACAAATACAGAATAGGAAAGAACTGAAGGAAAAAAACAGGAAGACCAATCCCAAGGAAGCAGAAAAGCATGGATGAAAATGAAGAGCGGATGAGAGACTACGAGAGTCAATATCAAAATTTTGACTCTTTACGGGTGTTCTTTGAAGGAAAAGTGCTTGAAGAATAAAAATCAATGCACACTTGGTTTCCAATTCTTTGAATGAGATTCTTTTGGGGAAAAATGTTGGAGTTTAATTTCAATTGATTCACAAAAGTATAATTTATCTTAAAATTTTGAACTGCATCTTCTAAATTAAACGAACAAGGGAGGTACTCTAAAGAAAAACGACATACGATATAATTTATTACACCTTTTTAAAAACAATATAATTTCATTAAACCTTTCAAACAAAGACGATCAATTTAATCAAATAGTTAATGTTTCTTGGTACAAGCAAGCAACTGAACCCACGCACAAACACCTAACTCCAATGTTTTATTTGAGACAGAGTAAAATGACTTAAAACGGCGGACGCCAGTGTTCTAGACTATTAGAGTAGAGAATTAAGGAGCTTGGCCATCTTCGGGCGAGGTGTAAAGCTTGCCTCCAAGGGCTTGCTCTTGGACAAAGTGCCGGCCCCGCGGGCGTGGGTCATGTCCTCTTCCCGACCGATCTTGTCCCAGTCGAAGCACTGCATGAGCACTCCCAACCCCATGCACACCATATGAGTCCCCATCGTGTTGCCGGCACAAGCCCTCCTCCCGACACCAAACGGCACGTGGAGGTACGAGTCGAGGTCAGATTCCATGAACCTCTCCGGCCTGAACTCGTCGGGCTCCTCCCACAGCTTAGGGTCCCTGTGCATGGCCCACACGTTGACCAGGAGCATGGTTCCTTTGGGGATCTCGTAGCCTCCGACGGTGCAGGCTTCGGTCGAGGAGTGAGGAAGCAGGAGCGGGACCGGAGGAAACAGCCTCAGGGCCTCCTTCACGACGGCCCTGAGGTAGGGGAGGTTTGAGAAGTCGGACTCGTTCATGAAGCGGCTGTCTCCGACGACTCCGTCAATTTCGGCCTGTAATTTTTGCAGCTTCTCTGGGTGTTGCATGAGGAGGGTCAACGACCACTCCAGCACGGTAGTTGACGTTTCGGTCCCGGCTATGAACATCATCTGCAGGGAATCAAGGGCAAATAGATATTTTAGTGACTACTCTTTATAATAATATTATTAGCTTTTCAGCAATTCGAAATAAATTGTAAGACTCGTCAATCGCGAGATATTATTTAATTGTTTGCTTCCCTGGTTGAAATTATTGAGATGCGTTGCGAATCGCGAGGTGATATTTAATTGGTAAATTAGATCTTAAAAAAGATTCAACACTTAAGCCGAGGATACTAAAAACAATTAGATCCAACGTTGACGTTGACATAGCAGCTACATGCTAATGGATCTCATTTCACCTTGTTAACAAAAAAAAACTCATTTCCCCTTGGGATTTCGTACAGATACTTTTTTTGGTTAATTGCATGTTCTCAAACTCTAATAAAGTAAAGTTATCACCAAAAAAATTGTTAATAAAGTTGGATTCTAAAGTTTATGGTATATTAATTTTGACTGTGTTTAGATTAGGGTTTTAGTTCACTTTTAGATGTAAGGTGTGTCTTCATTTTTAGTTATATTAGAAGCTTGTTTTCTCAAATTTTTTTCGAAATGTTAAAGAAACTTGTATCATTTAATTTAAAATTGTAAAACTTGATTTAATTGAATTTTTCTGTTAAATGTTGATGTTTAATATATTAAATATTTTTAATTTATTTAGAATACATATGTAAAATTAAAGTTTTATTTGTAAGAATTATTACTTTTAGAAAGCTACCGATCTAGACAAAAACTTTTTCCCTGAAAAAAAGAAACTCCATTATTATGAAAAGTTTTCCATTACTGTGTTTAGATGATTTATATTATTGTAGTTATATTATTATGTTATATATTTTGTTATTCAGTCTGGTGGTGTCCCATTTTGACAAATTTTTTTGAATATTTTTAAAAACTTTTTCGACCCTAGTGGATTGACCAAATAGTATTGGAAAAAATCTGCTTTAATACCCTGTAGTATAGTCTAAAATCACTTTAGTATCTCGTGGTAAAAAAATGACCAATCGAGTCATAATAATTTCAATTAACATAAAAAAGGTTTACGGGCAGCTGCCCGAACCCTTCCCGACCTGCCCGTCCATCTGGATTTGCCACATCAGCATTTGGGAAGAAGAAGAAGAAGAGAAGAGGGGAAGGAGGAGAGAGAGAGAGAGAGAGAGAGAGAGAGAAGAGATAGGGGAAGAGAGAAAGAGAAGATCCAGATGGACGGGCAGGGTTCGGGTAGGTCGGAAGGGTTCAGGTAGCTGCCCGTGGACCTTTTTGATATTAATTGGAATAAGTATGACTCGATTGATTAGTTATTTACCACAGAGTACTAAAATAATTTTGGACTATACTACAGGCTACTAAAGTAAACTTTTCCCAATAATATTAAACTACGTCATAATGATGGTACTCTCCAAAATTGAACAAGGATCGTTGACCCAATTTCACTCCACACTCGCGAGTCATTCATTCGTAGTTAACTATAAAAAAAAAGTTTTGTGCCATTGTTGAATATCGTGAGACGTAATATATCCGATTGCACAATTCAATGTACTTCTTTCATTCTTTCTTATTATAATAATTTGATAAGTATATTATAATATATTCATACCATATATTTCATTTCTGATAATATATTATATAAGATAATAATTGTTATAGAAAAGACACTATATTATATTCACGCAATATATAATAAAAATATATTGTAACTTTATATCTGCACATAATGTGTAATGCGAATATATCATGATTCTAAAATTTAGATATCAGCCAGACTATATCTACGGAAGTTCATTTGTATGTCATATGAAATCTACAATTTTTTTCATAAACTTTATTGATTAAAAGTTAAGACCAAACAGCACATAGAGATCATATTTCAGTGGGGTAGCTAATGCACATGACCTGACGGTACAAAGACTTAGAAATAATTGAGCGAAGTTCAGGTTTAATAACTTACCATGACAAGACCCTTGACGATGTCATCGGTGTAGAACTCAGGTTCGGTCTCCTGCAAGTTCAGGACGGTATCAACCACAGAGCTGAGCTCGCCGCTCGACCTCTTCTCCGACGCCGCCCTATTTGCCCTAACCTCCGCGACCAAGTTGTTGAGGTACACGTCCCTCTTCTTGGCCAGCCGGATCATCCCCTTCTCGATCCCCTTGTACCCGATCGTCCTCAGCGCCGGGATATAGTCGCACACGACCGACGTGACGACGGGGAAGAAGAGGTCCTTGAACTGCTTAATCAGCCGCTTCTCCTCTTCAGTGTCCTCGTCGATGACCGCCACGTGGCGCTTCCCGGCTGCCACCCTCATGATCACGCTGGAGGTCAGCAGGGAGAACATGTATTTCATGTCCAGCTTGGGCTTGCCCCCGTCGGCACAGTACCGGAGCAGCCGCCCGGCTAAGTTGCGGACCTCCTCCTCCCGGATGAAGGCGGACCTCTGGAGGGCCTTGAGGGAGAAGATCTCGGTGTACACGAGGCGGCGGAGGTTCTTCCAAAGAGGGCCGTAGTGGGCCCACACGAGGAACGTGTAGTTGTAGGTGAGGTGGTCTCCGGACGTGGAATTGGGCCTGTCGGCGAATACGACGTCGTTCTTGGTGAAGCACTCCTCGACGGCGGCCGGGGAGGAGACCACCACCACCGGGGTCCGGCCCATCCAGAAGAGCATGATTGGGCCGAACCGGTTGGAGGTGGTCTTGAAGTACTCGTAGAGTGGGGGCTTGACGATGTGGAGGTGGCCCACGAAGGGGAGGGCGCGTGGGCCTGGTGGGTAGTTGTGCTTCTGTCGGGACAGAAGCTTGTAGGCGGCGAAAGCTGAGAGAAGAACGGCGAGGCAGAAGTACAAGTCATCCATTTTGGGAGGGGAAAGAGAAGAGAGTGCGTTACTGCTTTGGATAGTATTATGTTTTGGTGTAGTGCCTGGATGGGGAAACGTCATATATATTCATAGTCCATACCCTTGAGTTTGACTTTTCTGGAATGAAATAATAACAATAATTGATAACCTCATAGTGCTTAGATACATGAAAGATGTTTTTATGTTCGATTTTCACGAATTTAAAAATATTGTTAAAAGATTTATTACTAAATAGAGATCTTTATAGCTAGATATTAATATAAGAGATTTGGGCACGTAATATACACATAACGAGGTTAGATTGGGTATTACCATTAATATAATGAGCAATACTATCCAGAGAGCAATTTGCATTGTTGGATGGAGGGAAGACATGCATGGGTTTAGTCATACGGTTGGGGGTTCTCTAGGGCAGGTGCACGACATACAATAATACACCACGCGACATATACTAATACACCTTGCGATATATAATAGTATAATTCCGTTATACAATGATGCAACATATGAGATATAGTTATACAACATGTAAGACAATGATGTAACATGTGACATAGAGTAATACACAACGTGTCAAATAATAGTTTACCATACGACATATAATGATACACAACGCATCAAATAATGTTTCAGCATACAACATATTGTGGTTCCCTCCAAGAAAAGGACGTTTTGTTTTATCCGGGGACATAATTTTATCATCATTTATTAGTGATGGAGTAAAAAATTCTTTTGGCAAATATGTTTAGCTTTTTATTACTAAGAATTCTTTTTACAAATAAAAAAATTGTGTTTGGTGAAACTGAAAAAATTATTGATTGTTTTGAAATTTAATGACTCTTCCCATTTGGCTCCACATATGCTGAATTTAGTAAAATATTAGAAAAATAAAGTAAATACGTAGGACATACCATTAAACTTAAAAAATTATAAAATTATAATTATCAAATAATGATACTTGAAAAATGACAATGAAAAAAAGGCAAAATAGTGACAGGTCTTGATGTTTAAATTTTTTTATTAATCAGGACAGTTTAGTATTGTTTGGTCTTCAATATTCTGCAAATTAAATTGATTAGTCCCTGAACTCAAATTTCTATCACTTTTTCGGCGAGACACCACTGAAATTACTAAAATATCCCTTGCCCTATTTAAATATTACAAAGAACTTCAACCGTGCCCTAGAGAACTCCCCTGCGCCGTCACCTCTTCACAGGGGTGTAGCCATATTTAGGGGAGTGGGGGCAATTGCCCCCACTTAATTTTTTTGTTTGTTTGATAACTAATATATTTTTTAATGTATGTTCCCACTAAAATTATAAGTTGATCTCACAAAAAAATTAATTTACCTAAAAATTAAAACCAGAATACTAATATGTACCATTATCAAGTTATATTGCTCCCACTCTCAAAATGTTCTGGCTCCGCCCCTGCCTCTTCAGCCGCTCGCCAACAACAACAGCTTCGGTTTGAGCCCAAGAACGAGGAGGGGGAGAGGGGGAAGATAGAGGAGACTGAGCAGTGAGGTGGATCAAGAGGGTCATGTCGAGACTAGCATTGGCTCCTACAACTTGACAGTGGCGACAACTTCCAAGGAGAACATAATCTCACGGTAATTTGTTTATTCCATGGATTGGCACACTGATTGAATGGATTTTTGGAGATAACAAGAACCAAGTAGGAACTTTGGGGCGACGATGAATTTTAATTTTTGTCTAATATGTAGTTAAGGGTATTTTGGTATTTTCAGTGGTGCCTCGTCGGAAAAGTGATCGGAACTTGGGTCCAGGGACTGAGCAATTTGATTTACGAAATATTGGGACCAAACAATACTAGGTCATCTTAATTAATCAATTTCTTTAAATATAAAAGATGTATAACTATTTTGTCCTAAAAACATTGGGAGGAGGAGGAGGATTTCACGGATTAATTTTATCACCGAACCTATGGTGAGGGGTCAACTCTCAATATATTAGTGAGGGACGGAATATACGGAAGAGTTAGTGGATGGATAATTATTTAGAGAATTAAAAATTTCTTGAGAAATCACCTCTTTATTAGATAATGATAACTATTTTAAGAACTAAGAGTAGCTATCCAGTAGTCATTCCGACCCAAAGTTGAATATATAAAATTTGAGTAATATTCCCGTATTAGCAACATATCCAAGTGGCACGTAGATAGGGTAATTACCAACCAGCATTTATATCTTTGTTATAATTTAAATTAAATGTCTAAAAATATATTAGTGTTAAATATTTGTTAGGATAATTTTAATATTTTTTAAAATTTTATTTGGCTTCAAATTTGATTAATCCGTACAATACCATTTGTATACCAAGTGTTATAAACAAAAAATAGATAGGACAATTAATGCACAAATCTTTCACCAAAACACGTGTATATCGAGAGAGAGAGAGAGAGAGAGAGTATATTTTCATTTTAAGTTGCATTCCTCTCGCAACTATGTATAACTTAAAATCTTTTTTTTCCTGGAATTATTAATACACATATTTATACAAAATGGAGAGAGAGGAAAACTTTCCAATGATCAGAAAATGAATCATGTAAAATGAACATAAATTACCCGCGAATGATAATGAATCATCCAAATATGTGATTCTGCTGATTATGAGGAGAATCACGTGAAAATGTTCTCCTCGCGAGTGACATCTCCTCAAGTTGAAGTTCAATAATAAGGAGATTTCCACTAATGTCTTATTAGTTGATTCTGCTGGTACCCTTAAGCTGTCGGTGGTGTCAAGAATCAGATATCTTATAGGATAACAGCAAGTTGGAATTAATAAACATTGATCCGGCACATGGGAATGTAACTGTAATGACATGGTCCTCTGACGATGCAATAAGCCTTATAATCTGAGTATTTATTTTTGGTAACTTTTTGTAAATGTTTACGGATAACAATTAACTTAGAGTTGAACACTATTGAACCTTATTAATGTGTGTCTAAAATACACATTAAATGTATAGAATTTTGAGTCATTTTCGTGCATTTATCTTTGTTTTAGTGTTATTTTAATAAACTCTTGAATTTTTGGTGACTTGTGGACTTATTTTACTAATTTGTAGCTAAATGGACTATTTTAGTGAGGAATTGTACGTGAAAGAATCTAGCAGAAACAACTGATTTGGAGGCCATTTCAGTCATTTTTAGAGCATAATTTGAAGCCATCTATTAGACACAAAATGGAAGATATACATTTCCTCTTTTCGTGGCATCCGGATTGCATAAATCGGAGTCCAGTCGAAGAAAATATGACCGAAACACTTAAGGCTGACCGGTATGGTTAATTTTAGGAGATTTATTCGATTTAGACTTCCTCGTCGATTTTGACTCTTAGGGTCAACTTTCTTTAGGTTTTAAGGTTTAGGAAAGTTATATTAACCTGAATAGCTTTGATATTAGACCTCTCTCCTCTCCACACCATTTCTTACATCGTCTTAGATTAGTTTTTAGTTTAGTTTCATAAATATGCAAAATATATCCTCTAGATTGGTTTATGGGAAGGGACCTAAGGTTATAGTGCGACTTGTGAGGATCTTGTATATTTATCTATTTTTATAGTATTTGCTTATTTCTTGTTTTCATTTTTGTTCTATAGTGAATAGAAAATTTATAGACAAATCGCTTGTTTGTAATGATAACTATTTTTAGGAACTAAGAGTGGCTCACTAGTAGTCATTTCAACCAAAAGTTAAACATAAAATTTGAGTAATTTTTCCGTGTTATAACAAAAATATTTTGCTAAAATAATTATAAGCGATATAGTAAGATATATTGCAAGTTCGTTTTCGAATTTCTAACAACTTTTTCCAACAATATTGTCGAACCTTTTAGAAAACAACAACATTTTATCGCCATTCAAAAATTTTATCTCGTCGAGAATTTAGTCTTCAGATATCTAGATCACAGTAATCACTGATTGTCAGTCATTTTGGTTGCTAAGTTTTCTAATTCGCACGAAAGCTATTCTAAGGTTCATATCGCATCCAAATCATAAAATTAAGATCGCCGAAACACACGAAGATGATAAATTTTTTTGTTGTTGTTGGAAAACACGAAGATAATAAATCATTCGCAGGTTCTTGCAACTTTGGAAACTGTAACGTAGCGAGGACGGAATATTGGGTGCAATACAAAGTAGATATGTAGACGAATAGAGCACCACTGCGTAGCGTGAGAACGGTCATCTTGAACGCAACAAATACCATCAAATATAATCCCGATTGAAACTGGATTAGTTAGTGTTATGACTATAAAAACAACAAACCTGGGAGAAAACAGCAAGCACAACACGTAAGATAAAACTTCACCAACGACGTCAAACTGAATTATGAGAGAAGCCTCATGCCAATCTTGCAAGAAGCATAAGCATCAAGGCAAGCATACTCGATCTGCTCGTCATCAAGGTACCATCTCTGCCAGTCGCTGCGGGTCACGTGCTCCGGTTTGGGCATGTGGAGGCCGAGGACCACTAGAGCTATTGTCTTCAACCCAGGCCAGCCACTGAACCGGTTTGGCAAGGAATATAGAGCCATGTCCCTAAGGTCTTCGGTACTCGCGACAGTTATTCCATACTCTGATCTCAGCTTGTCTACGTCTCTGGCCACATTAACCCCAACGCAGACAACGTTGGGGCTTGCTAGGAAGCCGGAGAGGGAGGATGAGATGTAGTCCACGTGGATGAGCTGGATGATGATACACCTCGAGCCAATGCATAGTTGCAATGTGGCCGTCCTGTTGTTCATCGTCGAGGCGGTGTTGGGCTGCCACACGCAGTCCAACCCTACGATGACATCCTGCCGCGGATAGCGGTTCGCCATGTTGGGTATGGAGTCTGAGTACGAGTGAAATATTCGGTTGCTCGAGTGAAAAGCCTTGAGGTTGATCGAGGTGGCGATCGGGTTCGAGTGGCAGAGTCGAGCGAAGACGAAGTTGAGGCGAAATACTAGTGCACTTGTAATGGCAGGTCGCCGAAACGATACACGAAGTCGGGCTGCTGAAGGTCTGGCGAGCGCCAGCCAACTAGCGGCCGCTAGTTGGGACTTGCGGTCACAAGTCAACTAGCGACCGCTAGTACCCCCGTCTCAGGAACTTCTCAAGGGCCACTGGTGATTGTCAGTTGGGCCAGGAAAGCTGCTGAAGTTGGAAAAAAATGCCCCTTAAGACTCCCAAATAGTTCCCTAGGTTAAGGGCACTATAAATACCCATTTGTCCCATCTTGTAAATGTGTGATTGCCATTTGTCATTGTTCTCCAAAGTGAAAAGAGAGAAGAGAGAAAAGAGGAGAGAAAAGGGAGAAGAGTGAGCCAAAGTGTGACATCCAATGTAGTGAGCAAGTGAAGCTCCACGTGTGCGTGATATAAAAGAATCTCTTCTGGCTTGGCACACCCCCAAACTTAGATCGTTGAGGATCGAACCAGGTGAACAAATTTTATGTGTCCCTCTTTTGTTCTTTCCTTTGTGTTTGTGGTTCGTGCTTAGTGCGTTATGCTTGCTCGTGTGTTTGTATATTTCTGTTGCGTTGTGTAGGTCTACAGAAAGTGGATAATTTCCCCAACAACTGGTATCAAAGCCCCAGATTAGGGCGTGGTGGGAGCAAGTATGATAGGTGATGGAAAATCGCCCGTGGAGAGGTTCGATGGTGTAGATTATGGCTTTTGAAAAATACAAATAGAGGACTATTTGTATGTCAAGGATTTGCACCTACCTCTCGATGATAAGAAGTCGGCCGGCATGAAGGATGGGGAGTGGAAGTTGCTAGACCAAAAAGCGATGAGCGTGGTGCGCTTGTCGTTGTCTAGAAATGTGATGTTGCACACGGTGAAGTCGAAGTCCATCAAGGAGATGTTGGAGACTTTGTCCGACATGTATGAGAAGCCCTCGGCCGCCAATAAAGTGCATTTGATGAGGAGGTTGTTCAACCTCAAGATGAAGATTGACTTCGAAGATGAGGTACAAGCCCTAATTTTTCTAAGTTCCTTACCCGATAGTTGGAGTGGCACAGTCACGGCGGTGAGTGCCTCGGCGGTGAAGGTTGTACTTAAGCTAGATGAGGTGAGGGATTTGATCTTAAGTGAAGAGATCTGAAGGAGAGAATCCAGAGTAGCCTCGACATCGACTTTGAGTGTGAGCAATATGGGGAGGTACGAGTCGAAGGGGAGGAAGGACCGGGGTAGGTCAAGATCTAAATCGAGGGGTGGATCGAAAAGGAATTTGAGCTCGGTACAGTGTTAGAATTGTGACAAGTATAGTCACTTCCAAGATCAGTGCACGACACGAAAGAAGAGGGAGGATGAGTTGACCAATACAATGACAGAAGACCATAGAGATGTGTTGGTCTTGAGTGAGTGTAGTACGTTGGAGGAGTGGGTTGTGGATTCGGGAGCCTCATTCCACTCTTGTCGTGATGCGAGGGTGATGGAGAAGTATGTCTTTGGTGACTTTGGCAAAGTTCGTCAAGCGAATGGTGAGACCTTACAAGTTGTGGGCATGGGAGAGGTGCGAATCAAGACCCTTAACATATCATTATTGCAAATGAATGGTGTGAGGCATGTTCTCGGGTTGAGGAGGAACTTGCTATCCGTGGGGTAATTGGATGAGGAAGGCTATAGTGTGGCCTTTGACCGTGGATCATGGAAGATCACCAAAGGAGCCATAGTAGTAGCTCGAGGAGTGAATGAGGGGGCTTCCATGAGTGGCAAAGTGGCCATGAGAGTGAGAAGGTGATGAAGGTGCTTTGTTCAAGAGGGAAGCTACCAAGCTTAAAAACCGTGGAGGTGGATCTTCGTGAGCATTGTGGTCTTGGAGAGCGGAAGAGAGTGAGCTTTTGAAGAGGTGGCATTTCTCGAAAGGAGGAGAAGCTTGAATTAGTCCAAGTGAAGGGACCAGCACCGGTGGCATCCTTGGATGGTTCATTGTGCTACAAGACCTCCATTCATGAGAAGGGTCTTGAAATGTGATCGAGATTAAGAAATAGCGAAGAGTGCAAGCTCCAAGAGTTCGAGGACAAGGAAAGTGTGTCCGGTGATGGGAGTTTTAGCTTTGAGATGGCCAATCTAGACATCTTGAACTCAGGTGGGAGCAAGAAGGTACTAAGTTGCAAGGAAAGAGCCAAGAAGAAGAAGACTCCAAGTGGCTCCGTATGTGGTCGTGAGAGGTATGATAAGAGGTGTACAAGGCCAGTGAATGCGGATGCGGTGAGAGTAGTGAGAAGGCTCAAGAGAAGTCATGAAAAGTAACAAGTGAAGAGAAAGAAGTGGGTGCCCGTCCACTTGACAAGCTTTGTAGTGAATGGCCTAAGTGATTAGGGCAAAAAGGCTAAAGTGGCAAGATGTATTGATGTGGATGTGGCATCAAGTAACTTTGAGAGAAGAGGTGGTCTTGCAAGTGAGATTGCCAAGGGGAGTGCCTTGGATAAGTTAGAGCTATGCTAGGCTTCAACTAGCCTTTTGAAGTGATGAGAAGAGGCCGAAGCGCCAATTGGGAGAAGGTCACCTAGTGACGGGTGACGAGTACCGATTGGTGAAGATGGTCATCTGAGTGAAGGATGATAATCAACTAAGTGAAGAAGGTCATCAAGTGAATGGTGGCAAGTTGTGAAGAAGTGAAGATGGTCACCTAGTGACGGGTGATAGTGAGGTCGATCTCCGGGTGAGAGATTGACAAGTAATGAGGATCGCCTAGTGACGGGTGGTTTGTATTGTAGTTAGTCTCCGGATGGGAGATTGACAAGTGAAGATCGCCTATAGACGGGTGGTTCATGATGTGGCGAGTCTCAGAGTAGGAGAGTGCCAAGTTAAGAAGACGGTCGCCTTGTGACGGGTGGCCTGTGTGGAGGTCAGTCTTCAGGTGGGAGATTATTGGGTATGGAGCCTAAGTACGAGTGAAGTATTCGGTTGGCTCGAGTGAAGAGCCTTGAGGTTGATCGAGATGGCAATCGGGTTCGAGTGGCAGAGTCGAGCAAAGACGAAGTTGAGGCAAAACACCAGTGCACTCGTAATGGCAGGTCGCCGAAACAATATACAAAGTCGGGCTGCTGAAGGCCTGGCGAGCGCCAGCCAACTAGCGACCGCTAGTACCCCTGTCTCAGGAACTTCTGTCACGGGCCACTGGCGATCGCTGGTTGATTGGCGGTCGCTAGTTGGGCCGGGAAAGCTGCTGATGTTGGACAAAAATGTCCCTCAAGACCCCCAAATAGTTCCCTAGGTTAAGGGCACTATAAATACCCATTTGCCCCATCTTGTAAATGTGTGGTTGCCATTTGCCATTGTTCTTTAAAGTGAAAAGAGAGAAGAGGAGAGAAAAGGGAGAAGAATGAGCCAAAGTGTGGCATCCATTGTAGTGAGCAAGTGAAGCTCCATGTGTGCGTAATATATTGAAATCTCTCCTGGTTTGGCACGCCCTCGGACGTAGATCATTGAGGATCGAACCGGTTGAACAAATTTTGTGTGTCCCTCCTTTATGCTTTCCTTTGTGTTTGTGGTTCGTGCTTAGTGCGTTGTACTTGCTCGTGTGTTTGTGTATTTCTGTTGTAATGTGTGAGTCAACGGAAAATGGGTAATTTCCCCAACACGCCATCATACCACTAATCCATGCATCCACGAAGGCACCCCTACTGGTTACCATCAAGTCGACCGACCCAAGGCCGAAGTTATAGTACCATCGCGTCTCATCCATCTTCGATCCTTGGCTTAGGTATTCAAGTGCTGCTTGTTTGGTGGAGTCTCTTTGGGTTCTGTTGAGGTGCAAAAATAATCTCGGCATTATCAACATATTTTGAGGTACTCGGCGTGGTCTCAAAGTGACTGGGTGACTGGTGACCGATTGTTGGAGCACAAAATTAATACTGTGAATTGTAGGCGGGCGAGATTGTTGGGCTACTCAGTTCACCTCGGGCGAGATGCCCCTCTTGCTCGCGTAGGTAAGAACAGGCGAGATGCCTCTCTCGCTCGGGTAGGCGAGATCTGGCGAGAGGCCCCTCTCGCTCGCATAGGCGAGAACGGGCGAGAGGTCCCTCTCGCTCGTATAGGCGAGAGGTCGAGCGAGGAGCCGAGCAAGAGGACGAGCGCGATGCCTAAAGCGAGAGGCCGAGCGAGAGGCCTACGGGGAGAGGCCGAGCATGATGCTTAAAGCGAGAGGCCGAGCGAGAGGCCTACGGCCAGAGGCCGACTAGCGAGAGGCCGAGTGGCGAGAGGTTGAGTGAGAGGCCTATGATGAGATGCCGAGCGAGAGGCCAATCACGATGCCTAAAGCGGGAGGCCGAGTGAGAGGTCTAAGGCGAGAAGCCTACGGTGAGAGGCCGAGTAATGAGAGGCCGAGTGGCGAGAGGTTGAGTGAGAGGCCTAAGGTGGGAAGCCGAGTGAGAAACCTAAGGCGGACAGCCTAAGGCGAGAAGCCGAGCGAGGAGCCTAAGGCGAGAAGCCGAAGGTTAGAAGCCAACTTGGACCCAAGTGGGAAGCTCATTTGACCTTCGTAAGCAGGAAGGCGATTTTGAGAATAGGTCCACTTTAGTTGAGGAGGTCATTAGCTTGAGCCCATTTTGGGATTCACTTTGGACCTGACGAGATGTCCATCTTGGGCGATGACAGACTTAAGACGAGATTTTGCATGAGAGATTCGAGAAGGTCAAGTCGATCTATATTTTCCTAACTTGAGCCGAGATTCTCAATATTTGGTAAGACTTGGTAAG
The DNA here is from genome assembly GCA_963995505.1 of Hypericum androsaemum. Lineage (NCBI taxonomy): Eukaryota > Viridiplantae > Streptophyta > Magnoliopsida > Malpighiales > Hypericaceae > Hypericum > Hypericum androsaemum. The sequence continues at coordinate 5,838,007 of OZ023185.1, read as the reverse complement.
TTCTTCTTTAGGTTTCGATTGCTTGGTCGTCACGTTTTGAAAGCTTCCTATTCGAGGACGAGACTTGCTCATTTAAGAAAGACAGTTTGTACTGAGCCGGGAGAATCTCGTCATATTAGGAACAAATAAGTTGAAGCAGATCTCTCGGTATTGAGGCTTGGAGTCGAAGGTCTTGGAGGCAGTTTGGAATTTCCTATTCTGAAGACGGGGAGGCTAGGTCAAGGCACTCTATATAAGGATTCGGGCAAGGAAGACGATCATCGACAACATAACACATAACTACTTTACTTATCATTGTTGCTTTTCTTTTCCTTAGCCAGTAGTCCGTAGTTCATAGCTTAGCCTAGCCTAGCATAGTTAGACCGACCTTGGGACGACCACTCCGGATCCATCTCGGGTTACTTATTCACTTATTCCTACTACATATTTTTGGCACGCTCGGTGGGACTAAGGAGGGCATCTAAGAAGGCGGTCTAACCTTTGTCGGCCAAGATGACCAATTACTTTGTTGCTCCGGTTCCTTACAAGGAGTTGATACCTTCCGTTTCTCAGTCGTATGCATTGAGACGGGATTCATCTACCTCAGTTTTCTTAAAAGAGGAGGCTGAGACAAATGTTTCTCCGATGGAGTTTTATACGCCCGTCGTCCTGATGGAGACATATGCCACTTTTCGTGCTCGAAAACTCTACGAGGAGTCTTGTAGGGACTATGAGGCATTCTCAAATATGGTCATCAATCAACATCAAGGGATGAGCGTATCCACTGAACCAGCTGTACCCATCCAACCGGCCTTCAGACAACCATTGACTAGTCATATGTCTTGCACCATGCCACCGCCAACACCAAGCGTGTTCGGTTATTGTTCACAACCAGGAACCCCTAGGAGTCCCCCATAGCAAACAACTTCTTACTTGGGAATGGGGACACAAGGAGTGAACCACTTGGGATACTACGAGACTGCAAGGACGAGGGCTAGCAATCTTCAAGTAGAATCGAGCTGGTACCAACCGGCCCTGACCCAAGATTGGTCATACCTATCTAGGGTCTCGGCCGACCAAAGCTCTTTCAAAAGGGGGGATGTCTGCACGAGTCCTTTATTTGACTCGAGGATTTCTAATCCTACCCCGACCCCCTAAGTAATACATCAAGCACGGATGGACCTGGACAAGGGGGACAACTACTATTCCATCAATTGACAAGAAGAGCGCGATGAGGATGACATCAAACGACAAGAAGAGCTCGATGAGAATGACGAGCTTGATGAGGGTGACGTCAACCGACAAGAAGAGCTCGATGAGGATGACGAGCTTGATAAGGATGACGTCAACTGATAAGAAGAGCTGGATGAGGTCGAGGTCAACCAACAAGGAGAGCTCGATGAGGACGATGTCAACCGACAAGAAGAGCTCACTGAGGATGACATCAACCGAGAAGAAGAGCTCGATGAAGACAACGTCAACCGAAAAGAAGATCTCAATGAGGACGAAGTCAACTGTCAGCTAACATTGGGATCTACCCGACGACAAGGGATGGAAGGGCAACCTTTATCTTTCCAATCCGAGGACTTTGTCCCACAATAATTCTTGGAGGATCAGTCATCGATGGATCCTCACTGTATTGCTCATGTCGCCATTTTTTGCTTCAACCGAAGCCAAAAAAGAAGCTCCAAGCAAGAGAAGGCCAATCCTAGGACCCGAAGGGCAAGACTCGGGGGGGCGAAAAAGGCCACCCGATAACGGCATCCCAAAATCTTGGAAGTCATTTCATCCAAGGGGAGCCGATGGTCCTAAGCGAGGGAAGGCCGACCTTAAGACCCGGGAGGAAAAACTTGGGGGGCAAGGATGACCACCCGATAGCGGTATACCAAAAACTCAGAAGTTCTACCATTCGAGAGAAGTCAATAAGATGTGGAGGCTCTGTCATCCCCGTACCAAGGTAGACCTTCAAGACGGGTCCAACCCACGTCGATACTCTTTCAACAGACTTGGAGATAAGAGGATCACCCTTGATCTACCAACGCGAGACATCCTGACTAAGACTCAGAGACATCACCTTGAGAGGAAGGTCCAGAAAAAAAAAGCAAGCCATTAAGGACCTCGAAAGGCAACTTGCGGAGTAAAGGGTCCAGCTGGAAAAATAAAAGGTGCTCCTAGCTCACCCACGAGTTGAACACCGATCGGCCCAGACCTGAGGCCGGGCCAAGAAGGTTGAAGCCTCTAAGATAATCAAGGGAAAGGATCTCAAGCACATCAAGGAGGTTTGGCCAAAGGCACCCAAAGGCCAACACAAAAAGTTGATCCGGGAGTGGGTACCTAAAGCGAGAAGCGAGATCCACTCCAGGGAAAGTAACCTTCGTGAGGGCAAGGATGATTGAAAGGAAAAAGATATCTCGGTCGGTCTTGACATTGGTTATGTTAAGTTTGGAGACTTTACAGACAAGGTGTCGATCCACAAGTTGTTCACCCTCCCGGCCATCTTTAGGCCGAAACTCAACCAACCCAGTCATCTGAAGGGGGACATGAGTGAGGAAGATACACCTGAGCCACAGATAGGTGAGATGTCCTATATCGTTCCTATTGTGGAAGCCTTCAATGGCGATGTCACCATTGTGAGGCCAATCTAAAGAATAGGCAAACGCAAGAAACCTCTTTGCATCACAGTTCACATGCTTGGGGAGCCGATCAAAAGAGTACCCATGGATGGCATGGGTGTGGCGAACACCTTTCTTCAGGTTCTCCTCAGGGATCGCAATAAGAAAAAAGAGGATGTTAGCCCGACCAGCATGGTCATGACCAACCTTGACGGGAAAGGGCGAGACTTGATCTGCTCCTGTCCGGTAATCCCATCTTCCATCTGCCAATGTCTAATCCGGTGGAAGTCATATGGGAAGGTGGAGATTATGATGACTGATGCATGTCCATTCATCCCGGCCATATACTATATAGAGGCCGCCTTCAACAACGGGATCACAATACCAATAAGGGTGGTCTGGAGCAACGTAGATGGCTGGTCTGCCTGGTGTTTGAGTTTGATCAAGCGGGACATCCTTTCAACCCAATGATCGATTAGTGCCACACCCGGGGAGCAAGTACTCTGCCTTACTTATGGGGAATGAAGCAATAGGCGAGGTGACAAGATGATTGGAGATTTACACTTTGTCACCCTATAAGTCGACCGGGTAGATGTCCTAGACCTCTTCGAGCTGCTCATCTTAATTCTGAGTTAGCTGAAGGATGCCAACCCGGAGATGAAGGACCACGTCAATGCTTCTCGCCTGGTCGTACCGAAGCGTTAATATGCGGGGGGCATTGTTGAGGTGCAAAAATAATCTCGGCATTGTCAACATATTTTGAGGTACTCCGTGTGGTCTCAAAGTGATTAGGTAACTGGTGACCGATTGTTGGAGTACGAAATTAATACTGCGAATTAATGACGGCCTATCTCCGAGTTTGTGTGAATCGGTTTGAGCTTGTTGATGCATGGGGGCAACCTATTGGGCTACTCGGTTCACCCTGGGTAAAATGCCCCTCTCGCTCGTGAGGCGAGAACGGGCGAGATGCCTCTCTCGCTCGGGTAGGTGAGACCAGGCGAGATGCCCCACTCGCTCAGGTTGGCAAGATCGGGCGAGAGGCCCCTCTCGCTCGCGTAGGCGAGAACGGGCGAGAGGCCCCTCTCGCTCGCATAGGCGAGAGGCCGAGGGAGGAGCCGAGCGAGAGGATGAGCGCGATGTCTAAAGTGAGAGGCCGAGCGAGAGGCCTACGGCGTGAGGCCGAGCGCGATGCTTAAAGCGAGAGGCCGAGCGAGAGGCCTACGGTGAGAGGCCGAGTAGCGAGAGGTCGAGCGAGAGGCCGAGTGGTGAGAAGCTGAGTGAGAGGCTGAGTGAGAGGCCAACAACGAGAGGCCGAGCGAGTGGCCAAGTGTGATGCCTAAAGCGAGAGGTCTAAGGCAAGAAGCCTACGATGAGAGGCCGAGTGGCGAGAGGCCGAGTGGCGAGAGGCCGAGCGAGAAGCCTAAGGCAGGAAGCCGAGTGAGAAACCTAATGTGGGAAGCCTAAGGCGAGAAGTTGAGCGAGGAGCCTAAGGCGAGAAGCCGAAGGTGAGAAGCTAACTTGGACCCGAGCGGGAAGCTCATTTAACCTTCGTAGGCGGGAAGGCGATTCTGAGAATAGGTCCACTTTGGTTGAGGAGGCCGTTAGCTTGAGCCCATTTTGAGATTCACTTTGGGCCTGACGAGATGTCCATCTTGGGCGATGATGGACTTAAGATGAGATTTTGCGTGAGAGATTCGAGAAGGTCAAGTTGATCTATATTTTCCTAACTTGAGCTGAGATTCTCAATATTTGGCAAGACTTGGTAAGTTCTTCTTTAGGTTTCGATTACTTGGCCGTCACGTTTTGAAAGCTTCCTATTCGAGGACGAGATTTGCTCATTTAAGGAAGACGGTTTGTACTGAGCCGGGAGGATCCCATCTTATTAGGAACAAATAAGTTGAAGTGGATCTCTCGGGATTGAGGCTTGGAGTCGAAGGTCTTGGAGGCGGTTTGGAATTTCCTATTCTGAAGACGCGGAGGCTAGGTCAAGGCACTCTATATAAGGGGGACTCGGGCAAGGAAGACAACTACTTTACTTATCATTGTTGTTTTTCATTTCCTTAGCCCATAGTTCGTAGTTCATAGCTTAGCCTAGCCTAGCATAGTTAGACCGACCTTGGGACAACCACTCTAAATCCGTCTCAGGTTACTTTTTCACTTATTCCTGCAACCGAAGAAGTAGTATTGGTCCCAATAGAAAGCAGGTTAATCCGGAATAGTTTAGTCTTCACTTTAGAAAAAAGGAATAATTTAGTCTTGTTTAATGAGGGTAACTGGAAATTTTAATCAATTAGATTTTTTTGTGTGGACTCAATCAATTAGACTTTGATTTCTAGTACTTGTGTTTCGGGGAGATTGTCCTGTTTAGTGTTTAGGCAAAAAAGCGTCATCGCCAAAAAATAAAGTAAATTTTATTATTGATTCTTGTATTAAGAAACGTTATCATAAATTGCAAGGTTTTAGAAAATATGATTCGATCACAATTGGACTATCGGATTGCAAATCAGACATTTGAATTTACCGGTTTTGGGAATTCGTACGTCCACCTTACGAAAAGCCTAAAATTTAGTCAGACTAACCCGTTTCGACCATTTTTTTTTACTCGGCCCACCCGCTTTAATAGGAATTTGTTCGAAATCAACATAGAATTAAATAAAAAGGCGTATCACAATTTAGATTTTCGATATCAACACAAAATAAACCAAATCAACAAAAAAAAGTAGACCGGAGTTGAAATAAATTGGTTGAAATATGGATTTTGAAACCTATATTTAGACTATTTAATCTATATATTATTTTAAGTTTGAATTGGGAGGGATCGAATCCTAATACCGTCAAGATCCCGTAGATTTAGACCAACCCACCTAAATTTTTTCTCACAAAAAAACATGAATCTAATCTAATATATAGCACCATGAAATTGCTATTTAAAATGTGGGTAGATTAGAGTAAATCCAAAGTTGGAATTGGAATCGGGGAGACACGAATCTTGCTTTTGGAACTTTTCCGTTCGGAGGAAACGCGTCAGGTTACGCAATTCACTCGGAACTAAGAATTCTGAAAAGTGAAAGATTGCCCGTCCGTGTTGTCACGTGCCTCCTTTTTTTGGCCTTTTGCTCTTCCGTGAGATCCGCACTTTTTTTATAAGTAGAATTTTATTACTCACCAACAAAAATTCACCATAAAATAATTACAAGAATTACGATCCCTAAACATCTGTAAGGTAATAGTTAAAACATATCAAAGGAGACTTTGATAAGCGTTAACTAATTACATTCCACAATAATTTCCATCAAAAGACCCAAAATGCCAGAAAATAACACCTAATGATATCCCTAATCCTTACCCTTAGCAAGACACCGAACTCATGGCGGCTGAAATAATTTTGGTTTACCAATTTCTTTCGCCGCTTCCCTAATTCCATAGAGAATGTTGGGAACATCATCCTCCCGCGAGAGACCCAGTTCTATCGCCATATTCCAAGCCGCGTTTACACGCTCTTCCACCTTAGCCTCCTCTCGCTCCTTGTCTTCATCCGAAAATGGTGTACAGGGGACAACTACAACCGGTTTACTTGGAGCTTTTATGGACACATTTCTCATAGGAATCGCTCTAAGAGCGGCCGCCTTGCTAGTTAATTTTCGCACACGGTTGCTTGATCTAGTCGGAGTAGGGTGGATATTCCAACCATTATCAACAAGATCGACCACACCAGAGGCAGCCTCCACCGAATCAGCAGCCAACTTTGCGGAAGTCGAATGCGAATGCTGCACAAGACTTCAGACTCCGCAACAACAGCGGGGAGCTGCAGGTCTGCAGTAGCTGTTGGGTATGGAGCCTAAATACAAGCGAAGTATTCGGGTGGCTCGAGCGAAGAGCCGAGGATGATCCGAGAATTAATCGATTGAGTTCGGAGTCCGGGGACGCTCGGAGAATCAATCGAGTTAAGAGTCGAGTGAAGACGTTGAGGACATCCGAGGGTCGTGTGACTCGAGTGAAGAGTCTTGAGATGATCGGGGGAGATCGGGTCAAGCGGCGAGTGAAGACGAAGCTAGATGAAGCGTCGAGTGAAGACAGAGCTGAGGAGCCTGGCGGGCGCCAGCCAACTAGCGATCGCTAGTGTGGCGAGGCAGGGACTTCTGGACGAGGCCATTGACGATCGCCAGTCGGGTCCGAAAAACTACCAAACTTGGACATTTTGCTCATTCCGACCCCAAATAGTTGCTTAGGTTGTGAGAACTATAAATACCCCTCTATGGCCTCCAAGAAGGGTTGGCAAAAGTGTTGCCCACTTCTCCAAAGAGAAAGAGATAAGAGGGAGGAAGAAGAAAGACTCTCCAAGTGAAGGAGAGGCCAAGTGCCCACTCTTCCAAGTGAAGGAGGAGAAGGAGAAGAAGAAGTGTGCCCCAACGACACACAACCCAAGTGAAGGGTTACCTCCAAGCGAAGGAGAAGATAGAAGACCCAAGAAGAAGGGTTGCCTCCAAGTGAAAGAGGAGAAGCAAGAAGACCCAAGAAGAAGGGTTGCCTCTAAGTGAAGGAGGAGGAAAAGAAGAACTGCAAGTAAAGGGCAAACCCAAGAAGAAGGGTTAGCCACTCCGAATGAAGGAGGTGGTGCTCTCAGAGTGAAGAAGAGCTCGAGCGAGAAAATAGTAGAATCTTTCCTGACTTGGAAGCCCCCGGATGTAGATCGTTGTGGATCAAACCAGGTAACCAAATTTTTGTGTCCCTCCTTGTACTTTCTTTGTGCTTTGTGCGTTGTACTTCTCGTGGTTATCGTAGTTTGCTCGTATGTATTTTCTGCTTGCGTTGCTTGGATCCACAGAAAGTGGATAATTTCCCCAACAACTGGTATCAGAGCCCGAGTTAGGGCGTGGTGAGAGCAACCATGATGGGTGAAGTAAAATCGTCCATAGAGAAGTTTTGATGATATAAAGAAAGAGAAGTGGAAGCTCCTAGGCCAAAAAGTGATGAGTATGGTGTGCTTGTCTTTGTCTAGGAGTGTGATGACCAAGGAGGGTGCGTTGTATGCTATGAGGAACGCCCATGAGAGCATTGGCCTTGTGTGTGCGATGAAAGATACAAAGTAGCATTGTCGACTTGACCATGTGTGTGAGAAGAGTATGAGGGTGCTTTGTTCAAGAGGGAATCTACCAATGTTGAAGATCGTAGAGATGGGTCTTCGTGAGCCTTGTGATCTTGAGTTTCAAGAGGTAGCAGTTTCTGAAAAGATGAGAAGCTTGAATTGATCCAGGTAAAGGGACCGGTACCAGTAAAATCCTTGGGTGGTTCGTGCTACAAGACCTCTGTTGGCATAAAATATTTTGAGGTGTGCTTGAGATCAAAAAATGGCAGAGAGTAAAAGCTTAAAGAGTTCAAGAAGTACTGTGAAGCGATGGAGAGTTGCATGAAGAAGACAGTAGCTGGAAACCCCGAAGAAGATGACATCGTAGAGAAGATGAACATGACAACCAATGAGAGCCATGCGAGTGAAGCGTGGGCTACCGAAGATGGTGAGGGTAGATGAAGTGAACACCGCTGCTTACTTGATCAATGGAGTACCACCAAGCCCTTTGAAGAGTGTGATACCGGAGGTGGCTTAAAGTGGGAAGGAGATTGATCTAACTCATCTTCGTGTATTTTGGTTATGTGTCGTTTGTTCATGTTGATGCAGATGAGAAGAGCAAGCTAGATGCCGAGTCCAAGTGAAGGACGAGGGGAGCGTTGATGATGATGGGGGATTCTAGTAGTGAGATGGTCGAGCGAGACATCTCCGAACTCGGGTGGGAGCAGGAATGTATTGAATGGCTAGGAGGCCAGTGAGGAGAAGGTAAAACCAAGTTCTCCACCACCAGTAGTTTTACATTAGAGTTCCACAAGTGAAGGTGGTTCATCGCAGTAGTTCTCGCCCACCAACTACTATCTCTTATCGATAGGTGGTGAGCTAGGAGATTATGCAAAGGCATAGCTGAATGAGCTTGCGCATGAGAAGATGCTTGCAAAGAGTGAGAAGATGGAGTCGTTGAGTGCCAACGAGACTTGAAAACTAGTCAAACTCTATAGTGGCAAGGTATGGCATAATCAGGATGCTAGAAGAGTTGGTGTGGAAAAGGAGAACGAGTGTTGCAAGGAGAGAGCTCAGAAGCGGAAGACTCCAGGTACTTTTACGGGTGATCATGTGAGGTATGCAAAGGAGCATACAAGATCAGTGATAGCGATTCCGGTGGGAGTTATGAGAAGGCTTATGAGAAATTCTGGAAAGTAATGTGAGAAGACAAAGAAGTGAGTACCCCTCCCCTTTGACAAACTTTGTAGAGGAAGGCCGATTGGGATGAAGATCACCTAGTGATGGGTGATTGATGAAGAGGTTAGTCTCCGGGTGAGAGATTGTCTAGTGATGAGAATCGCCTAGTGAGAGATGGTTCGTGGATATGGTTAGTCTCCAGGTGGAAGATTGCCAAGTGACAGGTGGATCGTGTGGAGGTCAGTCTCCAGGTAGGAGATTGTTGGGTATGGAGCCTAAGTACAAGTAAAGTATTCGGGTAGCTCGAGTGAAGAGCCATGAGGATGGTTTGAGAGTTGATCGATTGGGTTCGGAGTCCGGGGATGCTCGAAGAATCAATCCAGTCAAGAGTTGAGTGAAGACGTTGAGGACATCCGAGGGTCGTGTGGCTCGAGTGAAGAGCCTTGGGATGATCGAGGGCGATCGGGTCAAGCATCGAGTAAAGACGAAGCTAGATGAAGCATCGAGTGAAGACGAAGCTGAGGCTCCTGGCGGGCGCCAGCCAACTAGCGATCGCTAGTGTGGCAAGGCAGGGACTTTTGGACGAGGCCACTGTCGGTCGCGAGTTCATTGGTGATTGCCACTCGGGTCCGAAAAACTGCCAAACTTGGACCATTTTGCTCCTGTCGACCCTAAATAATTGCCTAGGTTGTGGGTACTATAAATACCCCTCCATGGCCTCCAAGAAGGGTTGACAAAAATATTGCTCACTTCTCCAAAGAGAAAGAGAGAAGAGAGAGGAAGAAGAAAGGCTCTCCAAGTGAAGGAGAGGCCAAGTGCCCACTCTTCCAAGTGAAGGAGGAGAAAGAGAAGAAGAAGTGTGCCCTAAAGGCACCCAACCCAAGTAAAGGGTTGCTTCCGAGTGAAAGAGAAGATGGAAGACCCAAGAAGAAGGGTTGCCTCCAAGTGAAGGAGGAGAAGAAAGAAGACCCAAGAAGAAGGGTTGCCTCCAAGTGAAGGAGGAGGAGAAGAAGAACTCCAAGTGAAGGGCAAACCCAAGAAGAAGGGTTAGCCTTTCCGAGTGAAGGAGGTGGTGCTCTCCGAGTGAAGGAGAGTTGTCTGACGTGTGGGTAGAGCCCGAGTGAAGGGCCTTGCCAAGAAGAAGGGTTAGCTACTCCGAGTGAAGGAGGTGGTGCTCTCCGAGTGCAGGAGAGTTTGTCCGAAGAGTGGGTAGAGCCCAAGCCTAGGGTTTTGCCAAGAGTGAGAACTCTCAAGAGTGTGGGTAGCCTATGGTGAGAAGAGGAGGAGAGAGTGAGCCGAGTGAAGGCATCCATTGTTGTGAGAGCGAGTAAAGCTCGAGCAAGAAAGTAGTGGAATCTCTCTTGGCTTGGAAGCCCCCGAATATAGATCGTTGTAGATCGAATCGGATAATCAAATTTTTGTGTCCCTCCTTGTACTTTCTTTGTGCTTTGTGCGTTGTACTTTTCGTGGTTATCGTAGTTTGCTCGTATGTATTTTCTGCTTGCGTTGCTTGAGTCCACAAGAAGTGGGTAATTTTTCCAACATCAGCCACATCAGCTAGAAGCTGATCTTCAACCAAATCTGCTGCACCATCACAAAGAGGTTGCGCGACTGAGAAAGTTGCAGCAACATCGGCAGCCACCACGACGATAGCAGCAACGCCTGCCAAACCAGCAACCCCACCATCACCTGCAACAGCGGAGAGATCAATCGAGTCAGCAGCATCCAAGTCTGGATTAGCCGCATCAGCACTAACATCCCCCACCAGCAGCTGCAGCAACGGAACAACTGCAGGCTGCACGGAGCAAGCCTCCTCTGATTGCACAACGATAACAGGAGAAACACCAACAACAGGGGACTGTATATCATACACTTTCCCAATAAGAAGTGAGATCCCTCTCTCCAAAAGCGACTAGATCAACACTCCGTAAATTCTCCGCATCAAATCGTCCTCCAGCTCCTCATCCATCCCTAAATTACTAGTGATATCCTCACAATCACAGGCCCATTCAGAGTCGCAATGATCATTAACCTCATTCGAATCAAATTCACTAATATCCATACACTTCCCCAATAAGAAGTGAGATCCCTCTCTCCAAAATTGATCGGGTAAAATCCCAATCAGGTATTACTTTTGGCAAGAATTCCAACTTCCGGCAGGTTCAAACGTAGTCACAATCAGGTATCTATCCAAAATCTAAACAAATTTTCCCGAGAATTTCGAATTTTTAACACAATTTGGTATTCTTAATCTGATGTGCATCCAAAATTTCAATTTAGGTAGACTGTGGATCCCATGGAGGAAAAGCAAAACCCTAGTATTTGTCAAAGAGCAGATCTGGTGCTGATAACATAGAGTGCTGATAACATAGAGTGGGTATTACTATCCTGTTGAATCGTTGATTTTTAAATATGCTTTGTGTTCTGACGAGAAGTCTTCAATGGTCCATGAACCTATGAGAAATTCTATGGTGGACCTCGACCGGCTCATTTGAGAGCTTGAAGGACCATTCTGATCACCCTCAGAAAATAAAACTTGTAGTATTATTTACGGACATTCCAGAAAGTAGAGTTCGTTAATTCCTCGTTTCTCCATTTCCATCGCATAACCTTCAAGATGAAATTCAGGAGCTGTTGCCTGTTGGGGCTTTTCTATCTTGATTCTGTGGTTGGAGGGTCGGAAATATCTATAATTACTTTCTGGAATATTAATGGCTTTTAGTTTTTAAGCCTCTTGGACCTTCTAGGCCTATTATCGAACTACCAAAAGTTCACTAACTTCGGTCCATCAATAGGGAAATTCAAAGTACTCAAAAGGAAATGCATAATGTACTCTTTGTCAATAGATATAAAGATTTTAGTAACTCTATGTATGAAATAGCTACAGATACGCCCAAATTATTCAAGATGAGCAATATATCAACGTGAATACATAAATGAAACGCCATTATGCTAGAAGGTCTTTTTTTTAATTTGTTAAATTTTTATTAAATAATATTTACAGCAGAAGAAGAACTCGCTGACCTCTTCAAAATCCTGATGTTACAAAATCTATTAGAATAAAAAAACTGCACTAGTGTAGACGTACCGTCGGGTTTTTTTTTCCGCACCATGATACAATAGTTATTGCCTTGCCAAAGTGTCACGATTTGGGCAAATTTGAGCGAGAGATAAGCTCGAAGGTCTTATATACACAATGCACTACAGATTCGTAATACAATAAACATATTTAGGAGATTCATATTGCCAAATTAATGAAAAAAAATGCACAATTTACTCGAAATACGAGATTTCATACCAACAAACAAACATAAACATTTGGATGAATAACCAATCGACTTCTAACAATTACTTTTACTCCCAGCCATACTTCTGTTACTCTATGCAATTCATCATAAACACGTACATATCTCTGATCCTACAATTACATGAATAATGAAAAAAGAAGAAGAAATGTAGAATGAAGAAGTCTTAACAAGAAGAAAAAATAAAGTTATTTAAAATAAACGTGTAATATCCGTAGACTTTACATCGAAATCGAACTAATTAGAACCCGTCAACAACTGGACCATAGTTTGCATGACTCTCACTCGCATTTCAAGAGACATGATGTAATCAGCTGTCTCCCTGAAGAGAACATCCAACTCCATAGATTCAGTGTTAGGAACTAGCTTCTTTAGGATTCTTACCCTACTTTTAATCCCACTTCTTGCCCTTCTTCTGTTATTCCCTTCCAAAGGAGAAACCCTTGATCTCTTTATCAAGATGACATTTCTACTCCTCTTGTTCCTCATGAGATGTCCTCCATTTCTACTCTTGCCTTTAGCTTCCAAGACTCTCTCCCATGGATTCCCACTTGATGACTCCGTCTCGTGGTTCATCTGCCCTTCGTTTCCTTGGTCGATCTCCTTCAACGTGTCGAGAACAGGATAAGAAGGATTTCCCATTTATAAAAAAATATTTCTCTCTACAAAGTACCAGCTTAGCTAGCTTGGATCGATTAATCTTCAATCTTCAATTAATCGACTTCCAAGCTAGGGATATAAAGAAATGGCAAGGTTGAGGTCTCTTATATAATGTGCATGGGGAGCTAGCTAGGGTTGGTGATCCATGAGGATAGATAGAGATAATAGAAGAAAAAAATAAATAATGCAGCCAATTTAGAAACGTGGGTTCCACCAAGGACAAGTTCTTAGAAGCTCTCCAAGGGAATGGGATATATGGTAGATTAATAATATAAGCATTGCGAATGTCACATTGCTATAATTGGCGAACTTGCTTATAAGTGTGAAAAATTACATTATTGTCTTCAAATATTAAGTTGAATGTGAAGATTTTAAAATAGTATCATACCGAGATGATCTCGTGCAATTGATATCTTGAAATAAATATGAAGATTTTAACGTGAGGAGGAGGGCGTCTTTTGGTTGTTGGTTTGGCCATGTTCATCCAGCTAAATGCACATGCAGCCACATGACGATTCCTCACCCACAACCTCTCTATAACGCTACACTATCTTTCATCAACGTCACACACTCCCTTCTCATCACAACACCCTGGATGATTCTTCACTCCCACTTCCCAAATTCATTTTTTTAATGAAATAAATAAAGTCGACGGGTTTATCTAATTTTCCGTTTCTGGAACTCTGCTTTAATTTAATTATTTATGTCTAGGACATTTGATATCTACCAACATATCAACGGGTATATGTTCGGACATGAATTTTATGTTGTTTACGAGATATATATGAAATGTATGTTTAATGCCACTTACTAATTGTTTTTATGTTTGAGTTATATGTGAAAATTAGATGGTATAGAATAAGTGCGGTCCATCGTCGCAATGTAAACCGTAGATTTTGGCCTAATGGTTCAAATGGAATTCGTTCACATAGAACGTACGAATATCACATTGCTTATGATACATATATGGATCCTCTTTTATATAAAAAACTTGATCATATTATTGGACATTAATATATACGATGAGCTTCTTTCGGCCAAGTTGACTTCATTCACAAGTATTAAAGTCAGAAATTTTGCTTAAAAGATACATTCCTTGTGATTCGGATAAACACACATTATTAAATTACTTTAGCGATCCTAACTAATTATGTACGATACCTTCATTACAGCTCAAAAGCCTTGGCGTTCCACTAATGTAACCACTAAAATTAAAGCTAATGGTGGCTGTTTCAGTCCCATGTTCCTTCACAGGAAACCTCGAAGTATTTAATTATGAAAAGAAAAAGAAAAATTAGAGAAAGAAAGGACATTTGTCAAAGTAACGTCAGACTTATAACAAAAAATGTGGAACAATCATTAGATCGTTCATAAATGTTTTGAGATAACGTGGATTCTCTTCTAACATTCATGAACCCCATTGTCCAGTCCATATATGATCGTTGTTCCTGTAATATTTTATTATTAGGATTTATAAATGGCGAATCATGTCCTGGCATGTTTGCTTATTCTGCACCTATGAACAAAGAACTTAAGCAGAGACAATCTTGATCACCGCCAAAGATAAACAGTACGAGTATACTTGTCTCGGAATAATAATTAGTAAACAAATTAATCGACTCACAGATATCTCTCATTTTCGAACAGTTCAAATAATCTTTTTCAAAAACGGTAATTGACAAGATAACAACATATCATATGTCACAATATCCTCCGCCTTCCTGTAAGAGGAAGAATTAATGCCCAAGGAACATGCAAGCACATGTAGTTGTTGTACATGGAAACAGTATTTATCTTTAAAAAACAATCGAAATGATCTATTGTCTAACCAATTAATCAACGAAAATGTGTAATCGAGTGGCTTTAAACGTGCAGAGGATGGTTATTTATTTTTGGATAAAAAGCAGAGACTGGTTAATTAGGCCAACTGAACTTACGATTAGGCCCTTGTAGCTAATTAATTCGGGTAGCATCAGGGTAGGATCCTATAGATCTATATCCATGCTCTTATCTTTTTAAAATATTAGTATCCGAGCAGGATCAGGGTCTAGATCCGGTCAAAGTCAACGGGTTTTGAACCCTTCGAATTTGGATCAGGATAGACCCTCAGGATAAGATTCTAATTGCCATCCTAGTGGAGAATCAGCAACATGGCCACCTTATGGGTGGGCAATTGACCACTAAATGTTTCTTCGTCGATACTAAATTATTTTTGTATATATATGCACTCAATAAAAATTAGAATTGATCCCACTAAAATTCTAAACATGAAAAGACGGACACTATTTGAAAATTTGTTATATTTTTCTAATGTTTAATTGTCGTACTTATAAAAAAAAATTGCCGTCTGAATAACTAAATTTTCTCATTAGGTCACAAGAAACATACGTTTTTGTTCATTTCAATTATAAGGATATATATACACACATATAAATTTATTTATTTTGATGAGTAGAATTTTTAAGTAAGTTTTTACGGCTGTCGAAAAATGATCATTAAACATGCATCAATTTATCTACGTTTTCTGTTATTAGAGTAAATGACTCTTAGAAAAAGTAAAATTTGTTACACTTTCAAAGTTTAAATTACGGTTCATTCCAAACTAAACTTTTATTTTTCGGTTAAAGACATTTAAATATCCTCTATTATTAAAAATAGACACTTTACGTCCCGTATTTTAAAAACGCTTAAAAAAGTATCCTTATTTATCACGGGTCAAAATATGAGTTTTGGATGATTCAAACTTTTCCACGATCAGATGTGACATGGCATTAGTGTGTCGCTGACGTGGACAAGTTAGTCCACAATTAGTCCAAGAAAGATATAAAAAAAGTCCACGCAAACTAAATAATTTTTTTGAGAAAATATTTCTTGTTTTTTTTTACTCTTTCCTTCTTCATCGATTCCCCTCTTCTCTAAACCTCCGACGAGAGCTCACCTTATCATTTTTTAAATCTCCACCTCCTTCTCTAAACCCATTCTTCGAGGTCACCCCACCTCCTTATCTAGATCTAAGGAACTGGACACCAGCGACAATGGAAACGCTCGAAGCAATCTCTAAGGATCTGGCTTCCAATATAATAATTAATATATAATAATAGATGGAGCTTGTCCATGGAGCTTGGATATGTAGATCGCAGATCTAGAACCTGACAGATCGAACCCTGGGTTAACTCGGGAGAAATGTGGAAGAGACTTGCGGAGGGCTTAATAGGTAGAGGAACCACCACCCGACGCCTTTGCACTTCAACCCAACGGCGTCGTATCGTGGAGAACGAGGGGATTGGTGGATACCCGTGAAAGAGAGAAGACGGAGAGTTTACTGGGTTTTTCTATCCTAGTCAACAATTTTAAATGACGTGGAACATTTGTAATCCATGTCATTGTCGGAAAGTTGAGGTCAATATTTAATGGTGGCCGGGGACAAACACATGGCAACTTTTTTGGTGTTTTTATAGTGTCTATTATTCATAACAAATGGTATTCTAGTTTATTTAACCCTTTATTTTTTAATACTGTTTAACTATTTTTTTAAAAATAAATTATTACATGATACTACTAAAGTTTGAACCTTAGATTTCATAAATATTTATAATACCGTGTACTATTAAATTTTTCAACAAATAATGAACAGGTAGGCAACAGTGTCACGTAGGATGCTCTCTTAATAATTGTCATCCTTATTGTTGTTGCCGGTAGGCACATTATTCGTGGGCTTTACTAATTATCAGAAAACAAACAAATCCCATGGCGGCGCCTCACATGGATGCACTCATCTACCTTCGTAGTTTGTATTTCCTATTCTTTTTTAAGCGATGATATTATTATTCGACGTGACTTTTTATATATAATTTAACATGGTGGCGGCAAATCAGTGCCGTCCATTCTTGTTAAATTTATGAGATCTACAGGTATTATTATTGCCGTACTCTATTTATTTAGAGGTGAATTTTTAATAGTAATGGCTTCGAGGTCATACCCATGGATTTCAATTAAATTTATGTACCAGATCTTGTTACACTTATGGAAGAAGTTCTATCAATTAGTATCACAAAGAAGAAATTCATTCTAAGCATTTATATAATTCGATCTGTTTTTTATAAACAAACTTGGAACTTGCGAGCTTGTGTATTAAAATAATTTAACATTTACCAAATTTTTTTAAAAGTAAAATTTTACAACATGCTAGAATCTGAACCTTGAACCTCCTTAAATAATTATACTCATTGTGCCACTAAGCTAAATGCCATTTGGCAATATTTAACCAAATATCATAATTGTACTACTAAATTTAGAATGGTCATATAAATTTTATGAAATTATCAATTTGGTCCTACTTAGAGTTACATTTACTCCCACAAATTAATACTTTTGCAAGAATCTTTTGAGCATTTAGAAGTAACAAATTTATTTGCACCCGTAGACAAACTTTTCGAGCTACATCACCTATTCTAGCCAAAGTATTTCGTCTAATAACACAAGGCGTAAAATAGCTTAAAAGAGATTCAAGATTCAATTCATAGCCAGGTATAATTACTTGGTGTAAAAATTAACCTTTCAAAAAAATTACCTAACAACAGTGGATGGCAAAACTTTTGGGGTGGCCCTTACACTAGCAATTATTTTTTGATTTGTGAATGAGTTATTGCTAATTAATTTGTAATCATTATTTATCTTTAGCTTAATAATATAGTTAACACTCTGTCAATATATATCAGTTATAATATTTGGAATCAAAATTTAATAGAAAATCTAAGGGCTCTTAGGAAAATAGAAAATCCAAGGAAAAGGCCGGGCCTATGAGACAATGCAGGAGAGGAATAAAAGCCCACGATATGGCCCAAAACGTTATGGGCTTTGGCTCCAACATAAATCAAAGAACTCTTTACGGGTCCAAACCAGTTTTTTCTATCTTGTTCCGAACTCGTTAAGAGAAAGGTTTTTTTAATATCTTTTTGTGGATATTTGTTACATCTTTTCTTCCATCAATATAAGGAATCTCGCAAGATTTTCTGTTGCTTAATTACTCTTAACAGATTTTATGGTGAACTTGTGTGTAGAAAACGTCTAATGTCTCTACGAGTTCACCCACAAAGAAAATGACAAGGAGATTGTTATTTAAATCTCGAAGATTCAATTAGTAACCGTTCGTTGTGATCATGAGTACAGCTATATGAAAATTTGATTATTTAAGTTAGTACTTGGTTGGTGTATTAAATTTTCTCATATATGTAACCATTATAATGATCTATTTATTGCAATAAAATATATGTTTATACATGAATAAAACTATTACTTAGTGCACAGTTCAAATTTAGCCATATTTTTTAGACTTGAGAATATATTTACCTTGAAAATTGGTAGTTGTTTTTAATGTTACGATTCTGTCATCCTCAAACGCAAATTATCGTTGTAATACTATATCAGATATTTTCAGAAAAAATAAATACTATGAGTAAAAAAGATGTCCACGAGTGTTTGTGTTATTGGTGGATGGGTAGTCTGGGAGAGGAAGAGTGTGGACCTTCTGGAAGGTCACAAATAATTTGTTTTTTAGAATAGGTCACAGATAATTAAGGCGCACTGATATATGTAAAAAAAAACGATTCTTCTGAATCATCAATCTTCAACGGATTCTCTCAAATCTTTTTTAGGGATTAGGAATTCTATCCAATACATTAATGAACGATCAAATAAAGACTAAATGGGGTTGGTCCACAAGGAACCAAGTCAAAGTAAAAAATTAATAAATGATTGCATGAATAGTTAATATTAATATGTCCTTGGAAGAGCGTGACCCGATTGAGGGGGAGAAATTTTGAAGGAAAAAAAATATTGGAGAGAGGTGAAGAAATTAAACTTCGGGGTTTCTTGTACAATATTTTTTCTATTAATAATTAGTGGTACCGTTCCACGTCTTCCGCTCTTTTGTCTTTTCTATACGACACGTACGTATATTTATATACCGAATTCGAAATTATTGGAGAAGAAAATACAAAAGGAAGAAATAGATCTTCTGGTTTTTTTTAGGGGAATTAGTAACCATATATTAATAAGGAAAAAGTCCATTTTCGTATCCTGTGGTATCGCAAAAAATCACATTAGTACTCTGTGGTAAAAAATCCATCAATCGAGTCAAATCACAATCAATTAACATCACTTAAGTCCACGGGCAGCTGCCCGGAACAGTCCGAACCGAGCTGGTTGAAACAACGTCGTTTTAGTAACGACGTAGCATGCCACGTCAGGTTTTCTTGCATACATGTAAACATGACATGTCAAGGTGGCAAATATCAAAATAGTCATTGATTTATTTATAATATTTTTTAAAAATCATCATTTAATCCCTCGTCTCCTTCCCCCATTTTCTCTTCCACTCTAAGCTCTGCCCCTACTTTTTCTTTTGGGACCAGCTCTTCTTACTCCAGGAGATGAGCCTTCAAATGCCATGTGTACAAGTTGATGCTAAAAGCCACTGGGGAGAGGAAGAGGGAGCGGAAGAGGTCGAAGTCAGAGAGGGTGACGTGGCCGGAGGCCTAGACGAGGAAGTTCTATGGCTTAAGGTCGCGGAAGGCGAGGCCAAGGAGGGAGTGGAGGTGGCCGAGAGCGGTGAGGATCTCAGCTAGGTAGAACCTTGTGAAGGCCGGTCTCCCAGCTAGCGTGTCGGTCGGCCTCGAACTTGAATGGGACATGGACTTGTCGACGGCCTTGAGGGTGAAGATGGCAGTGGTGGCGTTCGGGTTGTTGACGAGGAAGACAGTACCATGGCGCCCTTGCTCAGTACCTTGATGGTCCGTAGGCCAAGTACAAAGTGCAAACGACCGGTCATCTCCTTGGCAAAATCTTCATCTTCCTCTTCGATGGCTGCCAGATTTGAGAGTTTCTCCTCAACCTAGAGGGAGAACGTCAATAATGGAGACATAGACTTTCAATTTCATTTCAATTATCTTCCTTTCAATTTTGTTTTGTTAAACCTGATTTTAATCAGGTTGTACATGCTTCAACCAAAACCTTAGGTTTGATCTCCGCCCCCAATTTTTGATAAATCGATTGATGAAGTTCTTTAATTCACAATAATAGGGAAAGAGGGAAATCTATAAAGGAAATGGAGAGATCGTACGGAGAAGAGGATCTAAGTTGGAGCTGAAAGTCTTTAAATAATCTGTCGACAGAGAAGGAGAAAGAGGGGGAAGGATACGAGAGAAGGAGACGAGGGACTAAATGTTGGTTTTTTAAAATATTATAAATAAATCAGTGACTATTTTGATATTTGTCACCTTGACATGTCATGTTTACATGAATGCAAGAAAATTTGATGTGGAATGCCACGTCGTTACTAAAACGACGTCGTTTCAACTAACTCAGTTCGGGCTGTTCCGGGCCGCTGTTCATGTACCTAAGTGATGTTAATTGGCTGTGGTTTGACTCGATTGATGAATTTTTTACCACATGGTATTAAAGTAATTTTTTGTGATACCACATGGTGCTAAAATAAACTTTTCTCTATTAATAATCCCTCAAGAGGGGAAGTTCGCAAATAACAATACATCTAATTCAGAAGGATAATCAGCCTCCCAATTTATAGGATGAAGACCTAACCTGAATTGCTTACAAAACCAATTAGCTAATTAGTTGAACAATCTAAGAATGAGTACGATAGAATAGTTGGGCAGGACAGCCAGTAAACCACGGATGCACAGTACCAGGTCTTCAACATGCCAGTGAACCCGGGAGTTAAGATCATTAATGGAAAACACACCTAGATAGCAATCAGACTCCACTTGAGTGTTAATTGCCTGGAACTTGAGTGTAATTGTAGACAAGGCAAGTTCCAAGGCGATCAACTCCGCTTCCAAAGGAGAGGATACTACCCGCAAATCAGTATGACCCTCTATAATAAGGCCAAGATAGTTTCTTGCAATCGCGCGACCCCAGCAGGCAAAGAAGGATATGTCCAGGATGCCTTACAAATGAACTTCACTGCTCCCACCGATGCAGCGCTCCATGAAGTTGGAATGTCCGAAATCGTGTTAAGCTCTAGCTTAGAAGAACCTAAGATCTGCAAAGTTCATAATAGGAATAATAAGCTTTCCTCAAAGTAACAATCAGATCAATCTTGGTACCTTAAAAAAGAATCAGGTTTCTGGACAACCAAAGGTTCCAACAAATGAACATAATAAAAGAAACTAAGTCATGATCCCCAGAAGATTGTAATAGAGAAAACACTAAATTCA
Organism: Hypericum androsaemum; assembly: GCA_963995505.1. Taxonomy (NCBI): domain Eukaryota; kingdom Viridiplantae; phylum Streptophyta; class Magnoliopsida; order Malpighiales; family Hypericaceae; genus Hypericum; species Hypericum androsaemum. The sequence continues at coordinate 5,816,973 of OZ023185.1, read as the reverse complement.
GCAACATACTAAAAGACAGATGGACATAGCAATTAAAATTAACGAGGATAGGACTAGCATGCTAGGTGGCACGAGCATGAGGACATTGAAACATCAAATGTAAAATAGTTTCATCAGCGCAACCACAAATTTGACACAGAGGAGAACGAGAAAGGCTTCTTCAAAATAAATTTGCAGCAAAAAGAATATGCACAGCCTAGATTTTGGGAGGGACTTTTAATTTCCATATCTTCCTTCAAATACCTGGATTAAAATGAATGGAGTTAATATCAGTAGGCACCAAAATAGAATCAGTCAACTGTTATTTCCTGATGAACTGATAACCACGCCTCACTAAATAAACCACCTCCAAGCTGTGCCTCCAAACAAGTTTTTCAGGGAGGGAAAATCTGCACAAAGCGATCCTAGAGATAGCCTATTATTCTTCCAACAGAAAGAGGTCCTACAAAATGTCAAAGTTTTAGCTCATAATGGAAGCAGAAAACAAATCAACAATCATAGAAAAAGGAGAAGACAACGTAGAACTTATAGCAATTTTTGAGCCAGGAAAACCCAGGACCCAAGAATCATGCCATATGTTAGTAGAGAGACCATCACAAATCTTAAGAAAAAGACCATCCTGGAGAGCATCCATGCTAGCTAAAAGGCTATTCCAAACCCAAGAAGGTTTGAAACCCTGTTTAGCATTCAGCAGAGAAGAATTTGGAAAGTACAAGCCCTTTAGAATTTCAAAATACAACAAGTCTTGGTGATGGAGCAACCTCCAAACCTGTTTGGCAAGAAGAGCAAGATTAAAGATCCTAAAATCTTTAAAATCCAGCCCACCATGCGACTCAGAGTCTGTTAGCTTGCTCCAACTGAGCCAATGAAATTTTCTTTTATCAAAGTCACCCGACCACCAAAACCTAGCCAACAAGTTGTTCATCTTATCACAGAAAAAATAGGGAAAATAAGCACTGCATTAGATAGCAAGGAATTGAAGACAGAACAGACTTGATAAGAACCTCCCTGCCTGACATGGAAAGCAGTTTTTACTTCCACCTTTGAGTTTTGGACAACATTCTACCAAAAATATAGCAAAGAGCAACCTTCTTGGATTGCCCCCAGATGGAAGGGATCCCAAGGTACTTGTCATCGCCAGACATGATTTTCATTCCCAAAATCTCAGAAATAGCAATTTTCATAACGTTAGATTCCAACTTAGCAAAAATGATGCAATACTTATGAAAATTAATGGATACAACCCATAACACAACTTACCCACTTAGGAGGGAAGCCAAGCTTTACCAAAACCTTGCGTAGAAAATCCCAATCTAGTAAATCATAAGCCTTCATTATATCCAATTTGATAGCTATAGAGTTAGACTTACGTCTCTTAGAAGTATTAAGACAGTGAAAAACTTCATGCGCGATAATCATACTATCCTGAATACATCTATCTCTAATAAAAGCACCCGAGGAATCATAAATCAAAAGAGGCATCTAAGGACTCAACCTATTAGCAAGAAATTTAGAATAAATATTATATAAAAATTACATAAGCTAATAGGCCTAAAATAGTGGACAGAAGTATGATTCAAATTTTTTAGGATCAAATAGATGAAAGTTCTGTGAAGTTGAGGAGGAACAACCTCAAACTAAAAAAGATGAAGAACCAGAGCAAACAAGTCATCTTTAACAATAGACCAGAAAATGTGATAAAAAAAATCCCTCGGAATCTATCCGGGCTAGGGGACTTAGTACCACCCATTGCAAAAGCAGCTAACTTCACTTCCTCAAAAGTTATAGGAAAAACCAAAGCGGAAGCAATATCATCAGTGACTAGTCAAGGGATGCAATCAATAATAATAAAGGGGTCAGCCATAACAGATTGGGAATACAAGCCATCAAAATGAGACTGAACCAATCGAGACAACTGTGCAGCATCATCAATCCAAGATCCATCAAAAAGTTTAAGTTTAAGAACCTGGTTAGCTTGATAGCAATGGGTAGCTGTTTTGTGAAAAAAGGAGGTGTTTCTATCACCCGAAGACAACCAACTGATACTGGATCGCTGTTGCCAAAACACCTCCTCCTTCAAGTGCAAATCTGCAAGCTCCACCTTCAGTCAAACTTCCTGAACTTTACATTGGGCCGCATGATCACGCTCTTGGATTAATTGGAGTTGACAAGAAATTTTTTCGATCCGAGTCTTCTTGTTATCATTAAAATTTTTGCTCCAAGAAGTTAGATCAGAAGTGCAATAAAAAATCTTCTTCTTAAAAATGATAGGAGGAATACCACCAGGAGTAATAGACCACGAATGATCCACCACAGCTCTACATCCCTCCATCATGGTCCAATAAGCTTTAAACCTAAAAGGTATGCGCTTGATCTTTGGCAAATCAGTATGTAACAGTAAGAAGCAATGATCAGAGCCCTCTGCAGGCCCATAAATGATCTGAGTATTGGGAAAAGCATCACGCCAGTTGGCGTTAGCCAGCCCCCGATCTAACCGTTAAAGCATATTAACATCACCCAATTGCAAATTAGACCAAGTGTACGGGTTCCCCTTGAAACCTAAATCGATAAGTTCACCCTCATGGTTAAACTCCCACAGAAGAGACATGTGCCAAAAATCAGGGCACTTGCCCCCACAACCTCTCCCATGGGGAAGCTATGAGATTGAAATCCCTAATACACACCCAGGGAGAAGAAAGGCGCATGCAAAATTGGGAAAAGCTGTTCCAAAATCTCCTCTTGCGAGAAGAGTCAGGTTCACCGTAGATGAAAGAATAGTACCAAGATAAATTTACTAAATAGATCTTCTGGTTAGTTTCTGTTTTCACAGTCCTAAAATTCACTTTTTGTCTTTTTAAATAACTAGAAACTTTTTGTAGTTTTTCGTAGGATGGTGTACTTGATTAGGATCTAAATTCGAGGCAAGAGTTTAACTCTTTCTCCGTAAGACGAGATTATCCCGTATTAAGTGCTTAGAGGCTATGGCAATCATCCCCAAGCTACAACGACTTTCTTACTTCAAGTTCGTAGCACAACGACTCTCGAAGTCTCGGAGAACTTTTGGATACTTTGAACTTTCTTGAGAGAGACAGAGAAGAGAACAACTATTGCTAAAGAAATATTATGGAATGAGTTGTTGGGATGATTTCGAAGTGAGGGGAGCATGCCTATTTATAGGCAATGGAAGGTTGGAAGCAGGCACTTCCGAGGGAGCACGAATGTGGCATTCTACACTTTTGAGGGGGCACGAATGTGGCCTGACCAGCCCTTCAGACACCTATTCGACCAGGCAGTCTGCTTGTGACTCTTAGGTGGGCATTCTGGACAAGCACCCTTTCAGAAGCTTGTAGCTTTTCGAAATCGGGCAAAAATTTTAAGGCTCCTCTAGACGGTGCGTACGTGTGAAGTGCGCCTCAAAGTGCCTCAAGCGCCATGTGCGCATGCACGTGCGCATGCACGTGCGCATGCGCACTCGGATGGTGCGAATGTCCGAGTTGCCTTTTCAGGTGGTCCACTAGTTCCTAGCTACTAAGGGACACCTCCTTATAAAGTGAGGTTTCTTTGCTCCCACAACCAATGTGGGATTGGTGTCCCCTCCCACTTTGGAATTTCAACTTTAAGTTACAACTTTAGGCATTAATTTCTCATTCATCCGAAATTGGATTTGAAAAAATAAATACACTAGAATTACGTACACGAAACGTAGATTCCAAAATTGTAACTTAATTTGATTTTTATTGAATGGAACCATTTGTTAAAATTGCACAAACTTTGATCTATTACCAACCTTTATATGCCAATTTTCAACACTTTTACGTTAAAATATTAGAATTTTGGTGTTGGGTTTCGTACAATTAAAATGATAATGGGCAGGATCTATAGGAATCGAAGCAGAAAAATTGGCTAGTGACATCAGGATGGAAATTTAATTTTTTGAATAACAAAGATTCGATTAGTAATTGTGACATTGACTCGGAACCTGAGGATAATTCACCCTTTAATAAATCAATGTCTTGGCAGGTAGCGGGAGACGGTGACTTCCCATAACCCAACAAACTACTTTATATTATACCCAACAAAAAACAAAACACTTAAAATTTTAATATTTATCTTTCGGTAACTCTCGTTGTCGCTTTTGGAGCTCCTTAACGTATCCCAGAAGCAACCTTAGTCAAACAGTATCAAATAATAGAGTAATTTTACTCTGCCACTTCTCCTATTTTTGGTATTGTTTTGTTAACGCAGATACCCCCCAAAAGCTATAAATATTTTTTTTTGGGTGAAAAGCTATAAATAATTTCAAGTAAAGTGGATGGAGAAATCAATAAATAAAGCTATTTCAAAAATCTCATAAACTACGTTATCTTGAAAGATTGGATTTATATATATTAACAATATAGCGATTATTTTTTGGAGTTGAATATTGTAATGCGTGGTCCATGAAGATTGCGATGTTTCTGGCATATTCATGAGCTCACTTCATTATGGGTTCATTGATAATTTTGTAAATGAAATAATTAATATGTATTAAGAGCACTCGAGAGACTAGAAACGATTTATAATGCAATATATATATATATATATATATATATATATATATATATATATATATATCCTTCCTTTTCTGCGGTGAGAAATTAATTGAAGATATAACATAAGCGCGTGGCTTCAAATTGGAAAAATAATTATACGTGTTTTGAACTTTTATGCAATAATGTTATGAAGTTTTAAGTAGATTCATTTATTTAATGTTAAATTATTGAAAATTTGAATGATTTTTTATGAAATATCAGTTTGAAAAAAAACTATTGCAATGCTTACACGTAATAGCATTGTGAAACAACGATTTTCTAATTTTCCAGATTGATATAGAAAACTGTACCTTAAATATAATTCAAAAACCTCGCCATGTTAAATTCTTAATTTCGTAGACAATTTTGTCCAATTTCAAATTAGGGATCAGAGGCACAAGGACTGGACACGTGTACCGTAGTGGTGGATTTGTAGGGCCCACGAAAGTGGACCCCGGAGGAAAAGGACCACGTGTGTGATTAAGTAAGGGCCACATCCTAACGGCTCTTTAAAATGTTTTCGTGCATAAGGTTAGGGGAGAAGGATGGGACACCACACCGGGCCGTGTAATATGACCTAATTCTGGTCTCATAATACAGGAGACTAACGTGGATTACGCTTAAATCTTATTTTATTTTGGATCTTTTCTTTCCTTAAATCTTATCGCTGTCCCTTGCTTGTTTTTCCCCTTCATTATTTATATGGATGGTCAGACTAATCAAATTTTTCAGAACAATTATTTAACATTATTATTATTTTAATAATTTAAACTCGAGACATGGTTAAATTAGAACGGTTCTTTTGGTAGTTGATCTTAATCTTTATAAATATTTTCCCTTTCATTAGCACGTCATCAATTCATGGTTTGTGTCCGTTGTTATGATACATGATAATTAAAACGTGGGTTTGTCTTGTAATTCAAAAAGGGTTAGTATCTCCTTCCGAAAGAAAAAAAGGGGTTAAATATCTCACGAGTAGATTTTAATACCACCATCGGCCCCCCAAATCCTTATTCGTCGCCTTCTCGTAATTTTTTTTTCCAAGGCTACATATTTTATCTCTTTTACCTTTACCTTTTGTGTTTCTCTGTCTTTTGTTGTGATCGCTATTGAAAAGATCACTCTAAATTCTTATGCAATACCATTTTCGGCGTTTTCCACCTTTTCTCCGAGAGACAACTGAATTCTTCGAGGGCCACGTGGATGATCAACAAAGGGCTTCGTCAGGTGGGACATCCTCCATGTCCTTTTTGCTTATGGAGAAGGGGGAAGGGAGAAGAAGGGCGTGAGGAA